>JAWPEG010000001.1:9394930-9405225 GCA_035771395.1 Myotis vivesi | reverse complement strand
GCTGGCGCCCATCTTCAGGATCTCCCTGCCGGTGCTGCACGGCACCACGGCCAGCAGGATCCCCTGGCGCAACTACCATCTCAACGACTGGATGGAGGAGCAGTACCGCCACCTCCCCTGGGAGTACGTGCGCCTCACGGGCTACCCCTGCTCCTGGACCTTCTACCACCACCTGCGCCCCGAGATCCTGCGGGAGTTCACGCTGCACGACCACGTGCGGGAGGCGGCGCAGACGTACCTGCGGGGCCTGCGCGTGAACGGGAGCCGGCCGGCCACCTTCGTGGGCGTCCACGTGCGCCGCGGGGACTACGTCCGCGTCATGCCGCGGGTGTGGAAGGGGGTGCTGGCCGACCGCGGGTACCTGCGACAGGCCCTGGACTGGTTCCGGGCCCGCCACCCCAACCCCGTCTTCGTGGTCACCAGCGATGACATGTCCTGGTGCCGGCGGAACATCAACAGCTCCCTCGGGGACGTGGTGTTCGCGGGCGACGGTCGCCAGGGCTCCCCCGCCAAGGACTTCGCGCTGCTCACACAGTGCAACCACACCGTCTTCACCCTGGGCACCTTCGGGGTCTGGGCCGCCTACCTGGCAGGAGGGGACGCCGTCTACCTGGCCAACTTCACCCTGCCCCACTCCCGCTTCCGCACGATCTTCAAGCCACAGGCGGCCTTCCTGCCCCAGTGGGTGGGCATCGCCGCCAACCTTGGGCCGGCTGGAGAAAACAGCCCCTAGCCCTGCACGTGTCCCTCCCTCATCCTCGGGGGACAGGCGGTGTATGGGGTCCAGCACAGGGGCCCAGGATTGGACCCCCAAGTTTGAACCCAGGCTGCTCTGCTTCTCGGCTGGGTGACCTCGAACAAGTGACTTACCCTCTCTGTGCCTTAGAGCGCCTGGAAAATGGACGAAATACAGAAGCTACCTCGGCAGCCGCTCCTGAGAACTCGGTTCATTTAGAGCCTGGAAACATGGTGAGTGCTAGCGGCCCAGGAGATGGGATTGGAGTTTTGCTCTCTCCTCTGTGGCTCTGGGAGCACAGAGGCCAGATATTTTGTCCTTGCCTCCTGGGAGGGTTTGGTGATGAAGCCATCCCTGCTCTCAACTAAAGGGGTGTTTTTGGCAGCTAAGAATTCAGGCTTCGGGTTTAATGGGGCCTTATGAAAACACACTAGAGGCCTGGCACACCAAATTCGTGCACTGTGGGGGGATCCCTCAGCCTGGCCTGTGCCCTTTAGCAGTCTGGGAGCCCTCGGGGGATGTCCAACTGACGGCTTAGGCCCGCAGTCAGACATCCTTAGAGCTGCTGTGGAGGCAGGAGAGGCTCCCGCAGTCAGCCCAGCTTCTAGCTGAATGGCACTCCCCCGTGGGAGTGCACTGATCACCAGGGGGCAGCTCCTGCGATGAGTGTCTGCCCCCTGGTGGTCAGTGCACGTCATAGCAACCAGTCATTCCGCCTTTCAGTCCATTTGCATATTACCCTTTTATTATGAAAAGACATGAGAGAAAACAGGATTTGAGGGGCTGAATCTCAGGGAGATACCCTTGGTGGCGAGGGAGTCCCCTGAATTGGGGATGAAGGAGAGTGCCTCACAGCGATGGCAGGACTCAGGCAGGACCAGGCCTGGAGCTGCAGCAGCAAAGACACCCACATCCACAGGTCACAGAAGCAGCAGGAGGGGACGCCGTCCACCTGGCTTTCATGCGGGAGCGGGCACGGGGCAGGGTGAAGGTGGCCAGGTGGACGGCATCCCCTGCTGCGAGGTAGGTCCACAGAGACCCAGAGGGCCACAGAGACCATGGCCAGGTCAGCTGTTGCTGTGTGCACAGGTGACCTCCCCCTCCCGCCCTGGGCACTGCTGTGCCCAAGGACTTCATCCACTCTGAGAAACTCCAATATGGACCAAAGTTGAATTTAATGATTATTGGTTTTCTGTGTTCAGTGTGTTTTAAAGTGTGGAGATACCGGTCTTTTTTACTGGTGTAATTCTCCTTTTTGGATATTAAAGAAAAACCTCTTAACAACAATCATTTATACTCATTAAAAATTTCCACCAAACAGGTGCCCTGGTTTAGAAAGCGTTTAGATCACATCTCTTTCCTGTTTTTTCCTGCTTTTCTGGTGTCTTATTTCTTTGAATCCCCATTTTGTGCATATGTCTGAGGGTGGGCACCTCTCCTTTCGTGTATTAATAATATTGCAGCTCCCCAGAGCCATTCTGGGCCTCAGTCTACTTGCTTGAGTCTTTGATGGCGTCGTCATGGTGTGGGGCCGACAATGAAGGAAGCAGGAGGAGGATTGGGGAGGAGGGGGAGGAGGAGTGGAGAGGGAGGTCCTGTATTAACTATCGATTACTGCGTAACAAATAACCCCAAACCCAGTAGCGTAGAATGGTAGTAGTACTTTGTTATTTCTTATTGTTTCTGGGGGTCAGGAGTGTGGGAGGGGCTTAGATGGATGATTCCGTTTGGGATGCCCAGTGAGGTTGCCGTTAGGTGCCGGCCAGCCAGGGCTGCTGTCATCTGAAGGCTTGACCGGGGCCGGGGGATCCCTTCTCACGGCTGGCATTGGTGCTGGCTCTCGCTCTCGGTCACATCCTCTTGGTGTGAGCCTCCGTGGGGCTGTTTGAGTGTCTTCACCGCATGGTGCTGGGTTCCGCCAGAGAGAGAAACCCAAGAGGCCAAGGTAGAAACTGCGATGCCTTTTGCAGCTGAGCCTCACCTCCTCACACACTGTGACTCCGTCTTACTCTGTTGATCACACAGAGCAATGATTCTCCGTGGGAGGGGACTACACCAGGGTGTGAAGACCAGGAAGCAAGGATCCTTGAGGGCCACCTGGGGGCTGCTGTAACAAAGAACCACCGAGGGGAGGGCTTAACCCACAGAAACTTATTTTCTCACCGTCTGGAGGCTGGAAGTCCAAGATCAGGGTGTCAGCGGGGTTGGTTTCCTCTGAGGCTAAGAGGGAGGGTGTGCCCCAGGCCTCTCTCCTTGGCTTCTGGATGCCAAGTTGTCCCTGTTTTACGTCTTCCCCCTGTACACGCCTGTGTCCTGATCTCTTCTTCTTAGAAGAACACCAGTCATAATGGACTAGGGCCACCTAATGAGTTCATTTTAATTTAAATTTGAAGTTTTTTAAATTTCTTTTTTTATTTTTAGAGAGAGAGAAAGAAGTATTGATTTGTTGTTCCACCTATTTGTGCATTCATTGGTTGATTCTTTTTTCAAAATATCTTTGTATTGATTTCAGAGAGGAAGGGCGAGGGAGAGAAAGAGAGAGAAACCTCAATGATGAGAGAGAATCACTGATCGGCTGCCTCCTGCATGCCCTACACTGGGTGTCAAGCCCACAACCCGGGCATGTGGTGGGAATGGAACCGTGGCCTCCTGGATCATAGATTGATGCTCAACCGCTGAGCCATGCTGGCCAGGCATTGGTAAATTCTTGTATGTGACCTGACTGGGGATCTAACCCACAACCTTGGCGTATCAGGATGATGCTCCAACCCACTGAGCTACCTGGCCAGGGCCTGACCTCATTTTAATTTAATCACACCTATAACAATTTTGTCCCCAAATGTGGTCCCAGGCTGAGGTCCTGGGGGTCAGGACACAATTCAGCCCGTAACAGCTGGTCCTACCGGCTCTCACCTCCATGCCCAGCCCTCCCCCAACAGTCGGACTGGCTTCACTCCCCTTCCTTTTCCCTCCATTCCCAGCTCCAGCCCCGCCTCCTCGGGTGACTGACCTTAGCCAGAGTCTTTCCCCAAATTATCCCTTTTGGAGAGAGACTCAAGCCAGGAGAGAGGACCCGCAGTCCTCAGCCTGGCCCTCGGTCAAGTTCAAATGCAACAACGTTGGAGTACAGACGTGGATGGCAGCTGTCCCTCACATTTCAATGAAATATTTGTGGGGTCCCTTCCTGTCAGCCAAGTCTCTTCTCCGACTTTCTCCGTCCTGCTCTGTGCCTGGGGGGCTGTCTGATGGACCACGTGCTGTGGGCCGAACGTTTGTGTCCGCCCCACATCCACAGGCTAGAGCCCGAATCCCCAGTGTACTTGGAAGTGGGGCCTTCGGGAGATAAGGTTGTGCGGGTAGAACCTCGTCAGTGGGACTGGTGCCCTTATAAGGAAGAGCCACAGCCCGCTGGCATGGCTCAGAGGCTGAGCGTCGACCTACGAATCCAGTCACAGTTCAATTCCCGGTCAGGGCACATGCCCAGGTTTCGGGCGCAGTCCCCACCCAGCAGCGGGTGTGTGGGAGGCAGCCAATCAATGATTCTCTCTCATCATGGAGGTTTCTATTTCTTTCTCTCCCTCTCCCTTTCTTTCTGACATCAATATATAGATCTTAAAAATTTATATATAAATATATATATATCTTAAAATATAGAGAGAAATAAAATAATATATTTTTAAAAGAGAGAGAGACACAAAAGGTAACTTCTCTCTTGCCGGTCGGTCTGCAAACAAGGAAGTGGGTTCTCGGCGGAAACCGGGCCTGCAGGCACCTTGACCTTGGACCTCTCAGCCTTCAGCACTGGGAGGAGGCTGTGGCTGTGGTCGCAGTAGCCCGAGCCGACTAGACAGTAACTGTGGGCTCCCTCGCCCCCTGGCTTCCTGTTGGCTGTGGGATCGCAGCTCAGTTTGAGAGGAGAAAGGAGAGTGAAGCTCAGATCCGTCCTTGCGGACTTAGAGGTGCTCCCAGCTCCCCGCGAGTCTCTCACTGGCTTCCCACCGCCTACCCACACGTTCGTCAATCATCCTATCAGACTCCTCCCGCCGGGACCCTGAGCAAGGCCACCAGGATTGGGGTAATTTACAGAAGGAATTCCCACGCTGGAATTTGGCTCAGACGGAAATCGCTCGCTGAATTTCCTGCCAGCTGAGTGAAACGAGGATTTGTTCTCAAAGTCCAGTTGACTCACAGAAAATAGTGAAGAGATGCGATATTTCTCGTAGACTTGATAGACAAAGATGAACTCGCCGAGCCCTAGCCGGTGTGGCTCAGTCGGTTGGACGTCGTCCATGCACCAAAAGATTGCCAGTTCCATTCTGGTCCGGGCACATGCCTGGGCTGCAGGCTCGATCCCCAGTAGGGGGCGTGCAGGAGGTCGCTGATCAATGTTTGTCTCTCACCATTGATGTTTCTGTCTCTCCTCTCCCTTCCTCTCTGAAAGCAATTAAAGTATCTTTTTTTAAAAAATATATTTTATTGATTTTTTTACGGAGAGGAAGGAGAGGGATAGAAAGTTAGAAACATCAATGAGAGAGAGAAACATCGATCAGCTGCCTCCTGCACACTCCCTACTGGGGATGTGCCTGCAACCAAGGTACATGCCCTTGACTGGAATCAAACCTGGGGCCCTTGAGTCCGCAGGCCGATGCTCTATCCACTGAGCCAAACCGGTTAGGGCAATTAAAATATCTTTAAAAATAAAAAAAAAAAAGATGAAACTGAGGAGCGACCACAACCCCAGTCCCCAGGGCTGCGGAGGTGAGCGCCAGTTTCTTACATGGAGTTTCCTGCGCATCCTGGGGCGAAGGCGGTGCCGGGGGAAGATCCGGGAGACCATCCTCAGGGCCGCCCTCCATGCGTCTCCCCCTGGCATCTCCCCCAGAAGGGGCCCGGCTGGTGGCCAGCTGCCAGGACCCGGCGCCGCAGAGTGACATGCCATCCGTAGGTCTGTTTCATCTACACGCTGGGGGTGCAGCCGGTCCCCGTGTGTGACCTGCCTGACTTGGAAGGAGAAGCTCACAACCTGTGTTTTATGGGGACCACAGCAGAAGCTGAGCAGCCACCACTAATCAGTCGTACTAACTCCTTCCACAAATATTTACCGAGCTCCTTCCTGGGCGTGTGAGTCCAAAGCAGAAGATGGCAAGCACTTGCCGCCCCCACCCCCCCACCCCCCCACCCCCGCCCCCGCTCTGTCAGGTCCCTGAAAACAGCTCTCACCACCAGGGCTCCGGACAGTCTCCAGCGCCCAGTGTGCCTTTGTTATGGGTAGAATCGTGTCCCCCAAAAAGATATGTTGAAATCCTAACCCCCTAGAACCGCAGGATGTGATGTGATTTGGAACCAGGGTCTTTACAGATGCGATGAGGAAAAGGAGGTGATACCAGAGTGGACGGGCCCTCACATAGCAGGACAGGCCCTCACCCGGCAGGACAGGCCCTCACCCGGCAGGGTGGGCTACACGGCACACACACGGATCAAGCCGGCAACCCAGGCATGTGCCCCGACCGGAACGGAACTGGCAATCTTTTGGTGCATGGGAGGACGTCCAACCAACTGAGCCACACTGGCTAGGGCTCGGCTTCGAGCCTTCAGATCAGTGAGATAAACATGTTCTATTCTTTGAAGCCACCCCGTTTGTATTGTGCTGTTACAGCAACCCCGGGGAATGGATGGTGTGTCAGGCATGTTTACCGAAGGGATTGAGTAGGCGCTGGGCCGCTGTGACTCCGGGTTTAGCACGCCGACCGGAGACCACACACAGCCTTCCGGCTGCCTTGGCCCCGGGCCTGTGTCCCGGTCAGATCGTGGCTCCCAGTGGCCGGTAACAGAAGGTCCGGCTGAGTCAAGCGGGTGTGACCTGCTAGGACCTGGGGAGCTGCCAGGAGCTGTGCAGGTGTGGACCTGACATCGCACCGGGCCGCTTCCAACTCCGTCTCTCCAAGCTCTGGCACATCCGGATCACCTGAGAGTTGTTTTGTTTTGTTTCTTCTTCTAGAGCAGTGGTTCTCAACCTTCCTAACGCCGCGACCCTTTAATACAGTTCCTCATGTTGTGGTGACCCCCAATTTCATTGTTACAAATGGAACATAATTAAAGCATAGTGATTAATCACAAAAACAATATGTAATTATCTATGTGTTTTCCGATGGTCTTAGGCGACCCCTGTGAAAGGGTCACGACCCACAGGTTGAGAACCGCTGCTGTAGATACATACGTAGAGCCTGGGGGGCCATTACTGGACTCATGACATCATCCCAAGACATGGACTTCTGAAAATCCCTTTATTCATTCATTCAATAAATATGTACAGAGCACCTACTATCTTCGCAGAAATGTTCTAGGCAGTGGGGTACACAGTAGGGAGCAAGTCAGACATGGTTCCTACCTGCAAAGAGCTGTCACTGCTGTGGGAGGTGTGTCAGTTAGCTAATGCTGCATAACAAACCACCCCAAAACAGAATGGTTTCCAGTGCAGAACTTGCTCTTCTCACAGTTCACATGGATTGACTGGATCGTTCTCCCCATGTGGTGTCGCCTGAGGTCTCTCATGCAGCTGCTTGTATTTTATTTATGTCTTTATTTTTGTTCATCCTCACCCCAAGATATATTTTCCATGGATTTTTAGAGAGAGTAGAAGGGAAGGAGGGAGAGGGGAAGAGAGAGACAGACAGAAAGAGACAGAGAAAAACGTGGATGTGAGAGACACACATCCATCAGTTGCCTCCTACACACCCCCCGACTGGGGCCGGGCAGCAGGTGTCCCGGGAACCAGGTGTCAGTTCAGGAAATGCGGAGCATATTCGTGCAGGGCGTTGTCGGTGGTCACCGCCCGTTACAGTGGCTTCAGCGGTACTGGCTGGGTTACTCTGAGCGTCCGCCTCCCGGGGCCTCTCCCTCGAGCCTCCCTGCTGAGCCACAGGGCCTTCTGCAGCCGGACTGCCTGCTTCCCAGGCAGGGGGAGACCACCCTCTCACCCACAGCCCCCCAGCTTCCTGTGGCACGGCCAGAACTCGAACCCAGGCCCGCAACAGCCAGCGGGCCCCTCCCCTGCCCTGCTGCCCACTCCCCTGCAGCCACACTCAGCTTGAGGCAGATACGCGGAAGCCAGGAGGTTCCTGGACCAGTGGAATAAGGGAAGTTGACACAATATAATTGAACAAGGCCAAACAACTCGAGCTATTTCCAGGCAGCTGATGAATCACAGGTCTTATCTTCCCTCACTCAGGACGCAAGGAGCAGATGGTGTACACGTTGCAGACCGGACCAGACCAGCCTCAGTCCCCGTCCCTCTTCAATGATGTTATTGATGACCTTTTTTTTTTTTAAAGAAAATCCAAGCTTTGCATTTTTCTTTTTTTTTCTTTAAATATATATTTTATTGATTTTTTACAGAGAGGAAGGGAGAGAGATAGAGAGTTAGAAACATCGATGAGAGAGAAACATCGACCAGCTGCCTCCTGCACACCCCCTACTGGGTATGTGACCGCAACCAAGGTACATGCCCTTGACCGGAATCGAACCTGGGACCTTTCAGTCCGCAGGCCGACGCTCTATCCACTGAGCCAAACCGATTAGGGCTGCTTTTTCTTTTTAATATATTTTATTGATTTTTTTACAGAGAGGAAGGGAGAGAGATAGAGAGTTAGAAATATGGATGAGAGAGAAACATCGATCAGCTGCCTCCTGCACACCTCCTACTGGGGATGTGCCCACAACTAAAGGTACCTGCCCTTGACCGGAATCGAACCTGGGACCCTTCAGTCCGCAGGCCGACGCTCTATCCATTGAGCCAACCTGGTTAGGGCTGATGACCTTCTTTCAAAAAAACTGACCAGCCCTGGCTGGTGTGTTTGAATGGTTAGAGCACCGGCCCTCACACCGAAGGGTCTCCAGTTCGACTCCTAGTCAAGGGTAAGTACCTGGGTTGCAGGTTCAATCCCCCGCCCTGGGTCAGGGTGTGTATGGGAGGCAACCAACTGACACATCTCTCTCACATCTCTTTCTCATCTCTCTCTCTCTCTCTCTTCCCCCCCCTTCCACTCTCTCTAAAAATAAAAATGGAAAAATATCCTCGGGTGAGGATTAAAACAAAACAAAAAAGAAACCAACTAGAAAATAAACCTGACTCCTTAAGACCAGTGGTCGGCAAACCGCAGCTCACGAGCCACATGCGGCTCTTTGGCCCCTTGAGTGTGGCTTTTCCACAAAATACCGGCTCTTCCACAAAATACCGGCTTCTGCGCATGGGCCACGAAGTTTCAATCGCACTGTATGTGCGCGCCTGCATGTGGTATTTTGTGGAAGAGCCACACTCAAGGGGCCAAAGAGCCGCATGTGGCTCGCGAGCCGCGGTTTGCCGACCAGGGCTCTAGACCCACACGTGGATGATGCCACACTTTGAAGGACGCACCTAAAAAGCTCATGAATGTTCTGTTAAGACCTTTCCCTGAGACCGCCCCTAGGATTCCACTGGCCCCAAGACAGCCCTAGCCAGTGTGGCTCAGTGGATAGAGCATCGGCCTGCAGCCTGAAGGGTCCCAGGTTCGATTCCAGTCAAGGGCACATGCCCCGCTCAATCCCCAGTGTGGGGCCTGCAGGAGGCAGCCAATGAATAAAAGATTCTCTCTCATCCTTGATGTTTCTCTCTCTCTCTCCCTCTCCCTTCCTCCTTGAAATCACTAAAAATACATTTTAAAAAAATAAAAATAAAAACCTGTCTTCCGCCCTAACTGGTTTGGCTCAGTGGCTAGAACGTCGGCCTGCGGACTGAAGGGTCCCAGGTTCGATTCTGGTCAAGGGCATGTACCTTGGTTGCGGTCACATACCCAGTAGGGGGTGTGCAGGGGGCAGCTGATCGATGTTTCTCTCTCATGGATGTTTCTAGCTCTCTATCCCTTTCCCTTCCTCTCTGTAAAAAATCAATAAAATATATTTTAAAAATTTATTTTAAAAAAACCTGTCTCCTTATCACCTCTCAGTGACCGTGAGCTTTGGTGTCTGAAGAGAGCAGAGCGGACGTCAAAGCAAAACTCGGAAGCCTGGGATGGTGTGGGAGGAACACGAGGTTGGGCTGGGCAGGCCAGGCTTCGGGCGCGAGGTCTCTCGCGGGGCGATCGGAGGGGGTCGGGGGTCAGCAGCGGGGGAAGCGGGGCTCGGACCTGTGTGTGACAGGCATGTCTCAGGCTGATGGAGCAGGCATCCAGGCGCTCTTTGTAAGCGGTTTTCAGGACATTCACCATGTTATGCAATCCTCAGCACTATCGGATTCCCATCGCCTCCAAAAGAAACCCTGTATCCATTAGCAGTCACTCCCTCTTCCGCCCTCGCCAACCCCTGATATGTTTTCCTTCTCTAGAGATTTGCCTGCCCCGGGCAGGTCATGCGAGTGACCACACAGTGTGTGTCACACAGCCTCGGTCTGGCCCCCCTCCCTTCACACAGCGTTTTCAGGGCCCGCCCTGGTCATCACACGTGTCAGCCCTTCATCCCCTTTGGTGGCTGACTGTCAAACAGGCTTTGGCAAAGTTATGAGTGATTATATATATATATATATATA
>JAWPEG010000001.1:9336532-9385671 GCA_035771395.1 Myotis vivesi | reverse complement strand
GAGAGAGAGAAACATGGATTGGTTGCCTCCCATATGCACCCTGACCAGGGAGCAAACCTACAACATAAATATGTGTCTGACTGGGAGTGGAACCCGAAACCTTTTGTTGTGCAGGACAATGCTCCAACCAACTGAGCCACCTGGCCAGGACAGTTGTGTGTGTGTGTGGTTTTTTATATATAAAGGTAGCACTCCTATTGGATTAGAGCAGTGGTTGGCAAACCATGGCTCGTGAGCCACATGCGGCTCTTTGGCTCTTGAGTGTGGCTCTTCCACAAAATACCTCGTGCGGGCGTGCACGTACAGTGCGATTGAAACTTCGTGGCCCATGCGCAGAAGTCGGTTTTCGGCCTGGGTGAGTCTATTTTGAAGAAGTGGCGTTAGAAGAAGTGGGGGGTGTCGGTCGGTCGGGCGATGGGAGACGCAGCGTGGGGGAGGTGCGTGCGATTCATGCACGAGTTGAGTGAGCCAGCCAGTCTGCAGTCTCATTGTGCAGTGGTTAGTGCTAGTCGCGTCCGCAAATTGAGCTCGGGTGACAAAAGATAGACGAAACAAGTATACAAGACGAGTGTGGATGGGAGAGTTGGAAGGGGTCGGCCTCAGCGAACGTACCTCAATCAGATTGAGGACGTTTTTAGCAAAGGCCAGCTTAGGAGCACCCTAATGAAGTTAATAACAATGTACCTACCTATATAGTTTAAGTTAAGAAAATTTGGCTCTCAAAAGGAATTTCAATCGTTGTACTGTTGGTATTTGGCTCTGTGGACTAATGAGTTTGCCGACCACTGGATTAGAGCACATCTGAGGGTGACCTTGTTTACCGTGGTCACCCCTGTAAAGACCTATCTCCAATAAGGTCACATTTGAAGTGCTGAGGGTTAGGATTTCACCATATCTTTCTTTTTTCTTTTCCTTTTCTTTCCTCACCTGAGAATATTTTTCCCTCTTGCTTTGTAGAGAGAGTGAAAGGAGAGGAAGAGACAGAGAGAAACATTGATGTAGGAGAGACACATCGAATGGTTGCCTCCCGCATGCGCCCCGCAATGCAGCCCACATGTACCCCAACCAGGGCCGGGGATCAAGCCTGCCACCGGTATGTGCCCTTGACTAGAATCAAACCCAGGACCCTTCAGTCCATGGGCAGATGCTCTGTCCACTGAGCCAAACCGCTAGGGCTAATGTGTCTTTCTTAGAGGGACCCAATGCAGCCCATAATAGGCTGTACCAGGGTCTGTGTGCTGGGTGAGCAAAAATGTGTCACCTTAATACAGCCCACCCCTTGTTTGCCCATCACATATACTCTTTGTCTCATATCTTCAACTCCATTAAAAAAGAAAGAAAGGGAAGGAGAAGGAAGGAAGGAAGGAAGGAAGGAAGGAAGGAAGGAAGGAAGGAAGGAAGGGCAGTCAGTCTGGCTGGGTGGCTCCATTTGGCTGAGAGCTGTCCCGTGCACCGGAAGGTGGCCTGTTTGATTCCCGGTCAGGGCACATGCCTGGGTCATGGGTGTGTGTGATCCCCGGTCCGGGTGGGTACGGGAGGTGAGGCAGCTGATGGATGTTTCTCTCTGGCATCAATGTCTCTCCCTCTCCCTCTCCCTTCCTTTCTAAAATCAATAAAAAACATTTAACTTTTTTAAAAAAGTCAAACATTAACCATGGCAGCTAGAATCCACAGATGCACTCCCCCACCCCCGAGGGACAAACCCCAAAGTCAGCTCGGTCCCTTGCCGCTGCCTCTGGTGACACGGGGCTGTCCCGGTGGGTCCCAGAATTCACAGCCTCTGAGCGAGACTGATTCCTCCTCTGGGTCCGTCCCGGTCTCAATCCTCCGTGCCTCCTCCCAGTTCTGTGGCCTGTGCAGTGGGAAAGCTAAGGGACCCTGACCGCAATCCCAGTGTGGAGAGCGGAAACCCCCTGGTCCTTGGCCCCGAGCCCACACAGAACAGCGCCCTTCGCTCTGTGGTGATAGCAACAACCTGTTGCACCTACTGTATGTGCCAGGCGCCTTTCACTCAGCAGAGAGGTGAAGTCACGCGCCCCTAGACTCACAGCCGATGAGTGTGGGAGCCTGGGACCGGCAGCCTGTGGCCGGGGCAGGAGCGCTGACCCCCTGGGTGATGAGGGAAGGGGCCTTCTGGGTTTGGCCTGTAACGTGTGGGCCATCAGACAGAATCTCCTGTGAAAGAAACCTGTGCAGCAAACTCAGCCTCCCTGTCTCGTTTCATTCAAGTCCAAGGGGGCCGGAGGGGTTGTACCACCCAGGAGTCTCTTTCTGGTTGGGCTCCGGGGGCCCAGACCTCCACCAGAATCGGGTAAGTGCAAGTTCAGACACCTCGTGGACAAGCCCGAGTTTCTTCTAGAAAAGATAACTTTCACTCTGTCCCAATGGGCTCTACGGCTTTGAGTGACTGCAATTCAGAAGCAGGGATGTTGCTAAGTGAGGTCCCGAGCCAACGTTTATCAGCTGTAGTTAACCGTAGAGGCCATACCTGCTTCTGGCAGCTCCCCAGGTTCACCCAGGCCACACCCTGCTTGGCTTAGCCCCCATGTTCTCTTAATGGCCATTAGGTTCAATACTTTGACCGGGAACTTTGGCCCCGAGCCAGACCAACTGGGAAGCTTTTGCCTCTAATCTACCTTTCGCGTGGAGGCCTGCTCGTGAGGAAAAGTTTGTTTGTGTTTTTTTTTTTAATATATTTTTTATTGATTTCAGAGAAAAAAAGAGAAAGATAGAAACATCAATGATAAGCCCTAACCGTTTCCTGGCACAGCTCGTAAAAGCATTAGCATTTCCTGAGTGTTAAGGATGATAGGAGTGTTTATTGTTTGATAGGTAGCTTTAGGATAGGGTGAGATCAACAGAAAAACCAAGCCTTGGTTAGAAGACTGGAACTTTCAGCCCCACCCCTCAACCTTGGGGAAGGGGAGCTGGACAAAATTCAACTTAATCACTAACCGTTGATGATCTAATCATTCACGAGCACATGATGACACCTTCATAAACACCCCAACAATGGGGCTCAGAGAGCCTCTGCCTTGACGCACACACCCCTGAGTCTGGAGGTTGTGCACCCCAACTCCACCAGGACCGAGCCCGGTGCAGGGCCCTTCCGGATCAACACCCTCAGTACCTCTCCAGACTGTGCTTCATCATTACAAACAGCAGGCACGGGCCTTGCTGAGCTCCGTGGGCCATTCCAGCCAGTTCTCAATGCTGCGGAGGGGGTCACGGGAACCCCGATTTATAGCTGGTCAGTCAGAGTATGAATGGCCCGGGACTTTGTTTGTTTTGTTAATCCTCACCTGAGGATATTTTCCCATTGATTTTCTTGTTAATTTTTTTTAGAAAGAGTGTAAGGGAGGGAGAGAGACAGAGAGAAACATCAATATGAGAGACATATCGACTGGTTGCCTCACACACAGATCCTGCAACCGAGGTATGTGCCCTTGACTAGAACCGAACCGGGTAACCTTCAGTCCGCGGGCCAACACTCTATCACCCCGGCTAGGGCGGCCCGGGACTTTTGATCAGTGTTTGAAGTTGGGAACAGTCTTGTGGAACGGAACTCTTTGACCCGTGGGATCTGATATGAACTCTATCCACTAAGCCAAACCAGCTAGTGCTGTTGATACAGACTCTAGGTAAATAGGGTCAGAATTGAATTGAATTGTTGGGCACCCAGTTGGTATCAGGAGGGGAAAAGAATCCTCTCATGTGCCAACTGCCTTCTGAGCCTTTTAGTAAAAATTCTCAAGATAAAGAACGGGCAAGGTCATCTTACAGAGCCATAGGCCACAGCCGATGATGGAGGAGCCGCCGTGGAGACAGCCGCGTGTCTACCTCAGGCTCCGTCTGCTGTGTCCGGAGGGCGGGCAGGCCAAGCGGTTCCTTCTGGGTGGGCCTGGCAGTTTCCCTTCAGAGGGGATGTAGGCGGCAGGGTGTGCGAAGACAGGCCTCTCTAGAAGTGGGATCCCCAGCAAATAGAGGTTCAAATACCTGTGCTCACGTATACAGACACCCACATATGTATCCTCACAGGCTATAAACACACAAGTGAACATACACTAAAGATGCACATAATGGATGTCCACTCATATCTGTGCACTCACATGTACACACAGCCAGGTGTTCCCGACCACCGGCACGCTCTCTGTGTGTTACACACACGTGTGTGAAAGGTTCGGAGAGGGCCGGGGTTTCGCACCTGTGACCCGAGGCCATAATGCATCGAAAGAAATTTAATTCCAGGCACCTGGGTGCAGGTGGGCCGAGTCTGAGAAGGGAATCGGCGGAGAGGGAAGAGAGAGAGAGAGGTTTTTATTCGTCCTTCTGGCTGCAAGCCGCTCTGCTGAGGGGAGGGGCGGGGCCGGCCATCCTCGGCTCCTCCCTGGGCCAGATGTCTAGTCATCTGGGCTGTGCAGTGCTCAAGGCTGCAAGCTTTCTGCAAGATGTCCACTGAGCACAATAAGTGTTCTCTGACCCGTTTTATTCTCTTCAACCCTTTCAGAGTACACAATAGCCACATACCCATACAATGCAATGTACACATGTCCGTTTGTATACACAACTAGAGGCCCAGTGCACGGATTCGTGCACCAGTGGGGTCCTTCAGCCTGGACTGTGCCCTCTTGCAATCCAGGACCCCTCAGGGGATGTCAGGCTGCCGGTTTCAGCCTGATCCCCACAGGCTGCTGGTAGTGCTGCCACAGAGGCAGGCGAGATTTGTGCCCCAACAGCGGCGCTCACCAGCCATGAGCCTGGCCTCTGGCACCCAACGGCCCTCCCACTATCGGAGCACACTGACTACCAGGGGCAGCTCCTGCATTGAGCATCTGCCACCTGGTGGTCAGTGCACATCATAACTACTGGCCGCTTAGGCTTTTATATATATAGACTAGAGGCCCAGTGCACAAAAATTTGTGCACTTGGGGGAGGGTCCCCTCAGCCCAGCCTATGCCCTCTCACAGTCTGGGACCCCTCGGGGGATGACCACCTGCTGGCTTAGGCCTGCTCCCTGGGGGGATTGGGCCTAAGCCTGCAATCTGACATCCCTCTGGCAGCCCGGCAGCCCTCAGGGGATGTCCACTTGCCAGCGGGGAGCAGGCCTAAGCTGCAGTCGGACATCCTTAGTGCTGCTGAGGAGGCAGGAGAGGCTCCCACCACCACCGCTGTACTGGCAGCCATCAGCCTGGCTTGTGGCTGAGCAGAGTTCCCCCATGTGGGAGCTCACTGACCACCAGAGTGCAGCTCCTGCATTGAGCATCTGCCCCCTGGTGGTCAGTGTGTGTCATAGTGACCAGTCATTCCCAGTCATTCTGCTGTTAGGGTCAGTTTGCATATTACCCTTTTACTATATAGGATAGAGGCCTAGTGCACGGGTGGGGGCCGGTTGGTTTGCCCTGAAGGGTGTCCCAGATCAGAATGGTGGTCCCGCTTGGGTGCCTGGCCAGCCTGGGTGAGGGGCTGATGGCTGTTTTCAGGCTGGCCACACCCCCTTTAGGGTGGGGGTCCCCACTGGGGTGCCTGGCCAGTCTGGGTGAGGGGCTGAGGGCCATTTTCAGGCTGGCCGGTGACTGAAGCTCCCATCCTCTCTTTTTTTTCTTTTTCTTTTTTATTCTGGGATTCATTTACCTTCTATAATTGAAACTTTGTTGCTGTCATTGAAGCTGAGAGCCGGCTCCTGCTCGCTCCAGCTCTGAGGCCACGGCCTGCTGAAAGCAGGTATCTGGGGTTTGTTTAGCTTCTATAATTGAAACTTTGTTGCTTTCAGAGCTCAGAGCTGGGCCGTGGCAGGCGGGGAACCTTGGCTTCCTCCATTACTGGAGCAAGCAAGCCTCCTGCTCGCTTCAGCTGCGTGGCTGCCGGCCACCATCTTGGTTGGGTTAATTTGCATATCTTGCTGATTAGCCAATGGGAAGCGTAGTGAAGGTACGGTCAATTACCATGTTTGTCTATTATTAGGATGTTAGATACCAGATACACATACACACACTATATATATATACACACGCACACACACATGTGTATTCATACAGTGCACATACCATGCATACGCACACAATGCATACGTACACACATGTGTACACACACACACATACACACATAACACACTTTAAAGACAAACCCGAAAACACATATGTGAGTATTTACACTCATTTACATGCACACAAAAGGTAAACCCACCCCAGCTGATTTGGCTCAGTGGATAGAGCATTGGCCTGCGGACTGAACGGTTCCAGGTTCGATTCTGGTCAAGGGCACATGCCTGGATAGCAGGCTCGATCCCCAGTTGGGGGTGTGCAGGAGGCAGTCGATTGATGATTCTCTCTCATCATTGATGTTTCTCTCTCTTCCTCTTCCTTCCTCTCAGAAATCAATATATATATATTAGAAGCCTGTTGCATGAAGATTCGCGCAATAGGCCTTCCTTACCCTGGCTGCCGGCACTGGTTTGCACCCGGGACCCAGGCCTTTGGTCTGGCCGCAGTGGAGAAGCCAGGCCTCTTCAGTCTTCAGTCTTCACTCTGGCAAGAGCCTTCAGTCTTTGCTCCGCGCCTGCGTATGCAAATTAACTGCCATCTTTGTTGGGTTAATTTGCATGCTCACCTGTTTGGCTGGTGGGCATAAGGGTGCGACACCAATTTGCATGTTTCTCTTTTATTAGTGCAGATATAGTAAACCCACAGGCACACCCACCCACCCATGTCTGCGCACACAACCCTGCACCAGGCGCACTCAGCCCCCGCTAACTTCCCTGCTCTCCCGCCCACAGCCATGCCCAGCACCCAGGGGCCTTTCTTCTTCCCCATGGCCCACTTCGTCCTCTTTGTCTTCACGGCCTCCACCATCTTTCACCTTCAGCAGCGGCTGGTGAAGATCCAGCCCCCATTGGCCGCAGGGAGGCTGGAGCCCGCGGAAACCGAGGACAACGCCTCCAGCACCCCAAGCACCGCGCCCAGGGGCATGTGGACCATCAACTCCCAAGGCCGCCTGGGCAACCAGATGGGCGAGTACGCCACGCTGTACGCCCTGGCCAAGATGAACGGGCGGCCGGCCTTCATCCCCGCCCAGATGCACAGCGTGCTGGCGCCCATCTTCAGGATCTCCCTGCCGGTGCTGCACGGCACCACGGCCAGCAGGATCCCCTGGCGCAACTACCATCTCAACGACTGGATGGAGGAGCAGTACCGCCACCTCCCCTGGGAGTACGTGCGCCTCACGGGCTACCCCTGCTCCTGGACCTTCTACCACCACCTGCGCCCCGAGATCCTGCGGGAGTTCACGCTGCACGACCACGTGCGGGAGGCGGCGCAGACGTACCTGCGGGGCCTGAGCGTGAACGGGAGCCGGCCGGCCACCTTCGTGGGCGTCCACGTGCGCCGTGGGGACTACGTGCACGTCATGCCCAACGTGTGGAAGGGGGTGGTGGCCGACCGCGGGTACCTGCAGCAGGCCCTGGACCGGTTCCGGGCCCGCCACCCCAACCCGGTCTTCGTGGTCACCAGCAACGGCATGGCCTGGTGCCGGGAGAACATCGACGCTTCCCGGGGCGACGTGGTGTTCGCGGGCGATGGCGTGGAGGGCTCCCCCGCCAAGGACTTCGCGCTGCTCATGCAGTGCAACCACACCGTCATGACCATCGGCACCTTCGGGATCTGGGCCGCCTACCTGGCGGGCGGAGAGACCATCTACCTGGCCAACTACACCCTCCCGGACTCGCCCTTCCTCAAACTCTTCAAGCCAGAGGCGGCCTTCCTGCCCGAGTGGTTCGGGATTGCCGCCGACCTCTCCCCGCTGCTCAAGCCCTGAGACCGGCTGGCCCTGGGCACCCCCTTCTCCTTGTCGGGCTCCCCCAAGACCAGATCCACGCACGAGGAGCACCCTGTTACATGGACCGGCACCCTTCCCTCTTGTCTCAGAATACCTCTGGCCGCCAGTAGCAGAGTCCCAGCAAACTTGTTTATCTTTTTTATTTATTTTTTTAAAAATATATTTTATTTTTTTTAAAGAGAGGAAGGGAGAGGAACAGAGTGTTAGAAACATCGATGAGAGAGAAACATCGATCAGCTGCCTCCTGCACACCCCCTACTGGGGATGTGCCCGCAACCAAGATACCTGCCCTTGACGGGAATCGAACCTGGGACCCTTCAGTCTGCAGGCCAACGCTTTATCCACTGAGCCAAACCGGTCAGGGCCCAACAAAGTTGTTTAATTAACATATTCATTGACCAGACTGGCACACGCCCAGGGTCAGCAGCTCAACAGTGTCACCCGGGCCCCAGTTCCACCCATCATATATATTATTGATTGATTTTAGAGAGAGAGCGGAAGGGAGAGAGAAACATCAAGCTGTTGTTCCACTTATTTATGTATTCATTGGTTGCTTCTTTTTAAAAAAAATATTTTGCCGAACCGGTTTGGCTCAGTGGATAGAGCGTCGGCCTGCGGACTCAAGGGTCCCGGGTTCGATTCCGGTCAAGGGCATGTACCCTGGTTGCGGGCACATCCCCAGTGGGGGGCATGCAGAAGGCAGCTGATCGATCTCTCTCATCAATGTTTCTAACTCTCTATCCCTCTCCCTTCTTCTCTGTAAAAAATCAATAAAATATGTTTTTTAAAAAATATATTTTTTATTGCTTTTGAGAGAGAGAAAGGGAGAGGGAGAGAGAGAGAAAAATTGATGTGAGAGAGAAGCATTGATCAGCTGCCTCCTGCACGCCCCCCCTTACCCAGAATGGAGCCCACCGTCCAGGCATGTGCCCTGACTGGAATCAAACCAGCAACCTTTTGGTGCACAGGATGACACCCAACTGACTGAGCCACACCGGCCAGGCCCCAGTTCTGTCTGTCTCATTGAGCTGCTGTCATCTCCTCTTAGGCGACTCCCTCAGGGTCCCAAGAGGACTGCCACACGCCCAGGACTGTCACATGCAGACAGCCTCTTCCCCAGGCAGCCAACACAGGTTCATTCTCGTCCTGGGTCCCTTTTGAAGAGGGAGGAAAACTTTCCAAAGCTCCAGCGACTCATTGCCCCTCAGTGAGACAGGCCCCTCGTACCTCGTTGGCCAGAAGTGTGTCATCGTCCACTGAGCCGTTACAGGGCCAGATGGATGAAACCCTGGGATTGGCTTACCTTCACCTCGCTAAGACTTGGCCGCTGCCGCCGAGGATGTGAAGGATGTGAGCTGCCTCCTGAGGGGCATGGCTGCTTGCAGAGAGAACAGCGGCGTGCTTTTACCCAGGAAGAAGGGGGGATGGCTGCTGAGAACAAAGCAGGGAAGCCCTGAACTGTTGTGCCCGTTGTTCACTACACAAAGGGATCAGCCACGAAGGCAGGTGGGGCTTAAAGAGAGCCCGCAAGCTGCTCTCCAAACCTTGGGTCCTGGGGACCATGCCTACCCGGAGGGCTCCTTTTTTTTTTTTTTTCTAGTTAGTCCGCCCAGAGGGGGAACTTTTCTTCCAATTTTCACAAGAGTGACATACAGGCTGGTAGCTGGCGTGCCTCCAAGACCAGGAAGCCTAGTGCCCAGGATGAGTATTGTTGAGAACTCAGAGACCAGCATGGCTCCGTGAACTGGAGGGGAGTCCATTCATTCTCTCAGTAAACGTTTGTGGTGGTGAACCTAACAGACAGGGCCCCTGCTCTCAGGGGTGCAATAGCAAAACAGAGTGGCCTTCAGTGACGGCAATTTATTACTTCCCACAATCCTGCGGGCCGGCCGGTGGTCCTCAGCTGCATGCGATGTTGGCCGAGGTCTCTCGTGCAGCTGCGTTTACGTGGAGGTCGGTTTGGAGCATCCTGGTCTCTGTGTGGCCAGTCCTGCAGGGATAGCTTGGTCTTCCTCACAACACAGCTTTCAGCTTGTTTGCTAGAACGTTCACTCTTGGAGCCGCCATCATCATCATCATCATCGTCATCATCATCATCGTTGTCATCGTCATTATGTAAGAAGTCTAACTATCTGAAGCCGCCATACTGGGAGGAAGCCCAGCGTCACTGAGAGGCCACATGTAGATGTTCTGGTTCACAGTGTTAGCTGAGCCCGATTTCAGGTCATCTCCCCGCAAGCATCCGATATGTTAGTGAGACGCCTGTCGGTGCTTCCACAGTTGTCCAAATCAACTTATCACTTTCAGTGATCCAGTTGAGGTTCCTGACAGTGTGTTGTAAGGATAAGCCATATCTAAATCCCTGGTTCACAGGTTCTGTGAACGTAATATGACTGTTTTCTGCCACTACGTTTTGAGGCAGCGAATATGCAGCCGCAGATAATGGGAACAAACAGAACAAGCTATTCTCTGTCTGCAGATACTTTCGTGACTTTGACATGAATGTGGCCAACATGAACTTCCCCATCTGACTTGAGATTGCATGTGCAAAGGTCCTGTGGCAGGGGACCTTTGGGAGTGAAAGGGGGCCAGTGGCTGGAGCACATGGAGCCAGATGCCGACGGGGACGTTTGCCGGGTCAGACCCTTAAAGACCTGTGTATGCTGACAAGGACTTTGGGTTTATTCTAGGGCCAAGTGGAACTATCAGAGGGTTTTAATTATGGAAGTGACATGATCCGATTTTCTGTGTGAACATACCCAGCTTCTATTTGGAGAAGAGGCTGTAGGCTTAAGGCAGGTTAAGGCAAAGAGACCCACGAGGAGGCTCCTGAGGCTTTCCCGCAAGCAGTCATGGTGGACCACAGAGATGGTGGTGGATCATGTGGCAAGTCTCACGTCAAGGACCTAAGAGAGGCTCTCGGAGTCTCTGCCCGTTTCGCTGTCCTGAGAGAGACCATCCGATTGCCTCCGCTGGATTGATGTTTGAGTCAAGCATCTGCCAGGAGCCAATGAGCGGAGGCCCTGGGGAAGGCTCACCTGAAACACACAGAGCAGCCATGTTTCCTTCCAACAGAGGGCGGTGAAAGAATGTGAAGATTGGGAACATGCTCCCAACAGGGGGACGCACGGGGGGAACGTGTGCTGCTCACATTGCGGTGACTGAAGCAGGTCGTGTGGTCACATCCAGCTTCAAAGAGGACCAGCAAGAGTGACTCGTCCACATGCCCCACAATATTTATGCACAAGTGACTACCTCACATCCCCTCACCGGCTGGCACAGTCTCTCTTGGGGGTTCCCTTGGGGCCGCGCATTTGCTCTTAGATCACGTTCGTGGTCCCGGGCTGTTTCTTCCAAGTACTGGCGTTCCCCGGGGTTCTATCCGGGGCCCATAGTTCTCCCAGGAAGGTCCCATGGCTTCACATTCTGTCTATAGATGGCTCTCACATTTTTAAAAAATATGTTTGTACTGATTTCAGAGCAGAAGAGAGAGGGAAAGAGAGACAGAAACATCAATGATGAGAGAATCATTAAGCAGCTGCCTCCTGCACGCCCTCCTCCCCAACTGGGGACGGAGCCTGCAACCCGGGCATGTGCCCTTGACCGGAATCAAACCCAGACCCCTTCAGTCTGCAGGCCGACGTCCTAGCCACTGAGCCAAACCAGCAAGGGCGGCTCTCACATGTTTATTTTGGGGCCAAAAGCTTCACTTTCGCGGGGGGAGCGGGGGAGTGAGGGGAGGGATAAGTTAACCAATAGAATCACTTCTAAAATTCCCAAAATAGCGCCGAGCCAGGCCAGCTCTACCAGATGTTAAAAAAAAAACCATGTTAGGCCTCAATAAATAAAACAGTGTGATCCCAGTGGGTGGGGAAACGGACGACAGGAACTGCCTAGAACAGTCAGGAGCCAGTTTGAGAACGTAATGTGTTCTGAGGGTGGCCTGACACATTTGTAATGAAGGGATGGAATCTGAGCAAATACTGAGCCATGGGGGGGGGGGGGACGACACGGGACGGACACGTCCATTAAAACAAAAAGAAAAGAAGCTTTAAAAACTCAAAAATTAAATGAATAAATGTAAGTCATTGTTGTGGTGGTTGTGTTTTTTTCATATGGAATCCCCCAAACTTTCTGTTTCTTTGTGATGGGGCGGGACCACAACATTAGTAACAAAGAAACAGAATTTCCGGAGGATGAGGCCCCGAAGTCAGGATTTTAAAAAAAGATTCCCAGGTGATTCTCATGGGCAGCCAAGGTTGAGCACCACTGGTGTAGGCGGTTTGCCGCTGCTCGTTTCTGTCAGTAATGCCTACGAGCCCTGGCCACTGGCTCAGTTGTTGGAGCACTGACTGCTACACCAACAGTCAGGACACATGCGTACGCTGAGGTTGGGCTACGTACAGGAGGCAGTCAATCCGTATTTCTCTCTCACACGGATGTTTTTCTGTCTCTCTCTCTCCTTTCCTTTCTCTGAATTCAATAAACATATCCTTGGGTGACGATTAATAATAATAATAATAATGCCAAGAAGAATGTCCTTGTCATTTATGTCTATTGGCTGAAGTGTGGGAAATCTTTATGCATGCTAATATCACCTTTTTTAATAATATATTTTTATTGATTTCAGACAGGAAGGGAGAGGGAGAGAAACATCAATGATGAGAGAGAATCATGGATCGGCTGCCTCCTACACGCCCCCTACTGGGGATCAAGCCTGCAAACCCAGCATGTGCTCTTGACCGGAACCGGAACCGAACCCGGGACCCTTGAGTTCCCAGGCCAGCGCTCTACCCACTGAGCCAAGCCGCCTGGGGCTAATATCACTTTTTAAGGATCTATTATTAGAAGTGAAATTGCTGGGTCACGGCGAGTGCATTTAAACTCAAAACTGCTGTGTGATTTGTGACAGTGTGACTGATGTTCAGTGCAACCACGGCCGAGTGCTCATTCTCCCACAGTCCTGTGACCCCGGCAGCGCCGTGCAGGGGCCCCCTGGGGCTGCTCAGGACTCCCCAGCTGGCTTCCTGCTTCCTTCGCCCCCACTTTGGCTCAGCCCTCAGTTTTCCCAACTCCCTCCTCCTCCCCCGCCCCGGGGGAGCCTTAGCCCTCTTCTCGGGGAAGGAGGGAGGGACCGAAAGGTCTGGAGAAAGGCTGGTGGCAGGCCTCAGTGCAGGATCGAAGCCGCTCCCCTGGCTCTGGGTTCAAATTCCCAAGTCCGCCCGCGCCTCCATTCAAACCCCCGCCTTCAGGAGAATCCGCCGCCGCCCACACTCCCGGGCTGGTCCCTGGCCCCGCAGGCACTCAGCCCGCGGCTGCCCTCTGCCGGACACGGGCGAGATGGAGGCAGCGGCAGGGCCCGGAGTCAGGGGAAGACGGGCAGGTGGACAGGGAGATAGATCCAGCCTCAGAGCGTCCAGAGCAGCGGTTCTCAACCTGTGGGTCGCGACCCCTTTGGCGGTCGCACGACCCTTTCACAGGGGTCGCCTCAGACCATCCTGCCTATCAGATATTTACATGACGATTCATCACAGTAGCAACATACAGCTATGAAGTAGCAACGAAAATAATTTTATGGTTGGGGGGGTCACCACATGAGGAACTGTATTGAAAGGGCCAGAAGGCTGAGAACCACTGGTCCAGAGGGAAAGAGAAACAGGAGCCCCGCACGCCCCTCCCTGATGTTCCCAGGGCCGGCTATACCCGTTTCCCCCGGGGTCCAGCCGGACGTGAAAGGTCCAGCAACACCCAGCGGCCACCCACCAGGCCGTGCCCTTCACACCCTCAGCTTTGCACGTTCTGCCTCTACAAGGCTGCCGTCTTCCAGGTGCTTCCTCCACCCGCTCTGCCTGGTCCTTGGAGAGTCAGCAAAATCCGCTCCCCGACCCCTCTGCCCATGGCCCCGCGGCCTCTGGCCTTTCCTGGGCGCCCCGGCCCTGCGGTCCCACGTGCCCCGGCCGTGAACACCCTCTTCACCTGCAGCGGGACTCTCTCTTGGCCGATGTCAGAGCTTCACCAGAGCAGAGATTGAGGCTCTTTGTTTTTTTTTAACTCTGAGGACTCAAGCTGTGGACTCATGAATGTGGGCTCATTCATTGAAAAGCCCACTCCAGCCCAGCCAGCGTGGCGCAGGGAATGAGCGTGAGATCACAGTCCGATTCCTGATCACAGCACGCGCCCAAGTTGCGGGCTCCGTCACCGGCAGGGCGTGCAGGAAGCAGTTGATCAATGATTCTCTTTCATCACTGATGTTCCTCTCTCTCTCCTCCCTCCCTCCCATCTGTGAGACACTGGCCATATCACTCCCCTTCCCTGATCTTCAATGACTTCATCTGCAAAGGGGTTCTTTTTCTGAAGACCAAAGATTGCCTTTGGCTCAAGCCTTTTTGGCTCAGTGGATAGAGCGTCACCTGCGGACGGAAGGGTCCCGGGTTCGATTCTGGTCAAGGGCACATGCCTGAGTTGCGGGCTCGATCCCCAGGAGGTGGCGTGCAGGAGGCAGCCCATCAACGATTCTCTCTCATCATTGATGTTTCTATCTCTCTCTCCCTCTTCCTTCCTTTCTGTATTAAGATAGATAGATAGATAGATAGATAGATAGATAGATAGATAGATAGATATATTTTTAAAGATTGCCTTTGCTTCATGGTACCGAGCATGCATTCCCTTGCCCTTTCTTAGGGGGCGTCGCTCATGTCCAACAGTTTTCCACACGTCGAGCCACTAGGATTGTTGATTGTAAACTAATAACGGTGATCACTATTCATTGGCACGTCTCCCATGCCAGGCCCAGTCTGTAGACACTCTCAGCCACATGGGCTATAGGTACAGGTGAGGAACTGACAGCAAGGCAAAGGGACATCACGGCTCTCAGTCCTGTCACATGGATTGTCCTGATATTGTGTCCTTTCTCACCTGTAGTGGACACGGCTGGTGGCCAGCCCAGGTCCCCTTGCCAGGTCTGTTCATCCAGCCCCCAGCTGCTGTGAGCTCTGTGCATGAAGGATGCCTTTTTCTTCTTCTGTATATACAGTATTTGTGGTGTTTTGACATCTGGGGCTTTGTTGACAGTGGAGGGACTGCCCCCCACCAGGCCAGCCACTTCCTGGAGGTAACAAAGAACCCACCTGTGCACAGGCCTTTGCTATGCAAACCTAGCAACCCACAGCCTGGACTCCCAGCCACTTCCCAGGACACTGTTCTCGGCCTGATTGCCCCAGGGCCAGGCTCCAGGCACCTGGGGATCCAAGAGCCTGCTGAAATCACTCGCACTAGCCAACCTCACGCAGGCTCAACCTGCCTCATCTGTTCCTTTTTAAATATATACATCTTTATTAATTTCAGAGAGGAAGGGAGAGGGAGAGATAGAAACATCAATGATGGGAGAGAATCATCGATCAGCTGCCTCCTGCACACCCCATACCGGGCATGTGCCCTTGAGTGTAATCGAACCCGGGACCCTTCCATCTGAGCCAAACCAGCTAGGGTTCTGCCTCAGTTGTTCCTTCTTGAGGGAACCACAATAAATGCTCTTCCCCTCTCTCCCTCTGCCTCCTGGCTGACACTGGGGCTTCCCCATGGGGCCCTGCATGTCTTGGAAAATTCCCTTCTTTGTCTTTGTTGTTAATCCTCACCCAAGGATATTTTCCCATTGACTTTGAGAGAGAGTGGGAGGGAGGAAGGAGAGACACACAGAGAGAAACATCAGTGTGAGAGAGACACATCCATTGGTTGCCACCCGCATGCGCCCAACCAGGGTTGGGGACCGAATCTGAAACTGAGGCATGTGCCCTTGACTGGGAATCAAACCCAGGACCCTTCAGTCCACAGGCGGATGCTCTATCCACTGAGCCAAACCGGCTAGGGCAGGAGTATTCCCTTCTTTTGGGAACTGAGAATAATAAACTCTCTTTTCAGTGGCAATTGGATCCTGATCTGTTGACTTCGTCAAACCTAAATAATACTGATATTTACATTTTAAAACTCTGCTGCTAACCAATTACCCTGTGACCTTCTTCCCAGGATCAGCCGTGGGGTCAAAGTGCTTGAGAGTTTGTGTCCCAGCCTCCTCTTAGGACCCGTAGCCCATGACTAACTAGAGGGGTATAATAGAAAGTCTGCAAATACGGCCCCCAATGACTGTGCCACCACCACCCCGATATTAACACATTTTAGTAGCCCCCTCCCATATTCAGCCTGGATTGGCCTGACTTGCATTAACCAATAGAAAATGGTGCCCGGCTGGTGTGGCCCCCATGGTTGAGTGTTGACAAATGAACCAGGAGGTCACGGTTCGATTCCTGGTCAGGGCACATACCCAGGTTGCAGCTCCATCCCCAGTAGGGGGAATGCAGGAGGCAGCCGATCAATGATTCTCTCTCATCATTGATGTTTCTCTCTCTCTCCCTCTGCCTTCCTCTCTGAAATCAATAAAAATCTATTTTAAAAAAAAGAAAATGGTGAAAGTTCTGCTTCCTCCCCTAGAAACGCTCACTTTGGGGAGCCCTGAGCTACCATGTAAGGAGTCCCTGCCTCTGTTGGGGAGGTCACGTGGAGAGGGAGAGGGCTGAGACTACGCACAGAGTGAGAGGAATGCAGACGCCCACAGCCCAGGAGAGTCCAGCCCAGTAGCTGTCCCTGCTAAGGCGCGGGCATGTCTGCGAGCAGCATCGTGGATTTTGCAGCTGGTTGGGCCCTAAGATGACTGCAGCCCTAGTTGACATCAGACGGTGATGAAGAACTGCCTTGCTGAGCCCAGTCCACCCCTGGAACTGTGAGCAATCGTAGTTATTATTTTAAGACTCTCCATTTTGGGGTGGTTTGTTATTCAGTGATAAAAACCCAAACTGGGATCTCCCTTTGCCTTAAAGGCCCAGTTCCCTTTGCCTCAAGGTGGAATGACCCTGCACCTTTAAAAAAAAAAAAATGGCCCTAACCGATTTGGCTCAGTGGATAGAGCGTCGGCCTGATGACTGAAAGGTCCCAGGTTCGATTCCGGTCAAGGGCATGTACCTTGGTTGCGGGCACATACCCAGTGGGGAGTGTGCAGGAGGCAGCTGACCGATGTTTCTCGCTCATTGATGTTTCTGACTCTCTATCCCTCCCCACTTCCTCTCTGTAAAAAAATCAATAAAAATATTTTAAAAATAAAATAAAAATATGGTTTTATTGATTTTTAGAGAGAGAGGAAGGGAGAGAGGTAGAAAAATCGATGAGAGAGAAACTTCATCAATCAGCTGCCTCCTGCATGCACCCCTACTGGGGAGGGAGCCCGCAAACCAGGCATGTGCCCTGACCGGGAATCAAACCGGTGACCTTTTGGTTCCTGGGTCGACACTCAGCCGCTGAGCCACACCAGCGGGGCCTGGCCCTGCAACTTAATTCATCCTCCGGGATTGGGCTGAGATGGGGACTTCACCTGACATCATCCTCCTGTTGGTCTTCTCCCCCTCGCTGTCCTGTCTCACCCCTTCCTTTTTGGTTTCTCCTGGGAGCACCTCTTTAAGAAATCATGGACACAGGAGTGTTGCCTCAGGCTCTGCTCAGAATCTGACCTGGGACACGCTGTTTCTGATGTTTTCATCTCCAACCAGAAGCCAAGGGTCTAGTTCCCGATTCTCCCTCCCCTTCTCTGCACCCCAAGAGCATAGAGCACCCTCCAGGTGCCCCAGCCACAGGTAGCCACGCAGTTGGCGGGATGAGAAAAAGACATCAGAGAGGTCTGTGCAGGAAGCAGCAAGCAGCTTGTTTGCCCGGCCAGCAGCAAATGAGGCTCCCACCCCCAGCACACAGCCCTGGAGGCGAGCCTAGAAGGTCGGGCAGGGACAGTCAGGTGGTTGGCGGGTCCGGCAGCAGTTTAGGGCCCAGGTGAGATGAGAGTTGCTTCTGATTCTGGGTCTGTGGTGGGAGGGGGCTCTCCCAGTTGTTCCAACACCTCCCTCAGGGAGTCTGTCTCTGTGACTCCCCGACCCTATCAGTTCTCCGTCCCTCGAAACCCTAGAATCCGTCACCATGGACCCTCCAGCAGGTCCCACAGCCGCGGGCCACCGGAGTCCGATAAATCAGCAGAGAAGATGCTGGGGGCCGGGGGACCGCAGCCCAGCGGAGGACCCCCGCTCAGAGCTTCCAGCCAGTCCAAGGAGTCCGTGGGGCCCCTGGGAGAGGCGGATGGGGAGTTTGTGGGGGACGGGAGCGAGGAAGAGAAGACAGAGGAGAGGCCTTCAGAGTCTGGGGAAGGGGACAGCACGTCGAAGGAGCCAGGGAAGTCCAGGGGGATAGGGGGCAGCAGGTCTGCGGGGGAAGAAATGGAGCGTGAGCTTAGGAAGGCGGGGGTCCGGCCCCCAGTCCCCTACGGGTTTCCCCCGTTCCCAGGAGTCCAGATCCTCAGTTCCCTTTGCCCCAAAATCTAAGAGTTCGGCTTTTACCATCAGGCTCGTCCTGACCCTCCAAGATGTCATCGATGCCCCGGTTCGGAAGCAACTGCGGACGGACAGGCAGAAGCGAAGTGAACCTGGGACTCTGGCCGGAATCCCGACCGGAGACCACCTGCCCACTGCCTCTCACCTGCGCCCTCCGGATCGCTTCCTGCAGCTCCTGCTCCAGAGTCGGGGCTGCTGCGGCTGGTGCTGCGGCTGGAGCTGAGGAAGGGGTCGGTTCTGCAGCCGGAGCCGGAGCCGGAGCCGGAGCGGGAGCGGGAGCGGGAGCCGGAGCGGGCACGTGGGTTCCCACGGCACGAGAAAGAGGCGGCGGCGGGGGAGATGCTGGGCGGAGCTTGGACTAGAACCCAGAGGATGGTCCTATAAGCCACGCCCACTCTCGCGACCCCGCCCACTCCTAACCCGAGGCTCCACCCCCTGGCCCTGGCCCGGCCCTTCCCTCCAGACCCTGGCCACGCCCCTTATTCTCATTGGCTTCTCTTCCCCCCCATTTCCTCTTAACCACGCCCCGCGCTTTCCCGGCAATTCCCTTCTCCACCTCCCGGGCCCGCTGCGTCTTCTCCTCATTGGCCCACAGGCGCATAACCCCGCCCTCACCGAGCCGTGACGTCGGGCGGCTGCGAGGGCCTTGGGCCTGAGGCGTGGCCAGGACGCGCCCGCGGGATCTTCCTCGCGCCGCGACTTCTGCCGCACGCGGGATGGGGCGCCTCCGCGCATGCGCTCCAGGAGCGTCGACTTGGTCCCCGACACCGGGAGGCCCCGCAGGCGCAGCTGCTGCCGGAGCTCCGAGACCTGGGGCGGGGCGGGGAGAGGCCTCGTGGGCGGGCTCCGGGCGCGGGAGGGCCGGGCTGGACAGCGGACCCGAGAGGGACCGTGGACACGCATGCACACACCCGCTCCTGGATCACACACACACACACACACACACCCGCTCCTGGATCTCACACACACACACACACCCGCTCCTGGATCTCTCACACACACACACACACACACCCGCTCCTGGATCTCACACACACACACACACACCCCGCTCCTGGATCACACACACACACACACCCGCTCCTGGATCTCACACTCACACACACACACACACACACCTGCTCGCTCCTGGGTGTGATGGGCAGAAGCTGCAGGGTCAGCCTCCTGGCACCCCCTAGAGGTTGAGGTCCCCGGGGAAGCTGCCCCACACTTACCGTCAGCTCCTCCAGGTTGAGGGTCTGAAGCTCCAGCTTGTGCGCAGGCGGTGGCGCGGGGCTGGAGGCTCCGGGGAAGCCCGCGGGGAGAGAGGTGGCCTTCATCCTGGTGATCCATGGCCGGGCGGGAAACGGGTCAGAGGGCGCACAGAGGAAAGGCATTCTCCGAGTGAAGACAGGGGACAGGGCCCAGCATCGGGGTCTCCGAGGACCAACCCAGGAGGCGGGTTCCTGGGCGTGGGAAAGTGGGGACAGGGCAGGGCTCGGGCTGAGGGGGGCTCGGGGGAACTGCAGGGAGAGGGGCTGGGGGGCTGGACTCCGGCGTCCTGGGGGAGGTAGGGTCTACCGGCCATCGCCCCTGACCTTGGACTCTGGGTGTGAAGGAGGAGGACAGGAATGGGGGGGCCATACCTAGGAGGTGGCTGCTGTGCGTTTGTCTCTGCCCACGGAAGCGGCCCTGGGGCCTGGGAGTCTGCCCTGGACCCTTGTCTGGGCTCTGGGGGCAGGTACTGGTGGTAGGTCAGGCTCCCCTGGGGCTCGGCCTCCCTCCAGTGTTGGGAGGTCTTGGGGGTCGCCTGGAAAAGCAGGTGTGATGTCATTGCCACAGCCCTGTTCCTCCTTCCCCGCCCAGCCCCACGCGAAGTAGGGGGTCAGCTTGGCACCACCAGCGAGGGGCAGAGGCCAGCAGGACAGAGGACCAAGGCCTGACTGCCAGGGGGGCTTCCCCTCACTCTGGTGCAGACTCACATTCTTCAGGGGCCTCCAAGGGCAGCGTCGGGGCTCAGGGCGCAGGACCCCAGGACTGGAGAGGAAGGAGGCGGGGCCGGAGGGCGAGGCTGGGATGGGGGACAGAGCCGGGCCTGAGGCTGAGATCCACGGATCTGGGTCGGAGACTGGAGAGGTGGTGAAGGGCCCCGTGAGGCCTTCAGGCAGCCAGCCAGGCCAGGAGGAAAAGGCTGTGTGGGAAGGAGGGTCCCAGAGGCCTCGGTCACCCCCACCCCTACCCCTACCCCCATGTGGGGCAGCAGGACAGGGAGTGAAACCCAAGTGCTGGGAGCTGGGAGCCCCGACTTGTGGCTCTATGGGCAGAAGTGCTCGAAAGCCAGACTTTTCCACACTCCATAAAGGCAGGAATCCCGGCCTCAGTCCCCAAGGGGTGCGGTGGCTGAGGATCAAGGATCTGGGGGTTTGCTGGAACAGGGGTGGGGCCAGGACTCCTGGCCTTAAGGAGAGAGAGAAGCCGAAAGCCACGTCCTGAGACTCGTGTGTGCACCAAAGGTGGAGCCTGGGCATTCTCTTCTGGGTGCACGCATTTCACTGGAAGTGGGGACACCGAGGAGCTCCGAGGGGTGGGGTGCAGGGCTCCTGGGACCTCCGAGAGGATGGGTCTCCGTGCCTCCAGGGCAGAGGGACTGGGGCTCTGGAACCAGCCCGGAAACCCGGCAGCTGCACTCCAGGGGGCCCCGGGGGAGAGGGGCCGCCATCCCCTCCCGTGCAGGGCCCACACTTACTCGAGTCCTGATACCGTCTGTGGATCCGGAGCTGGAGGACTGTAGAGGGAAGGAGGGAGTAGGAGGAGAGAGGCGAGAGGGAGTGTCCAGGAGCCCGGCCTGGCAGGCGGTTCGAGCTGCTGCTGTTGGCGGGACGCGCGTGCCCAGCCCCCTTACACACACAGCCCTGCGGGCGGGTGGGCAGGCAGCCCGCTCCCTTTCCTGGGCCTCCCGCCTGCTCCCTGCCAGCGGAGCGCAGAGGGACAGAGCCGTTCTGGGGCGAGGTGCCAGCCAGCGTGCAGGCAGGAGGCAGCCCTGCCCCCGGCTCCACCTGCCCCCTGTAGGCGTGTGTGCCCACCCACCCCCTGGCACAACCTCCCTCTTGGCAGCCTGGCCCATTTGCACCTCGCCCGCCGGATCCAGGCTCTCGCCTCGCACACATGCACTTCGGCCTCCTGGGCTGCCTCCGAGCCTCCCCACAGTCGCTTCCTCTGCACACCCACCTTCGAACGTGCATTCCCCTGGGCCCTAATTTTGCACACACGCCACTTCCGTGCCCTTGTGTGTACCTTTGACACTCGCTCCTCACCCTCAGCTCACTCTGGCTTGCCCCTCCCCCAGCCTCAGTAGCACTTATGTGCCCGCCCACCCCCTGGCACAACCTCCCTTCACACATTTCTGCTCTTGTGTTCCCGCACTCTTTGCATGCTCCTTGCTCCTTTGGGTCACTGTGTCTTTGCACCCATCCAGCCGCGTAGCTAGCACACTCATTGGCACACTCAAGTGCCTTCTGCCTACTTGGGCATTGGCCTCTGGTTTCACTCATTGCACACTTTCCACCGACGCTGGGACCTCAACTACAGCGCTGACACTCTCGAGGCCTGGTAGCTCACTGTCCCACACAGGCCGCTCTGAAGTCTCCGCTCTGTGCACGTCACTTTGCACGCATGTCAGGTTAAGCCCCTGTGCCTTTGACACCCACCTCTACCCGCCCACTCCACTTCCCACTGTTCTCAGGAGCATTGCATTAGCCATTTGCACACTCATTGAGCCAACACAACTTGAGGCCTCCTTTATGCACAAGTGCTCTTTTGCACAGAAAAATACATACCTTTTGGGCCCTACCGCCCACCCCCACCTCACCCACCCTGCACACTCCCAGAGTTAGGGTATTCCCCAGCCCAGAGAACCCCCTCCCTACAGCTCACCAGAGCGGAACTTGGAGCGAATGATTTGGGAGCGCTGGGAGGAAGTCACCAGGGTCATTGCCAAGGCTGGGATAGGGACCTGGTCAGGGGGGAAGGCAGGACCCCCACAGGAGGCAGGGTCACCGTGGAGGTCAGGAGGCTGCCCCTGCCCCTGGACGCAGCAGGGAAACAGCCTGAAGGACTCAGAGACCAGAGAGGCTTTGGGCCACAACTTCTGGATCCTGGGGGAGGAGGAGGCTGGGGACCCGCACTCCTGGGTCTGAGGGAGGAGGCACTAGGGGCAGGGAACCCTGGGTCTGAGGGAGGAGGGGCTGGGGGCCCCGACTCCTGGGTCTGAGGGAGGAGGGGTGGGGGCCTGGACTCCTGGGTCTGAGGGAGGAGGGGCTGGGGGCCTGGATTTCTGGGCCCGAGGGAGGGGCTCAGGGCCCCAATTCCTGGACCCTGGGGAAGAAAGGACTTGGGGTCTGGGACTCCTAGGCCATAAGAAGGCAAACCCTGGGCCCTGGGTCCTGGGCCCCTGGGTCTATGAAAGGGAGGAAGGAGAAAGGGTAGAAGGGCTGGAACTCATACTCCGAGGGGCCTAGAAGCCAACATCCTCGCTCAAGAGGGGAAGAAGACCTGGTAGGCCCCTGGGCGTGGAGAAGCCTCTTCCATCTGCATTCGGGAAGGGAGCGGCCGGCTGTCAGCCACCATGGTCGGTGGGAAGGGACGGAGTCCAGAAAGGGGACCGAAAAGTTAAGTGGGTCTGACCCCCACCCCCACCCCAGGGGCTTCTCACCGGTGGCTGGTGTAGCTGTGTGTGCCTGAGCAGGTTGAGTCCCGAGGTCTAGGCTGGAGGCTGCAGCTCCACCCCACCAGCTGGGGACGCCCCCCCACCTCTTTTGGGGCGTGCTGGGAGTCCGTGAAACGGGGCGGAGAGCCGGGAGCCCCGCCTGGGACGGTAAGAAGGGGCGGGAGCTGGGGCTGAGAGGGACTGGGGCGGGGCGAACGTCGGGGTTCCCCGCTCGCTCCTCCTCCGCGTCCGGGGGTGGCGGGGCGGGCGGGGCGGCGGCGGGCGGACTGACAGGAGCAGGTGCGGGGCGTGGCGGCGGGTGAGCAGCGGAGGCAGGTGGTCGCGTCCCGACCCCGCAGGCAGGTGCCACCTGTCACTCAGCGTTTCCCTGACGCAGCAGCAGGAGTCAGGTTCAGGGGGGTGAAAAGTGCAATTGGACTCCCGGACTCCCGGGCCCGAAGGTGGGGGAAAGGGACCCGCATTCCTGGGTTGGCGGGAAAGTGGGCGGGGCTGGGGCTCCCGGGGGAGAGGCGTGGGCAGGGAGCCCAAGCTTGCGGATGCTGGGGATGGGGACTGGAGGTGTTGGGACTCCGCAGGTGCAGAATGGGCTGGGAACCGACTCCGGGGTCTGAGGGAGGAGGGCGCTCGAGTACGGACTTTGGGGATCAAAGCGAGAGCTTGAAAAAAGCAAAACAAAACAAACAAAAAACCCCTCGAGCATGGCTGGTTCCCGCTGATATTTGGCAAAGCACGCTTCCGAGCTCTGCCCCGAGATTTGTGGGAGGCCCCGGTGCTCTCGGGTTGGATTACGTGCAAGAGGGCAAGCCGAGGCCGTGGTTATAAATACCTCCTGGGAGTCGGCAGGAGCCCAGCGCCCCAGGCAAGGGCCCTGGTGCCATATTCCGCAGAAAATCATCACTAACGTTTCCGGGGTCTTAACCAGTGAGACGTTGTCAATACCACAGATGCCTTTATTGCTCCTGGCACTCCAATCCCACACCCATCTACCCACCGTCCCAGCCTCTACGACCCAAAAACTCAAACTCCCAGCATTCCAAGCGGGAAAAGAACTACAACTCCCAGAAAGTTCTGCGCTCAGGAGGGCTCCAGTGAGTAGCAGCCCAAGAATTTTCAAGGCTCGCGCGCTCGTTTGCTATTGGTTTTCAAGGGGGCGTGGCCACAGGAGGTCCGTGGCGGTGATTGGCTGGAAGTTCCTGCTGCTCCAGGTCCCAGAGGAGGCGGCGGAGTCTGCGCAGTTCACGGTGCAAGGCGTCGTCTGTCACTGGCCCGGTGAGGCGCAGGCGCGAGCTGCCCAAGGGCAGGATGAGGGGCGGATGGGAGGAGAAGCTTTCGAAGATGTCCCCTATGAGACCGAAAACGCAGAGTTAAGTTCTGAAAATGGACGGTAGGCAGCAGTGTCAGAGAGAGACTAGGCTGCGTTACGTCCGAAGGAAGGAAAAACTTAAACGCCCCCCCAGCAACTCCTAGAGCGGGGTCCACTCCAGCGCGACTCCTGGAGTTCCCAAGCGTCATGGGAGTTGTAGTTCACACTACAGAAGGCCACTGTTGCCTGGGAAACCGGCGATGTAGTTGGGTTCTTGGGTCCACAGAGGAAGGAAAGGCTGGAACTTAGTTTTACGGATTCCTTGAGTGGAGGGCCTGGAGCCGGGACTCCTGGATGACCGGGAGGGTAGTTTGTACGGCAGCGGTTCTCAACCTGTGGGTCGCGACCCCTTTGGGGGTCGAACGACCCTTTCATAGGGGTCACCTAAGACCATCGGAAAATGTTTTTGTGATTAATCACTATGCTTTAATTATGTTCAATTTGTAACAATGAAAATACATCCTGTATATCAGATATTTACATTACGATTCATAACTAGCAAAATTACAGTTACGAAGTAGCAATGAAAATAATTTTATGGTTGGGGGTCACCACAACATGAGGAACTGTATTAAAGGGTCGCGGCATAAGGAAGGTTGAGAACCACTGTTGTAAGGGAAAGAAGCTGGGGGTCTAAACCCCTAGGAAAAAAAGAGGGAGCTGGGGGCTTGAAGTCCTGTATCCTGGGGAGAAGGGGGTTGAGGTCCAGCACTTAGATGCTGGGGGAGGAGAGGGCTGGGCGTCCAAATCCTGAGTAAGGAGGAGGAAGGGGCTGGGGCTATGGATTCCGAGGTCCCAAGGACAGAAGCAAGCTGATCGCCCGCATCCATGCCTGCCCCCATTTCTCCTCGCCTGTGTCCACAGCATCCCGGTCTGCAGGGAGAGGCTCCCAAGCAGGTGGGGGCCCGCGGCCAGGGCCCAGCTGGTAGTGGCTGAGCAGATGGTGGAGCTGAGCAGGCGTCAGCGTCGGGTGGTCGGTTCGTAGACTGTTCCATGAAGCCTGGCGGGAAGATGAGGTGAGAAGTCTGTGGTCATTATGGAGCAGCTGAGAAATCCTAACTAGAAAGCCCTCCATAGAGGGGTTGGATGTAGTGGGATGTACCGGTGTCTGTGCAATGCCTTGAGGGCACTGTGAAGTCTGGTGTCACTGAAGTGATGGGAGGGAAGGGTGTGCGCTCAGCTTTTTTTTTTTTAAAGAAAAAATGGATTTGCTGCTCAGCTGGTGTTGCTCAGTAGTTGAGCATCGACCCATGAACCAGGAGGTCATGGTCAGGGCCTAAGCCCAGGTTCCAGGTTCAGTCCCCCAGTCGGGATGTGTACAGAAGGCAACCTATTAATGCTTCTCTCTCACATTGATGTTTCTCTCTCTCACCCTCTCCCTTCCTCTCCAAAAATTAACAAAAACATTTTTTAAGTGATTTGCTGCAGAATAAATGAAGATCGGAGTAGGCAGGGGACGGAGAAGAAACTAACTTAGCCATCCCTTCATCGTGTTGAAGCTGGTGATTGTACCTGGGGATTCATTATTCCACAGCGGCTACTTTTTGTGTCTGTTTGAAAATTTCGACACCTAAGCTAGCTGGCATCGGAATCATCAGTGTGGTCAAAAGCAGAGACTGGACACAGATTGCCTGGGTTCAGAAAACCCAGTTTGGTGAATTAATACCTTCTGGCAAGTCACTGTGTCTCGTTCTCCTCATCTGTAAATTGGGGGAGATTAAGAACTACTACTAGGGTTGTTATAATAATTGAATATGGCAGATTCTAAAGTACTTAGAACACGGCCTGGTGCTCATTAAATGCTCTGTACAAGTTTGACAAATAAAAATAAATAAATGAATTCAAGTGACTTAGCCTACCTAATTCTCAGTTTCCTTGTCAGAGAAAAAATTGCCAATTAGTAACCTACTTCTTGGGGCTTAGCATCCAACCAGAAGTGCTAAACAGTGTCTGGCATGTAGTTTTATGTTCAATGAGTGTGNCAGAGAGGAAGGAAGAGATATGGAGAGTTAGAAACATCGATCAGCTGCCTCCTGCACAACCCCGACTGGGGATCGAGCCTGCAACCAAGATACATGCCCTTAACTGGAATCGAACCTGGGACCCCTCAGTCCTCGGGCCGATGCTCTATCCACTGAGCCAAAACGGTTAGGGTCAATGCGTGTTTTAAACCCCCATTCCTTGATCTGGTACCCGACTTCCTGAGTCAGTATGTCTGAGGGTGCAGGTCCTGGAAACTATGAATCAGTCCCACTGAGATTCAGATGCAGCCCAGTTTGGACACCTGTTGGCTACTTCCTTCAAGCTGCCAGTGCATCCCCCATGGTGTCTGAGCTGGGACTGAGGGCAACATGGAGACCAAGGGAAGACCCAAGAGTAAGCTGAATACAGAGCAAGGCTGACGCGTCAGGGGCCCAGGGTCAGGAATCACCTTGAGCAGGGAGGTGCGAGGCACACAGAGCAAGTTGACAGCCATGGAGAGTTTCCGGAAGAACTCCATGGCAATGTCTCCCAGGCCAGCCCCCTGCAGCCAGTCCAAGACGAGGTCCAGGTTGGTCCGGATTTGGACAGCTCGAGACCACTGGTAGAAAGGTCGGCCTTGACCTGTGGGGGAAGGGTAGGAGCAGCAATGGGTACATGGGCCCTGCCCTTCTGCCTCCCAGACCCTTCCTGTTCTTCAGCTGGGGACCTGGAGCTTGCTTTCCAGAGTACCTAAGAGTTAGGCCTCAGCCCGTGATAGGTCTGACTTGACCTGGGTCTCAGGGCCTCCTGTCTCTGCCTCCTTGCCCGTCCCAGTCTGACCCTCACCTCGTTCCATCAGTGAGTTGAGAAGGGATGCATTGGAGAAGAAGAACAAGTAGCCGAAAGTCTGAGACACAAGGTCCGGGTGCAGCTCGCACTGGCTGGTCAGTTCCAGAGCTGCCTGGAACACGCCCAGGGTTGGTCTCAAACCCGGAGGCATAGCCTCCAGCTCTGCGCCAGGTCCAGGAAGCTCTGCCCCACCTGTGAAGGGGTTACTATCCAGGAGAGCTGGCAGCGTTGAATACAGAGTCTGAGGAGATAGAGAGATGCCAACAAGATCAGACTACAACTCCCTAGAAGTGTCAGGGGAGCCGCATAGGAAGATACTGGGGAGCTCCACCAAAGGTTTCTGGGAATTGTAGTCCATTTTGCCTTCAAAACCCTAAAGATCTCCATGAGTCAAGTCCTACTTTCCAGTTGGGTTTCTAGCAGGCATCAGGCCTGGGGGACCTCAGGTCTTAAGAAAGGCTTTGATGCCCAGCCGGGTGTAGCTCAGTGGTTGAGCGTCAACCCAGGAACCAAGAGGTCGCCAGTTCGATTCCTGGTCAGGGCATATGCCCAGATTGTGGGCTTGATCCCCAGTGGGGGGCATGCAGGAGGCAGCCAATCAATGATTCTCTCTCATCATTGATGTTTCTATCTCTCTTTCCCTCTCCCTTCCTCTCTGACATCAATAAAAATATATTTAAAAAAAGAAAGGCTTTGCAGAAGTTTCTTGGGCATTTTAAGACCACCCCTGGTGGTGCCTTACAGGGCTTACAGTTCCTCAACAGAGACAACTCAAGGAGGACAAAGGATACTGAGCAAAGAGGCCCCCTTTAGTCAAAGAAGTATTTATCCAGAATTCCTGAAGGAAAGAAAAAGAATAGAGAGTCAGGAAGTGGGAGTGGGGTGGCAGTCAGCCAGTGAAAAGTGAGATCAGGCCAAGGACAGGAAATAAAGTCAGAGCCAGAAAAAAAAGTCAAACCACACTTGGCAGGGATGTACAGGAAGCGAAGCTTTCAGAAGGAGAGGGGTTCACCAATCAAGGCTCCTCAAGGAACATGGACTATCTGCCCCCAAAGATCCCCTTTCATTTCATAGATGGGGAGGCAAGCCCGCCATACGCCTAGAAACCCTGAGAATTCCAGGAAGCAATAGGATGGTCACGGGTGGCGGTGAGGAACTGGGCAGCAAACAGGTCCTGTAGAATGGGCACTCCAGGGAGAAGAAGGTCTGTGACTCAGAAAAGGAAGTGAATTCAGTTACAGAAAGTGAGTTCAGAAAACACAGGAAGTGAGGGCTGCTTAAAGAGGACCTTTAGTTTAAATGACAGTAGTAGCTAACACTATATAATCTATCCATATCTAGATACCTATATATCCATCTACTGACTTATCAGTGACTGACGAATTGACTCAGGAAAAGGGAGGGAGCTTGAGAAAGTGATATAACCAGGTAGGGAGACTAGACTGTGGAGAGGGGATGCTTGCAGAGACAGGAAGAGAAGCCAGAAGGCAGGAAGTGATGCAGGCTCCAGCAGGGAGTGATGTCAGAATAACGAAATGGGAAGCGATATCAGAGAAGCAGGAAGTCTTGTGAGGGCCAATCGGAAGTGACATCAGAGCGATATGATGCAGTCAATGGGAGGTTACGTGATGCCAACAGGAAGCAAAGGTCAAGGCCAACCTTGGTGAGGTAGTAGACAGACTGCTGGAAGGTACACATGATGACTTCATCCAGGAGGGCCATGGCCTCGTCACATAATTCCAAGTCATTGCAGAGCTGTGGGTCTGGGGATAGGCGTGGGGGTGAGAGGGAGAACCAGAGGCTGGCAGAGAAGAGCCCAGGCCCCGGGGTCCAGGGAATGGCAGTGGGCTTGGAAGGGCTGGGGTCTGGGTCCGAGCTCACCCTCCTGGTCGGCCTCCTTCTCCATCTCCAGCACCTTCTCCTGCACAAAGCTCAGCAGTTCCGTGGTGTTGGCCATCCACAGCATGAGTGGCCGCAGCTCCACGGACACGGCCTCGGGTGTCAGGGGCTCCTCGGGGACCCCCTCAGGGTGGCTGGGGAAGGACGACGGGACCTGTGATCCTTGCCCAACCCCACCGCAGTGTCCAAGCCCCGAGATCTGCATCTAATTGTGGGTCAAATCTAACCCCCATATCACAGCTGGAATAGTTGAGTAGAAGCAGGAAGAGCAGAAACTTGCGCTGGGACATGCATGGGGTGAACAGAACCGACTCCCATCCCAACCCCCTCATCCCCCTCGTTGCTTCTCCCAGAATTTCTCTTACTTCTCTGGCTGACGGTCTCCGATTTCCTTAATCTTTTCCTGTGGAACAACAAGGTTAGAGTCAGGGAGACAGGCCCAGGGTCAATACCCGGGTTTTTCTAGAAGCATCTTTTAGACAGAGACTCTCCTTGCTTTTCAAATGGACCCCACCTTTTAAAACACACGCCTCTGTGATTAGGAGCGGTCCAGCCCCCCCAGGTCCACTTCTCAAACAGAGTTCCTTCTTACGCCCCAGGAGCCTCCTAAATCTCCTAAGTGGCCCAAGCTTTTTGGAGCGCACCCCCTTCGCTGCTTCTCCCTCACCTCTAGGCACGGTCTCACGCACCACTTCAGACCCAGTGAGCTTCCCGACTCACTTCCCACAATGGCCTCTTCAAATGTTTCATACAATGGGTTCTTGTCCTCCCTCCCCGCATCTCCATCTCCCAGAATGGTTTCTCCCATTGATCCCACAGCTACAAAGGCAGACACTGCACAGCGGATGGACCCCCACCTCCCAGCGTCCCATCGGACCCCCGGCTTTGTAGCCCGAGCCCCTCCTGAGCCACCACGAGAGACATGGTGACAAAACTGGGGTGAAGGGTGGCCCGCGGAGGCTGCGCCAAGGACCCGGGGCGGAAGCGGAGCCCGACGGTGGTGGGGGTCGCTCGCTCACCCAGACAGACTCCTTGATCAGACGGGCCAGGCGGCCGAGCAGGCGCGGCAGGTGGCCCAGCTCCAGCTCCCGGGCCGAGTGCTGCACGCACAGCGCTAGCAGCGTGGCGGGCCCGAGCGGCGGCAGGTCCCCGGCGCCCGCCGCCGCGGTGCGCACGATCTCCCCGAGCAGCGCCTCCTCCTCGCGCGGCCGGAAGCGCAGGACCGACTCGCGGCCGTCCAGGTAGGCGGCCAGCGCCTCGCCGCGCTCCTGCAGCCCGCGGCCGCACAGGCGGCAGGAGAAGGCCCAGCCGGGCCCCGGAGGCGTGACCCCGGGGCGCGCGGGCAGCCAGGGCGGCCGCGCGGGCCCCGAGCCCCCGACGCGGGGGTCCTTGTACATGAACAGGAAGTGCTCGCCCAGCCCCAGCAGGTCGCCGGGGTGCAGCTCGGCCTCCCGCAGCAGGAGGCACCCGTTATGCGTGACCGGGGCCCCCCGGGACGGGCGCACCGTGGCCAGGCACTCGGGGTCTGCGCGCACCGTGCAGTGGCGCGGCAGGATGTCGGGGGCGTTGAGGAAGGTGTCCACGTAAGGGGCCGGGGACCCACCGCGGGCGGAGGAGTTCCCGCCCCGGCCGAACACGTGCTGCACCCGCGTCATCACATAGACCACGAAGTCCTGCAGGGAAAGTGAAGATGCGCTCAGGAAGCGGTTCTCAGGGGAGGCATCCTTCCAAAGAGACCTGCCTGCGTGGCTCAGCGGTTGAGCGTTGGCCTATGAACCAGGAGGTCACTGGTTCGATTCCCAGGTTTCAAGCTCGATCCCCAGTAGGGGGCGTTGCAGGAGGCAGCCGATCAATGATTCTCTCATTGATGTTTCTGTCTCTCACTCTCTCTCTCCCTTTCCTCTCTGAAATCAATACAAAATATATTTAAAAATAAAGAGACCTCTTTACAACAATGACAGTCGACTCTCCCATCAACTCCCCCCTCACATGAACACTTCCAAGGAGGTCTCCCCGGATCCCAAAGGACTCGCCAATCACCCCCACCCCCAGGAGTGCTGGGCTGTCCCCTAACATCCAGCCTGAACACCTGATACTTCCAAGTCTTTTTTGTTGTTGTTTAATTTATTTCAGAGAGGAAGGGAGAGGGAGAGAAAGATAGAAACATCAATGATGAAAGAGAATCATTGATTGGCTGCCTCCTGCACGCCTCACACTGGGGATGGAGCACAAAAACCAGGGCATGTGCCCTGACCGGGAATCTAACCGTGACCTTCCAGTTCATAGGTCGACACTCAACCACTGAGCCACACAGGCGGGCCAGGAACCCCCTTCTTGACATGGGCTCTACCATTCCCCTCCCTCAAAAAAAAAGTGGATGATTCCCAGATCTTTCTCCAGTAGATTCTCCCATCCTCTCACCTCCCCTGAATGGACTCTTTCAAAGCAATCGCTACAGTGGACTCTCCCATAATATCAGCCCAAAGAAGGGGTACTTCCAATGTGTGTCCCCATTACTACAATGGACTATTCCATTCCCCCCCTCAAAGAATGGACCTTTCCAAGGTAACCTTCTTTCTCCGAGGAACATTCCCATTTCCCTGCCCCTTGCCCCACTTACCCATCATTCCACCCCCATCATGGAGGCTTCCTAAGACATTTCCCCTTCTAAATACAGTTTCTTTCAATATTCCCAAAGCAAGGAGTGGATACCTTTAAAGAGACTCCCCCTTTGAGCAAAGATTTCTTCCATTATCTCCACCCCATGAATGTACACTTCCAAGGAGACCCCCTTTCTACAACGGGCTCTCATTTTTTCCTGCCCTATGATGGACTCGCTTTGGAGGAGACATAATCCTACAATGAACTCACCTATTACTGGTACCCCCTCTCCCATGATGGATGTTCCCAAAGATGCTCTCCCATCGATGGACGCTCTCAATATTCCCATCCCCCCAAAAGGATATCTCCGTATAGTGGCACTTCTAGTAACCCCACCTTATTATTATTATTTTTTTAGAGAATTTAAGAATTTTTTAAAGAACTATTCTTTTTAATAATATATATTTCATTGATTTTTTTACAGAGAGGAAGGGATAGGGATAGAGAGTTAGAAACATCGATGAGAGAGAAATATCGATCAGCTGCCTCCTGCACGCCCCCTACTGGGGATGTGCCCACAATCAAGGTACATGCCCTTGACCAGAATCGAACCTGGAACCCTTGAGTCCGCAGGCCGATGCTCTATCCACTGAGCCAAACCGGTTAGGGCGCTCCACCTTATTAATAGATGTTTTCAAGGACCTCCTTATAATGGAGGGCCCCATTGCACCCACCAAAGGAAGAGGTGCATTGCAGAAGACCCCTTCCTAAAAATGACTCTCCCATCTCCATCCCAGGAAAACAGAAGTGCTCCGTCTGATCTGCTTCTTACATTAGACACTTCTGTTCTCCATTCACGTCTGAGAGAACAGTCATTCTGATATTCATACATCCTCTTCCTACACTGAGCTCTCCCATTACCTTTATCCAACGGGTGGAGTTTTCCAAAGAGACCCCTTCCTACAATGGATTTGCTCATCTGCCTCTGGAAAAATTGACCTTTTCAGCCTGCCCTCTTTCTGAAGTTAGACGCTCCCATTTTCCAACCCTGTCAAAGGAATGGAATGACCCAAAATATATGGCCCTTGCTCGTTTGGCTCAGTGGCTAGAGCATCGGCCTGCGGACTGAAGGGTCCCAGGTTCGATTCCGGTCAAGGGCACATGCCTGGGTTGCAGGCTCAATCCCCAGTAGGGGGCATGAAGGAGGCAGCCAATCAATGATCCTCTCTCATCATTGAGGTTTCTATCTCCCTCTCTGAAATAAAAATATATTAAGAAAAAAATATATATATATGAACCCCCTTTCTAAAATGGGCTCTCCTGTTCCTTAAACCAAGAAGGGATGCTTGCACAGCAGACACAGTGAACTCTCAGATTATGGCCACCTATGAATAGAGGTGTGCAAATAAATTCCTTTCTATAGTAGACTCACCTCTTATCCTTTTCCCAAGGAATGGACACTTCTAATCAAGTCTCTTTCTCACAAAGGAATTTCTCATGAACTTCACCCAAAAGAATGGATGTTTCCAAATTCTCCCCCTCTTCCCATAAAAGACTATCCCATACTCCCCAAATAGAATCCTTCCAATTTGGCCACATTCCCAAAATAGACCCTTTTTTCTCCAACCTTGTCTGGAGGAATGAGCTGTTATAATATATGCAACCCCTTTCCTACCATGAACTTGCTCCATCCTGTTGGTCAACAAAGGAATGACTTCTGTTCTGTGCAAACTCTTTTCTGAATAGTCTTAAACTCTCACCCACATACACAGCTAAACCGTGAGCCCATTGGATCTCTCTCTGATAATAGAAATAGGACTGTTCCATTAGCTCCACCACCCCCTACAGTGGCTCTCCCATTGATCCCAACCGTACCTGTTGAGCTTGGCTGCCCAAAAGCAGACACCACTATAAGGATGGTTCTCCTAATCATCACACAAAAATATGAGTATTTCCAGTAATACATTACAGTTCTATGAATGAAATAACTTTCCACCGACTCCCAACTGCCAGCCCTTTCTCCCTCTCTGCTCCTTAACACGCCAACAAGTCGATTGCCACCCAAATATGTAAAATAGAAAGATCAGTACCACCTGCCCCCATCAACCATGGTCCAATCGTTCCGGTGTAAGCCACCTTTTAAAAAGGGATTCGTCCACTCCTCTCCTGGAAATAGAGGCTCACCCAGAAGACAGACTCTTCCATTACCGCCCCCCCACCCCCACCCCAGGGTACTTTTACGGAGATCTTTCTACAACAGGGGGTCCCTTTCTCCCTTGGAATCCAGTGCCCTCCCCAACTTTGAATAAAGGGAACTATTCCCTACTCGTCCCGGAATCTTTCTCAGCCATCTATCTTCCCCCACTCCTACTATCCTCTCCGACAATATCTCCTACCTTGTCCTAACCCAGAGGTTCTCAACCTGTGGGTTGCGACCCCTTTGGGGGTCCAACGACCCTTTCACGGGGGTCGCCTAAGGCCATCGGAAAACACATATATAATTACATATTGTTTTTGTGATTAATCACTATGCTTTAATTATGTTCAATTTGTCACAATGAAATTGGGGGTCACCACAACATGAGGAACTGTATTAAAGGGTCACGGCATTAGGAAGGTTGAGAACCACTGCCCTGACCGGTTTGGCTCAGTGGATAGAGCACAGGCCTGCGGACTCAAGGGTCCCAGGTTCGATTCCGGTCAAGGGCATGTACCTTGGTTGCGGACACAGGAGTGTGCAGGAGGCAGCTGATCGATGTTTCTCTCTCATCGTTGTTTCTCATTCTCTCTCCCTCTCCCTTCCTCTTTGTAAAAAATTAATAAAATATATATATTTTAAAAAATATCTCCTACCTTGCTGGGACCACACCTTCCAGCACACGGTAGCCCAAGGAATTCTGGGGGTTGTAGTTCTGTCGCCCTTCAACCTACGGTGGGGCACAGGGTTCTCTGGGGGGAGAGAGGCTGAGCTCACCTGGGCATCCTGGTAGCCCTGGAGCAGCAGGAAGTAGGGCCGGTTGCTGGGGGCCTGGATGAGGCACTGGGTCAGCTGGTCGAAGTCGCTGGGGTCCGTAGGTACTATTTGGGCGTCGGCTGCCCCTGGAGCCATGCTCAGCGCCTGCTGCCTGCGCTCCTGCTGCCGCCTTCGCCGGCCCTGCAGGCTGAGCTCCGACACGCTTCGCCGCAGGGAAAGATTTTCCGAGCGCTCCTTGCCCGACCCAGCCTGGGTACCGGACCCTGACCCGGGGCCGGGGCTGGCCAGGGCCGCCCCACCGGATGCGGCCCGGGAGCGGTTCTTCTGTGGCCTCCACAAGGCGGGGCCTGAGCCTGCGGGGAGAGAGGAAGAGCAAATAAGGCTGAAACTGGAAAACGACCCAGGGAGAGACAGCCTCAGAAATCCGGAGGTTATCAAGAGACTAAGAGTTGCCCTGGCCGGTTTGGCTCAGTGGATAGACAATAGAGCATCGGCCTGCGCAGGTTCGATTCTGGTCAAGGGCACATGCCTGGGTTGAGGGCTCGATCCAACATGTGGGAGGCAGCCAATCAATGATTCCCTCTCATCATTGATGTTTCTATCTCTCTCTTCCTCTCCCTTCCTCTCTGAAATCAATTTAAAAAATATATTTTTTTAAAAGGAGAGCGACCAAGAGTTGGCACCGGAGAGATGAGGCTGCTCCCCACGTTTAGGGGTTGCATATGCTGCCCCCTGCACCTGGAATATATATTTTTTCCGCCTGACTCCTACCCATCCCCATCTTAAAGTGTTCACCTCAGAAATTCATTCATTCTTTCAACTAATCTATTTTGAGCATCTAGTATGTGCTGGGCTCTCTTCTGGCCACTAGGGACTTTGCAGTGAACAGAGAAGACCCCATGGAAACAGAACACCCTTCCCTGACATTCCAAGTTGAAGCAGAGAATGGCACCCCTGGGCGCTTGGGGCTCTGTCTGGGCCCAGCACAGCCCTGGCATACAGTCGGCGCCTAGTGATGAGGTGGACCAGTGAACTGGTGTGTTTCTCACGAGGCTGTAAAATCTAGGAGGGTGGGAACTTCACCTGTCAGTGTCCCCACTGTACTCTCCCAGGGTCCTAAATAATGTGTGGCCCAGAGTGGGCGCCCAATGAATGCTTTTTGAAGAAGAAGAAAAAAAGAAAACAGACAATGATGGCCCAGCCGGTGTGGCTCAGCGGTTGAGCATCAACTCAGGAACCAAGAAGTCATCGGTTTGATTCCCAGACAAGGCACATGCCCGGTTGCAGGCTCCATCCATAGTAGGGGGCATGCAGGAGGCAGCCTTGATGTTCCTCTCTCATCAATGTTCCTATCTCTCTATCCCTCTCCCTTCCTCTCTCTCTAAAAATCAATAAAAACATTTTTTTTTTTTGAAATCCTCACCCGAGGATGTTTTTTCATTTAGTTTTAGGGAGAGTGGAAGGGAAAAAGAAAGACAGAGAAAAATATCAATGTGAGAGGAACACATGGATTGGTTTCCTCCTGCACCAGCCCTGACCCGCGGAGGAGGCAGCAACTAACGTAAGTGCCCTAGATCGGAATCTATCTAACCCGGGACCCTTCAGTCCGCAGGAGGACGCTCTATCCACTGAGCCAAACTGGCTAGGGCTAAAAACATATATTTTTTAAAAAGACAATGATACTTATAATTGCCATTCCATATTAAGCAACTAATTCGCCAAGCACTGGGCTAAAACTCTTTCTATACACTATCTCCTTGAATCTTCTAGCATTTTGCTGACTTTAAGTGACTTAGAACGGGTTGGACTCTCAGCTTGAGTTTAAAGCCTATGAGCTTAACTACTACAACCACTCTATCTTCCAAAAGGAGACGCAGAAACAGAAAAGAGGTTACAGGACCCCTTGAGCAGCCCCTAGTCCTGTGAGCCTGGCCCCACCTCTGCCAGGCCCTTCCCTCCATTTGCTACTTCACCAATGGCACCGCCATCAGTTCCAGGCCTGATCTTCCCTGGTCTCCACCCTCAAGCCCCAGCGCTCAGACTTGGAAGCATCCCTGCTAAGGCCACCAGCTCCAAGGCCCGCCCCCGGAGGCTCCGCCCATTCTCAGGATTTGATCTTGCAGCCCATTTCTTCGCGCACCAGGTCCCGCCCCCTTCTAGTCTCCATCCGCAAAGGGCCGCCTGCCCTCAGGAGCTACTGCTCTGAGAGGCCTCCAGCCACAGGATCCCACTCCACGCATCCGCCCGGGCCAACACCTCTAGCTCCAGGCTCCTCTATTCTGCAGGCCCCGCCCCAACACCAGAGGCCCCGCCCGTGGGCGCTGCCCTTACCCCAAGGGCTCTAGCCTAGCACATATGGCTGACCCGGGGCCGAACCCAGCCTTTCCTCCACTTGACCCCCGTGCTCTAGGTCCCGCCCAAGTCCCTTCCCAGGGGCTTTGCTTCCAGCCTGCAGGCCTGCCTCGCCCTGGCCTCGCCCCCAACTCCCCTGGGTCAGCTCCAGCCCCTTTCAGCAGGCCCCGCCCCCAAACCCGGCCCATCCCCCCCCCGCCTGGCTCCGCCCTTGGGTCAGCTCCCGCCCCTTTCCGCAGGCCCCGCCCCCAAACCGTCCCATCCCTCCGCCTGGCCCCGCCCCAACCCCCTGCGTCAGCTCCGCCCCTTTCGCAGGCCCCGCCCCAAACCCGACCCATCCCTCCGGCTAGCCCCGCCCCTTTCCGCAGGCCCCGCCCCCAAACCCGGCCCATCCCTCCTCCTGCCCCGCCCCTGGGTCAGCTCCCGCCCCTTCCGGCAGGCCCCGCCCCCAGGCCCCGCGGGCCGCCTCACCTTCGCCGTCGGAAGCGCCATAAGCCTCCAGCTCCAGGCGGCGAGCTTCCTCGCGGCCACGTAGCTCGAAACGCCGCGCCCAGCCGGGCCGCGCCCGCCACAGCTCCTGCACCAGCAGCGGGCGCTCCGCGTCGCCCAGCACGCGCAGGTGCTCCGCGCGCCACTCGCCGTTCCCCAGGCCGCCAGCCGCGGGCCGGCCCAGCGCGTCGCACAGCGCGAAGGCGTCCACGCAGTTGCTCTCGCCGGGGCCGCCGCCGGGGCTGCTGGCCAGCCCGTAGCGCTCCAGCGCCTCGGCCACCAGCTCGCGGGCCGTGGAGCGCGCCGTGGCCAGCACACTCTTGTAGTTGGCGCCCGACGCCAGCCCGGCGCCGAAGATCTTGAGGACCCCCGGGGGCGCAGTGGCGCGAGTGGCCAGGGGGGGCTCGGGGGCCACGCCCGCCGCCAAATCGGGCAGCTTCTTCTCGCTGGCCCAGCGCTGCGCGCTCCCCGGGGTCCCGGGACCTCCCGCGACCCCGGTCCCCGAGCCCCGGAAGAGCTGGGAGATGCGCTTGGCGCGACTCCCCGAGGCTCCCCCGGCCGCCTTCACCGCACCCACTCGCCGCAGCTCCACGTGCGGCGGCGGCGGGGGCAGCGGCTCGCTGCTGCGGCTCCCCGTGTCGGAAGAGGAAGACCTGGGAGCCCGCCGAGGAGCGGAGATGCGGGAGAGAGAGACGCGCAGAGACGCGGGAGTGAGAGAAGGGGGGAGGCGGACAAAGACCCAGATTGGGGGGGAGGAGGGCAGAGACCCCGAGGCAGTGTGACAGAGACCCATGGAGACGGGACCGAGACGGGCAGAAAGGTGGGAAGCGAGCGTAGGGCGTATGGAGATGCGAGATGGGCAGAAGCCGGAGACAAAGAGATGAAATAAATAAGTAAGTAGGCGAGTCCCACAGAAGGGAACCTCCAAGGGTGATCAGGGAAAGAAGTGAATCAAATCCATCGCCTTCTGGGTCCCCATCCTGTGTCCACGCCCAGCACCTCCCCCACCCGGGCCCTGGATCGCCGTGGCCCTCTGTGTCCTTCCGACCGACCACCAGCTCACTTGCCCATTCAGAGGTCCCTGGCACTGCCTAGGGCAGGGACCGGGTCATCGACAAGGACAGGCAGGAGGCAGACGGGGCAGGGGCTGGAGTTCTGGGGAGGAGGGCACTCACTTGACAGAGGCTGCGCTAGGCCAGCGCCGCCCCAGCTTGGCCAGCTGCTTCCTGGGATAATTGATCCAAAGGCCCACGGGCAGATGCAGCTTCCCGAAGCGGGGGCTCCCGCCCTCCTTCCGTTCACCAGATAGCATGGCCCTACGGGAGGGTGGGCAAGGCCCCGACTCCTGAGGTTTTGAGTAGTGGGGATGGGCTAGAGGGGAGGGGAGGGCCTGGACTTGGGTCAGAACCTGGAGGGGGCTGGGGCCCAGGCTCCTGAGTCTGGGTAGAGGAAAGGGAAGGGAGCCCGGACTCCTGGGTGTGGGACGGGAAGTGGCTGAGGACTGAGTCCTGGATCTGAGGGAGGAGGGATCTGGACTCCCAGGTCCCCGGCTCTTACCCTGCTTCGGGTCCCAGCAGCACCCCGGGGGGCCCTGGCTCCGCTGGCCTGGGTCTGCTCCCGACCCCACTGCTCCTGTTCAGCCTTTCCTCTGCCCCAGCTCCCAGCACTGGGTGGGGGACAGGAAAAGGCCAGAGGAAACCCGGCAGGAAGAGCGGGGAGGGGGCGTCCTGTGAGGGGACCGGCCCTGGAGGAGGAGATCTGGGTAGCGCTGGCTCTGCCCCACTCCTTAATTCTGGATCCCACAGCAGCCCGCTGGGCCCTGCCAGGACTCACGGGGGGGCCTGGCTCCAGCCCCTCCTCCTTTGGAGAGAAGACTGTCCCCAGACCTCTCCTCTTCGGGGAACCCCAAGTTGAGATCAGTATGGAGGAGTGAGTCAGATACTTAAAACAATCAAATAAATCTTTATTGGCTCCTAGATTTTTCGTTCTTTTTCTCTGGAACGTTGGGGCTCTGAGCAGCCTCCTTGGCAGTGCTGACCCAGGACTTTATGGAATCAATGAAGTATCCAGGATTCTTCTCAGACCAATAGCAGAGCATCCTGGGAGACAGTGGGGTGCACACAGCCAAACCGGGTCAGCCTCCAGTATAGCTGATCTTATTCTAGCCATTATCCGAGCTTTGCCCTCCTAGGGAAGCCCCAACTGGTGGTCCACACCCCACCCCTCAGTGGCAGTCCAGGGCTCAGGGCTCCACGGCTCCCAGACCCACCTCTGGACTAGAAGTCCCGCCCCTCACGCCAAGCCCTGCCTTTCTCTGCAGGCTGCTCACAAGATGACAATGCTGGCTATCAGCACCACAAAGCCCCAGATCAGCAGCCCGACCAGGAGGCTTCTTAGCACGTTCTCCACCGTCGGGGACTGCGCCGCAGAAGACGGCGATGGAGGCGGGATGGTGGTGGTGGCCGACTTGTTGGGCGTCCAAGTCACCTCATCCAGGGTCACATCCTCCGGGTTTGGGATGATGTTTGTGGATGGCGTCTCCTCCACAACTCTTTTAGGCAACACTGATAGAGGAGGAGAAAGGGATCGTCCTGGGAGGCACCAAGAAGGTCCCAGCACAGCCAGGGCGAGCCCTCCCGGCCCTGGCCCGCCCCCAGACCCAGCCCCAGCAGGAGATAATTAACGTGCCTCCAACGGCTATGCTGGAACCCACCCCGAAGGAAGCCCTGCCTACGTGGCCAGAGCCACACACGGGGCAGGAAGTTATGCCCCCGCACACGCCCCTGAAGCAGGCCGCTCCCAACCTCGGACCCCGGAATCCCATTCTCCTCTCAGCTCCCCCGCACTGACCTCTGACATGATAATGGATGATGGTGGCGGGGCTGTTTTTCACAGTGTTCAGCTGGCAGCGGTAGGTGCCCGCATCCGATGGATTTACCTTGGTCTTGGTCAGGGTGGGCGCTGTCCCCTTGTACACCATGCTCTCAGGTTTGTTCTTCCAAACCTAGACCCAAGCTCAAGGGGTCACAGAGGCCTGGGGAGTTCAGGGGTTAGGGGGAGTACAGGGGTAAGAAGATCACAGGTCTCAGTGGGGGAGATGGGAGTCCTGTGTACTGGTCGGGGTGTAGGGTCCAGAAGGGGTCATTGGCAGCCAAACCTAGTAGGTCATGGGTCATGGGGAATGTGAGACAGCGGGGCACAAGGGCCTGGGGGCTCGGAGTTCAAGGGGTACGGGGTTGGAGGGCCCCACCCTGTAAAAGGTGTAATCAGTCAGGCCTTCAGAGATGTGATGCCAGTTGAGCTCACAGTCCAAGATCATGTCTTCCATTTCATGGACATTGACTCTGCGCTCTGGGGACAGGGGGTCACGGTGGGATGGCGCTTTATGGCTCTTGGCCTTCCCCCAACTCCCCTCCACTGGGTCAGCCCCGCCTTTTCTCTTCCGCTGACCGGTGGCCTTGGCTCACCCCTCTTCTCGGGCCCAGCTCTCTCACCCCCGCAATCCATGTTCTTCCGACAAGCGTGAACCTTCTTCTCGCAGGAATCGCACCAGGTCAGAGTCTGCAACATCATACCTGCGGGAGCAGGGTCAAGGCTGTCTGTGCCCCCTGAGAGGCGGGGCTAAAAGGAGAGGGCAAGGGCAAGGCCATGGGGCAGGGCAGGGCAGGGCTCGAGCCCAGCTCGGTAGGAAGCCTGGATCTAACCAGCCTCCGGAAAGAGTGCTCCCCTAGATGGCCTTGGTGCAGAAGGAATGCTGGAGACCCGGAACTTCGCAGGCGCGGAGAATGAAGACACAGGAGACCCAGCAGGGGGAGGAGAAAGGCTGAGCATTCACAGTAGATATGAGGGAAAGAGGACCAGCTCCCATACTTCGCACTCACCGCATTTGTTGGGACAGAGAGCTGCCTCGGAAGAGAGAGAGAGAGAAAAAAAGACAATCATATTGTTAAGTTAAAGGGGATGAGAGAGGGGGCAAAGGTCGGGGCTGGTGCTGGAGCTCCCAGCTTTGCGGGAGGAAGGACCTGGGTGCCTGAACCCCTGAGTCTGAGGGAGGAGGGACCCGACTTGGAGAAGCAAGGGGCTGGGGACAAGGACTCTTGGACGGAGGATGGGGAGGCTGGGGGCCCGGAACTCCCATCTTCCCTCACCATCTTTTTGGAACAGAGAAACGTGTCTGGCAAAGGTCTCCTTTTGCTGCTTCAACATCCAGAACAGCTCCTTCACGAGGAGCTCACCTGGGAAGAAGCAGGATGAAGCAGAGGGGTCCCCTCCCCACCTCCAGGTGTGAGCTACAGGAAGTGTGTCTCTGCAGAGCCTGGCTCTCAGAACAGTGAAACTGAATGGCCACTGAACATACTGGCTAAGCAACAGCTGGGACTAGAGCCCTGTTGTGGTGTCCGGTGGAGGGTGACAAAGCTGCAAGGCCACACAGCTAGCAAGTGGCAGAGCCAGGAATCGAACCTAGGCAGTCTGGTTCCAGAGCCCAGAGCCTGACCAGGTGTCACCATCGATCACTTCCCTGAGAGATTCTGGAGCCCCTCCCCTGTCTCCTCCATGCATTTACCTATCTTTAAAAACATATTTTATTGATTTTTTTACAGAGAGGAAGGAAGAGGGATAGAGTTAGAAACATCAATAACATCAATGAGAGAGAAACATCGATCAGCTAGCTGCCTCCTGCACACCTCCTACTGGGGATGTGCCGGCAACCAAGGTACATGCCCTTGACCGGAATCGAACCTGGGGCCCTTCAGTCAGCAGGCCGACGCTCTATCCACTGAGCCAAACCGGTTAGGGCCATGCATTTACCTTTTACGTCACTGTCCGTGATGCGTTTCAGTTCCTTCAGAAAACTCCAGGTTCCCTTTTCCAGTGTGGCATCATCTGTGGCGGGGTAGACAGAACCTCAGATTCCAGTGTTAACTGTCTGGAGGGCTCACCTAGTCTTAGAAACTACAATACCCATGGGGCCACTGGGCAAGGATAGGCCTGGTGAAGGGACTATCTGCCTGTTGCTTTCTGGGAATTGTAGTTTTGTTGCATAAAATTGCAGGATAAGGGGTAGGGGAACACAGTATTTGCTAGCCCTGGGGAAACCCCCTAAATCTGTACCCAAACCCAGAAGACTCTGCCTCCAGCCCTCTCATCCCTGCACCCAGCAACCCTAGCCCCAGGACCCAGGAGTCCCGGCTCTGCCTGGCCCTCACCGACGACCTCCAGAAAGGATTCGTCCTCCTCAAGCTCCAGATTCTTGAAATCCTTCACGGCATCCTCTAACTTTTCCATCAGGGGTTTGTGATGCTCAGCCCCCAAGTGGTCGGGCAAGTAATCCGTCTCCAAGGATTTTAGAGCCTCCACGACCCTTTTATCACACCAGAGACAACCCAGGGCATGAAGCAGGCAGCTGCCCAGCGCGGCCACCAGGAGAGGAAACCGCGGCCCCATTGAGGCCAGGGCGTTCAATCCACGCCGACCTCCGGGAAAGGTCCTTTCACCCGGCGGCCGTGAGCGCTAAACGAAGAGATGCCCGTCCCTGAGATGAACGGATCCCCCCCCCCTCCACCTCCCCCCTATTCAGGGCGCACACTTCTCGTTAGGAACACCAGGAGTCCCGATGCACCCACATCAGCCACTGCCCGATCTAGACTCCAGAGCCTTGTGCCCGCAAACACTAGGGTTCGCGGAAGAGCCGGGGGTCCAGGCTCTGAGGGCTTTGCGAGAGGAGGACCCGGCCACGTCCCTCCACCCTAGTATTTTCCCACTACTAAAATGAGGGGTTTTGGTTAGGGGCGAGGGTGAGGTTGGTTGCGTGGTATCGAAAGCATTGGACTGAGTCAGAAGCACGGCTCGCCCCTCGCCACCAGGTACTCCCACGGCCTCCGACTACTAACTTCCTAGTTGGAGACCCAATTCCCAAGGGATACTCCCTGGGGCCTTCCTTGGCCCCGCCCAGAAGCTGCACTTCGAGCCTGATTGGACCGCAACGAAGGGAGTCCCCTCCCATCGTGCTGTGACGTCACAGAGGCGGCCGCCTTTTAGAACGGAACTTTCCCAGCATTTACCGAAGAAGTGCCCATTCTGCTCCGGCTTGCCAGGCACGGGGAAAGGGGTTCCGGCCTCAGCTTCCTCCCCATCCCGGGCCCCAGGACCCAAGCTCCCCACTAGGTGCCCAAGACCCCGGCGTCGTCGACATAGGAGACGCGAGAAGCGGCCAGTCCCAGCCCTAGGAATAGAACTCCCAGAAGGCCCCCTGGTCTCCCTCCAGAGCGCCGCAGCCAACCCCATGGCATTATGGGAAATGTAGTTCAAGACCTAGACTCTGTGCTCACTTCCTCCTCCACCTTCTCTCGCAGCCAAGGTCCCAGAGGAAAGTGAGGTCTGGGGGCCAGTATTGAGAGGTGAGAATGGAAGTGGGGCTCAGAGACCACAAGTTTGACAACAGAAGGCTGCCAGATCTGAGCAGGGAGAATACGCTAAGACATGAGCCATGAGAGTCCCTGGAAGTTCAGCACTTTTCCTCCCAACACACACACACACACACACACAAGACTCCAACAAAATTAGAGACAGTTTGCTGATGTGGACTTTTAATTAATAACTCCCTCTCCCACCTATGGCAGCTGAGTAGAAAATAGCACCACCCCCCCAAAAAAAAAACTCCATGAGAAGACTAGAAACAAGTCTGGAATAAAAGTATCTACTTTCATCCCCTTCAAAAAGCATCAAGGGGCCAAAACCGGTTTGGCTCAGTGGATAGAGCGTCGGCCTTCGGACTGGAAGGTCCCGGGTTCGATTCCGGTCAAGGGCATGTACCTGGGTTGCGGGCACATCCACAGTGGGGGATATGCAGGAGGCGGCTGATCGATGTTTCTCTCTCATCGATGTTTCTGACTCTCTGTCTCTCTCCCTTCCTCTCTGTAAAAAATCAATAAAATATATTTTTTAAAAAAAAGCATCAAGGAGCTCCAGCTGGTTTGGCTCAGTGGTTAGAGCGTCAACCTGCGGACTGAAGGGTCTCAGGTTCGATTCAGGTCAAGGGTACATGCCCAGGTTTCGGGCTTGATCCCCAGCAGGGGACATGCAGGAGGCAGCCAATCAATGATTCTCTCTCATCATTGATGGTTTTCTCTCTCTCTCCCTTCTCCCTTCCTCTCTGAAATCAATAAAGATATATATTTTTTAAAAAAAGCACTAAGGGGCTCCTGAAATCTGAGTCCTCCTTGGCTAGATCCTAACCAAGGGCACTCCTGCTTGGGTATGAGACTAGTGCAGAGTCTGCATACCCTTGTATCTTCCCATTCCTCACTTGCCTAAGGCCAGAGTCAGTGAATTTAGGGGCAGACAGACAGTGGTTGGCAAGGGGGACAATACCAGCAGCTTTCTGCCAGCCCAGAGGGCACATATATCTCAGTTGACTCCAAATCCATCCCATCTCCCCCAGCCGCCCAGCTGAGGCGGAGGAAGGACCACCCTTAACTGGGAGAGGCATCCCATACTGGGAGGCAACCTGTCAGTTTAAAAAAAAAAAAAGAAGTCTCATTACATTTCTGGAAAGTCTTGCAGCCGGAAGTTCCAGCATTTCAGCAGCCACCCCCTTCCTCCACCTCCCACCTTTTAGCCTATCTGCTGGGGGGAAGGGGAGTGGTTTTCCCCAGGGGCTGAGAGTGAACTAGAGTTTCACTCTTCTCACAAACTGCCCCAGCTACACGTAATCTGTCTCCCATCAATCTTCTGGGCAGCGGTGAGGTGTTGAGCTTCTGATTGTACCTTTATTCAACTCTTCACCAAAGTGATCCAGAATTCCAGGATGCCCCCCCCCCAATCCCTCTGCAGGGTTCTTCACGGGCATTAGAGCGTGCCCCCCTCTAGAGCAAATGACCCGTCTAGAACCACTCCAGAAACACAGGGGGCATTGGCCAGCGCTTGCTCCAGAACACCCACGAGTTCCTTCAGTCCTGAGGGCCCCGGAGAAGAAAAACATCTCTTCTAGAAAAGATCTGAGAAGTTAGCACTAGAGAGGGGTAGTTCCCAGCCCCTGGGGGTCAGCCATCCACATTGTGGGTAAGGGCTGGGCACCACAGGCGGCCCAGACCTGGCCAGTCAGGACAATCTTTCCTACTGCTTCTAGAATGTTCAGGCAGTGGCTGGAAGCCTCTCTTTATCTGAAGGTCTAGCCAACTAGAATCACTCTCGAAACGGTGCCCGCCTGCTGCAGGACCGCCACAAGCTCCCCCAGAAGCTGCTAGGCCCCTGGAGACCTAAGTTTCTGGAGCGGAGACAAGTCTGCATTAATGCCCACCCACTCGGGCAGGAAGGCGGCCTCGGGCTTGAAGATCTTCAGGAAGCCGGAGTCGGGCAGGGTGAAGTTGGCCAGGTAGACGGTGTCTCCGCCAGCCAGGTAGGCGGCCCAGAAGCCAAAGGTGCCGATGGTCATGACGGTGTGGTTACACTGCGTGAGCAGCGCGAAGTCCTTCCCCGGTGAGGCCTCCTGTCCGTCGCCGGCAAAGACCACGTCCCCCCGGGATGTGTCCATGTTCTCCCGGCACCAGGCCATGCCGTTGCTGGTGACCACAAAGATGGGGGCCTCGTGCCGGGCCCGGAACCAGTCCATGGCCTCCTGCAGGTAGGCGCGGTCGCCCACCACCCCCTTCCAGCGCTGGGGCATGGTCTCCAGGTAGTCACCCCGGCGCACGTGGACCCCGACGAAGGTGCGCGGGCGGCCGCCGGTGCCCGGCAGGCGGAGCTGTGCCAGGAAACCCTGGGCCCCTTCCCGGAGGTGGTCGTGCAGGGTGAACTCCCGGCGGATCTGCTCCCGGAGATGGTGGAAGAAAGTCCAGGAGCAGGGGAAGCCCGACAGCTTCAGGAGAGGCTGCTGCAAGCGGGCGTACTCCTCCGACATCCAGTCGTGCAGCTCCAGGCTCTGCCAGGGCGTGCGGCTGTCCACCTCGGGTGCCAGCACGGGCAGGGCGATGCGGAACACGGGGGCCAGGGCCGCGTGCATGGCGGGCAGGATGAAGGCCTGGCGGCCGTTGAGCCGGGCCAGGGCCAGCAGAGTGGCGTACTGCCCCATCTGGTTACCAAGCCGGCCCTCCGGGGAGATGGTCCAGGCTCCCGAGGGGGGCGCGGGGAGCTGGGCACAGGAAGAGGAGGTGTTGAGGGCCGTCCCAGCGCCCGATGGGCAGAAGATGGCAACGGGGGCCGCCACCAGGTGTCGGTCTGCACACAGGAAAGACAGGTCCAGGCCGCCCTGGAAGAGGAAGGAGATTCCCGCCAGCGCACAAACCAGCAGGAAAGTCAGACACAGGTGACGGCGGCCGAGGGTCCACATGGCTGCGGGGGGGAAGAGGTGAGTGAGCAGGAGCCTCGGGGAGGCGTCGCCCGAAGGAATCAGGGGCCTGCGGGCGGAGAAGCTGGAGGTTTGGGATTTGGGGGAGGGAGAGGGGGGGTGATTTCCAAGAAAGCAATCGTCCAGAGCCCAGCACCTGGTCCCCACATCCTGCAGCCTCGCTGCCTCTGCCTGTCAGGCCCACATGTAAATTCCAGGGTTTGACTGTGTTCCACCTCCTCTCTCAGGTGAACCTGTGTGCGCGCGGAGGTGACAGGGAGAGACGTGCCAAACAGAACTGAGGGCTGGAGGCCCAGGACTGATAAGGGATCTTGACCACCACCTCCTCCCACCCCACCCCCCACCACCTCCCCTCACCCCCAGGAGCAGGAACTGGGGTTGTGGGTGCAGGGGGCTCCTCAGGTCATGGGGGTTAGAGGTAGAGATTGCACCTCCACTAACCTGAGCTCCTGGCAGGTGGCTGATCCGCTGCTGGCTTGGTCTGGGCCGAGTGCTGTTCCTAAAAGCAATCTACATCCGGCCGCCCCAAACCGCAGACTCCAGGTTCCCAGGACCCGCAGCCCTTCCCTCCAGCCTCCTCACTGGCTGCAGCAGTGCCAGGAGCAAGAAGAGTGGGCGCGGTCCGCCCGGCCTCTACCTCTCCCAGCCCTGCCCAGTAGCTGCCAGGCGGAGTCCCACCCCTTCCCCACACCCCCAGCCAGGCTGGTAGTCCTCCCGCCCTGCCCTCCAGGCACCCACCATCCCAACCCCCCACCCCCTCCCGGGCTTTGGCCTGGAGGAGGGCTCGGACCCGGGCGGGCGGGCGGCCTACCGGGCCACCCAGGAGCCCCATCCTCGCAGGACTTGCAGGTGCCATGCTGGACCTGGGCGATCCGGTCCGTCAACCTCTTCGTCTTCCCCTCGGGTCCTGGGCTCCCCAGTGTCTGGATGCGCCCAGCCGGGCCTCGCCCAGCCGCTTGGGATGGGGCCCTGACTCAGAGCCGGCGGGGAGGGCAGTCCTGGCAGCCTGCGTCCTCCCGAGGGATGGGGAACCTGTTTGCCAGGTGGAAGCCGCCTCCAGCTCGCAGGGTCCGGCCTGGGGGTGTCCCTGCCCCACCAGGGGCCGCCAGTCCCCCCCCCCACATTCCACAGTCACACCCTCAGCCTCTCCTTTGGGGAGAGTCTGGATCTGGTGCTGAACTGTGGCTTTCTAGGCAGGCACCTCCTGGAGGCGCCCCTCCCAAGCATGGGGAACCGGAAATGCCAGAGTGGGAGAACGCCTCTTTCATGCCTGTCACAGAGCCCAGAGCCCAGAGCCCAGAGCCCAGAGCCCAAAGCCCAGAGCCCAGAGCCCAGCACCTGGAACCCAATGCCCAGAGCCCAGTGCCCAGATCCCAGAGCCCAGAGCCTAGCACCTAGAGCCTGGAGCCCAGCGAGGGAGCAGAGGCCTGGCTCTCCCGCACAGGAAAGGAGTTGCCATGGCTGAAGGGCCTGCTCACCTCACCCAAGGCCCCAGCATCTGAACCAAGAACTCTGGATTTGCCCTGACCGGTTTGGCTCAGTGGATAGAGCATCAGCCTGCAGACTCAAGGGTCCCAGGTTCGATTCCAGTCAAGGGCATGTACCTTGGTTGCGGACACATCCCCAGTAAGGAGTGTGCAGGAGGCAGCTGATCGATGCTTCTCTCTCATCGATGTTTCTAACACTCTATCCCTGTCCCTTCCTCTCTGTAAAAAATCAATAAAATATATTTTTAAAAAAAAGAACTCTGGATTTGACAGTTGACCATAATCCCCCAGGCCAGGGCCGGGCTGAGAGTCAGGCTGAGGAAATCCAGGCTGCCAGCACCTTCCTCCTTCAGAACGGGGGTCCAAGCTCTTCACCCTTCTGTTCCAAGAAATTGCCCGTCTCTCATTCCTCTCGGGCTCTTAGGTCACCTGCCCGCGCTGAGTGAGGGACTCCGCCCTCCACCCAGGCTGTGCTGGGGGCACCTAGTCTGCACTGAGGCCAGAGGAGGAGGCCGGGTGTTCGGGGTGCCAGCTGCTGGGCAGGGCTGGTGAGAGGCTTCTGGCCCTGGACAGCTGTGTCTCCGGGAGGACACTGTGGTCACCGGACGCTTGTTCGTTTCCTGATGCCTGAAGGACCTCAGTGTCTGACGCCAACGCCTAGATGTTCGGGTGGAATCAGACTCAAGCTGCAGAGGACACTGGGGAGGCAGCTCACAGGCCCCCGGCCCCTCCTCCCTCAGACCCAGGGGTCCAGACCCCCAGCCCCTCCTCCCTCAGACCCAGGGGTCCAGGCCCCCAGCCCTCCTCCCTCAGACCCAGGGGTCCAGGCCCCCAGCCCCTCCTCCCTCAGACCCAGGAGTCCAG
>JAWPEG010000001.1:9320505-9336235 GCA_035771395.1 Myotis vivesi | reverse complement strand
CCAGGCCCCCAGCCCCTCCACCCTCAGACCCAGGAGTCCAGGCCCCCAGCCCCTCCACCCTCAGACCCAGGAGTCCAGGCCCCCAGCCCCTCCTCCCTCAGACCCAGGAGTCCAGGCTCCCAGCTGGAAGGACCCCCCTGCCTGATTGCATCACCCGTTCAGGCTGACCTGGCCACGGTGGAATCCGTGCTCCTGCCAAGTGGGTCAAATATCAAGGGTCAGCCGTAGAGAAGGTGACTGGGCGGGTCTGTTTGGATATAAATCCTGCAGCTTCGGCATCTCTCCCAAGAGCCTTGGTTGTCCCATGTCCTGGGAATCCACGTGCAAGAAGGACGCAGGCGTTTGGAGAACCTGAGCAGCAGTGCAGGAGTCGCTCTGCCGGACACCCCGGATCTGAAACAATCCAGTCCCTTCAGTGATTCTGACTGCGGGCTGCGACCTCACCTGAGGACTGAGCCATTGATGGGCAGGGTCAGGGCCTGGTTCCAGTACCCAGGACTGTGGGTCCCTGTGCTGGCTGTCCTGCTGGGAGCCGGCCAGGCACTCCCCATCCACGACTCCAGCCCCCTCCTCCAATTTGGGGGCCAAGTGAGGCAGTGGTACCTCTACACAGAAGATGCCCAGGAGACAGAGGCCCACCTGGAGATCAGGGCTGATGGCTCCGTGGTTGGATCTGCCCGCAGGAGTCCTGAAAGTGAGTGTGGGAGCAAGGCCAGGGTCTGAGGGAGGAGGGGTGGGGGGTCTGGACTCCTGGGTCTGAAGGAGGAGGGGTTGGGGGCCTGAACTCCTGGGTCTGAGGGAGGAGGGTCCGGGGGTCTGGAGTCCTGGGTCTAAGGGAGGAGGAGCTGGGAAAAGGCCATCTGAGTCTCTGACCACTTTCTTCCCTCAGGTCTCTTGGAGCTGAAAGCCCTAAAGCCAGGGGTAATCCAAATCTTGGGAGTCGAGACATCCAGGTTCCTGTGCCAGAGGCCAGATGGGAGACTGTACGGATCGGTGAGTTTCCGGGACACCCCTCCTGGGACCCAGTCCTTCCTCCTCCCAGGTCACCACGTGGGACCAGCTCTGGCACTGGTGGCTCGGGCGAGGCAGGGTTCTGCGCTCGCTTCAGGGCAGGCCCCCCGCCTCCCCCAAACCCATGAAGCCTGGCTCTTGTTATCCATGTTTGCAAGAAGGGGAAACTGAGGTCAGGCAGGGACAGATACCGTGGCCTCGAGTCATGAGGCCTGTGAATGAGAGACCGAGTCTTGCGTCCCTTAACCCTTGCTGACCCCACCGGCTTCCACGTGTCTGGCTCGTGTCTGGCTCATGGCCCGTGCAGTGACCCTGACCTTAGGGGGCAGCCAGACTCCCTACTTGGTCTTGGGAAGCCTCAGCTGTCCCCTGGGCTGGAACGGTGGTCTTTGTGAAGTGGGGACCGGAAGTGGCCTTGCAGGGGTGTCCTAGAGGCCGGGGTGGGAGGCTGGGCCCCGGGTCCTGCAGCCGGAGGTGTGGCCGTGGCTCTGACCTCTTTCCTGTGCCCTCAGCTCCGCTTCGACCCCGAGGCCTGCAGCTTCCAGGAACTGCTCCTGGAGGACGGCTACAGCGTCTACCGGTCCGAAGCCCGAGGCCTGCCCCTTCGCCTGTCCAGCGGCTCCCCGACGACGACGACCAGGGACCTGCCTCCCTGGGGGCCCGCCCGCTTCCTGCCGCTGCCCGGCCTGCCCCCAGCGCCCCCAGAGCCGCCAGGGGGCCTGGCCCCGGCCCCGCCCGACGTGAGCTCCTCAGACCCCCTGAGCATGGTGTGGCCCTCGCAGGGCCACAGCCCCAGCTACATGTCCTGAGGCAGCCGGCTGTGGATGGTTGGGTCTCCTCCTTATTTATTGGCTTATTTATCTTATTTATATTTTTACTTTTCTTACTTAGAACAATAAAGAGTCTGAAAGAAGGGTCCGAGTGAGCATGTGTGTTGGAGGACGGGAATGGGAGCTGCCTCCCTGTCTCCCAGCGAACCCCAAAGCCCCTGCTCCCCCTATTGATGGAAGGATGTGAGAAAGCCCAGTCTCCCCCTGGGCCTCCGTTTTCTGCTCCCCTAAGGTGTCCCCAGGGACTCGGGACTGTCCCTGACCTTAGACAGCACAGAACTTATCCCCATTCACTGTATCCCAACCTCCTGTTCGTGTGGTGGAACTGTTTCTCAGAGGTACCTCGGTAGCAGGGGGGGTATTTTTTTAATGACACTGCCTGCCAACAGCCTCATGGGAGATGTAGTTTTCAGGGTTCATTTGGCACTTCGAAATGGGAAGGCGTCTTGGTCCTCCGAACTAAGACAAGGATTCTTGCATCTCTCTCTCTAAAAATCAATTAAGAAAAAAAAGAGTTGCCCTAACCGGTTTGGCTCAGTGAATAGAGCGTCGGCCTGCGGACTCAAGGGTCCAGGGTTCGATTCCGGTCAAGGGCATGTACCTTGGTTGTGGGGACATCCCCAGTGGGGAGTGTGCAGGAGGCGGCTGGTCGATGTTTCTCTCTCATGGGTGTTTCTGACTCTCTATCCCTCTCCTTTCCTCTGTGTAAAAAAAAATCAATGGAATATATATTTTTTTTAAAAAAAAAAAAAGAAAAGAAAGAAAGAGATTCTATCGAGTCATTCTAATCTCTGAGGGCCCAGAACATACCAGCACATTCCTTCTTCCCGTAGTCTTTTACTATTGGAGCTTGCGAAGTCACACACGCACAGACACACGCACACACAGGACATATGACTGCTGCTGCTGTTGTCATGTTCTCACCGAGCCCTTGACTGTGAGGGCAGCCCCTCCTCCAGGGCTGAGGGCTGGTGGGGGAATTCCAACGTCCACATTCCCTTCTCCCTAATACTGGTACTGGCTTGGCCCCACCCACTTATATTTCGGGGTTCGTGGGGCTCCACGGTCAGCTGGCTAGTGGAAGATGTTCTCGGGGGAACCTCCGCTCTCCTGCTTGTCCTACGGGGGACTTTGAGGGGTGGGGTTCAGGGAGATTAAGAAACGGCTGCCTCACCTGAGTCTAACAGGGAGGAAACGCCCAGCAAATTCCAATGCGGGGACTTGCTGCCAAGCAACTGGCCTTGACTCAGAAAATGTCAGGGTCACAAAGGAGAAAGACAGAGGACCTGCTCTCGCAAACGGAGACCAGAGAGAAGCCCCTGGGACGCCATCCCAGGAGGAGGAACCTCCCGCCCTGCAGGTTCCTAAGACACCGGTGGCATTTGAGTGGTAGATAGGAGGACTCTGTCCACCTTACACTTTCTGATTTCAATCATCGGATTGTGATTCTTGAAAGGCATGCCCTTGTCCTTAGCAAATACACACTGAGGCATTTAGGGACAAAGGGACATGGTATCGCCAATGTTTTCTCAAAGGTTTCTGGAAATGTGAATATCTGATCTGGAGAGAGATAGAGAGTGAACAATAGAGCAAATGGGGGTGGGGGATGGTGAGGATTGGGGAACCTGGGTATAAAGATACACGGGGTTCCCTGTACAAGGCTTGAAACTTTTCTGTAAGTTCAAAATTATACCAAGTTCAAGTTACTCCTGCCCAAAAATTCCACGCTGCCGCCCCTTTGAGATGCATGGATAAGCTGATAAGAGGAAAGAGAGCCCGGCCGGCGTGGCTCAGTGGTTGAGCATCGATTCCCGGGTCAAGGAGAAGAGGTTGGCCCTAGCTGGTTTGGCTCGGCCTGCCTGTGGACTGAAGGGTCCCGGGTTCAATTCTGGTCAAGGGCACATGTCCGGGTGGCAGGCTCGATCCCCAGTAGGGGGCGTGCAGGAGGCAGCCGATCAATGATTCTCTCTCATCATGGATGTTTCCATCTCTCTCTCCCTCTCCCTTCCTCTCTGAAATCAATAAAAATGTATTAACTTTACAAAAAGAAGAAAGAGAAATCTCCAGATGCCCCGCCCCCTCCCGCCATGGAAAAAGGAAGATAGGGAAAGGGAAAAGAAGGGGCGGGGGAAAATAAACAACTCTAGAGAGGAATGAAACAGCGTGGACAGTGTGACCTGCCCTGCAGTTTCCTGACTGGGACCGTGTTCAAGGTGACACTCTGAGGGCCGGACTCAGTTAAACTCCCGCGAGCCCGGAAGCGAGGGAATGCTGCTCTCCTGAAGGGAAGGCAGTTCTGATACACGCGAACCACATGGATGGCCCTCCAACGCATTTTGCTGAGTGAAAGAAGCCAGACATGCCCTGACCAGTGTGGCTCAGTGGCTAGAGCGTCGGCCTGGGGACTGAAGGGTCCCAGGTTCGATTCCAGTCAAGGGCATGTACCTGGGTTGCGGGCACATCCCCAGTGGGGGGTGTGCAGGAGGCAGCTGATCAATGTTTCTCTCTCATGGATGTTTCTGACTCTCTGTCCCTCTCCCTTCCCCTCTGTAAAAAATCAATAAAATATATTTTAAAAAAAAAGAAGCAGACACACAGGGACAGAGACTAGGAGCCCCCCTATAAAGAAACACCTACAACAGGCACATTCTTAAAGTAGGAAGTAGGATGGGGGGTGCCAGGGGCTGGGGGGACGGGCGGGGAGTAGAGGCTGCTTCCTGGCCCAGAGGTTCGATTTGGGACGACGAAAGCGCTATGGTGGATAACAATGTGAATGTGCTTAACCGCCTCTGAGCTGCACTTCACATGGTTCACATGTTAGGTGGATCTCGCTGCAATAAAAAAAAAAAACACACAAAAACCCCACCAGCCCTCGTTGGTGTGGCTCAGTGGACAGAGCGTCGGCCTGCGGGCTGAAGGGTCCCAGGTTCGCTCCGGTCAAGGGCACGCACCTGGGTTGCAGGCTCGATGCCCATCCTGGTCATGTGCAGGAGGGAGCCAACGGGTGTGTCTCTCTCACATCGATGTTTCTCTGTCCGTGTCTCTCTCTCTCCCTCCCACTCGCTCTAAAAATCAATGTTGAGGATGAACAACAGCAACAAGCACTCAGAACACCTCAGCGGGGCCCTCTGTTTCCGCTTGAGCTCTGGACGGGGAAGGTGATTCTGTTCAAAAAGCGTGTGACCAGCGGGCCGACCGCTCACGTGGAACCGGTCTGAAGTCACCCCGGGTCGTGGAGGCCGGGAACCCGCTGGCAGAGCCGTTGGACGAGTGACAGACCCAGCCCTGCCGGCCAAAGCAAAGGTCTCCGGAGAGACGCCACTCAGCTCCGATGTCACAGGGGAAGTCGTGAATGAGTTCAAAATCCAAAGTCACAAAATTCACCGGGGACAGGGCACGTGGCACCTGCCAGCAGAAACAGAGCGAGCTACACAGCCCCGCCCGCAACCGCCGCCGCGCGGAGCTGTCTGCAAAAAATGACGGTTCGAGATCTATTCATTTATTTGCTTGTGTGTTTATTTATCTTGTTAATCCTCACCCAAGGACACCTTTTCTGTGGATTGTTGAGAGCAGTGGTTCTCAACCTTCTGGCCCTTTAAATACAGTTCCTCCTGTTGTGACCCAACCATACAATTATTTTCGTTGCTACTTCATAACTGTCATGTTGCTACTGCTATGAATCGTAAGGTAAATATCTGATATGCAGGGTGGTCTTAGGCGACCCCTGTGAAAGGGTCGTTCGACCGCCAAAGGGGTCACGACCCACAGATTGAGAACAACCGCTGGTTTAGAGAGAGAGTGGAAGGGAAGGAGGGAGGGGGAGAGAGAGAGAAAGAAACGTCGATGTGAGACACATCGATTGGTTGCCTCCTACACTTGCCCCCACTGGGGTTGGGGATCGAACCTGCAATCCAGATATGTGCTCCTGACTAGGAATCGAACCTGTGACCTTTCCGCGCATGGGCCAATGCTCTAACCACGGCCACGCTGGCCAGAGCTCAAGATCTTTAAAAAAAAATTATGATCAAATACACACAGCATAAAATGTGCCATCTTAGCCCTGGCCGGTGTGACTGAGTTAGTTGGAGCATCAGCCGGTACACTGAAAGGTCACGGGTTCGATTCCCAGTCAGGTCTTGGGTTTGAACCCCTGTGGGGGCACGTACCGGAGGCTGCTCAATGTTTCTCTCTGACACCGATGTCTCTCTCTCTCTCTTCCTAAAATCAATAAAAGCATATCCTCTTGTGAGGATTAAAAAAAATATGATCAGCCCAGCTGGTGTGGCTCAGAGATTGAGAGTCGACCTATAAACCAGGAGGTCACGGTTGGTTAAATTCCCAGCCAGGCGCTTGCCCAGGTTGTGGTCTCCATCCTCAGTAGGGGGCGTGCAGGAGGCAGCCGATCAATGATTCTCTCTCATCATCGATGTTTCTTCTATCTCTCCCTCTCCCTTCCTCTCTGAAATCAATAAAAATATGTATTTTTTTAAAAGCGGACTTGAAAACACTGCTTAGTTAGTGAGTTAGTTAATCCTCACCCGAGGATATTTTTAAATTGATTTTTAGAAAGAGTGGAAGGGAGTAGGAGAGAGAGCGAAACATCGATGTGAGAGAGACACACTGATTGTTGCCTCCCGCATTTGCCCAGACCACGGACTGGAATTGAGCCTGCAACCGAGGTACGTGCCCTGGACCTGAATCAAACGGGGGGGACCCTTCACTCCGCAGGCCGACGCCCTCTCCCCTGAGCCAAACCGGCAAGGGCCCCCCCTCCTCCTTTTGCAGGTGGGTACCCAGTTTTCCCGGCACCGTTTGTCGAAAAGATGATGATGAAATCTCCTCATGTGGGAAGAGCTTCTGTGTATGGACACAACTATTCACAGCTATTTGTTTTCGGGGTAATGATTAATTAACCTTTAAACCATCAACTTTCCTCTAATCACTCACTGACTCACTCCACGGCTAAAAATAGCAAGCCATGAATTTCACAATCCTAGATTCCCCCAAACACTTGAACGTCAATTGTAGGTTTAATCAATGAACTTTTAACAGTCTGGTATCGCAGGCTCCTCTACCGGTGCCTTGAGCGGAGGGATTAGGAAGCACAAATTGCTGGTCGTAAACGCAGTCACGGGGACATGAGGCACCGCGTCGGGCACACGGTCACTCACGTTGTAAGGACTGTGAACGGTGTCCGAGGGGCCGTATCAGGGTGATCACCTCATAGGTTATATAAATGTCTAATCCCTATGGCATCTACCTAAAATTAGTATAATTTTTTTTTTAAATATACCTTATTGATTTTTTACAGAGGAAGGGAGAGAGATAGATAGTTAGAAACATCGATGAGAGAGAAACATGGATCAGCTGCCTCCTGCACATCTCCTACTGGGGATGTGCCCGCAACCCAGGCACATGCCCTTGACCGGAATCGAACCTGGGACCCTTCAGTCCACAGGCCGACGCTCTATCCACTGAGCCAAACCGGTTTCGGCAAATTAATATAATCTTGTATGTCAATTGTAATTGGAAGAAAAAAAAACTTGAGCCCTATTGGCTCAATGCATAGAGCGTCGGCCTGCGGACCGAAGGGTCCCAGGTTCAATTCCAGCCAAGGGCACATGCCTGGGTTTCGGGCTCATTCCCCAACAGGGGCCATGCAGGAGGCAACCAATCAATGATTCTCTCTTATCATTGATGTTTCTATCTCTCTCTCCCTCTTCCTTTCTCTCTAAAATCAATAAAGAAATATATTTAAAAAAACAATAGTCCCTTTAAAAAAAACAACTTGAAAAAAATACCAGTACATGGAGAGAAAGTGCCTTGAATAGAAGAAAACCAGTAATATAATATTTTTTAAAAAATATATTTTTATTGACTTCAGAGAGGAAGGGAGAGGGAGAGAGAGAGAAACATCAATGATGAGAGAGAATCATTGATCAGCTGCCTCCTGCACGCCCCCTACTGGGGATCCAGCCCACAACCTGGGCGTGTGCCCTGATGGAGAATTGAACCGGGACCTCCTGGTTCATAGGTCGACGCTCAACCACTGAGCCACGCTGGTCGGGCCGGTAATATAATCTTGATCATATTTTTATTGATTTTTCAGGGAGAGAGAAGGGGCGAAGAGAGAAACATGGATGTGAGAGCACAAACGTCGATGGATCAGCTGCCTCTTGCACACCCCGTGCCGGGACCGAGGCTGCTCCCCCGCCCCCCCCCCCCCCCGGACATGCGTCCTGACCAGGAATCGAACCGCAACCTTGCGGGGCCTGGGAGGACACCCACCCCCTCAACCAAGCCACACAGGCCGGAGCCTGCTTCCTCCTCTTCCCTGGGATCTTTCTCACCCAGAACAGAGTTCTTTTAGGGAAGATTTGTCTTAGGAGTTAGGCTTTGCTCATCCACCAGGTGAGGTGGGGTTTGCAGTTTGATGGTTGAAGGTTCAGCCCTGGGTTCCTCCCAAGTCGAGTCTCATCCAGTTCCAGGAGGAGACCTGTTGTTGTTTTAATATATTTTATTGATTCTTTACAGAGAGGAAGGGAGAGGGATAGAGAGCTAGAAACATCCATCAGCTGCCTCCTGCACACCCCCTACTGGGGATGTGCCTGCAACCCAGGTACATGTCCTTGACCGGAATCGAACCTGGGACCCTTCAGTCCGCAGGCCGACGCTCTATCCACTGAGCCAAACCGGTCAGGGCTGTTGTTGTTGTTTTTTGTGTGTGTTCCGCCCTCCCCCCCCCCCCTTAAACAGTCTCATGATCATGTGACTTAGGAAGTTGGTTCTGACGATCCTGAGTTATCTCATATCTGTTTTCTCAGTGTCCGATTTTTTTTTTCAGCGTCCTATCTTTATAGCAGGGCCTGGAGAACGTGTCCTAAGCGTCATGCTTTTATTGCACGTGTCGGGGTGCCCTTGGGGTTAATAAAACTCCATAGGTTTCCCGTGTACATTTCTACCCTACGTCACCTGCCCAGAGTCACCTCACTTCCCCAGCCCGGGCGGCCAGATCGCTCAGCAGCTCTCTGCTCCAGGGTCTGCTCTGCAGAACGCTGGGAAGGGTGATGGTCTAGGGCGCACCCAGGCCGGGGATGGCCCCTGCCTGTTCAGGGGAGGCAGCTGCTTTCTCTTCAGCGTGAGGCTCGCCTTCCAACTCTGCGGCCAACGAGAGGGAGAGGGACGGGGAGGCCCTTCAGGAGCCGGGGAGGCAGGCGGTGGTACACAGGGCCTTCTTCCCGCCTCCCGTCCAGCCTGCGCCTGGCCAGCAGCCACTGCTCAGCCCTGCGCCCCCTTCTGCAGGGGCACCTTCCCCAGCAACCAGGCCGCCCTGGGAGTCAGCGCTGCCCGAGTCCCACGGGTGAAGGTCTGAGTTCTGCCCTGCGGGGCCGGTCCTCCCAGGGCCTGCGGGCCACAGGGGTGTGAGTTGTTCCTGGTGACCGCTGCCTCCACCAGCCCAGGAATCGCCGTTGCGCCCTGGCCCCACGGCTCCGTTGGTTGGGTGTCGTCAGGGCACTTACCTAGGTTGCAGGTTAGATTCCTGGTCAGGGCACATAAGGGAGGCAACTGATGGATGTTTCTCTCTCTCTTTCTCTCTCTCTCTCTCTCCCTTCCTCTCTCTCTCTCTCTCAAAATCAATAAAAACATATGTTCGGGTGAGGGTTAAAAAAGGAAGAATTGAGCCCTGACCAGTTTGGCTCAGTGGATGGAGCGTCAGCCTGCGGACTGGAAGGTCCCAGGTTCAATTCCGGCCAAGGGCATGTACCTTGGTTTTGGGCACATCCCCTGTGGGGAGTGTGCAGGAGGCAGCTGATCGATGTTTCTCTCTCATTGATGTTTCTAACTCTCTATCCCTCTCCATTCCTTTCTGTAAAAAAATCAATAAAATATATTTTTTTTTAAAAAAGAAGAAGAAGAATTGGCCCTAGCCGGTTTGGCTCAGTAGATAGCGCGTTGGCCTGCGCACTGAGGGGGTCCCAGGTTTGATTCCAGTCAAGGGCATGTACCTTGGTTGCGGGCACATCCCCAGTAGGAGATGTGCAGGAGGCAGCTGATCGATGCTTCTCTCTCATCGATGTTTCTAACTCTCTATCCCTCTCCCTTCCTCTCTGTAAAAAATCAATAAAATATATATTTATACATATTTTTTATTGATTTTTTACAGAGAGGAAGGGAGAGAGATAGAGAGTTAGAAACATCGATCAGCTGCCTCCTGCACATCTCCCACTGGGGATGTGCCTGCAACCCAGGTACATGCCCCTGACCGGAATCGAACCTGGGACCCTCCAGTCCACAGGCTGACACTCTATCCACTGAGCCAAACCAGTCTCGGCAATAAAATATATTTTAAAAAATAAAAGATAAACACACTCAAATGTCTAAAGACATTTTTTAAAGGATCAGAAATGAGAGAAGCCAAGGCATTATTGAAAGACCATGCAAAAAAAAAAAAAAGAAAGAAAGACCATGCAGGTTTTGAAAAGAACAAAATAGAACTTCTAGCAGGAATGAAACACACATGGGAATGAAATCGTCTCTTAAACGACAAAGTCATCAGAAGAATTGAACAGCAGATTAGCAACAGCTGGAGGGAGAGTCCAGGAACTGGAAGACAGATCTCAGTGTCTTTCCCAGGAGGCCACCCAGAGAGACAAGTTGCTGAAAAACGGAAGAAGAAATTCAGAAGCAGGAAATAGCATGAAAAGTTGCAATAAACTTCCAGAAGAAAACATAGAGCAGAGGGGAGAGGTAAGCTTCAGGAAGATAATAGCTGAGGTGGGCTGGTTTGGCTCAGTGGATAGAGCATCGGCCTAAGGACTAAAAGGTCCCGGGTTCAATTCAGGTCAAAGGCACATGCCCGGGTTGCAGGCTCGATCCCCAGTGGGGGGGGGGGGCGTGCAGGAGGCAGCCGATCAATGATTCTCATCATTGATGTTTCTATCTCTCTCTCTCCCTTTCCCTTCCTCTCTGAAATCAATAAATATCCTATATAATAAAAGCATAATATGCAAATCAACCAAACAGCTGAACAGCAGAACGACCATCTGGATGACCACCCAGACATCCATGCTATGGCACCCACTGGCACCAGGTGGGTCAGGGGCATTCTAGGCGACAATTTGGCAACATCTATAACAGTGTAAATGTATCCTTTGGTCTAGCCATCCTATTTTGTGGGACTTAGTGTATCTATACACACACACACACACACACACACACACATATTAGGTATATGTACCTTTATTTATCTCCATATCTATTTATGTATATGTTTTTTTTAATATATTTTTATTGATTTTTAACAGAGAGGAAGGGAGAGGGAGAGAGAGTTAGAAACGTCGATGAGAGAAACATTGATCAGCTGCCTCCTGCACACACCCCACTGGGGATGTGCCCGCAACCCAGGTACATGCCCCTGACCGGAATCGAACCTGGGACCCTTCAGTCCTCAGGCTGATGCTCTAGCCACTGAGCCAAACCAGTCAGGGCTATGTATATGTTTTTATGTATTGATCTGAGAGAGAGAGGGAGACTTATTGATGCGTTCACTGGTCAATTCCTGTATGTGCCCTGACTGGAGATCGAACCTGCAACCTTGATGTATTGGGAGAGGGAGCTCTAACCAACTGAGCTACCCAGCCAGGGCTTATCTATATAGATATAAAAGGCTAATATGCAAAGTGTCCCCTTGGGAGTTTGACCCGGAGTTCGATCGCTCACTATGACATGTGCTGACCACCAGGGGGCGGCGCTGAATGAAGGAAAGCCTGGGCCGGCAGCTGGAAGACCCAGATTGGCCCTGATCGCAAGCCAGGCCTAGGGAGGCTACCTGTGCACGAAATCCGTGCACCAGGCCTCTAGTTTGTGTGTATTGAAAACCGTGAATTTATAATGCTATATCCAATTCAAGTCCAACACCTCTAACTTGCTCCCTTTCCATAGTTATCCCCCCCCCCCCTTCTCCGGACGTGAGGACTCTGACGTCCATTTTCCTTAAATTGCTTCTTTGATCAATTCCCCTGTGTGTCCCCCACCCCCTCCTCCGCCCTCTCCCAGGCCCTCCTCACCCAGCGTGGGTTTCCATGCCCCTCTCCCACTTGGGAGCTTCCCTCTGTGCTCAGCTGTGAGTGGAAGCCCTCCACACCCCTCCACACCCCTGCACACCCCTCTACGGTCCTGACCCCCATTCGGGGCCACTGTCCCACCCCCTCCCCAAGCTGGCCTGGCCTCCTCCACCCAAGGGCCTGAGGACTGTATTGTTCAGGAAGAGAAGGAAGGGGAAGAGGAAGAATGTGTGATCTTATGTAGTGCATTTAAACGTATCAGTGCTCCTGTGTGTTTGTTTGGTTTGGGTTTTTTTTTTTGAGCCTCCTGTGGGGTTTTTTTTTAATGGCTTTTGGATTCTGAGTTCAAAAGCTTTTCTCCACACCCAGGTTGTAAAGGAACTTTCTAGTGTTTACTTCTCACTCTTTTATGGTGTCACATGTTCCACTGAAATCTTTGATCCGTGTGGAGTTCAATCAGCGTCTTATTGCCCCCCCCCATTCCTTCCTTCTATTGAGCTGGTGGGGCTTATTTTCCTTTTGGGGTATTTATTCTCTTTATCAAAGTTACATAGGCACACAATAAAGTGCTACGTGTCACTTCCAGATCCTGTCCCTCCGGCCATTGATCCCTGTATGAGATAACCACGGAGGCAAATAAACTCTGAAATACCCGTGGCTCCCACCACGGAGTTTTTTTTGTTTTTTTAATATATTTTATTGATTTTTTAAAAAATATATTTTATTGATTTTTTACAGAGAGGAAGGGAGAGGGATAGAGAGTTAGAAACATCGATGAGAGAGAAACATCGATTAGCTGCCTCCTGCACACGTCCTACTGGCGACGTGCCCGCAACCCAGGTACATGCCCTTGGCCGGAATTGAACCCGGGACCCTTCAGTCCGCAGGCCGACGCTCTGTCCACTGAGCCAAACCGGTTTCGGCAATTTTATTGATTTTTTACAGAGAGGAAGGGAGAGGGATAGAGAGTTAGAAACATTGATGAGAGAGAAACATCCATCAGCTGCCTCTTGCACGCCCCCTACTGGGGATCAAACTCTAAATCAAGTTACATGCCCTTGACCAGAATCAAACCCAGGACCCTTCAGTTCACTGGCCGATGCTCTATCCACGGAGCCAAACCCGTCAGGGCCTCAATTTAATCTTTTCTTTTAAATATGTTTTTATTTATTTCAGAGAGGAAGGGAGAGAGAAACATCAATGAGAGGGAATTACTGATTGGCTGCCTCCCGCAAGCCCCCTACTGGGGACTGAGCCTGCAATCCAGGCACGTGCCCTTGGTCTGGATTGAACCTGGGACCCTTCAGTCCATGTGCCCTTGACCTGAATCGAACCTGGGACCCTTCAGTCCACAGGACAACATCCACTGAGCCAAACCAGCTAGGGCTCAATTTAATCTTATTGTTGTTTTTTCTTATAACAAGGAAGTTAAGTACATAAGTGAATACTTTTTATCACCACTATTTTTATATGATACTAGGTGTTCCTGAATAGAACAGAATTAATTTTATTAATATTCTTGGTCATTCATTAACTTAGAATTGGTACTTAGCATTCACAATTAGTTAGACTAATCTGATTGTTTGGGAACTCATTATGGATAAGTTTTTGGTGTTGCTGTTTTTTTGTTGTTCTTTTAGAAACCAATAAAAATGTTCACATCTAAGTGCAGTATTGTTGAACTTGATTAGCAAAATTAAAACATTTAGATTCAGAAAATCAAATTTGCAAAGTGGCTTTAGTACATGAACCCAAATATATTTCTGTGAATTTTTCAGGATTCTGATTACTAAATTAAATGGAAATTCACATTTTGGTTCTTTCACAGTTATTATTTCAAATGAAGAACATCCTGAAGCATGAATCTGGCTTGAAATGTGTTGAAGAAAGTCAATTTTCTGAATCCATGAAGTCCCCTAAGGATTGAATAATGAAATGCATCCAATCTTTACAGATATCCATCTTCGAACACAACTGAACAACTTTTTGGAGAAAGCTAAACAATGACAAGGCAAACTCAGTTGTCAAAAATAAGAGCAATTTGCCCTAACTGATTTGGCTCAGTGGATAGAGTGTCAGCCTGCGGACTGAAGGGTCCAGGGTTCGATTTCAGTCAAGGGCATCTACCTTGGTTGCGGACACATCCCCAGTGGGGGGTGTGCAGGAGGCAGCTGATCGATGTTTCTCTCTCATCGATGTTTCTGACTCTCTATCCCTCTCCCTTCCTCGCTGTAAAAAAATCAATAAAAAATATGTATATATAAAAAAATAAGAGCAATTTTAAGCGCTTTCTGCACTCCCTGCCTGGTCCCAAGCACTTTACATGTAAATCATTTACCCTGTTTGGCCTTGGTGGGTGGGCCCTGTTTTCTTTATTTTAAAAACGAGAAAACGGAGGCTCAGAGCCGCAAACGCACTTCCCCAAGGTCAGTTACTAGGCAGTGATGGCGAACCTTTTGAGCTCGGCGTGTCAGCATTTGGAAAAACCCTAACTTAACTCTGGTGCTGTGTCACATATAGAAATTTTTGGATCTTTGCAACCATAGTAAAAGACTTATATTTTTGATATTTATTTTATATATTTCAATGCCATTTAACAAAGAAAAATCAACCAAAAAAATGAGTTCGCATGTCACCTCTGACACGCGTGTCATAGGTTCGCCATCACTGCCCTAGGGAATTCTTTTGGTGAGAGCTGATCTCTAACTAGGCAATGTAAGAGGGTTACCTGACATGTGACTATGTGCACCCCCGCATTCTCTTCTGCACCCTAAGTGTGGCCCGGTGACTGCAGGCGCAGCGGGGCTGTCCCCACGATGGGGATGGGGGTGGCGGGGTGGAGGCGCAGGTCAGTGGGGGAGAAGCTCAGTTTGTGATGAAGGAAGAATTTCCCACGTCAGAGAAACCGCCGGGGCTTTGGGGGCTCGGATGGAAACTGAACCCCGGTTAGGACCCCGGCGTCCCCGAGTGGTGACATCACTGCAGATGACAGCCGAGGTCGTGTATTTGGCATTTTTATTTCAAAATTCCAGCAAGAAGAAGAAGAAGAAGAAATCAACGGCAGCACTAGGGAGATCGGCCTGAGAACGGAGAGGTGCGGAGCCGGGGCCAGGGCGCGTCCCGGACCCTCGGCGCGGAGCAGCGGGGAACCGAGTCCCCAGGCCTGAGAGCGAGCGGGGCGAGGCGCCCGGCCCGGCCCGTATGGCTTTGGGAGTGTCGCGGCCACGAGGGGGCGCCCGAGACCCAGGCGTCCCGGCCCCGGCCTGTGGTTTCGTATTGCACTTGAGGTTGAGTCATTGGTGGGGAGGTGAGGATCCGGCGGGGCTCGATGCTGCGGGCCGGTCGGTCCGGGTCCGAGGGGCGGACGGGCCGTCTGCAGCGTCACACCCGGAGCGCCCACTCGTGGGCCTTCGCTCCGTACTGCGGGCAGCAGAGGCAGAGCGTGAGGGAGGGCTGCCCCCGACGCTCCTAGGAAAAGCCAGCAAGTAGGGGGTGCGGGGGGGGGGGGTGCGGGGCAATCATTGCAAAGGTGCGCAGAGGCTCAGGGAGAGGTAGTTCTGCAGAGGAGCCACTGTCAGGCCCCGAGGACCGGGGGGGGGGGGGGGGGGGGGGGGCNNNNCCCCCCCCCCCCCCCCCCCCCCCCCCCCCCCCCCCCCCCCCCCCCCCCCCCCCGGCCCGGGTATTGCAGCTCTAGGTCCCCATGCGGGGCTCACAGCTCCCGGGAAAGGGGGCTCTGGGTGGGCCGCGTGCCAGCTGCGCCCAGAGGTTCGCAGGGAAGATCCCGCGGCCCAGCGAGCGGAAATGCTCGGGGGGGGGGGGGGGGTG
>JAWPEG010000001.1:9203973-9320485 GCA_035771395.1 Myotis vivesi | reverse complement strand
GACGAGAGTCAACAGTCCCGGCCACCGCGGGCCCAGAGGCTTGTGGGCGAGAGTCCTCAGGCCAAAGGGACAGCCCGGGGCTCCGGGGGCGTCCGCGGGGAGTGGACTTCCCGGCTCCAGGTCCCAGAGGCTCGTGGGAAGGGGATGCCCCCACGGGAAGGACACCCGGGGCCGCAGAGGCTCAGGGAGAGGGTCGCCGAGCCCAGGAGGTGTCCTAGGCCACGGGCTGCAGGGCCCGGTCACCTCCTGGGACTTGGGGGAGGGCGGGCCCCTGGGCGGGAACCTCTGGGGAACCAGCCACCCGCCGCCTCACCTGGATGGCCTTCAGCTCCTTCTGGAAGCGGAGGATCAGCTCGGGCCCGTGGTCCATGGTGGGAATGTGGAGGTCCTGGAAAGACAGCGCCGTGTGGACGCAGGGCGCTCCCCCACCCCCCGCTCTCCCGCCTCCAGGGCAGCCACCTCACCTGGCCTTGGTACAGGACTCGATGCACAGGGCACACCTGGCAAGCGGTGCCCGAGCCGAAGACTTCCCGGACCCGCCCCTCCTCCAGCGCCCGCAGAAGCTCCTTCATGGTGATCTTCCGCTCCACCACGCGGAACTCACCCTGCAGGCCCGAGGCGGTGCCGTGAGCCCGGCGGGCTGTCAGGCTGCAAGGCCTGCCGCTCCCGCCCTAAGGATGGGGGGAAAGACGGAGGCCCAACGGGGGGGAGACAGACACCCGAGGACCAGAGGAGGGGGACAGAGACGAGCCAGTGCGCCCCCCGCCCCCATGCCCCGCCCCGCCTCACCCAGGAGTGAGCCAGGTCCAGCAGGCTCTGCCTCACGACTCCCGGCAGGATGATACCCTCCAGCGGCGGGGTCACCAGCTCCAGCACTGGGTCAGGGGGAAGGATGGGGTGTCACCTCACACCCTCACGCCCCTCTGTCCTCTCAGGAGCCACCCACCCTGACCCCCGAGACCGCCCTCTGCTAGGACTGTGCCACCCCCTCCAGCAGGGCTCCCGGGGGTGGCGGGTGGGCTCACCCCCGTCCTCGTGGGTCCAGTAGACGAAGATGTTCATGGTGCCCACCTCGGTGAGCTGGTGGTCGGGCCCGTACAGCCAGAGGACCTGCTCGCAGCCCTTCTTTTTCGCCTCCTGCTGTACAAACACTGTGGGCCCGTAGTTCCTGGGGGAGGACAGCGTGATCGCTGTGGGCAAGGGAACCAGCCGGCCCCACCGCAGCGGGTCTTCCCACACCGGGACCCACCCTGCTCCTCCCCGGCTCACAGCCCGCCCCTGGCTCCCCACGACAGCTGCTTGGGGCCAAGGCTCTAAGTCAGTGGTTCTCAACCTTCAGCCCTTTCAATACAGTTCCTCATGCTGTGACCCAACCATAGAATTATTTTCGTTGCTACTTCATCACTGTCATGTTGCCACTGTGATGAATCGTCATGTAAATATCTGATCTGCAGCCCTAGCCGGTTTGGCTCAGTGGATAGAGCATTGTCCTGCGGACTGAAGGGTCCCAGGTTCAATTCCGGTCAAGGGCACATGCCTGGGTTGTGGGCTTGATCCCCAGTGGGGGGCGTGCAGGAGACAGCCGATCAATGATTCTCTCTCATCATTGATGTTTCTATCTCTCTCTCTCCCTCTCCCTTCCTCTCTGAAATCAATAAAAATATATTCCAAAAAAAAAATATCTGATCTGCAGGATGGTCTTAGGCGATCCCTGTGAAAGGGTCGTTCGACCGCCAAAGGGGTCGAGACCCACAGGTTGAGAACCGCTGCTCTAAGTAGTGTGTCCTCCCTTCTCCAGGTTACGAGTGCATCCTGTTTCCTTTCTGTTTTTTCTCTTTTTTAAAAAAAATTTTTTTTAATTGATTTCGGAGAGGAAGTCAGGGGGAGAGAGAGAGAGAAACATCAACGATGAGAGAGAATCTTTGACCGGCTGCCTCCTGTACGCCCCGGACGCAGGATCCAGCCCACAGCCCGGGCCTGTGCCCTGATCAGGAATCAAACTGTGAACTCCTGGCTCATAGGTCGATGCTCAACCACTGAGCCATGCCGGCCGGGCCCTGATCCTTTTCTGGGATCACCTTCCTCATTCAACGGCCCAGTGTCCTTCAAAACCCCGTGATGGCACCTGCTCTCAGGGCGTTTCTGAACCTTCAGGCCGGGTCGCAGGCCTCCTCTGCGTTCCCCCCAATAAACCGGGCTCCTCAGCGATTTACCACGTCACTTTGTTTTAACACCGTCTCTCACCCATCAACTGCTCAAAGGCCTCCCATGGCTCTCCATCACGGGGACAAGATCACATGCCCGGGTTGTGGGCTTGGTCCCCAGTGCGGGGCAGGCGGTGGCAGGAGGCAGCCGATCAATGCTGATGTTTCTCTCTCTCCCTCTCCTTTCTTCGCTCTAAAATCGGTAAAAACATATTTTTTTAATATATTTTATTGAGCCCTGACTGGTTTGGCTCAGTGGATAGAGCATCGGGCTGCGGACTGAAGGGTCCCGGGTTCGATTCCGGTCAGGGGCATGTACCTTGGTTGGGGGCACATCCCCAGTGGGGAGTGTGCAGGAGGCAGCTGATTGAGGTTTCTCTCTCTTTGATGTTTCTAATTCTCTATCCCTCTTCCTTCCACTCTGTAAAAAAATCAATAAAATATATATTTAAAAAAATATATATATATTTTTTTTTTATTGATTTTTCACAGAGTGGAAGGGAGAGGTATAGAGAGTTAGAAACATCAATGAGAGAGGAACATCGATCAGCTGCCTCCTGCACACTCCCCACTGGGGATGTGCCCCCAACCAACGTACATGCCCCTGGCCGGAATCAAACCTAGGACCTTCCAGTCCGCAGGCCGACACTCTGTCCACTGAGCCAAACCGGTTAGGGCTAAAAACATATTTTTAAAAAGAAGAAGAAAAAAGATCCCAGCGGCTCAGCCTGGTGGCCAGGCCTGGCCTGCTTCTGCCCCAGCACGTGGGCCCAGATGAGCAGCTGTTCACCAGGGACGGCACCCGGGACCATCGCCTTCCCACCCTCGGACTCCCTGAGGGTCACCACCTCCTCTGTGAAGACGGGCAATGCCCCTCTCACCCCACCAGAGCACACGCGGCCCTGGACGGGGGCTCCCACAGCTTCTGTGCCCCCAGCTTCACCGGGCACAGGGCCTGGCCCCAGCCGGCCTCAGAAGATGTGTGTTTGGAAGGATCCGAGCGAACCCCCAGCTGCGACCACACTCGCTGTCCCAACACCCCCGGAACCCATCCTCCGCCTCCACCATCCCCTCCCTGCCATCCCCAACCAGGGCCGTCCCCAACCAGGGCCGCCCCCACGCAGGTGATGGGCGCTGTGGCCCAGAGGCCTGGGGAGCTTGGGGAGGGGGGGAGGGGGGGAGCCTGGGTGCTCAGGGGAGGCCACTGGGGTGAGACCAATGGACTAAGTGTAAACTTTATTGCTGGGGGCTTCCCAAGGGCCAATCCTGGCTTCCTCACTGGGGGGGGGGGGGGGCGGNCGGGCCAAACCGGGGTACCACCCCCCCCCCCCCCCCCCCCCCCCCGCCACCACACACACACACACACACACACACACACACACACCGCCCTCACCACCGGTGCCAATGATGTCACATCTCCATGTATGGGCAGAGCTGTTCCCAACCATGTGAACCAGGACGGGGAGGGTAATGGACATCCAAGGACACCCCCAAAGCATGGGCGCTACACCCTGAGACTCTGACTCCCAGAGGACCAGAGGTCCAGGAGCAGGGCGGGGCACGGGGGGGGGGGTGAGGGGGTGGAGAGAAGTGGGGAGCAGCATGGGGGGGTGGAGAGAAGTGGGGAGCAGCCTGGGGGGGGGGGCGGGACTACTTACCCGCCCAGCTTGCAGTCCCCGACCCCACCCATCCAGGCGCGGATGAATCCCGGGTCGGCCAGGAGGGACACCGGCTTCATGGCGTCCCCGGGGAAGTAGGAGCCCACGGGGCAGAGGATGACATACAGGAGGGCTCGGCTGGCGCTGGAGACACCCAGCGAGGGCTGCGGGGGGCACAGGGGGCACCAGGACCCCGGGAGTCAGGCCTGCAGCCCCCAGCCCCCCCCTTAACCCCCCCCCCGCACCCCCAGCACGGGGCGCGCGCCCACCTCGTTCCCCAGGAGCACGGGCCGGATGTAGAGGCTGGCGCCCGCGCTCTCGGGGACCCAGTCCTTGTCCACGTCCACGAGGCGGCGGATGCACTCGAGCAGCTCGGCCTTGTCGAAACTCTGCGCGGGATTCCCACGGTCAGGGCCCCCGTGGCCCCCCTGCCCCGCGCCCGCCCCGCCCTCCCCGCCCCGGGCCCGGCCTCACCGGCAGGCAGAGGCGCAGGGCCGAGCGCAGCATGCGGTCCATGTTGAGCCACGGCCGGAAGAGGCGCACCTGCCGGTCGCCGCCCTTGAACGCCTTCATGCCCTCGAAGAGCTGCGGGGACAGGGGCGCGGCTCAGAGACAAATACACCAGCGAACGGGGTGGGGGGCGGGGGGCAGAGACAGGGCGGGGAGAGGCCGCCGCTGAGCGCACGCAGGAGGCGACAGAGACCCAGAGGGACGAGACACAGAGACACTAGAGAAAGCAAAAGGGAGACCAGCCCTGGCCGGGTTGGCTCAGTGGATAGAGCGTCGGCCTGCGGACTGAAAGGTCCCGGGTTCGATTCCGGCCAAGGGCACGTGCCTGGGTTATGGGCTCCATCCCCAGTGGGGGGCGTGCAGGAGGCGGCTGATCAATGATTCTCTCTCATCATGGATGTGTCTATCTCTTTCTCCCTCTCCCTTCCTCTCTGAAATCAATAAAAATACATTTTAAAGAGAGAGACCAGAGGCAGAGGTGCAGAGGCCCAGAGAGAGAGGTGCAGCGGTGGAGCTGCTTAAGCCGTCTCCATGTTACTGGTAGATCTGATGCTCGCGTGGGAGTTACGTTTTTTTGTTTGTTTGTTTGTTTTTTAATATATTTTATTGATTTTTTACAGAGAGGAAGGGAGAGAGAGATAGAGAGCTAGAAACATCGATGAGAGAGAAACATCGATCAGCTGCCTCCTGCACATCTCCCACTGGGGATGTGCCTGCAACCCAGGTACATGCCCTTGACCGGAATCGAACCCGGGACCCCTCAGTCCGCAGGCCGACGCTCTATCCACTGAGCCAAACCGGTTTCGGCACGTTTTTATTTTTAAAAATATTTGTGTTGAGCTGTAGCCGGTTTGGCTCAGTGGATAGAGCGTCGGCCTGCGGACTGAAGGGTCCCGGGTTCGATTCCGGTCAAGGGCATGTACCTGGGTTGCGGGCACATCCCCAGTGGGAGATGTGCAGGAGGCAGCTGGTCGATGTTTCTCTCTCATCGATGTTTCTAACTCTCTATCTCTCTCCCTTCCTCTCTGTGAAAAATCAATAAAATATATTTTTTTAAATAAAAACACTCCAAATAAAATTTAAAAATTTTAAATAAGGGGGGGGGATAAGGACAGAAAGCAGATGTTATATGTATTATTCTGGGTGTGTATTATTACAACAACAACAACAATAATAATACAACAACAATACGAGTGGTCCATTTGTTATTCCACACAGGCCCAGTGTGAAGACGACACAGGAAAGGGGTCTTCCCAGGCCCTGGGCTCCTCACATGCTTTAAACAAGAGGGATCACAGAAAGCCTATGTTTTGGTCCTGGCCGGTGTGGCCCAGTGGGTTGGGCATCGTGCAATGAAAGGTCACTGGTTCTATTCCCGGTCAGGGCACATGCCCGGGTTTCAGGCTTGATCCCTGGTAGGGGGCATGCAGAAGGCAGCCCATGGATGCTTCACTCTCACATCAATGTTTTTCTCTCTCTCCCCTCTCCCTTCCTCTCTCTCTAAAAACCAATTAAAAATCTTAAAAACAAAAGCGTATGTTTTGTGTGCCAGGGCCTCCAAACCCTTTCCCTCAGCTGCCGGAGTGAGTGCTGAGACCCCGGCCGGCAGACAGAGAGGTAAATAGATGGTGGTTTCCAGAAAGCACCTGCATGTGGTCAAAATCCCTCCTGTCCAGCCTTAGCTCCTAACTGCCACCGACGGCGAGTCTCCTCTGCAGAGTTGGCTGGTTCTAGTCAAACGTCCAGAGGGGAGGGGAGAGGGGGGAGAAGCCCTCAAAATTCTTTTTTTTTTTAAAGAGCATTTCTTATTTTTTTCTTTTTTTAAATAAAGTATTCTTTTTTATTTTTTATTTTATTTTTTTAAATATATTTTATTGATTTTTTACAGAGAGAAAGGGAGAGAGATAGAGAGTTAGAAACATCGATGAGAGAAAAACATCGATCAGCTGCCTCCTGCACACTCCCTACCGGAGATATGCCTGCAACCAAAGTACATGCCCTTGACCGGAATCAAACCTGGGACCTTTCAGTCCGCAGGCCGATGCTCTATCCACTGAGCCAAACCGGTTTCGGCTAAAGTATTCTTTTTTAAATTTTTAATACATTTTTATTGATTTTAGAGAGGAAGGGAGAGGGATAGAGAGATAGAAACATCAATGATGAGAGAGAATCATCGATAGGCTGCCTCCTGCACGCCCCCTACTGGGGATCGAGCCCGAAACCCAGGCATGTGCCCTTGGCTGGAATCGAACCTGGGACCTTCAGTCCGCAGGCCGACGCTCTATCCACTGAGCCAAACCGGCTAGGGCAGCCCTCAAAATTCTTCTTTTTTTTTTTTTTTAATATATTTCATTGATTTTTTACAGAGAGGAAGGGAGAGAGACAAAGAGTCAGAAACATCGATGAGAGAGAAACATCGATCAGCTGCCTCCTGCACACCCTCCACCGGGGATGTGCCCGCAATCCAGATACATGCCCTTGACCGGAATCGAACCCGAGACCCTTCAGTCCGCAGGCGGACGCTCTATCCACTGAGCCAAACCGGTTTCGGCCCTCAAAATTCTTAAAAGCATACCTCATCTTGTGGGAAGTGCTTTTCTGTTACTGATGCATGCTGTGCATTACAATTTTCATATATGCTTCACTTGAATAAAATCAAGGACTTCAGAGGACCTTTGAGTGCCCTTGAAAAAAAAAAAAAAAAGCATACCTCATGCATGCCACAGAACCATCTCCAAAGGAACAGAAATTCCTCAAACTACAGACCAGCTACTAGAGCTGTAATATGTCCATTCAAGTCCCCTCACAGCTAAAGTCTCCGCAGGAAGGCCGTGCACTCAGCCAGAGCTTTAAGTCGCGAGCCAAAACGCCCTGGCTCTCTCCTCACCGGCCCTGCAGAGCCAATCCGCCTCCTGAGTCCCCATATGCTCACCGTCCACGGACCTCCTGGTCCCCCAGCCAAACCGCTGGGCACCATCCTTAGCCCCCCCCCTCTCCCCTCGTCCAGCCCGCAATCCCCCAGGTCCCTCCTGTCCAGGGCCCAGCTCCAGCCCCAGCGCGGGCCTCCTCACCTCCCTATCTTCTCCCACCTGGGCCTTTGCCCCAGCCTGGCCTCCGGGCCTCCAGCCTCCCGCTCCACCTCACCCTCCACATGTCCTGAGAGGGGCCTCACGGTACCCAGTGCTGGCCCTGCTCCGTGCCTGCTCAGCGCCCCTGGCTCCCAGCGCCTCGACGCAGTCCCAGCCCCTCAGCCTCTCTGTGGCCATGATGGCCTCCTCGGCCTGGGCCACCGCACTCCCGTCCCACAATTCCCCCAAACATGCTGGGCTCTTCTTTGCACCATGTCTCCCTCTATTACCCCACTTTCTTTCAAGTTAGAGGTAGAATTGGGTCCCTCCTCTGGCTTCCCACAGTGCCTTGGCTGCCTCCATCAGGGCTCAGGTCACACTAGCTTGTAACCAAATCGTGGGACTTTTTTTTTTTTTTTTTTTTTAGTCCTCACTTGAGGATAATATTCCATTGATTTTTTAGCAAGAGTGGAAGGGAGGGGGAGAGACACAGAGAGACAAACATCAGTGTGAGAGAGACACATTGATGGGTTGCCTCTCACATGCACCCCAACTGGGACCGGGATCGAGCCTGCAACTGAGGTTCGTGCCCTTGACCGGAATCGAACCCACCAATGCTCTATCCACTGAGCCAAACTGGTAAATGGTGGGGTTTTCTAGGGAAGGAACTGGATCTGCTCATCTAGGGGGACCTCAGCATCAGCCAGCACAGGGCCTGGAACACGGGGAGCCTCAGAGAACAGATGATGGAGACACGGAAAGAGGTTACAAGAAGCAGACCCAGGGAGGTGGACCCGGCAACAGACACAGCAGGAGGGAAGAGATGAGAGAGTGACGGGGACAGAGGCAGGCCTCCATGCCACCTGCAGCGAGTAGTGGAGAGCGGAGCAGGCCGGGTGCAGTGTGAGGTTCTGGAAGGGCTGGATTCTGGGGTGGCTCCAGCCCTTCTCCTCGGTCCATTCCACCATCAGCATGTGGTCGGTGAAGGTCTTCCCGAACACCAGGGTCTCGTTGGGGTCAGGCTTCTTATGAGGCTTCCGTGTCATTTCCAGCTGCAGGTCCGCAGCCTGAGAAAAGAAAGGGGACCTGGGTATCCTGGAATCGGCCACAACCTCCAAACTGAGGGGGGGAAACTACAACTCCCATGAACCCCTGGGGCTAAGACCCAGACAAAAGAGGGTCCTGTGGCTGCAGAGGCTTCTGGGATGTGTAGTTTCAACTCTTTCCCACAGCCTGGTGGCAGGCAATGAGGCTGCTAGCCCATTGCTGCCCACCTTGACCTTTGAACCCTGGACCTTTTGGAGATTCCCCAAATCCCACCTCCAGCCCCCTCCTGCCTCAGACCCAGCAGTTCAGGCCCCAGCCCCTCTGCCTTGGGATCCTTCCTTTTACCTTGAAACTGGAGGAGGCATATCTTCTGGGGCCACCCAGAAGCCAAGGGGCAGTGAGAAGTTTTCGGGCCCAAACCTGGGGATGGGGAGAGAAGAAAGGTGGTGAGGCAGGACAGAGGGGGGGGCAGTCCTTTGTTGCCTCCTTCACTTGGGAGGCCCCCCTGACCTGTTCTTTCCAGGCCCGGGGCTCTCTAACGGGCCGTGTGGCCTGGCCAAGTCTTCCTCTGCCCTGACCAGCAGGTAGCAGGAGGGACTCCTGAAGTAGGCCAAGTCCCTCCCTGGCCCTACGAGGGCCACCCCTAGAAAGAGCTGAATCAGCTCCCATTCCCTCCTCCGTGATGGGCAAAGTCAAATGCAGGCACCTCCCACCCCAGGGAACTTTGGCCCCAGCACTGAGACCAGTGCAGACAGAAGACGACAAGGGAAAGTACACAGGTAAGTGAGGGCCTCGCTGGGGGACCCAAATCCCGATAAGAGTGGGGGACCTAAGGTCATGCTCCCCCAGAACCCAGGATCTACACCCCCACCTCCCTCCTCCCTTTGACCCAGGAGTCCAGGCCCCCAGCTCCCTCTTCCTTCAGATCCAGGGCCAGGTCCCCAGCTTCCTTTTCCCTCAGAACCAGGAGTCCCAGTCCATATTCGTTCAGGGTATTAGACCCACTGAATTCAGATTATTTGAAGCCCCCCAGCCCCAGGCTTTGGACACCAGTGATTCCAATTCCCTTCAGATCCCAGGGCGGAGGGGCAGCCATGCAGACCTGGAGGTCACCCCAGTCAGCCATGGACACTGTCCAGATGAGCACTTTCCTGTGGTCCTGCCCGAGGCAGCAGGGAGCGCAGGTCTGGCTGTGCCCAGCAGGGTGGCCTCTGCCCAGTGTCCGTGGGCCTCACAGTGCCTCTTTGTCCAGCCCAGTGGGAAGGCAGCTGGGTCGTGAGGCTCGGGGAGACCACAGCCTCGCCTGCCCCTGCCCCGTGAGCTGGGTGAGCTGACGCCAAGTAGTGAGAAGGGATGTGAATGGCAGCCTCGACTGGTCCGCAGGTGAGTCATGGGCAGAGGGGGTCGTGGGGCTTCCATGACGGACAGTCTGGGCCATGAGGTCTGAGGAGTAGCCTGGATACCGCGGGGCACTGGCTTCTGGCAGGCTCGGGGTGTTGCTCCCACACGTGGCCGCTAGATGGCGATGTGTGGCCTGCATAAGCCTGTGGCCATGCTTCCGTCCAGGAGGGAACAGGACACCCACAGTATGGAGTCTGAACACACAGGGCAGAGGCAGCCCTCAGAGGGAGCAGAAATGGAAAAGAATAAAAGAGAGTAAGAGAGGGAAGCTCGAGAAGGAGAAAAAGAGCCCTGCCCGGTTTGGCTCAGTGGACAGCGCATCGGCCCGCGGACTGAAAGGTCCCAGGTTCGATTCCGGTCAAGGGCACATGCCTGAGCTGCAGGCGCGATCCTCAGTAGGGGGCGTGCAGGAGGCAGCCAATCAATGGTTCTCTCTCATCATTGATGTTTCTCTCTCTCTCTTCCTCTCTGAAATCAATAAAGATATTTTTTAAATAAAAAAGAAAAGAAGGAGAAAAAGAGACAGAGGGGAACCAAAATGGAAAAAGAATAAGAGAGTAAGAGAAGGAAGAGTGTCGGCCGGTGTGGCTCAGAGGTTAAGCGGCAACCTATGCACCAGGAGGTCAGGGTTCGATTCCCGCTCAGGGCACATGCCCGGGGTTGCGGGAGGCAGGAGGCAGCTGATCAATGGTTCTCACTGATGTTTCTATCTCCCGCCCCCTTCCTCTCTGAAATAATAAAACTATGTTTTTCTTAAAAAGAGAGGGAGAAATAAAAAATAATAATAAAATAATTTAAAAATTAAGAAAAGAGAGGAAAGAGCAAGAGTGAGAAAAACAGACAGAGAAATAGAAAACACACACTTGAAAGAACAGAAAACAAGACCAAGAGATGCCAAAACAGATTGGAGAGAGAGAGAGACTGAGACAAGAGACAAGAGGGAGAGAGACTCAGGGAAAGTAGGGCCTGAGAAATCAGGAAAAATACTGAGTGGAATACAGAGAGGCCACGACAGAGAGAACGAGGAAAAAGGGAAATCCATGAAGCCCAGACTTCAGCAACGGAGCACAAAGTGAAAGGGAGGCCGAGAGATGAGAGAGATGAGGAAGGGCTGTGTGCGAGGGACGGGATGATGCCACCACCTGGAGAGACACCATCTCCATGACGCTTAGAGACAGACATCTAGGAGAGAGCGATACACGGGGCAGAAAGACACACCCACCGGGCAGGGAGGGTGCCGGGTGCAGTGTCCAGAGTCCCTGCCACAGTGGGAGAAGCTGCCTTCCCCCTCCCAGGACATTCTCGCAGGGCAGGGGTCACACCTCTGCTCAGAGAAGGTGCTGTCCCACCCTCTGACACCACAAGCCATAGGGATCGGGCCTAAAGGAGACTCTCAGGTAGTAGATGGGCATTTGGGACAACAAGTGTGAACGTATGGGGCTGAATTAAGGAATGAGGAAGGGCCCTAACCGGTGTGGCTGTGGATAGAGTGTCGGCCTGCGGACTGAAGGGTCCCAGCTTCGATTCCGGTCAAGGGCATGTACCTTGGTTGCGGGCACATCCCCAGTAGGGGTTGTGCAGGAGGCAGCTGATCGATGTTTCTCTCTCATTGATGTTTCTAACTCTTGATCCCTCTCCCTTCTCTGTAAAAAATCAATAAAATATATTTTAAAAAAAAGAAATGAGGAAGGTCAGGGGGGAGGGGCAGCGTGCACAGGGCAGGGCTCTGTAACATCATGCAGCCTCCGCCTGACTCATTATGGCCCGGACTGCCCCCACCACATGGCCCAGGTGAGTCACCACCAGAGCCCCGGGTGATCTCCATCCTAGCCCAGCTCTGTCTTTCACACACAGGCATGCCCCTTCGTCACAGCAGGGCGTCCCCACCGTAGAGCCCAGGACTCCCCCATGCCGGACCAGAACGGGCCTGACAGCCCAAGACTCTGCACAGCCCAGGCCCAGACTGTCCCTGTCGGTCCCACCACGGTCCCCAGGGCGCCCCAGCCCTAGCGCAGGCCTGTCTCCACCCGCCACTGAGACTCCCAGGGAGGACACACACCTGCCCTGCCTGCCATCCATCCAGCTGGGCTCAGAGACCGGGTCAGGTGCAGCGTTAGCAGGAAACACTTCTCCAAGGTTATGCTGTAGCCGGCGGGTGGCAATGGTCCCCCCCCCCCCCCGCTCCCCTCCTTCCTAGACTTTGTTACTGTTTCCTTTCCCACCGAACAACCTTGTTCTCCCCAATCACAGGCTTCCGGTTAGCATCTTAGCAAGAGCGGACTATCTCGGTGTTGCCTGGAGTAGCCCTGTCGCTCTGACAAGGCGCCGCTGCCTCGGTTCCCAAGCCAGGTGGGGAGCCCAGAGAAGGGGTTCCGGGGGGGGCCCCAACTGCCCACATCTCTCTTAACCTTTAGTTCCAACAAGACCAGACCTGAGGACGCATTCCGCGCCTTCATCCTAGCCCCCTCCCCTACAGATGCCGGGAGCCCCTATCCCGCTACCCTCACCCGCTCGCTAGTCCCTTCTCAATCCCCACCCAGCCCCGCGCCGCTCCCGTGACTGTCCCCCGCTCCTTCCCCGACCCCGGTCCCGGTCTCCAGCCCGCCAATGGAGCCCCCGATCGCCCCTAAAGCTCCGCATTCCTTTCCAATGGGGCCCCCTCCTCCTCCTCGTCCTACTCCTCGGCGCCTCGCAGCGGCCCCGGGAGCCGGAGGGACAGCGCCCAGCGGGCGGGCTGCCGGCGAGAGGTCCTCCGGGAAGCGCGCCTCCCGCGGGCTCCGCCGGCCCCGAGCGCGGCGCCCCCCGCACCCACCTGCCCCAGCGCGGCTGCCGCCATCGTCGTTGCGGCGGGTAACTGAGCCCGCCCCGCAGAGGACGTCGCGGCCCCGCCCGGCCCACGCCCCCTCCCACCCGGCGCCCATCCTCGCCCGGCGCCCGCGGGGAGCCCGGCCCGCCGCAGCGCGCATGCGCCGCGGGCGCGGGGAGACGGTCCAAACCCCCCGCCCCGCCCCCACCGGGGTCGGCCGCAACCGCATCCAGGCTGCTCGCGGGCAAAAATGCATTTCGATCGCTCCTGCCGCGGAGCGCGAGTGCGGAGGAGCAGCCCGAGGTAAGAGGGGGGAAGCCGGGACCCCCGCGGGGCTCCATCCCTGACTTGGACCCGTGCGCGGTGCAGGTCACGTGGATGAAAAGGGAACCCGCTCCGGGGAGAGGCCTCGGAAGAGGGCGGCGGGCAGGGCCGGGGAGGGGGGGGGGAGTCCCAAGCCCTGTTTGCATATAGTTTTTCTTTCCAGCGAGAACGTGAGTGTTCTTTGTAGCTTCTTAGGAGGTGAAAACGCACGCGGTCCACCGTGCCTCCGTGCAGCCCCCTTCACCGGTGCGGCCGGGAAGTTTCCACTCCCCCAACTTGTCCATGAGCCCCTCAGCCTGGGTCCCAGGGCAGGATTTCCTGGTTACGCCCCTTCCTGAGTCCCCCCAACTTCAGGGCCCAGAGGCGGAGGCAGCCCATGGCTCTTGCGTCACGGTGCCGCCCAAACCTCCCGGGTCAGAGCGCCCCAACTCCTGCATCCAGGTTAGCGCGACCTCAGACTCCGGCCCTGAGCCTCGATGCCTCCGTGATTCTGCTCTGGGTCACCCCCCCGCCCCCTCCAATGCTGTGCCCCAGTCCTAACAGCCGGGGACCCCGGCAAATTCCGGGCGTTCCTCCCGCCTCGCCACCGCGCCTGCGGCTGCAGGGGTGTGGTGCCCGCCAGGCTGCCCGGCCCCGCCCCTGCCAATCGGAGCTCGCCGCACACCCCCCTGCAGCAGCCAATCCCCGGCGGCCCTGCAGCTCCACCCCCACCCCCACTGGGGTGCAACCCCAGCCCGGGCCCCGCGCCCCGCGGGGGCAGTCCGGGGTCAGCCCTCCTACGCCGAGAGGCCGCGAGGAACCTCCTGCCGCAGGTTCCTACCCGCCCGTTTTCTCTCCTCCCGAACCAGGAGTCTCAACCCCCAGCCTCCTCTCCCCGCAGATCTTCCTGCTCCGCGGGCCAGCGAGGTCCAAACCCCTTTGCCCTGAGGGCCTAGAACAAAGGGGAGGCCATTGGCTCCCCTCCCGCATGATCTCCTAATTAGAACTTAATTTCCTGCCCCTGCGGACCTCTTAACTGGGGCACCGGTGAAACCGCCCTGCAACTTCTCCCTGAGGCTCCTGCCGCAAGGTCTGCTGGGAGTTGCAATCCCTGGGGTCCAGGCTGCTCCAGGGCTGGGGACGGGGGGGGGGGGGGGGGGGGGGGGGGGACGGACACGGGGTGACGGTGNGGGGGGGGGGGGGGACGGACACGGGGTGACGGTGTGGCAGGACGGAAAATAAATGCAACGATGCCCCCCTCCTTCTGGCTGCCCGTTGCTTTTGTGGGGGCCTGTGGGGTGTGGATTGGCACGTGGGTGGAGTTGGAGGTGGCACCCCAGAGGCAGCGCGTAGCAACCTGAACGTGGGAGACAGAGTTCGGAGAGGGAGAGTCCTCGGCAGGGAAGCCCACGCGCAAATGTGGCAGATCAGGAAGGGGTGGCAGGGGCCTCCACGGGGGAGCCCCGCCTGGCCTGGCACCCGCACCCCGGCGCTGCACCCCGGGTCACCAGATCCGGTGCAGAAGCTGCCTTCAGCCCCCGCCTCTGCCGCCAGGGGCTGGGGAGAGAGGAGGGTGGAAAGGAGGTCATGAGGAGCCCTCACCTGGCGCCCACGCACCACACCACCTGGCCCCGGCGCCCACGCCCACCTGGGCCATTGCGCCCTCTCAGGCTGTGGCCTCCGGGTCAGGTGTTGGGGCTGCCAGCGCCTCCCACAGTGGGGTCCAGATGTTTCCTGGGGAGACACTGGGGAAGGGAGGAGAGAAGCAGGTGGGACACTGCTTGTGGGGCTCACTGCATCTTCCCAGCGGGGGGGGGGGGGGGGGGGGGGGGGGGGGGGNGGTCCAGATGTTTCCTGGGGAGACACTGGGGAAGGGAGGAGAGAAGCAGGTGGGACACTGCTTGTGGGGCTCACTGCATCTTCCCAGCGCCCCCCCCCCCCCGCCCCCCTCCCGCCCCAGGCTCTCAGTCCACGGGAGCTGCTCACCAGTTGACTCCCACCCAGGGCAAGGCTTTGGTCAAAGCTATTAGTGCCCCGGGCGGAAGACAGGGCCCAGGAAAGCTCAGTCCAGGGAATAGGAGGCTCCTCCCAACCCTGGGGTCCAGCAGGGGCATCCGAGTGGGGCGGTCCCACCCTCCCTGCAGGCTACGTTGGCAAGCACCGGGCTGTTTCTTGGGAGACGCCTAGTGCCTAGCAACACGTCACAGGTTTTTCTTTGTGTGTGTTTTGAAGATATTTTCATTGATTTTTAGAGAAAGAGGGAGGGAGAGAGAGAGAAACATCAATATGAGAGTGAAACATCAGTCGGCTACCTCCCGAGCACCCGCTACCAGGGTTCTAGCCAGAAACCCAGGCATTTGTCCTGACCGGGAATCGAACCAGCAACCTTTTGGTGGGCAGGATGGCGCCCCCTGAGCCACACCCTCCAGGGGGTCAGGGCACATCACAGGTTTTTATGCCTCAGGTCTGAGCCCCTAGGGAGGGAAGGAAACAGCAGGGTACCCTGATGGCCTACCGTGGTGGCCACATACAGAACTGCCTGGGACTAGCCAAATGCCCCCACCAGGCTGGAGATGTTGATGACACTCGCCCCACTTCCACAGGTGGGGGAAGGGTAAGCCTCCCCAGGCCCTGGGTCTTCCCCAGCCTCTCTGGAAACACACCCCGGTGTCTGGGACAATGGCCGTCTGCCTGGCCTGCTCACTAGGTGACCTGGGTGCCTCAGAGGGACAGCATCCGACCTCCAGCCCACCTTACGTCCCTTCCCCCGTCTCTCCCCCGCCTCGCTGGGTCCCTGTATCCCTCTCGCTGGGCCTTTGTTTGTTATTCAAACTCCTGTCCATATCAAGACAGAATCATGCAACACAGCTGCACTGTTTGTAAAAATGGAAGGAAGCTCTGTTATCCGTGGAGGAAAGGACAGTGTCTGAGTTTCAGGGAGAGCTCCGTGGTCAGAATGTGACAGGGAGGCCTTGTGAAATGCACCTCTATCCCACCAACTTCTCCCCTAAAACTCCCTGGCTACACTGAGGTCCCTAAACTAACCCTCTCCCCGCTCTCTCTCTCCCTTGCCCTCCCCCTCTCCCTGCCTTCCTCTCTGTCTCCGTTCTTTCACCAGCCATGACCTTGAAGAAACTCAACTTCTGCCCCTCCCTTGTTTGCTTTGGGCAGCTGACCTGGCCAGGCAAGCCTGTCCCCGCCACTGCCGATTCGCATGCACAAGCAGCCCCCGCCCAGGGGTTCGCAGGTTGGGGGCCCCCTTGCACTGGCTCCCTCGCCGGGTCGCCCACCAGCCCTGTCAGACCTCCTTTACTCTCTCACAAACAGCCCCCACCGCGTTCCCAGTGCTGCGTCTGCACATGCCAACCTCAGGGCCTTTGCACGGCTGTTCCCTCGGTCGAGAACGCTTCTCCTCAGATAGCCACGTGACTCACTCCCAGGTGAACAGCCACCCTGGTGTGGCCGGGACCAAAGGGTTTTGGGGGACATGGGGCCTTCAGCCTACCTTTCAGTGCTAAAGTGGGACCGTCCTGGGCAAACCTACTCCCTCAGCAACTTCACATCCTGTTCACATGTCGCCTTCTCAGTGGGGCCTTCCTTCCCTGGCCTGCCCATCCCCTGGATCCCCATCCGTTCCTGGTTCCTTCCATCTGTGGCACTCATGCACTTCTGACATGCCATCTATATTTTACTTATGTATTTGTTTATTCTCTTTCTCCCACCAGAATACAAAGATCCACAGGGGACCGCTGAGATTCTTACTTTGCTATATCCCCAGTTCTAAGGTGTCTGGCATATAGTAGGTGCTCAATAAATACCCTTTGGATAAAGGAATGAATTCATTGAGGATCTATCCCAGTGATGGCGAACCTTTTGAGCTCGGCGTGTCAGCATTTTGAAAAACCCTAACTTAACTCTGGTGCCGTGTCACATATAGAAATTTTTTGCAACCATAGTAAAACAAAGACTTAGATTTTTGATATTTATTTTATATATTTAAATGCCACTTAACAAAGAAAAATCAACCAAAAAAATGAGTTCGCGTGTCACCTCTGACACGCGTGTCATGGGTTTGCGCCATCACTGCTCTATTCTGTGCCTGGCCCCCGTTTCAGCAGTTTCTGCAGATTAGCTCATTTAGGAGCCATCAGGTGAGTGACATACACAGAGGGTCACGTGACACCTGACCGGCCAAGCAGCCAGAGACCAAAACCATAAGCGGGTAAGAATTTCTGACAACTCTAGGATAAGAACCTGGGGATACAGCGTGCGCATCTGGGCCTTGGGGGTGGGTGGAATTCTAATCCTCCAGCCTCTCCCCCAGGAACCCGCCCCCCACCCCATTCATCTTCTCCTCCCCCTCACTCATCAGCCTTGAAACCCTCCCTCTCTCAGGCTGGGGGGCTCGCCCAGCCCCCACCCCTGGCCCGGCTCCAGCCATATTTCTCTCCTCCATCCAGCTACCTAACTCCCTCCCCACCACCACCCTGCGAGCGTGAGGCCTATGAGGGCGGAGACACGGTTCATTTGTCACCCTCTTCCCAGCACCGGGGGCACAGCTGCCACCAAGCAGTTTGTCCCACATTCCCTTCCCAGCCTCTCTCACATTCCTCGGCCATGTCCTCCCTGCTCTCCCCCCCCCCCCCCAAGGTCACCTAGGAACTACATCAAGGACCTGCTGGACTCATTGGCCTGACCCCCCTCTCTCCCTTCAACACCCCACAGGGAGCCGGCTTTCCCGGATGCCCTGAGGCCTCGCTCTGGCCTGACTCCGTTTCCTCTAATGTTGGGGGTCCTGGGTCCTTCTCACTCTCCCAGCTCTGCCTGGGGAGTCCCTACTTTGTTGGTTTCCCACCAGCAACTCCTAAATCTCCCTCAGAGCCCTGACCGGTGTTGCTCAGTGGATAGAGCGTCGGCCTGCAGACTGAAGGGTCCTGGGTTCGATTCCGGTCAAGGGCGTGTACCTGGGTTGTGGGCACCTCCCCAGTAGGGAGTGTGCAGAAGGCAGCTGATCGATGTTTCTCTCTCATCGGTGTTTCTAACTCTCTATCACTCTCCCTTCCTCTCTATAAAAAAAATCAATAAAATATATTTAAAATAAAAAATAAAAAAGTAAATCTCCCTCAGAGCCCCTACCCTTGGGCCTCTCCATCCCAGTGTCTCAAGTGCAGGAATCACCCCACTGTCTCCGAAAACCTGCCTCTCTTCCTGGTTCCCGGCCTCGGATATGGGGCCCACGCCCACCCCACTTCCCAAGCCACAGACGGGGCCCTGGGATCTCCCCGAGCCTCCCTCTCCCTCGTTCCTCCTCTGAGCCATCACTTTCTTGCTCAGATCCCTTCCATGGCTCCCTAGTGCTCTTGAGATAAAGACCAGGCACCTGGCATGGCCCTCAAGGCCCCATGTGACCTGCCCCCTCAACCCTTTCCTGGGCCACCCCTACCCCCCTCCACTCAGCCGCTCAGCGGCACCAAACCCTCTCTTGCTGCCAGGCCTTTGCACTGGCTGTTCCCTCTGCCAGGAACACTCGCACCCGCACCTCCGTGCTGCTCCATCCAGGACCCGCTGCACTCGTATTGGTCTGACTCTCCCTCCCCTCCCCGCCCTTTGGACACCGGATCTGGAGCGTCCCCTTCACCACCCCTCTAGCTAATGCTGCTCATCATTTGCTTCCTCCAGGAAGCCCACCCTGATCCCCTGAACGAGCCAGGCTCCCTGTGACACATCTCCCAGAACCACACCTGGCACAAAACACCCCCCCCCACATAAGCTCACGTCTGCATTGATTGAATAACCCCTGGCTGCCCCATGGCTATGAACACCACAGGGGCAAAGACCATGTGGTGAATCCCCGGCAGCTAGAATACTGCCTGACACCCACCCAGGTCTATGTATCTATATATATAAAAGCCTAAGTGACCGGCCGACCGGCCGGTAGCTATGATGCATAATGACCACCAGGGGGCAGACGCTCAACTTACAGGCATGGAAACATGCAAAGGACTGATAAGTCTCAGAGGAAAGGGAGGAGGAGGAGGACAGGAAGAGATTAACCAAAGATCTTATATGCATACTAGAGGCCCCGTGCACAGATTGGTGCACTGGTGGGGTCCCTCGGCCTGGCCTGCGGGGATCAGGCCGAAACCAGCTCTCCGACATCCCCCAAGGGGTCCCGGATTGCAAGAGGGTGCAGGCCAGGCTGAGGGACCCCAGCGGTGCATGAATCCGTGCACTGGGCCCCTAGTTGATAAATAAATAGACAAATGAATGGATTGTTCTCTAAGAACCAACCCAGTTCTGAGAGTCTACCATGACACTCCTTTCCTCAAACACCTTCTGCGGATCCTTACTGCCCACAGGATCTCGTTTCCTTGGGTGTAGAGAGACCCCTAATTCCTCCACCGTGTTCACTAGCCTAGGCATCCCAAACTCTGCTTGTGTCAGAATCCACCAGGGAGGCCGACGATGCACATTTAGGAGGTCTGGGCTCGGGCCCAAGAGTCAATATTTCAAGAGCTTCCAAGGGATGTTGTTGGTGATGGTGGTGGTGATAACGATGTTGATGGTGGAGAAGATTATAATGGCCCTGGCCGGTTTGGCTCAGTGGATAGAGCGTTGGCCTGCGGACTGAGGGTCCCAGGTTCGATTCTGGTCAGGGACACATGCCCAGGTTGCGAGCTCGATCCCCAGTGGGGGGCATGCGGGAGGCAGCCGATCAGTGATTCTCTCATTCATTGATGTTTCTAACTCTCTCTCCCTCTCTCTTCCTCTCTGAAATCAATTAAAAAAAAAAAGATAACGATGGTGATGATGGCCATGATGATGGTGAAGATGATGATGATAGGGATGGTGGTGATGATGGCGATGATGGCCATGATGATAATAGTGATGGGAGTGATGATGATGATGGTTCTATCGATGGTGATGATAGTGAAGATGATGATGATGGTTATATTGATGGTGATGATGGTGAACATGATGATGATAGGGATGGTGGTGGTGAGGGTGGTGATAATGGTGATAGTGATAATGGCAGGAACTTGCTCATTTGGACATATTTCCTTGCAACAGGCACAGTTTTTTGTTTTATTTTTTGTTAATTTGAAATGTTTTATTTATTCATTTTTTATTTTGTTGTTGTTGTGAATCCTCACCTGAGGATATTTTTTTCCATTGGTTTTTAAGGAGAGCGGAAGAGAGAGGGAAAGACAGAAACATCCTCACACATTGATGGGTTGCCTCCTGAACGAGCCCTGTCAGGGCTGCGGCTGGGGAGGAGCCTGAAACCAAGGTACGTGCCCTTGACCGGAATCGGACCCGGGACTCTGTGGTCCGCAGACCGATGCTCTACCCACTGAGCCAACCGGCTAGGGCCAGGCACAGATTCAGGTGCTGGGATGGAGGCGTGAACAAGAGACAGGAGTCTTGTCCTCCAGGAAACCAAATGTAATGTATGGACCTCGTCCGGAGCTTGTCGTGAACAAACCAACTGTAATAAGACATTTGGGAACAATGGGGTGAATTCAGATCGGGCTTGGGTATTCAGTAGTAGTAGTAGTAGTAGTAGCAGTAGTAGTAGTAGTAAAAAATTACAGTTAAATTTCTTAGAAGGCCTAATGGCAGTTTTTATGTTTAAAAAAAAAGTCTTAATTTTCATTTTAAACATAAAGTTGAAAGTATTTTTAAATTAAAACCATTAGCTCTCTGCCGAAACCAGTTTGGCTCAGTGGATAGAGCATCGGCCTGCGGACTGAAGGGTCCCGGGTTCGATTCCAGTCAAGGGCATGTACCTGGGTTGCGGGCACATCCCCAGTGGGAGGTGTGCAGGAGGCAGCTGATCGATGTTTCTCTCTCATCGATGTTTCTAACTCTCTATCTCTCTCCCTTCCTCTCTGTAAAAAATCAATAAAATATATTTTTAAAAAAACATTGGCTCTCCCCCACCTCTTGGGTGGGGATCACTGTGAGGCGCACATTTCTCTCGGACTCCCAGAGTTCCTTGGGACGAGCGCCCACGTGCCCCGGTGGTAATTTGCTCAGCGATGCCCTCCACCAGCTGCCTTGCCTGTCCACCACCACCCCCACCCCCAGGGCAGCACTTCCGGGGGTCGCCTCCCACACACCCTGCACTCCAGCCTCACCTGGGGTCTGCTTCCGGGGGATCCCCAGCTAAATCCAGTGTGGCCAAGGACCTGTGATGACAAGAATTCGCATAATCTGCCCAGCCAGCGGGACTCAATGGTTGAGCATGGACCTATGAGCCAGGAGGTCACGGTTCCATCCCCAGTTGGGGCACATGTGTGGGTTGTGGGTTCGATCCCCAGTGGGGGACATGCAGGAGGCAGCTGATCAATGATTCTCTTGCTTCATTGATGTTTCTCTCTCTCTCTCCCTCTCCCTTCCCCTCTGACATCAATAAAAATGTATATTTTTTTTAAAAAGAATCCTAAGAATCTGAATAGGAAGGTCTCCAGGTTAGCTGAGACCCTGGGGTCAACATGAAGCTCATGGATTGTTCTTGTGTTTAGGAAATGCACTCCAAGTACTAAGGGATGAATGGACATAAAACCTGCAACTTACTCTCAAATAGAGAGATGGAAACGTCAAGCCAATGTGGTAAAATATACACAATGGAGAGTCTGGGTATATGGGAGTTCTCTGTACTATTCTGGAAATATATTATAACCTTTAAATTATTTCAAAATAAAAATAAGCTTTGTAATCCTCTGGTAGTATTTATGAAATTCTTACTGATGAAATTATATGATGCGTGGGTAGGAGATTAGAAGAGGCAATGGATAGGACAAATTTAACTTAGTGCTTATAATTGCTAAGCTGGAGATGGAGGTAGGGGGTTGGTTCTCTTGTTCTTAGAAGACACTCAGGAGTTTCTGCCCCAGGGCCTTTGCACATGCTTTTCTTAGTGAGTGAAACACTCTGTGCCCTATTTCTCCACGTCCCTTCCTCCCACTCAAGGTCCAGCTCAAATCTCACCTTTTCCCTTTTACTTCTCCCAGGTTTCATCTGCCCAATATGTACCTCAGAGACCTCAAACTGAGGCCCTAGCCAGTTTTCTCAGTGGTTAGAACAGTGGTTCTCAACCTTCCTAATGCCTCGACCCTTTAATACAGTTCCTCATGTTGTGGTGACCCCCAATTTCATTGTTACAAATTAAACATAATTAAAGCATAGTGATTCATCACAAAAACAATATGTAATTATATGTGTGTTTTCTGATGGTCTTAGGCAACCCCTGTGAAAGGGTCGTTCGACCCCCAAAGGGGTCGTGACCCACAGGTTGAGAACCGCTGGGTTAGAGTGTCAGCCCACGAACTAAAGGATCTCAGGTTCGGTTCCAGTTAAGGGCACATACCTTGACTGCAGACTTGATCCCCAGCCCTGGTCAGGGCACATGTGGGAGGCAACCAATCGATGTGTCTCTCTCACATCAATGTCTCTCTCCCTCTGTCTCTCCCCTTCCCTTTGACTCTCTCCAAAAAAAAAAAAAAAATCAATGGAAAAAATACCCTCTGTTGAAGATTAACAAAAAATAAAACAACTGAGGGAGGTAGATTAGCCACAAGAAACAGCGTGGGACAAGGTTGGTGATAAACAGTAATAACTTGCACACAGCAAGCTCTGAGCCAGGCATGTTCTACGGGCTCGGTGGGTGTTTCACTGAATCTCATTCAATTCTCAGAACAGCCCTGTGAATTAGGTGCCATGATTAGCCCTATTTTACAGATAATAAAGTTGAGGCCCAGAGAGATGAACTTACCCACTGTTGCCAGTAGGAAATGGCGGAGAACGTAGGTGGGGGCGGGGGGGGGGAGGGGGATGTCCAGATCTAGACCCTTTACTCCCACCCACTCACAGGTAACAGTCAGGCAGCCAATCAGGCGAGGCAGGGACTGGGTTACCAGAGCCAGGCCACACTTGGCAGAATGTCACCTGCCCCATGGGCCCAGTGTACCAACTTTTTTTTTTCATTTTCTTTTTTAATATTTTATTGATTTTTTACAGAGAAGAAGGGAGAGGAATAGAGAGTTAGAAACATCGATGAGAGAGAAACATCCATCAGCTGCCTCCCGCACGACCCCCACTGGGGATGTGCCCGCAACCAAGGTACATGCCCTTGACCGGAATCGAACCTGGGACCTTTCAATCCGCAGGCCGACACTCTATCCACTGAGCCAACCCGGTTAGGGCAGTATCAACTTTTCATGAGAAACCGGAAATCCAGTTGTTATGTAAAATCACTCTTTTTAAATATTGGCAACTAATGAGAGAAAAATACATACATACACTGTGTGTGTGTGTGTGTGTATATATATATATATATCCCACACACACAAATAAAACCCTTCACAGGCTGTGGTATAGTGTGTCTTATTGTGGGAGATGCCAGTCTTAGAAGGTGACAGAAACTGGGAACAGGAGCCAGGGTTCGCCGGGCGGGCGGGCAGGGGATGACCCAGATGGGGACATTCCACCTGGATCTCAGATCAAATCTGGAAGACAGCGCCGGGTTTCCACGCCTCTGACCCCTGGCCCTCTCCGTGGGCCTCTCCCCGCTCTGCCTACACTCGCTTTTCTGGGCTCCTCTAACCTCCAGCCGGTGAGCTCCAGAATGTCTTCAGGCCCGGACCCTCGGCCCAGACCCATGATTCCCACTCCACACGTCCCCCACCCATCTGTTCCCCACACACACACAGTCCTGGTAAACAAACAACAACAACCATTTCTTTCTTTTTTTTTTAATATATTTTATTGATTTCTTACAGAGAGGAAGGGAGAGGGATAGAGAGTTAGAAACACCGATCAGCCGCCTCCTGGACATCTCCCACTGGGGATGTGTCCGCAACCCAGGTACATCCCCTTGACTGGAATTGAACCTGGGACCCTTCAGTCTGCAGGCTGACGCTCTATCCACTGAGCCAAACCGGTTAGGGCCCTGCTTCAGTCTTAACCACCACCACCACCACCACCACCACCACCCAACCCCCCTCCCCCGCCCCCGCAATCTGTTCCCCAGGCAGCCACTTACAGCAGCAGTTCACACCCTCTGCTCCGAACCCTCCATGGCTCCCTGCTCACTCCCTGTCAAAGCCAAGCCTTCCCCTTGGTTTATAAGGCCCCATACAATCTGGGTCCCATTGCCCGCTCTCTACCCTTACCTTGCACCCTCTCCCACTTGCTCACCCTGCTCCAGTCCCACTGCCCCTCTGGCTGTTCTGCACACCACGCAGTCCCACCCCAGGGCCTTTGCACTGGCTGTGTCTCTGCTGGACCCCTATTCCCCACGCACACAAATACATAATTTAAAATAACCCCTCACCCTAACTGGTTTGGCTCAGTGGATAGAGCGTCGGCCTGCAGGCTGAAAGGTCCCAGGTTCGATTCCGATCAAGGGCATGTACCTGGGTTGTGGGCACATCCCCAGTAGGAGATGTGCAGGAGGCAGCTGATCAATGTTTCTCTCTCATCGATGTTTCTAACTCTCTATCCCTCTCCCTTCCTCTCGGTAAAAAATCAATAAAATATATAAAAAAAATAAAATAAAATAACCCCTCATCTGGTAAAGATCATACTGAATTATTTACAGGTAGAAATACGATATCTGGGATTTACTCTAAAATAATCCAGAAAAATAAAATTAAGGGGTCTCCAAGAAATCAAGAACGGCAGAATGCTGGTCATTGTCGGCATCGGGTGACGGCCAGGTGGGGTTCAGCATATGACTCCTGCTTTTGTGTGCACTTGCGAAATGCCATCATAAAAAAAAAATATAAAAGGCCCGGAAAAATAAAATAGCGTTTGCACGTACCCCTCACTCATTATCCCCCTTCCTTCCTTTGCTTCAGATTCCCTTGCCTGCTGTCTGTCCCCCGCGGCTTGAATGTCTGGGCAGGAATGTCTTAGCCCAGGGGTCTGCAAACGCTTTAGTCCACAGAGCCAAATATCAACAGCACAACGATTGAAATTTCTTTTGAGAGCCAAATTTTTTAAACTTAAACTATATAGGTAGGTACATTGTAATTAACTTAATTAGGGTCATCCTAAGCTAAAAACATCCTCAATCTGAGGGGTCAACCTCAGTGAATGTACCCCCACTTCTTCTAACGCAACTTCTTCAAAATAGACTCGCCCAGGCCAAAAACCGACTTCTGCGCATGGGCCACGAAGTTTTCATGGCACTGTACATGCGCGCCCGCACGTGGTATTTTGTGGAAGAGCCACACTCAAGGGGCCAAAGAGCCACATGTGGCTCGCGAGCCGCGGTTTGCCGACCACTGTCTTAGCACATGGCTGGTGCTAAATGAACACTTGTTGAATGAATGAATGAATGAATGAATGGGAAAGTGCTCTGATGGAAATAGACACGCTGTTATCACAGAGCATGAGTATGGAGGTGTAAGTGCCACACGAGCAAGGGTGGCTGGGAAAGGCCTTTGGGAGGAGGTGACCTTCGAGCCGAGCTGATAAGTGGGGGGGCAGTGTGGGAAGGTTGAGAGGAAGGCAGTGTGGCAAGGGAGAGGGCATGCTCTTGGCTCCTCATAACTACTGACTGGGCGGCAAAGCTGCAGCTGCCTGTCACTGCCTCCCTGTCTCAACCCTCCCCCATGTCCTTAACATCCCCCTCTGCCGGGGTTCATGTTCCGGCATGAAGAAGGGTTCAGGAATCTGGAAAAGGCGCTGTGCGTAGATGACATAGAAATCCAGAGCCTAATAAAGAATCTGGAGAACAGATATAATTTTGAAAGGCATTGGGGGTCAGAGGACCTTCGGCTAAAGGAACTGAAGACTCCCTCCTTGTCTAGGACCCCTGCTTTTATTAACACAATTTGTCCTAAGGCAAGGTGCAGATAATACACTTCAAAGGGTAAGGTTTCAAAGGGTACAGAGTCCATTGTCAGTTTGGGGAATAGCCTACGGCTGTTCAGGTGTTTGGCCAGTAGGAGGCAATAACATGGAGATGAAGATGCCCTTTAACTGTCTGGCAGCCACAATCTGTTTCCTATTCAGGTTTGGGGAAATGCCTTTAGCCATTCCCAACAGGTGACTACATGTGTGACTCAACCCTGTTGAGTCCCCAAGTCTCATCAACCTTTTGATGAAACTCTCAAAATTATGACAATTATGCTGGCATTGGTCTCCGGCACCCCTCCCCTCTCCCCCGCCCCCACCAGTGCACCACTTTGAAAGGTTCCTATGGGTTATGTACCCACCCAGGCGGCATTTGCTGGATGTCGGCATTTGTGCTAATTATTTCCTACCAAAATGGAGGCCCTGGGGAATAAGATTTAACAGAAAACACTCCGCTCCCAGTGGGTTTGACAGTCTCATTGTCAGGAGGCCCCCTGGCACCTTGGTAAAGGCTACGTCCCCAGCAGATTCAGCTCCAGCAGCGGCCAGAAGCCCTGGGCGGAGGTCTCCTCAGGCCACTGCGGAGGGGGGTCTAAGGGCGGGGTTTGGGGAGAGAGGAGGGAATGAGGGAGGCAGGTGGACAGGAGAGGAGGAGGGAAGTCGGGGGGCGGGGGAGGAGATTGGGGGGCCCAGGTGCAGCTGGCAGACAAGAGGGTCAGTGATGGTGAGAAGAAGGGGGGCTGCACAGCAATGAATAAATAAAGCCATGTCCGGGGCCAGGAGGCCTGGGTTCGAATCTCACTCAGCCCTGCCATTTCCTGGCTGCGTGGTTTGGGCAAGTCACTTTGCCTCTCTGTGCCTCGGTTTCCTCATCTGCAGAATGAAAATGACCCCTCTGAGCTTTGAAATGTCCAAGTCAATATCTGTGCCTGACACTTAATAGCATAGTGTGCCTCCTGCACGCCCCCTACTGGGGATCAGACCATGGTTCAGTGGTTTGTGAAATATGATTGACCCTTGAACAACACAGGATTTAACTGCACGGGTCCACTTATACACAGCACTTTTCAATAAACATACAGTCGCCCCTCTGTATCTGGGTTTTGTATCTGTGGATTCGGCCAACCACAGATCGAAAACAATAACATCTTCTTTTATTTTTTTAATATATTTTTATTGATTTCAGAGAGGAAGGGAGAGGGAGAGACAGAAACATCAATGATGAGAGAGAATCATTGATCGGCCGCCTCCTGCACACCCCGCACTGGGGACCGAGCCCGCAAGCCAGGCATGCACCCTTGACTGGAATCGAACCTGGGACCCTTCAGTCCGCAGGCCAATGCTCCATCCACTGAGCCAAACCAGCCAGGGCAATAACATCTTCTTTTTAATTTTTTAAATCACAATTTACATTCAATATTACTCTGCATTCGTTTTGGGCATACAGCATAGAACAATAGCATTTTTGACCCACAGTTGAGAATACACGAATGCAAAGGGCTGTGTGTCTGCATTGTTCCACCCCTTTTTATGTGAGGAAACTGAGTGGCCGAGGACTTTGGTTTTCGAATGGATCCTGGAACCAAAGCCCCACAGATACCAAGGGACTGAAATAAAGTTTGAGGGGAGTCAAAAGGTACATGGGATTTTCCACTGCGTGGGGGTCGGCATCTCTAAGTCCCGCATTGTTCAGTGTTCAGCAATAAATAGAAGGGTCCTCCGGTGTGGCTCAGAGGTTGAAGGCTGGCCTATGAACCAGGAAGTCATGTTTGGGATGCCTGGGTTTTGGGCTTCCTCCCCAGGTGGGGGCTTACAGGAGGCAGCCGATCAATGATTCTCTCTCGTCATTGATGTTTCTATCTCTCCCTTCCTCTCTGAAATCAGTAAAAGCATATTAAAAAACAATAAATAGCCCTGATCGGTTTGGCCCCGTGGATAGAGCATTGGCCTGTGGATTCAAGGGTCCAAGGTTCGATTCTGGTCAAGGGCATGTACCTTGGTTGTGGGCACATCCCCAGTAGTGGGTGTGCAGGAGGCAGCCGATCGATGTTTCTCTCATCGATGTTTCTGACTATCCCTTTCCCTTCTTCTCTGTAAAAAATCAATAAAATATATTTTTTAAAAAAACAACAATAAATAGCCCTGACCGGTTTGGCCCCAGGGATAGAGCATCGGCCTGTGGACTCAAGGGTCCAAGGTTTGATTCCGGTCAAGGGCATGTACCTTGGTTGTGGGCACATCCCCAGTAGTGGGTGTGCAGGAGGCAGCTGATCAATGTTTCCCTCTCGTTGATGTTTCTAACTCTCTATCCCTCTCCCTTCCTCTCTGTAAAAAATCAATAAAATATATAGTTTTAAAAACAACAATAAATAGAAGGAACTGGGAGGGGAGTAGTTAGAGGGAAAGAAAAAAAACATGCATAAGAAAAGGAGCTGGAAAGACAGGCGAGTAAAGCCTCCCTCACCAGGGGATGAGCTGCTACACACAGTCAGTTCCCATCACTCGAGCCATGTATGGTCTGGAAATCACCGTGAACATTGAATTAGTGAGTACTGACCCACTGCTCCTGGGGAAAGTGTGTGTCTATATATATAAAAGGCTAAGTGTCTGTCCTACCAACCAGTAGCTATGATGCGCACTGACCACCAGGGGGCAGACACTCAACACAGAAGCTGCCATGACGCACACTGGCCATTTAAAAATAAACGGCACCGCGGACCTGGCGCCGACAAACCAACACTCAGCTTCCCCCAAGTGGGACACAGGCCTCGCCACCACCCCAGAGTGACACCCACCAAATGCAGCCAACACTGCCAAAACCCCATGACTTAAAATGCAGCCCACAGCCCAGCCCAGAAATGGTGGCTGTGGGCACTGGGTAATGACCTCACATAGCAACGCCCGGCTTCCTCTCCCTAGCGACTAGCCTCCTTGGAGTTTCTTCAGCCCAGGAAAATGACTTGCTTTATAGCCAGGTGCAAACATTTTACACTTTAACCAAATGTTTGTGAAGTGGTTTCATGCCTCATCTCATTGGATCCTCACAGAAATCCTGGAGTAGGTAGATAGGAGACTCGGTGGAATCCTATTTTCTTTTCATTAGCCGGAAAATGGAGATTTAGAAAGCTTAGAAACTTGACCTGACTGAAAAGAAGTAAGAAATGGTGAACCTTGAAAATGACTTCAGGTTTTCTCATTGCACAGAATATAGTCAAACCCTGCTGCAGTTAAATATTTTACCCTTTGTTCTCCCTGCGTGATCTACAATAATAATCTGCTTCATGTTGATATTTACTGCTGTGTTGCTGACAATTACCTGAAAGAGAAGTTGGGGTGCTTCACTGGGCTGGAAAAAGCTTAGCTAAGTCAAAAAGCAGGTCGGATGAAGCAAGTTTATTCTATACATATAAAAGGCTAAGTCAACTCACACATGCGCGATACACCTCTCACTGGCGCCAGTCACGTGTGTGTTTTGATCTGTCATTGTCAATCATGAATTTGGTTGACACTTCTATTATAGAGAAAGGGTGAGTAGCGATATTAAAATATTTCTTCTAATTAATTTCCTTTCAATGTACACAAATCCATGCACCGGTACACTAATATATAATAATATGAACCTGCTGTGGACTGAATGTTTGTTCCCTCAAAATATTCATGTAAAAAAAAAAAATTCATGTGTTACCCTGGCCGGTGGCTTGGTTGGCTGGAGCATCATCTCATACACCGAAGGGTTGCGGGTTTGATTGCCAATCAGGGCACATACCTAGATTCGGGCTCGATCCCCAGTCAGAGTGCATTCGGGAGGCAACCAATCGATATCTTTCTCTCACACCGATGTTTCTCTCTCTCTCTCTCTCTCAAAATCAATAAAAACATATTCTCAGGTGATGATTTAAAGAAAATATATATGTTGAAATTCTAACCTTTAAATTGATGGTGTTTGGAGGTGAGAGCTTTGGAAAGTGATTCAGCCATGAGGGTGGGGCCTTCATGAATGGGATTAGTGCCCTAGAAAAGAACCCCATCCCCCCTGAGGCTCCCTCAGCCCACCCACCTGTGAGGACACAGCCAGAAGCCGGCCTTCACCACACACAGAATCTTGGTCCTGGACTTGCCAGCTTCCAGAACTCTGAGAGAGACATGTTTGCTCTGTGAGTCACCCAGCCTGTGGTATTTCTGTTACGGCAGCCGGAACAGGCTAAGACGGTGCCTGTATGTGTGCGTATATGTATATGTACACATATATAGATACATGGATATCTAACATAGATTGTCATCTTAAAGCCTAGAACCAACTCATACTAATTAACTCTATTTTGTTGATTTTGCAAATAAATACATTGCCTGAGGCTGCCCCCACCTCCCCACAGGCGCCAGCCCTGAGATTCAAACCCGTTCCACCGGCCCAGAGCCTGAGACCTTGGCTGCGCCACCCCCTCCTGTCTGTCCTCCGGGCATCGCTCTGCCTGACACCTGAAATCAGGGCAAAGTGTCCTCTTGCTCAACCTCAGCTGGGAACAGCACTACCGACAACTCAAAGTCTTGCCGCTCTGCGCATGTCTGCGGAACCTGGAACCGCACAATGAGCGCTGCTGATTCTGGGGTTACAAGGACTTTTGGGGCCCTATTGGTTTGGCTCAGTGCATAGAGCATCGGCCTGCATACTGATGGGTCCCGGGTTCGATTCCATCAAAGGCACATGCCTGGGTTGCGGGCGTGGTCTCCAGAGGGGGCGTGCAGGAGGCAGCCGACCAATGGTTCTCTCTCATAATTGATGTGTCTCTCTCCCCCTTCCTCTGTCTCTAAAATAAGTAAAATATCCTCGGGTGAGAATTAAAATAATAATAATAATGAGGAAAAAAAAAATAATAATAATAATGAGGATCACCTGTATCTGTCTCCTTGTCTATTTCCTTTTGTTTTCTTACTCTAGAGCAGGGGTCCTCAAACTACGGCCCACGGGCCACATGCGGCCCTCCGAAAACATTTATCCGGCTGGCTGGGTGTTTTTGCTGCCGCTGCCTGTTGCTTAGCAGCCGACTAGTTTTTTTTTAAACTATAGTCTGGCCCTCCAACGGTCTGAGGGACAGTGAACTGGCCCCCTGTTTAAAAAGATTGAGGACCCCCTGCTCTAGAGCAGTGGTTCTCAACCTTGGCTGCACATTAGAACCACCTGGGAATCTTTTTAAAATCCTGGTTTCTGGGCCTCATCCTCGGAAATTCTGTTTCTTTGCAATGGGGTGGGGCCACAACATTAGTAACAAAGAAACAGAATTTCCGGAGGATGAGGCCCAGAAATCAGGATTTTAAAAAGATTCCCAGGTGGTTCTAATGTGCAGCCAAGGTTGAGAACCACTGCTCTAGAGTGTGAATCCCATGAGGAGTGCAATGTTTTGTCTACTGTTTTATGAAATATTTTTATTGACTGGCCAGTGTGGCTCAGTGGTTGAGCATCGACCTATGAACCTGGAGCTCACGATTCGATTCTGATCAAGGGCACATGCCCAGGTTGCAGGCTCGATCCCCAGTGTGTGGCATTGCAGGAGGCAGCCAATCAATGATTCTCTCTCATCATTGATGTTTCTCTCTCTCTCTCCCTTCCTCTCTGAAATCAATAAATATATATTTTTTTTTAAAAAAAAGAAGACCCACCCAGAAGACACCACCCGCCAGCAGAATCTGGGAGGAAAGGACACTGAGCTGAAACCTCCAGGGCCTGAGCAATTTAGCCCAAAGAGGGAAAGGTAGAGGGACCAGCATATGCAAAAGCCTAGAAGAGAATGAAGCGGGAGAGAAATTGGACATAGGGAGGGGGACAGAAAATACGCTCACCCTCACGTCTTCCTCCTGAGTCACTCACAGGGCCCGGCCGCCGGACTCTGCAGGGAGGGAAGGGCTGGGGCCTGGGTCTGCGGGAGGAGGGGCTGAGGCCTGGACCCCTGGGTGCGAGGGAGGAGGGGCTGGGACTGAAGACTGAGAGACCCTCACTCGCTGTCTTTGTCACAGGTAAGCACGCGGGCCCCCTTTCCACTGAGCGTGGGAAGAGAAAGGTTACCCCCGCACAGACCGTGGTGAGGCCTCTGCTGCCCCCTGGTGGCCACCTGGAGCGGGCCCATCACCCAACTCGGTGCCCCTGGTGACCCCAGTCTCCTGGTGACCCCCACAGGACAAAAGGCAGAGGCCTGGACACATATGCTTCTTAGCTACTCCAAGTGCCCGCTGGGGTTCCTGAGACCACCCCCACTCCCATCTCTGGCTTCCGGATAAACCCTAAATCTGCAAGAGACATACCCCCCCCCCCAAGCCACCCGTTTTGTAGCCCGAATAACGGAGACCCAGAGAAAGGGAGTGAGGGTTTGGCACCTGCCAAAAACCCCGGCTCCAGGATGGATGCCACTCCCGCGCATTCCTTAGCTTTGCAAAGGGGATTTTATAAAAAGAATCGGGACTCCTTCCTCCCACCTGGTCGCTCCTCTCCCGGAGACCCCCTCCCCGAAGGCTCGCACGATCCCGGCTCCGACGCCGCGTCCCCCTCCCCCAACCCCCCCAACAACGACCACCTCCCCGTGGGCATCCCGCATCGGTCAGTCTGTCTCTCCCTCGGTCACATCGGAGCCCCTCCCTCCTCCAGAGTCCCGTGGGCCGGGGGGGGGGGGGGAGGGGAGGCGTTGCCAGGAAGTCCCGATGCCTGGAAGTTCGGCCCCAGCCCCCTCGGCCCCCCTCCTCCCGCAGCCCTAACAAGTCCGAGGTCCCCGCCCTTTCCTCCCCGGGGACCCCGGTTTCCAGCCTCCAGCTCCGCCCTTCAGAGTCCCCGGCGTCCCAGCCCCAGACAGACAGACAGAACGTTATTAACTAACAGTGCAGAGTTTTAATCCCGATTTGGACAAGTGCTGGGAAAACCCATAGAGACCCCTCCCTTGCGGGCCACCGGGCTGACCAGACAGGGTGTCTCCAGGTCTCCGGCCCCGGGACCTCCAGGCCACGCCCTCGCGCTCCTATTGGCTGCCGCCCGGGGGTCAGAAGCTGGACTGCAGCAGAGTGACGCGCAGAGGCCACGCCCCCTCGTCCTGGGTCAGGGCGGGAGGGCCCGCCCCCGAGTCCCACGTGGGCGCCCAGGAGGCGGGGCCGGCGCCACGCCGGCTGCCCGGGCGGGAGAACCCGGGGGAGCGGGCATTGGCCGCAGGAGGAGATCGTGGGGGCGAGGGCAGCGGGGGCTTGGGGTTTGACGGTGGCGGCGGCACCGGGGGAAGAGGTTCGCCTCCGGGGTCCAAGTTTCCACCTGGAGAGGACGAGGGAGAGGTGAGAAGGGCAAAATGGAGGGCCCGAGGTCCCGGACCCCCAGCGTTTCTTCTCTCCGATCCAGGAGCCCCGGGCCCCTACCCCCTGCTGTCTGGGGTCTAGAATTCCCAAAGGCTGTGCAGCTCTTTCCTTATCAGGACAAAGAATTTCCAGGGACCCGCGATCCCTTCCCACCAGGAGCTAGGATTCCAGGCTTCAGGCTTCCCCTTCCCTAAAACCCGGAGCCCTAGGTCCCCAGCCAGCCCCCGGCCCCCCCCCGCCCGCACCTGTCATCATTCGGTGCCACTGCGAGGCCTCGGTGGCCAGAGCTTGAGAGAGGCTGAGGACTCGCTCCCGATGACCCTCGGACATGGGAATATAAGGGGTGGTGTTCCTCGAACTAGAAAAACAGATTTGGGGGAGTCCAGCAGTTAGCCAGGACAGTGATTACTGTGGTGCCCCCACGTGTCCTTCTGGGAGTTGTAGTCCTCAGCACGTGTCTTCAAGGACTTTAAAAATATATTTTACTGACTTTTTACAGAGAGGAATAGAGAGTTAGAAACATTGGATGAGAGAAACATCGATCAGCTGCATCCCGCAACCAAGGTACATGCCCTCGACTGGAATCGAACCCGGGACCCTTCAGTCCGCAGGCTGACGCTCTATCCACTGAGCCAAACCAGCTAGGGCAATCTTCAAGGACTTTGAACCTGGCCAGGCCGGCATAAAAAAGCTCCTGCGCACCATGTAATTTCCCCTCCAGTAACCGGTAACTTTCACCCCATTTCCAGGTGGTCGGGGGGAGTTGATATCCACCCAGGGTTGCAGTTTGGGGTTCTGCTGTTCTCAGTGGGGATGCAGGGCTTTCTGATGCCCCAGGAACTCTAGGAGGTTCTGCAATCATCCTGGTCGGGTGGTTCAGTTGGTTGGAGCATCATCCCGTAGACCGACAGGTGGTGGGTTCGATTCTAGGTCAGGGTACATACCCAGGGTGCAGGCTCGAGTCCCACCCAGTCAGGGCGTGTACAGCAACCAAGAGATGTTTCTCTCTCTCTCCCTCATGAATTTAAAATAAAAAAATAATAATAAAAGGCTGCAATCTGCACTTCAGAACTCAGGAGACATAAATAACAAAGCTACTCGCCTCCCCTTGGGAAATTGATTTCCCCGCTCCTCATGGGCACCCCAGTTCCTTACCTGCTCCAGGACCCGGAGCTTCTGAGCCATTTCTGGGCTCCGGCGTGTCCCAGGCCAGGCTGCAAAAAAAGGGGGCATAGTTCTCCTCACCTGGGAGCCCCCACTTCCCATTGTGAGGGTGAAATGAAGGAGGCTCAGAGAGGGGCTGAAATGGCCTCAAAACACTGGCAACGATTAACTTTACGCGTAAAGAACCTTCTTCGCTGTAGACCTCGAGAAGACACAGAGGCCCGCACCTTGCTTACCTGTGACAAAGCCAGAACCGACCCTCCAGATTCCCCCTTTACCTCATACAGGACTGGCTGAATGGCCTGTCCCCCCCAAAACCGGCTAGACAGAGACACAGGTTTGGGTTCGTCTGACTGAGACGATCACCTGATTGACAAAAACAATCCTACCCGTAAAATCACCCCACCTACGACTTGTCTAATTCCTGCCTCGAAAAGTAAGATGAAACCACCCTGGTGAGCCACTCTGGCAATAGAATGAATTAACTCCTTTCTTTTTTCTTTTCTTTTCTTTATTTCTCTCTTTCTCTCTCCTTCCTTCCTTTCTTCCTTTCTCTCTCTCTCCCTCTCTTTCTTTNCTTTCTTTCTTTCTTTCTTTCTTTCTTTCTTTCTTTCTTCCTTCCTTCCTTTCTTTCTTCCTTCCTTCCTTCCTTTCTTTCTTCCTTTCTTTCTTTCTTTCTTTCTTTCTTTCTTTCTTTCTTTCTTTCTTTCTTTCTTTCTTTCTTTCTTTCTCTCTTGCCTTTGACAACACAGAGTAACTGAAAAGAAAGCTTGGGCTTACCATCTAGACCCTAGATGTCTGGTGAGCTGGGGATGTTGTATCTGCCCACCTCCGTCCCCACCCCGAGAAGGGGCCCGGACGCTGCCTTTGGCACAGGGACAAGCCGGTGGAATTGGGAAACCCGGTTCTGGGTAGGAAGGGCGCACCCCCATTTTCCGGATAGGGACAACAAGCCTCACACCAGGAGCCTCACACTCCGCCACCCCACCGCCCTCTCTGCTCCCCTCACCCTTTGCTCCGCGTCAGGCTGGCATCGTGTGGGGGACAGGGTCCTCCCCAGAGTGAGGAGCCGCGGAGAAGCGGGGCGAGGGAGAGGCCGTCCGCACTCCTGGTTCCTACGGATCCTCTCCAGCTGCTCCTGAGCACTCATCCGGGGCCGGGCCTGGGGGGGCTGGAGGACGAGAAAGGCCTCAGGACCCCAACCTTGGCTTCCGTTTGTCTCTTCCCTGAATCTCTTAGCCTCCAGCCTTGCCCTTTCCAGTAAGTTCACCACCGGATCTCAGGGGGCTCTTTCTACGCCCAGAGCTGAGGCTGTCCCTCCACTGCCCGGCCCCCCTCCCTCTCCTCTCAGGATCCCCAAGCACTGCACCCTCGGGGCCAAGGCCTTTGAGGCAGTGAGGCCTGGTCCCCACCCACCACTCTGCCTCAACACACACACACACACACACACACACACACACACACACAACTCTGAATCAGCCTTGAAAACAGGAGGAATAGGATTGATTAATTAAATTGTCCCGAGGATCAGCTCGGGTGGGCCTCAGCGAGGACTGATGAGCCCTGACTTGCCCTCGGAACCAGGGTGAAGATGCACACAGAGAGAATGCCATGTGCCAATCGGAGCTACGTGGCCACAAGCCAAGGCACCGACTCGGAGCCGATCCTTCCCAGGGTCCTCAGAGGGATTACAGCCCCGCGGACACCTTGATCGTGAACTTCAGCCTTAAGAACGTAAAATGTGCCGAAACTGGTTTGGTTCAGTGGATGGAGCGTCGGCCTGCGGACTGAAGGGTCCCGGGTTCGATTCCGGTCAAGGGCGTGTACCTGGGTTTCGGGCACATCCCCAGTGAGGGGATGTGCAGGAGGCGGCTGATCGATGTTTCTCTCTCATCGATGTTTCTAACTCTCTATCTCTCTCCCTTCCTCTCTGTGGAAAATCAATTAAATATATTAAAAAAAAAAAAAAGAACGTAAAATGCAAGATGACAACGATAAAGCGCAAAAGAAAGTGTTCAGCAAAAGAAACCCGGAACTTGAAGGCTGGGGCGATCGGTGCTCAGCCTGTTCACATGACAAAAAGGAGAAAGCGTGTTCTGGACAGAACGCCAAGGGTGTGGCCCGACAGCCGTTTGCTGAGCGATTTAGGCATGTGGCCTGCGGGTCCAGCACATGGTCACAGCAGAAACAGTGCCAACTTGCACTGAAGCGGACAGAGATGGGACTCAGAGAAGAAGGGCTGGGATGCCGCAGGCAGGAGAGGGCGGTCCAGCTGAGAGCATGTGATCCTGCAGGAAAGGGGGCAGCTGGGACACAGACACGCACCCCGGGAGAGAGCCACGTGACCTTGCAATTGTGTGGCCACAAGCCAAGGAAGGGACCTGGAGCAATGCCTCCCCAGCACCGGACAGCATGGCCCCGAGGGCACCCTGCTTCCAGGCTTCTAGCCTGCAGAACTGCTAGTCGATAAACGTGTTGTTTAAGGGGAAAAACGCACAAGACAAAACAAAAAAGCAAAGGGAAGAGGACTCCTCACTGCAGGCTGCAACTAGAACATTCTGAAAACTAGCAACAGCTTGGATCCATCTGTTGCTCACTGGGGCCAGTCACTGTTTTACTCCGATTTGGCCCATCCTGAGTCGCACGCCCACCTGTTGCACACAGTCCCCCGCACATGGCCCCATGTCGTTTATTTCTTCACAGCGGGCCAGACCACTGGCCCCAGAGTCTGCCAGGGCCCAATCCAAGCTTCTACACCTTCACCTGTTTCAAATATAGCCGTCCAAACAGGCAGATATTTTTAGCCACTGGAAGCCGGCCTGTTTTGAATACTCCGCGAAGCTGTGCCCAGCATCTGCTAGCCAGAGGTAAGGTGAACCTGCAGCTATAAAAGACTCCACGCGGCCCTGGCCAGTGTGGCTCAGGTTGGTGCACAGCGCCATCCCGTGCACCAAAAGGTTGCCAGTTCTATTCCTGGTCAGGGCACCTGCCCGGATTTCGTTGGGGCCTTGAGGCCTGGTAGGGGGTGTGCAGAAGGCAGCCAATCGATGTTGTGCTCTCACATCGATGTTTCTCTTTCTCTCCCTCTCTAATATATATATATTTTTTATATTATTCATTTTTAATATGTTTTTATTTATTTTTAGATAGAAAGGGAGAAAGAGATCAAAGCATCAGTGACGAGAGAGAATCATTGATTGGCTGCCTCCTGCACCCACCCCACTGGGGATCGAGTCTGCAACCTGGGCATGTGCCATGACTGGGATTTGAACTTGACCTCCTGGTTCATAGGTTGATGCTCAACCACTGAGCCACGCTAGCTGGACTATATATATATTAGAAGAAAGAGAGAAAGAAAGAGAGGAAGGGCCGAAGCCGGTTTGGCTCAGTGGATAGAGCGTCAGCCTGCGGACTGAAGGGTCCCGGGTTCGATTCCGGTCAGGGGCATGTACCTGGGTTGCGGGCACATCCCCAGTGGGAGATGTGCAGGAGGCAGCTGATCGATGTTTCTCTCTCATCGATGTTTCTAACTATCTTTCTCCCTTCCTCTCTGTAAAAAATCAATAAAATATATTTTAAAAGAGAGGAAAGAAGGAAGGAAGGAAGGAAGAAAAAGGGAGGAGAAAGAAAGAAAATATACCCCAAGCGGCTGCCGCCTAAGGAGTCTCCCAGCGACTCCCGCTGTGCCCTGAGTGCTATCACCCTGCCCCTTAATCCCCTTCTCAGGGGCATTATAAGTGGGGGGGTTTTATAATGATGATGCCTCTGGCAATAAAACCTTTTTATTATATGGGATGTTTCTCTCTCCCACTCCCTTCTTTTCTCTGAAATCAATAAAAATATTTTTTAAAAGAAATAAAAAGTGCCTAATGTTTCTATTTTTATTCTACTCTGACTTGCTCATTGGATAGTGGCTCCCACGCAATAAACTCGAGGTCTCAGGTCCCGGCTTCTCCCACCCACGGGCAAACCTGTCCGAACGTGGTAAACAAAGCCCGTGTGTCTACTGCCACCTCGTGGCCATGTCTTTCTCCTGCTCGGCTCTGAAATGCCTGCGCCCCCACCCCAGGCAGGCGCGGAACTGCCCGGCTGGGGAGCGGAAGAAGCGAGTCCCGAAGCAGCCCCCACCACCCACGTCCAAGCTGCACACCGCGCCCTTCCCAGGAAAGACCGATTGTTTGGTATCCACGACAACAAGGAAGCACCGGAAGTGCTCTCAAACCTGCTAGGTCAGGTCATCGCCCCCGACCCTGCTTCTCCGAAAGCCAGCCAGCCAGCCAGCCAGCCAGCCAGCCAGCCAATCAGGGCTGGCCCCGCGTTTCTGAAAACCAGCCAATCAGCAACCGACACAAAGCCTCCCCCAGCCTAAGGGCGACCAATCCCTAGACTCTCCGGGTCTACCTGGCTTAAGCAAAGGAATACACTCAGCATTGTTTCTGCATCACCGTCACCTCCATGCTGTCCCCTCTGCTGGACTTTCCTACGTGGCCAAACGTTTTCCCACTCACCCGGCCTCAGTTTACCTATCCTTTAAAAGGCTTCCCAGCCCTGGCTGGTTTGGCTCAGTGGATAGAGCGTCGGCCTGTGGACTTAGGGTCCTGGGTTCGATTCCGGTCAAGGGCACATGCCTGGGTTGTGGGTTCAATCTCCAGTAGGTGGCTCTCTCATCATTGATGTTTCTATCTCTCTCTCCCTCTCCCTCTCTGAAATCAATTTTTTATATATATATGGCTTCCTAGCCCTAACCGGTTTGGCTCAGTGGATAGATAGAGCGTCGGCCTGTGGACTGAAGGGTCCCAGGTTCGATTCCAGTCAAGGGCATGTATCTTGGTTGCGGGCACATCCCCAGTAGGGGGTGTGCAGGAGGCAGCTGATCAATGTTTCTCTCTCATTGATGTTTCTAGCTCTCTATCCCTCTCCCTTCCTCTCTGTAAAAAATCAATAAAATATATTTTTTTAAAAAATAAAAGGCTTCCTAATGCTGCCAGTCCCCCTGTGAAACGGCTTGTTGCTGTCAGACTTGTATGAAGATTGCATTCGTGCCTTCCCTCCATCAGACTCGAGCATCAGGTCTAATTCGTGGCTGGCCCCCAACACTTTCCACAGGGCCTGGCCGCTAGAGGGCATCTGAAGAGAGATGTCTAGCAAATAAGGGAATTTGAGATTTTTTCCTGCGGTGGCCACACCTCAAAGCTTAGGGGGGAGAGGACAGGTGGCAGCTCCCTGGCCTTCGTGACACCCTATTTGGATCGGTCATCTGCCGATGTCTTAGTGGGCATCAGACTTGTCCTGCTAAGCCCAGCGGGCATGACTCAGTAGTTGAGCATCAACCTATGAATCAGGAGGTCATGGTTCAATTCCCGATCAGGGCACATGCCTAGGTTGTGTGCTCAATCCCCAATAGGGGGCGTGCAGGAGGCAGCCAATCAATGATTCTTATTAACGAGAGGCCCGGTGCATGAAAATTCATGCGGGGGGGGGGGGGTCCCTCAGCCCAGCATGCGCCCTCTGGCAGCCTGGGAGCCCTCAGGTGACATCCAACTAACAGCTTAGAGAGGGCCTAAGCTGTTAGTCAGACATCCTTCACTGGCTAGCCATGAGCCGGCTTCTGGCTGAGCAGTGTTCCCCCTGTGGAAGCACTCTGACCACCAGGGAGCAGCTCCTGCATTGAGCATCTGCCCCCTGGTGGTCAGTGCCTGTCATAGTGACCGTCATTCCCCTCTTAGGGTCAATTTGCATATTACCTTTTTATTATGTAGGATGTTTCTCTCTCTCTCCCACTCCCTTCTTTTCTCTGAAAACAATAAAAATATTTTTAAAAGAAATAAAAAGTGCCTAATGTTTCTATTTTTATTCTACTCTGACCTGCTTATTTAGTAGATTATTGCTATTTTAAAAAAACTTGACATTTAAATGAGATGTTATTTATAGCTTTTATCCCATTTAATATGAATATTCACACATTTTATTGAAGAAATGTTAATGTGTTTGGTTAAGAATGCTGCGCCAGGCATCGCTGGAGATTTTATATAATACACAGTGTATGCACCATATTACTGGTCTAGAATCTGCAAAATTTTTCACTTTTTCCCCAATGATTTTTAGAGAGTGGAAGGGAGAGAGGGAGGAGAGAGAGAGAGATCAATTGGTTGGCTCCCAAACATGTCCAGACCAGAATCAGGGATCAAACCTACAACCCAGGTATGTGCCCTTGACCGGGAATCAACCCTGAAACCCTTCGGTGTGGGGGCCAGCACTCTAACCATCGGGCCACACCAGCCAGGGCTACAGTAAATTGGCTGTTTATGATCTGCCTCTGACATCCACTAGAACACCAGATTCATAAGGCAAAAAAAAGTTTTTTTCTCTCATTTTGTTCACATCTGCGACTTCAGCGCCTAAACACCTCTGTGCGTAAGCACTTTCTTCAGTGATGGAAATGTTTTATCTGCCTCTGAGCAATGTGGTGAGTGTGAGTGAATTTTTAATTTTATTTCGTTTAAATGTAAACAGCCACATGTGGCTACTGGCTACCTTATCGGACAGTGAAGAGGATATTGAATCAATATTTGTTGAGTCAATGAATAGATACATGAATGAATGAAGTACTTACTATATCCAGGCACTATTTCCAACCCTTTCTGGGCATTCATCTAGTTTGAATCCTCACATCAGCTCTAGGTGGTAGGCACTGCTATCAGCTCCATTTTGCAGATGAGAAAATGGAGGCAGAGAGAGGTTTAGTAACTGGTCCGAAGTCACACAGCTTAGCGGTGGCAGAGACAAAATGTAATCCCAATGTTCTTAAGTCCCATTCTCTCTGATCTGGGCTGTGGCCTTAGAACCCCCTCTTAGAACCCCCTTTCCCCCAAGAGTGGGTGATCCGTGCTGACCAGACGGAAACGTTACAAGATGGGCCGGAGGGGCCCAATAGGCTGCCTACCTTGGCTCCTGGCTGTGGGGAGGGAGGGCAGCGACCCTCGGGGCTAGAAGCCTGGGAGATCCTGGGAGATCCAACACCTGGAAGGGCAGAACGGGACGTGGTGAGGACAGGGGATGCCATGCCTGTCCCTCCCGGCCCAGGGTGCTCACCTGAACGAGGACTGGCAGGGCCTCTGTCCCCCCCGGGGGGCCGCCCCCAGTCGGCTTCTGGGGACCGGGGTGAGCTCAGTTCCAAGGATTCAGGCAGACTCTGGATGGGTTGGGGAAGAGGAATCATGATTATCAGCATCATTATTATTACCACGTATTAAGCACCTGGCAACTGAGATACAGCGCATTAGGATTAAGATCGAAAACCAGCAGCCAGATGACCAACCTTCGCTCTGCCGTTCATTAGCTGTGTGATCTTGGGCAAATTACTCGACCCCTCTGGGCCACATTTAAACTTCTTATATGAGGATTGAAACCTCATGTAAGGCCCTTAGAACGGTGCCTGGCACAGGACGGGGCATTATAAGTGGGGGGTTTTATAATGATGATGCATCTGGCATGGTGCTAAGTACTTGTCCTGTTTTATTAAGTCCCCTCAATAAGTCTATGAGACACCTATTCTTATTCTACTGACGCTCAGAGAATTCGGTCAATGACTGATGTCACCAAGAAGGCAGGGCTGGGGTCTGAACCTAGGGCTCCTCCGTGCATGCTCTGAAGCTCATGGCAAGCAGCAGCCCTAACCCAGATGAGACAATAGTGGCTCCTGACCCTGAGGGCCGACTCTGTGTCAGGCACGCCCCAGGCATCCTTTCTCCTTCTTACAGAGCTTTGCAAGGCAGGGGATCTGATCAGAAGTTTAAGCAATGCCTCTCTGGGAGAAACAGCCCTGATTTGTGTGTTTGCCAATTACCGTGGTGTAAATATTCCCACTGTGGTCGATTTCAACAGGACGTCACTGAATGTGGAGCTGGGAAGCGATGCCCGCAGTTGGCCCTTAAGGGGGGTGGGGGGGAGTGGGTCCAGCACACCTCTGGCTTATGCTCACATGTAACAAATAAGGAAACTCAGGCTTCCGCAGCTTAGGATACTCGTCTGAGGTTGGTTAGTTGGTCAAAGGAGAGGGAAAGAGGTGAGTGGGTGATGCGTTTGGCCAGGGGCAGGTGGGGCAGGAAGCTGGGGATGGGAGGAGATGGGTGCAAACCTCACCTCTCTCTCTGAAGACTCCTCGCCTTGGAGTGCAGGTGACGGGGAGTCAGGCTCAGTGCTTTGGGGTGGTTTCTGGGGGCCCCGCAGACCTGCCAGGGTGTCTTCCATCATCCACAGCTGCTGCTGAGCGGACGTTCTGTCCTGGGGGAGGGAAAATGCAAGAGGGTTAAAGCTGATAGGCCACAGGCAGGATCTGAAACCAGCTGGGCTGTATTTATGGAGTCATAAATGGACTATGGCCCTGGCTGGTTTTTCTCAGTGGATAGAGCATCGGCCTGCGGACTGAAGGGTCCCAGGTTCGATTCCGGTCAAGGGCACAGGCCTAGGTTGCGGGCTATATTCCCAGTAGAGGGCATGCAGGAAGCAGCCAATCAATGATTCTCTCTCATCATTGATGTTTCTCCCTCTCCCTTCTTCTCTGAAATCAGTAATATATATATATATATATGTGTGTGTGTGTGTCTGTGTGTATGTGTGTACACATATATATAAAATAAATAAATGGACTATGTGGGCATATCGAGGCTGAATTTGTGGCTATCCATTTCCATAGGGATATCCCATCACCTCACCACCATTTATCACCCACACTGTCTTTTTTACACTGCTCTGCAGTGTTAGCTCTATCACAAATAGGAGGCCAGGCCGTATCAATGTATGCAAGTCTGTTTCTGAACACCCTATTCAGTTTCTTTGGTCCATTTGTCTGACCTTGTGTCAGTATTACCCTGTGTTATTAACGGTAGCTTTTCAGTCAGGCTTGCCATCCAGCTGTGTTAGTCCTCCAGCTTTGTTCTTGGAGGTTGCCTCGGCCTTCTGTACTTTCAAATGCAACTTAGGGCCAGTTTGTCAATCTCCATTCAAAACCCTTCTGGATTTGCATCGGGGTTGCTGACCCCCATTGGGGAAATTCACTTGGGGAGACCACATCTTTGCATTAGTGTATCTTTCCTATCCATGAACTTGGTATATCTCCCCATTTATATAGGTCTTTACCTTCTCTCAATGATGTCGTGTGGCTTTTAGAGCAGGTGTCTTGCAAATCTTTCCTGTGATTTCTTCCTAGATATTTAATTTGTTTGTGTTAATTATAAAAACTGCAGTTTAGCCCTAGCCGGTTTGGCTCAGTGGATTGAACGTCGGCCTGTGGACTGAAGGATCCCGGGTTCGATTCTGACCAAGGGCACATGCCCAGGTTGCGAGCTCCATCCCCAGTAGGGGGCGTGCAGGAAGCAGCCCATCAATGATTTTTCTCTCCTTGGTGTTTCTATCTCTCTCTCCCTCTCCCTTCCTCTCTGAAATCAATAAAAATATATTTTTAAAAAACAAACTGCTGTTTATTTACTTTCTAATTGTTTGGCACTAGTAAACATGAGGACAATTGATATTAACCTTGCTAAATATGCTTATTCTTTTTTTTTTTTTTTTAATTTTATATTTTATTGATTTTTTTACAGAGAGGAAGGGAGAGGGATAGAGAGTTAGAAACATCGATCAGCCGCCTCCTGCACACCCCCCACCGGGCACGCGCCCGCAACCAAGGCACATGCCCTCGACCAGAATCGAACCCTGGACCCCTCAGTCCGCAGGCCGACGCTCTATCCACCGAGCCAAACTGGTTAGGGCTAAATATGCTTATTCTAATAGTGCCTCTGGAAATTATTTTGTGGGGTTTTGTTTTTTGTTGTTAAAAATGTGTGCATTTATTTATTTATCCTCACCCGAGGATATTTTTCCATTGGTTTTCAGAGACAGTGGAAGAGAGAGGGAAAGACAGAAATAGTATCAATGTGAGAGGAATACATCAATTAGTTGCCTCCTGAATGCACGTTGACCAGGGAGAGCACGCCGGGGAGAAGCCTGCAACTGAGGCATGTGCCCTTGGCCGGAATCGAACCTGGGACCCTTCAGTCTGCAGGTCGGTGCTTTATCCACTGAGCCAAACCAGCCAGAGCTGGAAACTACTAGGATATTCTACATATATACACAGTCATGTCATCTGTAAATAAAAATAGCTTTATTTCTTCCTTTCTTGTCCTTATACCTAATTTTTTTATTTCATACTTGTACTGTCTAAAACCTCTGGTACAATGTTGACTACAGCTGGGATAGCAGACACCCTTGTCTTTTTTTATTATTATTATTTCAGAGAGGAAGGGAGAGGGAGAGAGAGGTGGAAACATCAATGATGAGAGAGAATCATTGATCGGCTGCCTCCTGCACGCCCCCCACTAGGGATCAAGCCCACAACCCAGGCATGTGCCCTTGACCGGAATCGGGCCCAGGACCCTTCAGTCTGTGGGCTGACCCTCTATCCACTGAGCCAAACCAGCTAGGGCAACACCCTTGCCTTATTCCAGATATCAGGAGGAAAGTTTTCCATATTTCACTGACCACTACAATGTTTGCTGTAGATTTGTTATAAATACCTTTTATCAGATTAAGGAACTTCCCTTCTATTTCTACTTTGCTGAGAGCTTTTATCATAACGGGGTGTTGAATCTTGTCCTTTTCCCCCTGCATTTATTGAGACAACCATGTGGTTTTCCCCTATTATTTTGCCAAATGTGGTGAAATACACAAACTGATTTTCAAGTGTTAAAACTAACCTTGCATTCCCGTAGCAAACCCAATTTGATTGTGATGTATTCGTTATTCTCTTCATATATTGCTGGTGGTAAGTAATATTTAACACCACTAGAGGGGGTTAGTGTTAAATGGTGGATTTTAGGAAGAAGTTGGGAGAGTTTAGTATGAAGAAGTCAGGGCTTAAATCTGTAAGTACACATTTAATACTAGAAGTCAATGTTTTTAACGAAAGATGTATGATTTTGGCTCCAGCCAGAGTGGCTCAGTGGTTGAGTGTTGACCTAGGACCCAGGAGGTCATGGTTTGATTCCAGGTCTGGACATATGCCTGGGTTGCGGGATTGATCCCCAGTGTGGGGCTTGCCGGAGGCAGCTGATCAATGATTCTCTCTCATCATTGATGTTTCTCTCTCTCTCTCTCTCTCTCTCCCTCTCCCTTTTTCTCTGAAATCAATAAAAAATAAATAAAATAAAATAAAAAATACATGATTTTGGCCCTGGCCAATGTGACTCAGTTGGTTGGAGCATTGTTCCATGCACTGAAGGGCCACAGGTACAATTCACAGACAAGGCACATGACTGGGTGACAGGTTCAATCTCCCGGCAACCAACTTATTTTTCTCTCTCAAATTGATGTCTCTCTCCTCTCTCTCTCTCTTTCTCTCTCTCTCACCCCGCCACTCCCTACCCCACTCTCTAAAATCAATAAAAACGTATCCTCAGGTGAAAATTTAAAAAAAATAGATGATTTTGAAACTCGATTGCTAGGCCGAGCATGAAGAAGAGGTGGGTCTGAGGCTAAGTAAGCAACAGGGCTTATCCTTCAGAAGTGGGCCTCGAACTAAGGGACTGGATTTAGGACTGGAAATTCAGAGGATACATTCAACAGCGAAAGTCAGGATGAACTTGCAGGATGGGAACAGGGCTGACGAGTGAAGTTTTGACACAGAGAGTAGGGCTTCAAAATAAGAGGAGAGATTTAAACCAGAGGGAGAGTGGTTCTGAGCCCGAAGGTAGGTCTTAAAGTGAACTATAATAAGAGATTTATTTTTTTAAATATATTTTATTGGTTTTTTTACAGAGAGGAAGGGAGAGGGATAGAGAGTTAGAAACATTGATCAGCTGCCTCCTGCACACCCCGCACTGGGGATGTGTCCGAAACCAAGGTACATGCCCTTGACCGGAATCGAACCTGGGACCCTTCAGTCTGCAGGCCGACGCTCTATCCACTGAGCCACACCGGTCAGGGCTGTAATAAGGGATTTAAAAGGAAAGGAAACAGCCCTGGCCGGTGTGGCTCAGTTGGTTGGCACATCATCCTCTACACCTAACGGTTGTGGGTTCGATCCCTGGTTGGGCCACATAAGAGAGGTAACCATTCAATGTTTCTCTCTCACATTGATGTCTCTCTCTCTCTCTCTCTCTCTCTCTCCCTTCTCTCTCTAAAATCAATAGACATATCCTCGGGTGATTATTGAAAAAAAGAAGAAAAGAAAAAGAAGGAAATGAGAGAAGGGGAGGAACTTGTGATAAAGTGAGAAGTACTTCAATCTGTGGGAGGGGCGTCAATGCCCAAAGGGTCTCCAGGTGGACCTGGAGTGGAGGGTGGGGCTTGAGGGCTTGGGACAGGGACATACGTACCTGGGGGGACCCAAGGTGCAGCAGGTACTCCAGGGTCTCTCTCAAGGTGCCCAGTTCCTGCTCCAGGCCGCTGTACGTGTCCCAAACCCGCTCCCGCTCCTCGGGTCCCAGAAAGGGGAGACACAGGGTTAGCATGCCCACCTGCTAGATTGTTCCTACTCCCAATGTTCCCAGATGGGGAGGAAGAAGGCAAGCCTGGTGCCTGGTGCCCTGCGGCAGTACCTGGACTACAATTCCCAAAGGCCTTTTGGCTCCAACCACGGGGAACCCCAGCGTCTATAAGGAACCTGCCACTCCAAAGAGCTGCTAGTATAGAGAAAGAACAGCTGTCTCTGAACCCTCACCTCTGTGCCGCCCTGGGGCACACCTGGTGAATCCTTGGGCTAGTCAAGGCCACACCCCGATGCACTCCTGGGCAGCAGAAACCTTCTCGCCCACAGTAATAATTATAGCAGCGAATATTTATTAGGCACTTCATGTGTGTTAGTCACCGTTCTTGGCACTCGTTTAAGTCTGTGCTATGGGTACTATTCATGTTTCCATTTTACAGATGATAATATTTACAGCTAACACGTAACTAGTGCTTATCAGATGCCAGGTACCTACGTGTTAAATATTCATTCATTCATTCATTTACATATATTTATGGAACCTCCACAATGACCCTATGAAGTAAATACTGTATTTTCCATCTCGAGTTTACATAAGAGGCATCTGATGGGATCGAAGGCCCAGAGGGGTTAAGTAACTTTTCTAAGCTCACACAGCTTCCATGAGTGGGAGCTGAGGCTCAACACCAGGAATCCTTATTAAACGCACCCTCTTAAGCCACTCAATTAAGTTCTGCAGCTTCCTGGCTGCTCACCCCCTGGGACAGACAAGAGCACGGGATTAAAATTAGGGGAGTGGGCGATTCTCAGGAACTACCTTCCCATGAGCCCTTGGGGTTTGGTCCCCTCCAGGAACCACCTGTTGAGTCCTGGGGCCCCCTGGGAGGGTAGGTCCCTTCCCAGATGCTCACCTGAGTCAGGTGACAAAGAGTGGCCCTCACACTGACCAGTCTGTCCTGCAGGAGGCGCTGGCGCCCCCAGGCCTGCGGGGGAGCCGCAGCCTCCCTGGCTGCTTGGCCCAGCTGCTGCCTGGTCAGCTCCAGGGCTGCTTCTAGCTGCTCCTGCACCGAGAGGGAAAAAGATGACCTTCGCCCGGCCAGTGTGGCTCAGTGGTTGAGCATCAACCCATGAACCAGGAGGTCACAGCTCAATTCCTAGTCAGGGCACGTGCCCCAGTTGTCTGCTCCATCCCCAGTAGGGGGCGTGCAGGAGGCAGCCAATCAGTGATTCTCTCTCATCATTGATATTTCTCTCTCTCTCTCTCTCTCTCTCTGTCTCTCGCCCTCTCTTTTTCTCTCTCTAAATTCAATAAAAAAACATTAAAAAAAAAAAGATTAACCTTCTGAAGTCACACCCAGCCCCAGGGAGAGAGGAAAAGTGTCTTCCCACATCCTTGTCACCCCGCATGCTGGGGATCAGGAAGGGCTAAGGACGGAGGATGGGGGGTGAGGTGGGGGGGCTGGGTGTCTCTTCCCAGCCCAGAGCCCTACCTTCTCCTCCTGTTTCTGGTCTATCTCCTCCTGCAGCCTCTTCAGGAGCCGGTCCTGCCCACACAATTTGGTCAACAGGGTCTGAAAAAGGAAAACAGGACCAGATCTGGCTCTTACCTCCCCCCCACCCCCCCCCACACACACACGTAGAATATTCTCTCCCCAACCCTGGAACTCAGCAGCGGTTGGATCCCGGAGGACTTACATCTGTCTCCAAGCTTTGGTGGAAGGATGAGTCCAGGGGAGGGCCCGGCTGAGGAAGAGGAGAAAAGCCGGGGTCACCTGGGCGGTCAGGGCTTTACTGCAGCTCAGAGCTGACCCCGCTCCGCTTCTACCGACAGACACCCCCCTCCCTGTTAGCTTCGCTCCAAGCGTTAGCAAACCTCAGTAGGCCCATTGTCTACTTCTTGGCTTTAGGAAGATACCATGTGCTCTGTTAACAAATAGCTATAACAAATATTATCATTAACGGGAAACATTCAGACATTTCCTTTACTGCTGAGACTAAACCAAGGATGCCCACTACCACTGTTACCGTTTAACACAGTATTAGACATCCTGCCCAATGCTGTGAGACACAGAAAACAGCCCAGCCAGTATGGCTCAGTTGGTTGAGTATCATCCTGTGCATCAAAAGGTTGTCAGTTTGCCCAACCGGGTGGCTCAGTGGTTGAGCGTCAACCTATGAACCAGGAGGTCATGATTTGATTGCTGGTCAAGGCACATGCCCAGGTTGCAGGCTTGATCCCCAGTGTGGGGTGTGCAGGAGGCAGCCCATCAATGATTTTCTCTTATCTTTGAAAGTGAAGGGTCCCAGGTTCGATTCCGGCCAAGGGTGCATCTCTCTCTCCCTCTCCCTTCCTCTCTGAAATCTCTCTCTCTCTCTCTCTCTCTCTCTCTATATATATATATATAATAAAAGCCTTCTTATATAATAAAAGCCTAATATGCTAAGTGTCTGACTGTTTGTTCAACTGTTCGACCAGTCACTATGATGTGCCTGACCACCAGGGGCAGACGCTCCCACTGGTAGGTTAGCTTGCTGCTGGGGTCCAGCGGATTGGGACTGGGAGAGTCAGGCTGGACACGCCCTGGAGCCCTCCAGCATGCACCGGTGGGGTCCCTCAGCCTGGCCTGCGGGGATTGGTTGCCAGTTTGATTCTTGGTCAGGGCACATGCCCATGTTGCTGGCTTGATCCCCGGGGAGGGGCGTGCAGGAGGCAGCCAATCAATCCTCTCTCATCATGGATGTTTCTCTCTCTCTCTCCCTTCCTCTCTCTCTAAAAATCAATTTTAAAATCTTAAAAAAAAAAAGAATAGGAAGGAGAAAATAAAAACCATAATTTACAGATGACATGCTCATCTACCCAGAAAAGCCAACCAACAGAATCAAAGATTAGAACAAATAGAATTCAGCAAGGATGTCACATGCAAGATAAACATTAATAGCATATCTCTAGCCCTGGCTGAGGTAGTTCAATTGGTTAGTTTCAGTGGCCGGCAAATTCATTAGTCAACAGAGCCAAATATCAACAGTACAACGATTGAAATTTCTTTTGAGAGCCAAATTTTTTAAACTTAAACTATATAGGTAGGTACATTGTTATTAATTTAATTAGGGTACTCCTGAGGCTTAGGAAGAGCCACACTCAAGGGGCCAAAGAGCCGCATGTGGCTCAAGAGCCGCAGTTTGCCAACCATGGGGTTAGAGCATCGTGCCAAGGTTGTCAGCTTGATCTCCAGTCAGGACACATACAAGAATCAACCAATGGATGGAATGAATGAGTGGAACAAAAAATTGATCTCTCTCTCAAAAAAAAAATCAATCAAAAAAAATTTTAAATAGCATATCTCTACACCATCAATAACTAGAAAATATAATTTAAAAGATGATGTGGTTCAAATAGCTATAAAAACTGTCAGGTAACCCTGGCTTGCTTGGCTCAGTGGCTAGAGCATCAGCCTGCGGACTGAAGGGTCCCAGATTCGATTCCGTCCAAGGGTGCATGCCTGGGTTGCAGGCTCGATCCCAGTCGGGGGCGTGCAGGAAGCAGCCGATCAATGATTCTCTCTCATTGACATTTCTCTCTCTCTTCTTCTCCCTTCCTCTCTAAAATCAATAAAGAAATATATTTTTAAAAAATCTGTCCAGTATTTGAGCGTTATCTTAACTAAGAACACATAAGATCTCTATGGAAAAACTTTTAAGACTCAAGTAAAAGATCTAGAAGATGCTAAGACTGAATGGAGAGATAGTCTGTATGTATGCCACCCAGTTTGCGGCAGCCTGAGGAAACTAACAGAAGCCCCTGCCCAAGGCCCTTGAAACACCCGCCCTGGTCTAGGCACACTAGTCCACATGAGGTTCAGTTTAGCCAGGAAAGCAAGAGAGGGGCTCTGGCGGTTTCGAGGTGCCCCAGGATATTTACCAATAAAACTATGGAAGCCCGAGTCCCAGGAGATCTTGGGGGCAGCTGGATATAAGTGGAGGAGCCAGAGGGGGCCTGGGAGGAATATTGAAAAAGAGATGTTTAGAAATTGGCGTGTCTTAGCAACACATATGAAAGTGGGGGTGCCCAGCCCTAGCTGGTTTGGCTCAGTGGATAGAGCATCATCGGCCTGCAGACTGAAAGGTCCCAGGTTCGATTCTGGTCAAGGGCACATGCCCACGTTTCGGGCTCGATCCCCAGTAGGGGGGCGTGCAGGAGGCAGCCGATCAATGATTCCCTCTCATCACTGATGTTTCTATCTCTCTCTCCCTCTCCCTTCCTATCTGAAATCAATAAAAATATATTTAAAAAAATAAAGTGGGTGTGCCCAGAACTGAAGTGCCCTGGGAGGCCCTTTGAGGTTCAAAACTGGGCCCCCTAACTTCCTCCACTACCTGCTCTCCAGCCCAGTGTCACTGTAGGGACACGAAGGATGCTAATAAAGAGACAACCCTGGACCTAACCGGTTTGGCTTAATGGATGGAGCCTCGGCCTGCGGACTGAAGGGTCCCAGGTTCGATTCCGGTCAAGGGCATGTACCTTGGTTGCCCGCACATCCCCAGTAGGGGGCGTGCAGGAGGCAGCTGACCAATGTTTCTAACTCTCTATCCCTCTCCCTTCCTCCCTGTAAAAAAATCAATAAAATACATTTTTTTTAAAAAAAAAAGAGAGAGACAAGCCTGGCCAAACAGCCCCAGGGCGGATGGGAGCTGCCCTCTGCCCTCCCTCTCACTCTTGTGGTTAGCTGCGGATATTCTGGGCTCCAATCCCGTGATGCCCAGAGAAAATAGCAGGCGGCCAACTTAGAAAGACAAACTGGACACAGGAGGCAGTTGCAACCCACACCACTTCTGTGCAACCCACACCACTTCTCACGCCCTTGTCCAGGTGGAGGGTCCTCCGGCCTACAATCCCCCAAATGCTGCAGGTGTAATGGCCCGAGGCCAGCCTGGAGCTACAGCCCCATCTCCTCCCTACTCACCTGCGTCCTGGCCTCCTGATGCCAGGGCTGGGGGCTCCGGGGGGGCCTTCCTCCCCCAGCCTCGGAGGCGGGTCCTCGGCGGGGAGTGGGAGGCCGGGAAAGGGCCTGGCGCTGGGGGCCCCATTCCGAGGGAGGGCGCACGTCGATGCGACTCAGTGGGGTATGGGGTCTGGCAGGGAGTGGGGTGTCACCCGAGGAGGGAGGGGGCCTGCGTGCAGGGGCCGACCGGGGCCGGGGGAGGCTCCGAGGGGAGGGCGGACGAGAGAGGGGTGTGAACAGGCTGCGGGGAAGAGAGAATGGGGGGGGGGGACTGGCTCAACTCGAGCCCCCTCGCCCCACCACCCACCAAGTCAGTCTCAAAGACGTGTCTCCCTTTGGGGTGTCTCCCTGTCCCTCTAAGACAGTGGTTCTCAACCTTCTGGCCCTTTCAATACAGTTCCTCATGCTGTGACCCAACCATAAAATTATTTCCGTGGCTACTTCATCACTGTCATGTTGCTACTGTGATGAATCGTCATGTAAATATCTGATCTGCAGGATGGTCTTAGGCGACCCCTGTGAAAGGGTCGTTCGACCGCCAAAGGGGTCGCGACCCACAGGTTGAGAACCGCTGCTCTAAGAGCAGAACCCTCCTCTTGGCCAGATCCTGCATAATCCCTCCCCTTTTGGCATCTCCTCAAGGCTCTCCCTCCGCCCCCCCCAGGTTCTGACCCCACAGGAACCCCAGCAAGTCCTACTCAAGAAAGCAAGCGCTAAGCCACGCCCCCAGCCGGTCCCAGTCCCCGCCCTTCTCTTAGGCCACGCCCCCAACCCAGCTTTTCCCCTCCCGGACCCCCCTGGTCCAACTCACTCCGGGCTCCTGGTCCTCTGAATCCCAGGTCCAGACTGGAGGTCGGCATGGGAAGTGGGAGTGAGCGGCCCGGGGCGGCCACGCTCTCTGGAAAGCCGAGCCCCTTGCGGCGATTCCAAGCTGGGCCCCTCGTCCCCCTTGTTCGCCTCCGGAGGACCGCCGGGGCCGCCGGGGCCCTCCCCCGGCTGGGGGCGTGCGGGTGACCTGGGTCGCCCCCTAGCGAGTGAGCACAGAAAAAGACAACACTCCTTGGCACCTCATAACAGCCCTTATTCTCAATGCACAGACAAAGGCACAGGGACCGACACAGAAAAAAAAAGGGGGGGAGGTAGTGCACTATCAATCACTGTGTCCATTTTGCAGATGGGGAAACTAAGGCCCGAGTGTGGAAGACTTGTAGAGGAACACCAAATGGGACCCCAATGCCCCAGACTACGCATCTCCAGCCTGAAGACTCGGCCAGACCCGGGGAGAGACAGTCTGAAGCCTTAAAATAAATAAATAAATAAATAAATAAATAAATAAATAAATAAATCTGGCCGTAACCAATTTGACTCAGTGGATAGAGCGTCGGCCTGCGGACTGAAAGGTCCCAGGTTCGATTCCGGTCAAGGGCATGTACCTGGGTTGTGGGCACATCCCCAGTAGGGGGTGTACAGGAGGCAGCTGATCCATATTTCTCTCTCATGGATGTTTCTAACTCTCGATCCCTCTCCCTTCCTCTGTAAAAAGTCAATAAAATATATATTTAAAATAAATAAATAAATAAATAAAAATCTGACATGGCAGAGAAAGACAAGTATCACATGATCTCACTCACATGTGGGATCTAATTGACAAAATAAACTGATGAGCGGATTGGATCCAGAGACATGGAAGCATAGGACAGAGTGCGGGATCTCAGCGGGAAGGCAGGGGAGGGAGGGTGGGTGACAGGTCATCAACCAAAGACCTTATGTGCATATATGCATGGCCCATGGACACGGACAGTAGGGTAGTAAAGGCCAGGGGCGGGGTGGGGGCAGGGGCGGGGCGGACTGGAGGGGGTTAATAGGTGGGAAAGGAGACATATGTAATACTTTCAACAATAGAGATTTAAAAATAAATAATAAAAAATCTGACATTGTGGCCCCCGCCCGGGTGGCTCAGTGGTTGAGCATTGACCTATGACGGGGGAGGTTGAGGTTCGATTCTGGTCAAGGCACATGCCCGGGTTGTGGGATCAATCCCCAGTAGAGGGCATGTAAAAGGCAGCTAATCAATGATTCTCTCTCGTCATTGATGTTTCTATCTCTCTCTCTCTCCCCTTCCCTTCCTCTATCTGAAATCAATATATATTTTTTCAAATATATTTCATTGATTTTTCACTGAGAGGAAGGGAGAGAGATAGAGAGTTAGAAACATCGATGAGAGAGAAACATCGATCAGCTGCCTCCTGCACATCTCCTACTGAGGATGTGCCCGCAACCCAGGTACATGCCCCTGACGGGAATCGAACCTGGGACCCTTCAGTCTGCAGGCTGACGCTCTATCCACTGAGCCAAACCGGTTCCGGCTGAAATCAATATATTTTGATCAAAATATTGTGTCTTTTTTTTTTTAAAAAAACTGACATGTGTAGGGGCAACCTCTGGGTATAGACTTCTGAGGGAGCCAATCAGAGAGAGTGTGGAATATTGATAAGGGGGCCTGGACAACGTGGTGGGTGGAGCTTAGAGGAAAAGACTGCATTTCTTGCAACACAGGGGCCTGAGGGGCGGAGTCTCTTTTGCTAGGAGACTGGTGATTGGGTGCTGAGGGCCTCCAGGGGAGGAGTTGGGGATGAACAGACACCCCAGGTTGGAGCAGCTGGGCCAGGTGCGTGGCCTGTAACTCACCCATCATCTCCCTCCGCGCGGGAGGCCCTGCCCAGCGCGCGTATCCATCCGCGCAGGTCCTCCAGCGTGTCCGCCGCCAGGACGTAGGTCCTCATGCCAGGATGCTCCGCCTGCGGGGAGAAAAAGCTGGCCACTGGGACGCCCGAGGTGGCATCCATCCTGGCCAAGATCTTTGATCTACAATAAAGGTGCCCCAATGCCTCCCGCATCGCCTAGTGCACAGCGCATCGGGGGATGGAGGGACTCACGGTGAAGGTGAAGCGCCGCCCCCGGGGGGCTCCGGGCCCATCGGGCCGGACGCTGTAGCTGGGGAGCAGAACGCTGCCCAGGACACTCTCCTCGCGGCTGTCTGCAAAGAGAGGGCCCGAGGTCAGGGGTCACACAGAGATTGGAAGGCCACAAGGCTCCGTTCTCAACCTGTGGGTCGCGACCCCTTTGGGGGGCGAACGACCCTTTCACAGGGGTCGCCTAAGACCATCGGAAAACACATATATAATTACATATTGTTTTTGTGATGAATCACTATGCTTTCATTATGCTCAATTTGTAACCATGAAAATACATCCTGCCTATCAGATATTTACATGACGATACATAACAGTAGCAAAATTACAGCTATGAAGTAGCAACGAAAATAATTTTATGGTTGGGGGTCACCATAACACGAGGAACTGTATTAAAGGGTCGCGGCATTAGGAAGGTTGAGAACCACTGGGCTAGAGGAAAGGGAGGGTGTGAGGGGCGTCCCTCGCCCCATGCCGGCTGCGGTACTGACCCTTGTAGTAGAAGAGGCAGTGGCCAGAGAGAACGAACCAGCGGCGTTTCCAGAGCCGGAGCCCGGAGCTGTCCTGGGGGGGCGGGGGGAGGAGAGAGTGAGGAGCGGGTCCGGAAAGGAGATGGAGACAGTGACACTTGGGTACAAAGACTCGGAGAGAGGGGAGGACCAAAACACGTTTGATGCAATAGATTCAGACAAAAGACTGGAAGGCAGGAGGTTGAGAGGAGGGAAGATTCTGGACACAGTCAGACCTGAGTTCAACTCCCAGCTCCACCACTTGCAGACTACGCCCTTACTTACACAGTCATGTTCCCACCGGGACCCTCGGGTGTTCCGTTCCCATCTGTCAACTGGGGGTTGAGAAGTTACGGAAGCCATAGCCTGTTTGGCTCAGTGGGTAGAGCATGAGCCCGCAGACTGAAGGGTCTTGTGTTCGATTCTGGTCAAGGGCACGGTCCTCAGTTGGTTGCAGGCTCAATTCCCAGCCTCAGGTCGGGGCAGGTGCAGGAGGCAACCAATTGATGTGTCTCTCTCATATCGATGTTTCTCTCTCTGTCTCTCCCCCTCGCTTCCACTCTCTCTAAAAATCAATGGAAATATCCTCCGGTGAGGATGAACAAAAAATAGAGAGAGAGAAGTTATGGGAAAGTTGGAACAGATACATGCCACTCATGGGCAGGGGCTGGATATATCTGATGATTCTGGAGCCTGAGACACAGAGGCCAGGAAGGTGGCACTGCATTATAACGGAATCCTGCATCTCCCCATCCTCTCTGCCAGCACTACTCCACTGCCAACCTGGGCCCCTCTTCTCTTCAATCCCTGCCCACAGAAGCAATAGAATCTTTCAAAGTAAATCAGATCATGTGAGTCCCTGCTCAAAAACAGAGCTTACCATCACACTTAGAATAAGTCGCCAATTCCTTACCCTGGTTCACTGGCTTCCAGGGTATTTGAAACTTGGGCCTGCAGAGGACTCACCAGGAGGCCTTGTCAAAACCGGGTTCCTGGGCCCATCCCCACGGCTCAGAGTCAGTAGACCTGGGATGGAGCTTGACAGCTTGCCTGTCCAGCAAGTTCCCGGGTGCTGCTGGTGCTGCCAGCCTGGGACACACTTTGAGAATCACTGCCTCTCTGTCCCCTTGGCTTCTCCAGACACCCAGCGTTGGCCTGTGGTGGGGCCTTTTGCTTTCGGATTCCCTCTGCCCCCCAGATCTTAGCATGAGGGGCTCCTTCTTGTCATTCAGTTCTCAGCTCAAATGTATGTCACCCCCTCAGAGACGCCTTCCCTGAGCAACAGACAAAGGTAGCTTTCATCCCTCAGCCACTTTAGAAAACATCCCTGTATTAGTTCTTCACAGCACCTCATTTCACAGAAATTCCTATGATCTGAAATCATCGATTTCACATTGACTTTATTTACATACTAGAGGCCCAGTGCACAAAATTTGTGCACCCAGGGGGGGAAGGTCCCTCAGTCCAGCCTGCACCCTCTCACAGTCCGGGAGCACTCGGGGGATGTCTGACTGACGGCTTAGGCCTGCTCCCCACAGGGACATCCTTATCGCTGCCACAGAGGCAGGAGAGGCTCCTGCCATCACCACTGCGCTCACCAGCCATAAGCCCAGCTTCTGGGCATCTGCCCCCTGGTGGTCAGTGCGCGTCACAGTGACCCGTCATTCTGCCATTCGGTCTAGTTGCATATTAGCCTTTTATTATATAGGATTATATACAACGTATTATTTCACTCATTCCATTTATTTGTATACTGATTTGTTAACCACCCCTGCCCCACACCCATCCTGAATGGACTATGGATATTTGGCCTATTTGCGTGGTATGTGACCCTGGGCTTGGCACACTGTCATGTCGAAGAAGTTGTCACTGAATGAAGGAATGGATGAATGAAACCATGACAGAATAAGGGGAGAATGAATGAGAGCAAAAGCAACACAAAACAAAACAAATGCGGAGGCTTAGAAGGAGAGAAAGAGCAGGCAGCCAGGGACACAGCCTCTAGCGTCACTCGGAGTGTCTGGTGCCTTCTCCTGCTCACTCCACCTGCTTATGCAGCCAGCCTCTGATGTGCACCGGGAGGTTGGGGTCCCTTCGGAGTGCATTGCCTCTCTTCCCGAACGCGTGCACCTTGCTTACTGCCCGGGTGGGCTTCTGAGGAGAGAAGGAGACAAGTGAACAAGGCTTGGGGGAGGGGCAGTGCAAGGGGAGGCGGGCAACCCCCTCGTCTGGTGCCCATGGAGACCAGGTGCAGGAGGGAGCTGAGCTTTGAGGTCAGAATGGGCGTGCACAGTGCAGAGCTGAGACACTTATCACATGTGGAGAGAGGTGTTCAGAGGCAGGGAAGAGGCTGGCCCAGGAGGAAGGAATTTTGGAGCGAAGCATCCACCACCAAGGAGAGGATGCCCTTGGCCACCAGAGCCGGAGATGTGGGGCAGCCTTTGAGATCTGAACTGGAAGTATTGCCTGGGAAGTCCCCATATCAGGAGGCCTCCATGCGATGAGTCAGAATCAAAGGACGCTCAGGGCCAGAGAGAGGCATCGCTCAGCAACCACGTCCAGGGTGGAGGGGCCCCGGAATCACTCCATCCCAGTGGTCGGCAAACTGCGGCTCTCGAGCCACATGCGGCTCTTTGGCCCCTTGAGTGTGGCTCTTCCACAAAATCCAGACTTTTGCGCATGGGCCACGAAGTTTCAATCGCACTGTACGTGCGCGCCCGCACGTGGTATTGTGTGGAAGAGCCATGCTCAAGGGGCCAAAGAGCCGCATGTGGCTCGCGAGCCGCAGTGTGCCAACCACTGCTCCATCCCAACAGACAGAGCCCCTCTCTCTCCTGTGCACACAGGGTCTCAGGCATCCACGGCCGCATTCCCACAGCTGCCCTCAGGGATGGTGCTGAGCAAGGTCAGGTTCGAATCTATGGACTCGGAACTTGGGAAAGTGGGAATGAGGGAGGGGCAGGGCGGGAGGACAAGGGAATCCGGTGTCACCGAACGCTGGGCTGGGCGACCAGATGGGATGCAAGTATCTTGGGCCTCATGGGGCCTGATGGCCAGAGAAAGGTCTCTCCTTGTCGGATTTCAGCCCTGGGCGCATGGATGGCTAGAGATTGGGCAGGGAGCTCAGGAGCCGCTCAGGAGCCACTGAGCCGCCACTGCATCCGAGGTCCTGGGGGGCGTGGCTCGCGGCTGGGGCGTGGCCTGTCTTAGCAGCCAGACTCGATCCGGCGGTGCCTCTGGCTTTGAATCAGGAAAATGCAAGGGGTGGGGACGGCTGCAAGTGCGTCGGAATTCCTAGCTGCAGCGGGTGGTCAGTGCGGGCCCCAACCAGGCCTGGCAGACCCTGTTGCTAAGGATCTTTGCTCTTGACGACCGGTGTCCCTGGGGTGGCCCCCACCCAGGGCTAGGAAACCGGAGGAGGGGGCAGCCCCGAGCCCCGCCCTCCTCCCCGGGCCCCCCCAGGAAGCTCCCACCTTGGTGCTCAGGCTGCTGAGCGACGAGATGGTAGAGGCGCTGCTGGCCAGGCTGAGGCTGCTCCGAGGCCGGCCCTCCTCCATAGAGGGCGAGAAAGAAAGGGACTGTGTGCGCGTCCCTGCAGCTGACCCGGCTGGGGACAGAGCCGAGGTCAGGGGCTCGCAGGTCGGAGGAGGCTGCGGAGAAAGAGCCTGTTGTTTGGGGGCCGGGGGGCTGGGCGAGGCCCGGCCTGGGCCCGCATACCGAGGGTGATGCCAAGAGAGAGGTGGGCGGCACTGGCAGCTGCGGGGAGGGGGCAGCTGTCTGTGGCCCAAGACAGAGAATAGGGGCTCCTTTATTCTTGGCACCCCCCGCCCCCACCCCCCACCCCCGCACAATGGCCAGGAATTTGACCCTCTCCCCTCTCTGTGCTTAGGGACCCCTCTTTCCGGCTTCCTCCAGCTACTGTCTCCTGCACTCCTTCACCCCTCCCACATGCACCCCAAACCATCCCTGCCAAGCCCTGGGGCACCAGGAATGTGCACCCCTTTCGGCCCAGCCAGGGAACTTACCAGCTCCGGGTCCCAAGGACAGGGGGCAAGAGGGTGGTGTGGGTGCTGGGCGCGGGCGCAGCCGCAGCTCCATCCAGTGCCCCTCAGGGGCTGCCCCTCATAGGCCTGTCTCACTTCTCTGCTCTCACACACCCTCTGTGTCTCTTATGGCCTCTTCTTCTCGCTCTCCCTTTCTTTCAGACTGTCCCTGTCTCCCCGTCTCACCTCTGTCTCTCTCCCTCTCTGATCTCTGTCTCTTCCAGTCTCTTACTCATTTCTCTCTCCCTCCCTCCCGCCCTCCCTCACACACACACACCCATATCACTTTCTCTCCCAATCCTTGTTTCTGTTTCTGTCTAAATCTTTTCCTCTGGGACTCCTAGTCTGTTCCTTAAGTCTCTGTCTTGTTCTTTCCCTCTCTCCCTCTCTGTCTAGCCCAAGTCTCTCTCCCCCTCCCATTCAATCTCTCCCTCTTTCTCTCTCTCTTTCTCTCTCTCTCTAGTCCTCCACTTCTGCTGTTTCCTCCTCTGCCTGCTTCTCCTTTTCACTTTCTCTTCTTCCCTCTCCCAGTTTCCTTCTTTCTGCTGGTCTTTCCCTCCCTCCAGCCGCCCACGCTGCTGTCTCCCCTCCCAATCCCCGCTGACCCCGCCCCTCTTGGCCTCCCCACCACAGCCTGACCCCTGGCTCAGCTGCCCCCACAGCTGAGGGGAGGAGCTGGGCCACCCTTGACTCCTGGCTCCCTGCTGGGCTGGGGCCTGGAGAGCCCGGGTCCCCTAAGGGCTGAGGCTGGTCGTCCCAAATGTTTGTGGAGAGTAGGAGCTGAGCCTCAACGCCAGGATCTCCACGGGCTGGTTGGGGTCAGGAGCCTGAGAGACGGGTCCTCAGAATGGAGATGGCTTGGCTCTTGGGAGGGGTGGTGTTTCAGAGCCCTGGGTACCTGGAAAGGTGTGAGCTAGGACTCAGGACTCCTGAGTTGTGAGTGAAGCCTGGGTCAGGAAGTGGTGGCTCTGAGGGTGGGTCCCCGTCCTCCTGGGAGGAGGGAGTGGCCTTGAAGTCCTGGATTCTGGCTCTAGCAGGGTCAAGTTGATTCTGGCTATAGCGGGTCAGAGATCCACTCAGATCCAGGTGAGAATTCTGCTCCGGGCTAAGACTAACCCCCTCAGAAGGGAGTCGTGGTTCCTGGGCATATTTTGGGAGCAAAATGATGGACCGGGTAGGGAGGGGTGTTACCGGGAAGGGGACCTGGCCCTGAGAGGGTCTGCCTAGGGCCGGCAGTAGTGTGTGGGTTTTTGACTTCCTGCAGGAAAAAATTCACAACAGGAAGCCAGGTGAATTTTAGATGCTTTTTGTGGACGCTGGGGACAGTGAAACATGGAAGGGCTGGGGAAATGAGCTGGGCTGGGCTGCTCTGGCTCACTAATAAGTCAGAGAAAGGGGGATTTGGGGGACAGGGTCAGGGGGGTTGGCCTGGGATGAGCTGCCGCTGCCCATTGCTGCTCTGGTTGCAAGCCTCCTGGGGTCCCTTAGAGTTTAGGGGATGCAGGCCTGTGGGGGGAGAAGGGGTGGGAGGGGAAGGCGAGGGGGTGCTTCTGGAAGGAGAGCACTTGCTAGGACCTTTGTTTGTTTGTGTGTGTGTGTGTGTGTGTGTGTGTGTGTGTGTGTTTCCCCCTGGTACCTCGCCTAAAATCTCCACCCTTAAAACCCTTAGGACAGAGGACCCCGAGAGCTCTCCCTTCCAGAAGCACTCCTTTGCCTCCCTCACCCTGCTACCCAGGGTGTCAACTTTATCTTCCTCACTTCTAAGCTCAAGGGCCCTTCCTTTACCTCTATAACTTGTCTCCTAAGCCTATTTCTTCTACGAATTACTTCTTCCACCTTCATGATTTTTTAAAAATATATTTGTATTGATTTCAGAGAGGAAGGAAGAAGGAGAGAGAGACAGAAACATCCATGATGAGAGAGAATCATGGTGGATCGGCTGCCTCCTGCATGCCCCCCACTGGGGATCGAGCCCACAACCTGGGCATGTGCCCTTGACCGGAATTGAACCTGGGACCTTTCAGTTTGCAGGCCGACGCTCTATCCACTGAGCCAAACCGGCTGGGGCCACCTCCATGGTTTTATAAATAAATATTCTCTTACAGTTTGAGTCTTGGCTCTGAATTCTCTCGTAGCCAGAACCCACGAACCAAGGTCGCTGAACCCAACTATGGCCTGACCCCAGAGGTCTAACACCGTGCCCTTCCCGCTGCCCCCAACTGTACTAGTTGCTCCAATGTGACATCACCCCAACATTTGTCGGGAGGTGTCTTTGTTTACATCAACATTTTATCCCACAAAACACAATGTGGCCCCTAAGTCTAGTGGTGACCCTTCTGTGGAACCTCCCTCATGTTTACTCAGTTGACTGCTCCCACCAACAATAGTAAACTCTTAACCAGAAGACACCTCGTGTTGCTGTTCAGACTGGAAAGCCCACACAGGATACATGTGAGCTCTAGCACATTCACCGTGCTGCTGGGGTAATTCCCCTTCACTCAGGAAACGGTACTTGACCTTTAATATAAGTTTTGCTATGAATTATGACAGAGAAAACGGGGGAAACTCAGTTTGCGAGAGGGGTTAACAATTCTAACTGGAACAGATGAGCCAATGAAATGCTTATACCACAGACTGAATGAGCTGCCGGGTGCATAAGCGGTGCTGATGAGAACAGGTTGGTCGGAAATACGTGCCTCTCTCCAAGCTGGCATTTCAGCCACAGGTTGGCTCTGGCAGTATCGGGACCTATGTTTCAAGGGGTTTTAAAGGCTGGGTGTTTAGAGGGGGACTTAGGGGATGATTCCAATAGAATAATCATCAGCTTTATGCTGCTGTTGGTACAGTAGATTTATTATCTTAATCTCATCTGTCTTTGGGTGTGGTTGGCAAATGGCATGATTGGATTTCTGCCTGTCCCACCTACTATTTTTCTTTTAATATATTTTATTGATTTTTACAGAAAGGAAGGGAAAGGATAGAGAGTTAGAAACATCGATCAGCTGCCTCCTGCACACCCCCTACTGGGGATGTGCCTGCAACCAAGGTACATGCCCTTGACCGGAATCGAACCTGGGACCCTTCAGTCTGTAGGCCGATGCTCTATCCACTGAGCCAAACCTGTTAGGGCCTCACTTATTCTTTTAAGTGTCCTTGGTTTAGGGAAGATAGGATTTACTAGGTGGCTGCTATCTGAGTGCCTTGGTTTCCCTATTCTGCTTGTTCCAGTTTACTCACCTCCCAGGGGGATTGGGCTAGGCCCGTGGTTGGCAAGCCGTGGCTCTCGAGCCACATGGGGCTCTTTGGCCCCTTGAGTGTGGGTCTTCCACAAAATACCGCCACACTCATGGGGCCAAAGAGCTGCATGTGGCTCATGAGCTGCGGTTTGCCGAGCCACAAGTTTGCCGACCACTGGCAGGCCCTAGGCCTGGGACTTTTGGCAGAAGACCCCCGCTCCCATCAGGTTCATTCGATGCCACCCAACCAGAATTTTAGTTTGTGTAATCAGAGCTCTTGGATGATTTTTGAAGCGGGTGAAATCCAGGCATGGAGCCTTGTGCATGAAACCGGGAAGGGGTGTCCACTCACTAAATATTGATTGAGTACCTACTATGTGCCAGGCACTGGGAAGAAAGCAGTGAGCAAAATAAAGGATCTACCTTCAGGATGTTTACATTCTAGTTTTCATTTGCTGCGAATCTACACTCTGCTGTGGCCACCTTGGGCAGGCGCACTCCATTCCCGAGACTCAGTTTCTTCATCTGTGAAATTAAAAACAAGAATACTGCCCTAGCTGGTTTGGCTCAGTGGCTAAAGCGTTGGCCTACGGACTGAAGGGTCCCAGGTTCAATTCCAGTCAAGCGGGCTCGATCCCCAGTAGGGGGCGTGCAGGAGGCAGCCGATCAATGATTCTCATCATTGATGTTTCTATCTCTCTCTCTCTCCTTCCATCTCCTTTCCTCTTTGAAATCAATAAAAAAAAATATTAAAAACAAACAAACAAAAACAAGAATACTCTCCTATACCGGATGCGACGGTGGGAGACTCTAGACTGGGGCCTGCGGGTTCAATTGGGGTCAGAGAGCTCCCTCACGGCTAGAGCCCATGACGCATTTGATTGACAGCTGGCTTGTGTCGGGGCGTGGTCACGCTTAAAATGCCGCGGTGATGACACACAGCCCGGAATCCCCGCGAGAATTCCAACCTTATTTCCTTTCCTGCTTCTCTGCTTTTTTTCGTTTCGAAGCCCCGCCCCTTTTCGAGACGTCAGCACGTCCGGTGGCGTAAGACTATAAAAGGCCTCGCGGGCGGTGGCGCACACTCATTGGCTCCCTTCCCAGCACAGTTGTTGATTTCATGCGCCACGCCGCGAGACCCCGCCGCTCCGCGAGACCCCGCGCCCGTTTGTCGCGACCGCGCTTGCAGCGACCGGAGAGAGTTTGAGCGCCGAGCCCGACGCCGCAGGGCGAGATGAAAGCGCTGGCCTCCCGAGCCGTCCGGACCCGCGAATGCTCCTGGCAGCCCAAGCCGGCGCTTTTGCCCCCGAGGTGACGCGCAGCCCGCATCCGGTGAGTGAGGGACGGGGACGCACGGGTCTCCGCGGGCTGGGGGCGAGGGCTCAGACTTTCGGTCGTGAAGGAGGAGGGAGCTTGGACCTCTGGGTAATGAGACAGGCATGTTCGGGGCCGGGACTCCTGGGTCCTGAGGAAGAGGCCTGGGAACCGGAATTCCTGTGTCCGGTGGGGGCGGCGGGGCGGGGCCAGGCCCCAGGGCTCCGACGTGAGTAGAGGGATTGGGAGCGTGGAGTGCTGAGCCGGTCTAGGAGCCAGACTCGGTCCCCAGGGAGCAACCAGGGGGCTGAGGAGGCCGGAATTTTTTTTTTTTTGCTTAAAACAAATTTATTTCCGCACAGTTCTGGAGGCTAGAAGTCTGCAGTAAAGATGGCAGCGGGGGGTGGGGGAGATGGCAGCAGGGCCACGCTCCCTCTGAAGGCCCTAAGACAGAATTCTTCCTTGCTGCTTATTTTCCGGTGTTTGTTGTCAGTTCTTGGAATTCCTTGGCTCCTAGCTCTGCCTCCGTAGTCACATGGCCATCTTCCCTCTGTGTGTGTGCCTCTAGTGGCCTTTGTTATTTTTTAAATGTTTATCTTTATTGTTGAGAGTATTACAGATGGGTGTGGCGGGAGTCCGGGGTCGGAATTTTTGAGTCTCCAAGGGTGGCGGGTGTTGGGGGCCTGGCTTGTCAATCCTCAGGAGGATGAGAGAACCAAAGACCAGGACTTTATCCCGAAGGGGAACTAATAGAGGACCTGTGTTCTCCCTTCTTGGGCCTGGGACTTGTGGGTCTGAGGGAAAATGACAGCCTTGGACTTTTGGGTCAAAGGAAGGAGGGAATGGGGACCTGGACTCCTGGGTATTGAAAGGAAAGAGAGGCAGGAACCTACGGACGGAGATGGGAGTGGCTGGTAATCGGAAAGGAATGTTGGCAGGGACTCATGTTGCTATTTGTGTTAGTGTTTCCGTTGCTGACTCAAGGTCATCCCCTGATGCTGTTTCCTAAATGGCTTCTTACTCCCTTTTCCCCAGCCCAGACAGATGGCTCCAGGCCAAGTGCCCCAGCCCCTCCCCTGGAGGGATGCCCACCCCTTCTTCCTCCTGTCCCCGCTGATGGGCCTTCTCAGCAGGGCCTGGAGCCGGCTGAGGGTCCCAGGACCTCTAAAGCCCTGGCTGGAGGACGCAGTAACGAGTGCAGATCAGGGAGAAGCTTGCCTGGAGGAAGCGACTAAGGCTGCTTTGGCCACCCACTATGCCCCATGGGGTGGGCACCCTCCGCAGGAGCCTGGAGACAGTGGAAGAGCTGTGGAGGATGGAGGGTCGTCCTGCCCTGACCGAGAGGCCAACAGTTCTCTTCTTGAAGCCTGGGAACTTTCAGAAGATGATGAAGAATATGGTGGGGAAGAAGCAACCAGCATCCCTAAAGAGCAAGGAAGTGACTATATAGGTGGCCAGCCTGCTCCCATGCCCCTCAGCCTTCTGAGAACCCTGCAAGACCCTCCTGGGAAAGAGCAGACTGAGGAAAGAGGAGTTGCTGAAGATAAAGTGATGACATTCTTCTCTTTCCCTCCATCACACTGGGAGCACTGTCCAGGGATGGAGGAGGAGGAGACTGGAGAAGGTGTAAATAAAGTTCCCACAACATCTACTTCCCCCTCATCCCCAGGATCCAAGCCCAGTGCTTCGGTGTGTGCTGCAGGGGAAGAAGAGGCTGGAGCTAAGGAGGAAGAAAGAACAGAGAGTGAAGAAACCCAGAAGATCTCCATTACCTCTTCATCTGCAGGCTCCCGCCCCAGCGCCTGGGAGTGTAATTCAGGGGAGAAATCTGAGGAAAAGGATGGAAAGGCTGAGAAAGAAGCTGACCCAGAGCCCCACACCTCAGTTCTAAGCCACAGGCCCCTGCTCAGGACCTGGCAGCATCAACCCAACAAGATCACAGAGGAGGAGGAGGAGGAGGACAACGCTTCAGGGGAAGCTGAGGGTCTGTCAGCCATCCCCACCACAAGTACCTTCTTGAGGGCCTGGGTGTGTTGGCCAGGAGAGGACACAGAGGAGGAAGATGAGGACAGTGATTCAGGAGCATCTGAGGAGGAGGGAGAAGCTGAGGGTCCCTCTTCCATCCCCACCACAAGTACCTCCTTGAGGGCCTGGGTGTATCGGCCAGGAGAAGACACAGAGGAGGAAGAGGAAGATAGTGATTCAGGAGCAGCTGAGGAGGAGGGAGAAGCTGAGGGTCCCTCTTCTATTCCCCCCACAAGTACCTTCTTGAGGGCCTGGGTGTACCAGCCAGGAGAAGACACAGAGGAGGAAGAGGAAGATAGTGATTCAGGAGCAGCTGAGGAGGAGGGAGAAGCTGAGAGTCCCTCTTCGATTCCCCCCACAAGTACCTTCTTGAGTGCCTGGGTGTACCGGCCAGGAGAGGACACAGAGGAGGAGTATGAGGAGAATGAGGATGAGAAAGATGATTCCAGGACAGCTGGGGAGACAGAGGGAGTGGAAGCTGCTGAGGAATGGGGAGAAGCTGAGCCCTTCCGAGTGGCCATCTACCTACCAGGAGAGAAGCCACCACCTCCCTGGCCTCTTCCTCGGCTGCCCCTCCGACTGCAAAGGCGGCTCAAGTCTGCAGGAACCTCCACCCAGCATCCGGACCCCGAGACTCCCCAAAAGGCCAGAAAGGTTGGTGCTGGGGGCTCTGATTCCCTTATTTTTTAAAGCTGGGGACAGTAAAACAAGGGCTTACGATAGAAGAAACAAGAGGGCTGCTTTGGCTCACTAGAAAGTATGAAAAAAGGGGGCTAGAGACAGATTCGGGGGTTAGCCGAGGATGAGCTGAAAGGCGTGGGCGTGCCCCGGGAGGGAGAACACCTGGGATTCCTGACTGTTAGGGAGGAGGGAGCTGGGACTGGTCCCCTGTGTGTTACAGAGGGTTGCATGTGAACTCCACTGGGAGGGCTGTGCTCATTGTAATGCAATCCTTTGCAAGAGGCTGGGCTCCCCTGGGATCAGCTGTGGTACTTGTCAGCCCCAGAGAACCACCTCTGTCTTCAGTGAGTCAGACGGAGAATTTGGTGGCAGGCAGATGACCAGACAGATAGCAAGCATTTTTGTGTAATTTTTGTCTGGTTCTCTCTTCCCTCTCCCCCCTGTGGCCATGTGTATCCTGTGTCTGTCTGTGCCGGTCTGTCTCCAGGTGCACTTCTCTGAGAAGATCTCCATCCATTTCCTGATTGTCTGGGCTGGACCAGCCCAGGCTGCCCGAAGGGGCCCCTGGGAGCAGTTTGCCCGGGATCGAAGCCGCTTTGCCCGCCGAATTGCCCAGGCTGAGGAGAAACTGGGCCCCTGCCTCACCCCTGCAGCTCGGGCCAGGGCTTGGGCACGCCTCGGGAACCCTCCCTCTTCTCTGGCTGCCATACCTGCCACGACCCAGACCTTGCCCACATCCTGTGTCCAGGCCACACTCTTGAGCCATACTGTGGCCTCTCCCTCCCCTCTTTGTGTGTCCCTCTCTCCTGCCTTAGGCCTCAGTGGGAGGCGTGGCTAGGATCCTGTGGTTTTTGTGTTATTCACTATTTATTTTTTTACCAGTTGGTTTAAGAAATAAAGTCTTTTGGTTTGTACTGAGCAATGTCACCTTGTGTATCTGAACTGACAGTGTCTACCTCTCCTGGGTCCTGGATGTAGTTGGGGGGAATAGGAAAGAGGCGGTGCCGTAATAGAGGATAAACTACATTTCCCATCATCCCTCAAATTTGCCTCTTCTACTGAGGCTTCTTTTGAGCAAAAGGCGGGTGAGTTTTGTAGTTTTTCTTTGGCTTCCACCTAAATTTTATTACACTTGGGACAGTTATCTCCTCAAAGGGGGCTGGGAGCTAGACTCACTGGTCTCTAACCAAGGGTTAAGCTCCAGTTTTCTGCATCTCCCTGGAATATGCAGTGGGGCCTTGACTTACGAGTGTCCCGACTAACCAGTTTTTTGAGATACCAGCTGTCTCTCCGGGGATTTTTTGCTTTGAGTGGACAGAGTAATTTGAGTTAACGAGCTCGGTCTCGGAACGAATTGAACTCGTAATTCAAGGCCCCACTGTACAAACATCCTCCTACTGGCCTTCACATGGTGAGTTCCTTAAGGATTTTCAACTGCCCCGATTAAACATTTACAAGCCCTGTGCCCATTGCCTCAGTTTCCTTATCTGTGGCAAACAACTGCATATACCTTAGGGGATTACAAAGGCCCCAAAGGAGTTTGTGTTTAAAGTAATGCTTGTTGCCCAGGCAGCTCAGTGGTTGAGTGTTGACCTATAAACCAGGTCACTGTTCGATTTCCCATCAGGGCACATGCCCAGGATGCAGGCTTGGTCCCCAGTGGGGGGTGTGCAGGAGGCAGTCTATCAATGATTCTCATCATTGACGTTTCTCTCCCTCTCCGTTCCTCTCTGAAATCAAAGATTAAAAAAAAAATGCTTGTCAATTCAATGTGTTAGCGGGTATTGCAATTATTCTCCCTCACCCATGCATGTCTTCAGTTACCACCCAAGTTTATGTCTCCAGCTTAGAACTTCCTTCTGATCTGGTAAGAGCTGTCCAGCAAGGGCACCCTGTCCAGCCTCCCGCTCCCCCTTTTTTATTGGTTCCCAGGCTCCTACCGCTCTAGCCTTTCATTTTCCCAGACAACCTAGCCCCCTTCCACTTTACGATCGTTGCATGAGCTCTGTCTGCTATCTGATGTTCACATTCCTGACCCCTGGTGAATCAGCTAGTTCCTTGGGATTCTATAGGTGTAGTATGAAAACTTTTTTTAGATGCCTTGCTTTGAGCCAGCTGACTTGTGCCTCCATGGGCTTTTCTCCTTCATAGCAGAGGAGTGGTTTGGTTTTTTGTTAAGACCCTGTCTCCTATGATGCACTGAGTGCCACCAGAGCAGGTGCTGCTCAACAGCCCACTCCCTAGAACCCAGAACACGTCTAATAGGTGTTGGTTGTTAGTAAAGTGGTGCAAAAGAAGGCATGCTGGAGGCCGTTCTCCAAATGAGCAGGCACAGGCGCTGTGGAGAGTATTATATTTTATTGGATTACTCGCACGCCAGTTTCCCATCGAAACTGGACAAACAGATAGCAAAGGCTTGAAGTGGGCAAAGGGGGAAGCAGAAGTCCATGGTGAACATGTCTGGGGCCACGCGGCCGAACTGAAGCACCAAGTAGTCGGCTGAGGAGCAAGTTAGAAACCTAGTCAGACTCTTACCCTGCCCTATGAGCTGAGAAAACTAAGAGGCTGTAAGGCGCCCTTACTTTGCCCGGAAAGCCTATTAGTGCCGCATAAACTACAGTTCCCAAGAGGCTTTGCAACAGCGTGGCGTGGGCCTTGCTGAGAGAAAACCTTAAGTGTTGATGGGAGTAGTAGTTCTTGTCCATTGGTATCCCCGTTCCCTCCGCCCCTCACCCCCAGCCGGGTTCCTAGGAGCTCACGGTCATCTGGATACACAATCTGGAAGTTCTTGACCGAGGCCTGAGTGACTCGACCGTGAAAATTCAGCACGTAGGCGCCAGTTTCATAGCTCCACGATGGGGCTTTGTTTTGCAGCAGGACCAGCCCCTGGTTGGCCCCCCGTTGGATGCGACTCATAAGGCGGTCCCGCCCCTAGAGGGCAAAGCAGGGGGCGTGGTTAACCTACCACAAACTAGGCTTTTTTTTCTCCGGACACACAATTTTGAGTTTTTAGCCTCCCCTCCCTGAGACACATAAATCTGACAAGATCCTCCCAGCTGCACATGTGACCTGCAACCATGGGCCCCTCCTCCCTTAGGACCTCGGGCCTGTGCCATAGCCCTTCCTCCCCTATCGACCCAGAGATTCTCAACCTCAGCCAACTCACATTTTGTGGCTGGACGCTGATTCTCTTGTTCTGGCCATCAATTCCTGGAATGATCACAGACATTTTCCGGGGCCCTCGGAATCCCAAGACGTTGGTATCCTAGGGTATCATGCTCCAGTTGGCCTGGCTCTTTCTCCCTCCCCACCATCTGCTCCATTCACTCTCTAGTCTCCGGGATACTTACATAACACACAACGCCCAGCTCCTCCCTGATCCGGCCAGTGTCTGGGATGAAATACTTTTTTTCAGGATTCACCCCATTGTCGAAAATGGTGAATTTGGTGCCGAAGACATTAGATCTACTCCAGGAAGGCCACGGCCAGAATAAAATAATCATCGTTACCATTCTGCTGTACATTAACTACCTTCCCATGCCATCTTATCAATTCTTCCCATCAGTCCTCTACTACGTAAGACTCATTTCCACGTAGCCACAGTCCCAGACCTGCGATCCATAATTTATCATTTCCTGCCTCGGCCCTTTAGGAACCCTCTTCCATCTAATACCTGTTGGTTAGTATTAGAGGAGTCCCAGCCCCTGGCCTTTCAAGAAGGCCAGCCTGTGCTCCAAAACCTCCAGTTCTATTTCTAACCACCCTGGGGCTACAACCTGAAGAACTTCAGAGCCCACCAGTCCCTACGAGAAAAGGTCCTTCCTAGAGCAGGTAGGACTTGTGCTCTATGGCCTGTTGGGAAATGTAGTTCAATTCTCCCTTCTTCCCCCGGGTGCCCTGTCACCTGCCATCTGTTTCCCACACACATCAGGGCTCTGCCTACCTGACTTTGCCCACAAAGCTCTGCCCATCCCGAGACAGGTCTGTGGGGTCCAGGGAAATTAGATAATTAGAGGTTGTGCTCATTTTTCTCTTGCGCCCAGCGAGAAGGAAGTGCTGTGGATCAGAGAACAGCCCATCAGATTCTATTTCGGGGACTGGGCGAGGGCTAGGGGTCTAAAGACAAGGAAACGTTATGTCCGGGGGCGGGGGGAGGGGAGGCGGCAGAGGGAAGGGTAATGGGGCAATAAGCGCCCCCTGGCTTGCTGGGAGGTGCAGTTCCCACTGAAGAAAGTCACTGGCTGGGTCCTGAAGGGGAGCTACACATCTTAATGTCTCCCCTTCAGGCAGAGCCCAGGCAGGAGAGAACCTGACTAGCAGGCCTGTCTCTGGACAACAGGGAAGAGCCTCCCTTTGGACATTGCACCAGGTCTTCAGTAGGTGTTGCATCCTGGAAAAGTGGATCTGGCCCTAGCCGGTTTGGCTCAGTGGATAGAGCATCGGCCTGCGGACTCAAGGGTCCCAGGTTCGATTCCAGTCAAGGGCATGTACCTTGGTTGCGGGCACATCCCCGGTAGGAGGTGTGCAGGAGGCAGCTGATCGATGTTTCTCTCTCATCGATGTTCCTAACTCTCTATCCCTCTCCCTTCCTCTCTGTAAAAAGTCAATAAAATATATTTAAAAATAAAAAAAAGTGGATCTGGCTCTGAGTAGGAAAAGCCCTTTCTGGGAGAGAGAGAGTGCCTGGAGGGGCAGCCACAAAGAGAGGGGAGTGGCTAGGCTGAGAGGGGCGTGGCTTGGCTCTGCATAGGCAATCCACCAAGGGAGGGGCTTGGGTGGGGCCTTATAGCAAAGGCGGCTCCTTGAAGCGGCCAGACTCGGACCTACAAAGATGGGTTCTGGAAGGTGTGTAAGGGTGAGGTTTTGGACCCCGGTAGGGCGTGGCCTGAGTTTGAAAAAGCCGGGCCCAGCTCCACCGTGGGCAGGTCCTCGGCTGTGGGACGGGTAGGGCCTTTGCCACTGGGCTCTAAGGAGCTCGGTTCTGTGACGTTTTGGAGTTGGAGTGGACAGGTCCCAGCTCAGTGATGAGCGAGGTCTGCGTTCGTGAAAGTCAAGCCCCTGAGAGGTGGGGGCCGGCCCCCGCCGCCAGACCGCACCTTCCGGCTGTGGCCGTTGATCGCCTCCAAGTAGAGATAGTAGAAAGGGAACATGCCCTTGTCTATGCCACGCTTGTCGCGGCTGATGCAACACTGCATCGTGTAGCCGCGCACCGCTGGCCGCAACACATATTCTTCCAAGTCCGCGATGAGCCGCGGGTCTGGGGCGAGGAGAGTCGAGAGGGGCGAGCTCCGCGCACTGCCGAAGCCCCCGCCGCCCTCGCTTTCCAGGGCCTCGGACATCTTCTCGGCAGCCAGCCCTGGGAAATTCCTCCCTGTGGACTCCGACTCCTCTTTCTTTTCCTCCAGGTCTTCTCCCTGGCCCACATGCCAAATGCAAGTTGAGGTGCAGCCCAGACCCGCCCCAATCCCCGGCCCGTAAAACACTGATTGGCCATCCCAGCTCAGGGTTACACCCACTCTCGACCATGTATTCTGCCTATTGGTCAAACTTCTCGGCCACTTGCTGATCCCTTTCAGATTTCCCCCCAGCCAAGCCCCACTAGCTTCCCTCTGCGGTCTGGCTCACTCTATCTGCCGATTGGAGAATTCCTTTTGCAAGGCCCGTTCAGCTAAAACGTGTTCATTCGATCTAGATAACTTAATATGGCCCGGATCTACCCAACTGAAACTATTTGTTGTTGTTATTCTTAATCCTCACCGGAAGATATATATATTTTCCGTTGATATTTTTAGAGAAGGAAGGGAGGGAGAGAAGAAGAGAAACATCTATTCGAGAGAGACACATCTACTGGTTACTTCCTGCACCCACCCTGGCGGGACAGGGGATCAAACTTGCAACTCACGATGCTCTAACCACTCAACACACTGGCCAGAGCCCAACTGAAACTATGTATCTCACTTTCATCAATGCCAAAGTGAGTGCCAACTGGCCCTTCCCTATGGCTGTGTCACCCTCCCCCAAGCTCACAGCCTTTCAGTGGGCTGGGTTTTGATGTGCTCACATCTCTTCAAACCCTCATAATGGTGAATGGGGCACTCAGAGCCTCTGCGAGCTCAGTCAGCACAGGTTCTACCCAGCAGTAAAAGGGGCCTCTGATTGGGCTGCGGAGTTTTAGCACCACTCTCCTCTTCCTCTGTCTTGATGGGCTGTGCCATCTCTCACCCTGCTGGAGCTCGAGTCTCCACTTCCCCCATCATCATCCCTTCCAGGCGACTCGCATTCATCTCCACCATCCTGCGATTCGTTATCGTCCTCTGTACTGGACCCTAAAGGATGGAAGAAGCCGGAAGCAGACTGAGCTCGGGACACCTGGGTGCCAGGAGCTCGGGACAAGGTCACCAGTGGTAGCTCATCGCCCTCACTTGCCAGACCCCTCACCTCCCTCATATGCAAGGGGTCTACACAGGTCAAGGAGTCTCTGCCTGCCCTAAGCACAGAGCAGGATTTGAGCTCCCCCTTCCCTTTGTGCCAGAGAGAGCAGAGCAGAGACTGGGGATCTAGGATGGGGGTGGAGAGAGAGTGGAGTTTCGGGGTGATAATTAAGATTCCTGTTTTGCAATAGCGAAACAGTCCTTTCGTGAGAATAAAATGTCATTACAATGAAATATTAAAGAATAAAAGGGGCCAAAACCGGTTTGGCTCAGTGGATAGAGCATCAGCCTGCGGACTGAAAGGTCCCAGGTTCGATTCCGGTCAAGGGCATGTACCTGGGTTGCGGGCACATCCCCAGTAGGAGATGTGCAGGAGGCAGCTGGTAGATGTTTCTCTCTCATTGATGTTTCTAACTCTCTATCTCTCTCCCTTCCTCTCTGTAAAAAATCAATAAAATATATTTAAAAAAAAAATAAAAGGGAAGCCCTAGCTGGGATGGCTCAGTGGATAGAGCGTCAGCCTGTGGACTGAAGGGTCCCAAGTTCGATTCTGGTCAAGGGTACATGCCCAGGTTGCAGGCTCCACCTCCAGTAGGGGGCGTGCAGGAGGCAGCCAATCAAGAATTCTCTCTCAATGATGTTTCTATCTCTCTCTTCCTCTCCCTTCTCTGAAATATATATATATATTTTTTTTAAAGAATAAAAGGGAATGAAGTACTGATAATACTACAACATAGATGAACCTTAAAAACATGCGAACATGAGAAGCCAGTTATGAAAGATCATATTGCGTATTATTCTGTTTATCTGAAACATCGAGAATAGGCAAATCTAGGATTAGTGGTTGCCTAGGGCTAGGAGAAAGGCGGGTGGTGACTGGTAAGAGGTACAGGTTTCTTCTGGGGGTGATTAAAATGCAGGAAAATTGATTGTGGCGATAGGTGCGCATCTCTGTAAATATACTAAGAACCCTGGAATTGTAAACTTTAAATGAGTGAACTATTTCCAAAAGGCTGTTACAAAAGGGGGGAGGATTTGCCACTCGGAGCAGAGGGCCTGACGATGTCCCCCAAATTACCACGTCGTCCGTGGGGTATCCAACCCCTGCATCTTATCCTTGGGGGCCCTTTGAAAGGAGGGCGGAAGGTGGGAACATCCTCCACGAAGACCTCCTCCAACTCAGGATAGGACGTGTCTGGTGGGCAGAAGAGAGAAGGCACCTGGAGGCTGGGATCCCAGGGGAGGGAAGGGCTGGAGACTGAGATGACTGGGTGTTGGAGAAGGAGAAGGTTCAAGACCTGGACTTGGTCTCTGGCCGGTTTGGCTCAGTGGATAGAGCGTCGGCCTGCGGACTCAAGGGTCCCAGTTTCGATTCCCGTCAAGGGTACATGCCCGGGTTGTGGGCTCGATCCCCAGTAGGGGGCGTGCAGGAGGCAGCCGAGCTATCATTCTCTCTCATTATGGATATTTCTCTTTCTCTCTCTTCCTCTCTGAAGTCAATAAAAATTTTTTTTTTAAAAAAAGACCTGGACTTGGTGTGGATTTCAGAGCCCCTGGGGCGGGGGGAGTGGGGCTCTGCACTCCAGGCTCTTTTGGAGATCAAGGATGGAGGTTCCAGACGCCTGGGTTCTAGAGGGAGTGGAGTTCTAGTATAGGCGGTCCAAGGGCTTGAGAGTACCTTCTTCCATCGGGGATGCCAAGGGGCTGGGCTCGGGGCGGCCATCGCCACCACAGCTCATGATGCCCTGGGCGCTGTGGGTACCAGCGTGCAGATGTGCTTCTGGCACGTTCTCCCGGAGGAAAGGGTTCCGGAGGCCTGGGAGACAGTGCAGAGGCCCCTAAATGGCGAAGATCTGCCTCCGCCCTGGGCTCCCACACACAGCCCCTGACTGAACCACCACCCAAACCCCCGAGACGCATGCAGAACCCACCCTTCATTCCAAGGCTCCGACCAGGACGGCCGGGCCACTAAGTTGTGGCTCCTCGCGAACACCACCCCCGCCGGGTTCTCCGCCCGTAGCACCTGGTTTCTAAGTCACCCAGGTCCCGGGGCTTTGCCAATCTCAGCCCTGGTCCTGCTTTTCCAGGCCCCGCCCCGCAACTCTACCAGGCCCCGCCCCAGCCCTCCTTAGGCCCCGCCCCGCGCTTTTGGTTGGTCCCCGGCTCTCGCAGGCTCCGCCCCATAACTCTAACAAGCCCCGCCCTCTCGTGGCCTTAAAGGGCCCTCACCCGCCCTCTCCCTGGGGTCCTCACTGGCTATGAATCGGGCTTTTCCAGGGCTCCGCCGGGCTCCCACAGGCCCCTCCCTCCTGGACTTCGAGGTGGTCAGACCCTTTCCTCACCGCTGTTCCCGGCGAGGCGCTCCGACCTCTGGCGCGGTCGGCAGGACCGCAGGGAGGCGTCAGGATTGGCCTGAACCATGAGGAAATCTTGGCGTTTCCGCCGCTGCTTCTTCTCAAATAGCCGCCGCTGCGGGAGCGGGAAAGGGGTGTGTGGGGGCCAGAGGTCCTGCGGAAGACTCGGGTGAAAATGGGCCTGGGGAAGGGGAGCCCTGGGGAAGGGGTGGCCTGCATCCGTGGGAGAATTTTTGGAACCCAAGCCCTCAGTCCCTAATCTCCTCCTTCCTCAGAACCAGGGATCCTGGCACCTGGTCCCCTCCGCCCCCAGGATCTGGGAGTCCTGCCCTCAGAGCCCTTGTTCCTTAGAAGTTTTGGAGCCTCATCCCCAAGGTTTACTTCTCTAGGATCCCGAGTTCCTATTTTCTCATTTCCCAATTGCAGAACCTGAGTCTCAAGAGAGCCACGGAGGGCCGGCCAGCCCGCCCAGGGCGATCCCTGGGGATGGGGCTCCTGGGGGGCTATGAAGGGACCCCGGGTTGGGGGCGGGGGTGAGGACTCCTAGCACAGTACCTGCTGTTCCAGCTTCTGCAGCCTTATGGCGGCGAGCTCGTCCCACAGGACTCTGAGGGAGAGGCAGGCTTATGACAAGACTAAGCAAGGCACCCTGGATGCCCGAGAGCCCCCCTAAGTTAGGATTCTGGGTACTTGTGAGGTCACAGAAGGGGTAGATTCTAAAGCTCTTTCCCCCAGCACTGGCCTGTCTGGATCCAGGAGCCAGAGATCCCAGGGCCCTCGGGTCTCAGCACTCAGGAGTCCACGCCCCTCCCCTTTTTGACACCTTAGTCCTCATCCCAGGCTGCTCCCTTTAGGTAGGACTCAGAGGTCCAGGCCCCCAGCCCCTCCCAGCAAGGCTGATGGTGCTGTGTGGTGCTCAGTGCCCCGTGCACCCCTTTTCTCCACTCCTGCCCACTCCTGTGCCTTACTCACTCTTTTTTCCATGTGTCGTTCTCCTGAGACATTCTAGAGAAACAAGAATGAGAAGTCAGGACTCAGACCCCCACCTCCCAATGGGCTCTGTGTGTCGTCGTCCCACCCACCCCCACCCCCCGCAACGTCTGATCTTTTTTTTTTTTTAATATATATTCTATTGATTTTTTACAGAGAGGAAGGGAGAAGGATAGAGAGCTAGAAACATCGATGAGAGAGAAACATCAATCAGCCGCCCCCTGCACACCCCCCACTGGGGATGTGCCCGCAACCATGGTACATGCCCCGGACCGGAATCGAACCTGGGACCCTTGAGTCCGCAGGCTGACGCTCTATCCACAGAGCCAAACCGGATAGGGCACGTCTGATCTTAAGCGCTACATTTTATCCAGCAGCTAGGAAGCCTGAATTCCAGCACCTCCTCCCGTCCAGGGAAACCGCAGCCTTATTCCAATTTTTTGGCACTAACAGGGGCCCAGGAGTCCAATTCTCTCTCCCGCACATACCTCTCTCCTGCACCCAGGCGTGGGAACTCAGAAATCTGGGCCCCAAACACTAGACCGCCAGCACCCCTCTACCCTCGCCCGTGCCTGGAGAGGCTTTTCACATTCACGCCCCAGCGCTCTGCCCCTCTGGCCAATTTCTAAACATACCTGACTACTTTTGTGGGGAGCTGGGGACCTAATCTCTGGGTGTCCGGGAAATAAAGCTGGGGAATAAAGAGGGCTCCGAGGGAGGAGGGATTCCCTCCCTCCAATTCCCTCAGGCTCAACTGCCAACAGAGCAATGACCCCTGACTTCTGCCGCAGCCAGGCTACCCTGCTCTGGGGGTTCTAAATTGGAAGGGGGTGCGAGTGTTCCTTAAAGGGACCCCGAAGAGGTCGCAGCGCAGGCTCTCGCTCTACCCCTCTCACTCCTATAAGAAACTTAGAAGGCGACCTGGACAATTGCTATTGATCTGTAACTTGCCGCCGCCAGTTCTAGGGCAGAAACACAAACGAGAAAACTACAACTCCCATGAGGCAGAGGGGCCAAGATGGTGCGGAAGTTACGTCATCTTACCCCGGACCGACTGGGAGTTGTAGTTCTCTTTGAGAGTCTCCGTACCGCTTTCGCCTAAATTTTAGGCCCTAAAAGACAGGAAATGTGTCGTCAAGAATCCGAGCTTCCGCGAAAAGGAGGCAAGCCTTTCGGGAAAAGGCGAGCGACTTCGACAAGGGGCGGGGCCCCGAGGCAAGAACCGAAAGGGCGGGAGCCAGCGTGGACCAATCAGATAGCGGGAGGCGGGTCTTCGGCGGAGAAAGTGGGCGTGGCCTGGGGGAAATCGCCTAGAATGCAACGGAGGTCCCAGCCCGGGAGAACGCCCTCTGCGGAGAAGGAGAGGTGAGGGGCCGGGGTCTCTAGACGCCTGGGTCCCAGGAAGGAGGGGCGGTGGGGGACTAGAGGGGCTGGAGGATGAGATCCGGAGGAAGACGGGCTGGGCACCAGCTCTCCGAGGTCCCAGGATAAAAGGGGGCTGGGGTCTTGGATCGACCCAGACCTGAAATCTCGGGTTCCTGAGTGAGTGAGCGAAGAGGGTGCAGGGAGCCCGGACGCTTGGGTCTGAGGAAGGAAAGGCCGGAGGCTCGTTCCGGGATGTTGGGTCCCGGGAAACGAGACGCTTTGATTCTTGACTCTTGGAAGGAAGAAGAGCCTGCGGCGCTGCGGGCCTGACCTTTGGGGCCAGGGAAGGAGGCGGCTTGGGACAGACATTCTCCACTCTCCGCCCGCACAGGTCACGCCGCCATGCCTCCCGCCGGGCCCCGCGCAGCCCTCCTCCTGTTGCTGCCACCGCTGCTGCTGCTCCGCGCTGCCCTGGCCGTGCCCCTGGAGCGGGGGGCGCCCAAGGAGGGGAGCCCCGCGACCGAGAGCCCCGTGAGTGGTCCTGTCCTGCTTCCCAGCCCGGTGTTCGCAGGGGGCGGGGCGGGGGGCTGCAGTCCCGCGGACGCCTGGCCCCGGGGGCGAGGTGGTACTGCCCCCACGGACAAGGCTGGGAGTTTGCCGGCCATTCTCTGTCGTCCCCGGGCTTTGACTTGATGAAAAACTGGGGCGATGGGGGGTGGCGGGGGGCGCGGGCGGAGGGAGCAGATATCCCAGTCCCTGACTCTGAACTGTGGGAAATGAGGCCAGATGTTAAGTGAAAAGTCGGCATCAGCTCCCGCCCCCACAACACCCCACCTCTACACACACCCCTAAACCTCTCTGTTTGGGGGAGTGTGTTTTTTATTTATTTTATTTCATTTTTTTAAGACGCCCCTCTCCTCAAGCAGGAATTTGAACAAAAGAACTACATTTCCCAGTAGCACCTTACACAGGTGTTGTGTTGTTAGCTAATTGGGCAGTTCTCACTTCCTGGAGCTCCTGGGAGTTGTAGTTCAAATGTCAAAGAGGCTTATAAGCCGCCCGGTTAGGTAATTCCAGTAGGTTTTTATCCAACGCTAGGAAACCTTTGGTCTTAGGGCAGCGGTTCTCAACCTGTGGATCGCGACCCCTTTGTGGCGACCGAACGGCCCTTTCACAGGGGTCTCCTAAGACCATCCTGCATATCAGTATTTACATGATGATTCATAACAGTAGCAACATGACAGTTATGAAGTAGCAACGGAAATAATTTTATGGTTGGGTCACAACATGAGGAACTGTAAAGGGCCAGAAGGTTGAGAACCACTGGTCTTAGAGCATTTGGTACTTGGAACTTGAAAGATTTCCTCAAGGCCAGCGTCCTGATTTATGACCGGAATACTTCCACTAGGGAGGATCCTCCCACTAGTGACGGGCACATCACTATCTCTGGGACAGACTGTGCCAGGCTCCTGTGTGGCAGGTCCCCACCCAGTGACTTAGGCCTCTGCCCAGAGAAATCTCTGCAGAGACAGAAGGGCACCCTTTTCCTCATTCATTCCACACATTTCTTTTTAAATATATTTTATTGATTATTTTTACAGAGAGGAAGGGAGAGGGATAGAGAGTTAGAAACATCGATGAGAGAGAAACATCGATGAAAGAGAAACATCGATCAGCTGCCTCCTGCACGCCCCCCACTGGGGATGTGCCCGTAACTAAGGTACATGCCCTTGACCGGAATGGAACCTGGGACCCTTGAGTCCGCAGGCCGATGCTCTATCCACTGAGCCAAACCGGTTGGGGCTCCACACGTTTCTTGAGCATCTTCTATGAGCCAAGTACAGCCCTAACGCAAGCCCAGTCCCGTCGCAGGCCAGCCAAGCTCGCTGGGCTCCTGGGAGTGGACAGGAGGGGTGATGGCCATTGAGGTGAGATCTGAAGTTCAGGGTGAAACCTCAGATTCCGGGCAGAGGGAGCAGCCTGGGCGGAAGAAGCCAGTGTGGCTGGAGCTGACTGAGCAAGAGAGGGGACGGGACCAGGCAGGTCCCACGGGGCCTTGTGGGCCATGATAGAGAATGCCTTTACACGGAGACTAGTGAAAAGCACCGAATGTTATAAACATAAACAACAACAGGTGGATGGGGAAACTGAGGCACAGAGGGATTAAGGAACTTGTTCAGGGACTAAGATTGCCAGACTTGGCAAGTACAAACACAGGACACTGAGGCATCATGGCAGTCCTAACAAGATTTCAACCCACTGTGTGTGGCTGAAAAATGGTCCCCAAAGATGTCCCCGCCCTAATCCCTTGAACCTGGGAATACATCACCTCCTGCGGCAAAAGGGTGTTCCCGGGTGTGACTGAGTTGGCATCTTGAGATGGAAATGTTATTCTGGGTCATGTAGGTGAGCCCAGGGTCCCTCTAAGACAGTGGTTCTCAACCTTCCTAATGCCGCGACCCTTTAATACAGTTCCTCATGTTGTGGTGACCCCCAATAATAAAATTATTTTCGTTGCTACTTCATAACTATAATTTTGCTACTGTTATAAATCATAATGTAAATATCTGATATGCAGGATGTCTTTTCATTGTTACAAATTGAACATAATTAAAGCCTAGTGATTAATCACAAAAACAATACGTAATTATATATGTGTTTTCCGATGGTCTTAGGCGACCCCTGTGAAAGGGCCGTTCGACCCCCAAAGGGGTCGCGACCCACAAGTTGAGAACCGCTGCTCTAAGAGGAAGGCAGGAAGGGCAGCATCAGAGGATGTGATGGTGTGAGATGTCAGAGTGAGCAGGGCCATGGGCGAAGGAGTGCAGGCAGCCCATGGGAGCGGGAAAAAACAAGGAAACGCTCTCCCCTGGGGCCTGGGGAACCCGCTGAGACCCGCCAACCCATGTTGCGCTCTGACCTCCAGACGCTGAGAGAGTAAACTGTGTGTTGCTCTAAGCCACTTACTTTGTGATACTTTGTTTTAGCAACAGTAGGAAAGAGTGCACCCACAGTGGCATAGCTGGGGGATTCGCTCACCTTGTATTAAGCACCTACTGTGTGCTCCTCAACTGATGTAGTGAGAGCCAGAGCAGGCGGAGTGTCTTCTGCATCCTTATCATTGGGCCAGGCTGTGTGTCTCATTTTCTTTTCTGGGCAGCTCTGAGCAGTGAGGCCAGGAGCCCAGAGCTTCAGTCTGTCTTGTTCACTTGCTTTATCCCCTAGAGCAGCACCTGCCACGTGGTAGGGGCTCAGTGGATGCTGAATGAATGAGTGAATGAATGAATGAATGAACTCTGCTCGCCGACAAGTACCAGTGTGTCTGCTGGGTAAGCCCCACCCTGTGAGTGATGTTAGGCTTGTGTTTGCCCTTGTGACACATTTTGTCTCCACGACAGACCTGGGCAGAGGTGAGAGCTGTGGCCTGGAGGTCAGCAGGTTCCTGGGTTACAGAGCAGATGGGGGTTAGGACCCGTCTGCTGGCTGCAGAGCCTTGATCCAGGGGGCGAGCCCCCAGCTCCAAGTGGGGGCTCTCTAGGTCCCGCCACAGATGCCTCGGGGAGCCGGGTCTGGGCCCCCCTTCAGGCGGGGACTGAGCTGCTCTGTTCCTCTTTATCTTCGCAGGACACAGGTCTGTACTATCACCGCTACCTCCAGGAGGTCATTAACGTGCTGGAGACGGACGGGCACTTCCGAGAAAAGCTGCAGGCCGCCAACGCCGAGGATATCAAGGTGCGGCTGGGCGTGAGGGGCAGGAGGGGACACGGGCTCAGAGGCAGAGTTTTGGGAAGGACCGGGCTCCTTAAAGGGCCATGTGGCTCCAGCCCTCGCAAGGGGAGAAATCGCTTCTCCGGGTCACACACCTGGGAAGGGACTTGTGGAACACAGAGGGTGTGGTTAAGCCCCAGGGCAGATGTCACAGGCTCTCAGCCTCAGCTCTGCCATGTATCAGCTATGTGACCGCCCCTTACTGTTCCTCAGTTTCCCCATCTGTAAAACAGGGTATCACAGAACCTGCCCCCGGGGTTCCACGGTGGATGGTCCCAGGTTAGACTTGCACAGGGTTTGGACAGCCACATGGCGTCCTTAGCATGTGCGCGCGCTCAGCACTGAGCATAGCGCTTTCTGCCTGAGAAGGATCAGCCCTGATGGTCTCCATCTCACAGAAGAGAATGCTGAGGTCCTGAGCGCAGGGTTTGTCTTTCTATGGGCCCGGCTCACCTCCTGAGTCCAAAGTCCACGCCCTGTCCCATCCCCCTGGCAGCACCCCAAGTCCCTGCCCCGCTCCGTCTCCCCATCCCACCACACACACTCCCTCCCTGGGTGCTGTCAGAATGTCCCTTCTGCCCGGCCGGTGTGGCTCAGTGGTTGAGCGTTGAACTATGAACCAGGAGGTCACGGTTGGATTCCCTGTCAGGGCACATGCCCGGGTTGCAGGCTTGATCCCCGGTGTGGGTGTGCAGGATGCAGCTGATCAGTGTTTCTCTCTCATCACTGATGTTTCTCTCTCCCTCTCCCTTCTCTCGGAAATCAATAAAAATATATATATTTAAAAAATGTCCCTTCTAGAGGAGACATCCCAAGTTTTTCAAAACCTGGGCCCAGGAGAGGCCCCAGGATCTGGAATTGGTGGGGAGACAGCCCTGCTCCCCCAAAAAAACCTCCCAGCATTCCCGGGTCCCTTGTCTGTCCTTGTCCACTCTGCCCTTGAGGAGAAACACGTAACAGCAGAGACAGCTGAGCCCAACCCCTCCCGCTGCCCATCTCGGGAAACTGAAGCACAAGAGGCCCCTGGGCTTGCCCCAAGATGCACCACTGAGAAGCGAAGTCAGAAACAGGCCACTGGGCGGGCAGGTTCAGGGCGGGCGGTGCCGGGTTCCAAGCCCAGCCCCGCCTGCGCTCCCGGGGTCCGTGCTGCACCCCGTGTGCCTTGCTTTCCTTCTCAGCAAACACAGGCTGGTAACACCGTCTCCGTTGTGAGGGTGGTTGTGCAAATCAGCGATGATTTCCCCAAGGGCCGAGCCAGGCACGTCAGGAGCCTGCAGGAAATGTCATCATCGGTGGCAGTTAGGGTTAGGGGGTTAGGACCGTCTGAGCCCGTTGTGAGGCCCAGCAGGGAAGGGGGTGGAGGGACCGGTCACGCAGGGAGGGGGCTGGCCCCGGGGTTGCACCCTGGCCTCCCAGCCTCACTGAGGATGAGGACAGAACATGGGGGTGTGGGCAGAACTAGAGGACAGGCCCAGAGGGTCCCTCTCGGAGCTTGGCTCAGAGACTGTGCTGAGGTCTCGGGGACCCACTGAGTCATGAGTGACAGGAAACCATCTGAGATCTGAGCGGTGGTTTAGGCAGGGGCCCCAAAGAGGGCCCATCCGCTCTGACAAGCGAGAGGTCGCCTCTAGGGGAAGGACACCCGGGTGAGGGTGGATTCTGAGGGGGGGGGGGCTATAGAAGGTGAAATGGGTGGGGAGGGATGGGGCCCTGACATTTCAGACGGAGACAGGAGGAACTGTGTGTGCAAACCAAGCTTCCGGTACGTTAGCTGCTGGCGGTTCCCTATAACTGACAGAGACCAGCAGACGGGGCTGGGGCGGTGGGTGAGTGCGGAGCCCAGGAATCTTTTTTTTTTTTTTAATATAATTTTAGAGAGGAAGGCAGAGGGAGAGAGAGAAACATCAGTGATGAGAGAGAATCATTGATCAGCTGCCTCCTGCACGCTTCCTACTGGGGATCAAGCCACAACCCAGGCATGTGCCCTGACCGGGAATCAAACCTGGGACCCTTCAGTCCGCAGGCCGAGGCTCTATCCACTGAGCCAAACCGGTTAGGGCAGCAGTTCTCAACCTGTGGGTCGCGACCCCTTTGGCGGTCGAACGACCCTTTCACAGGGGTCACCTAAGACCATCGGAAAACACATATATAATTACATATTGTTTTTGTGATTAATCACTATGCTTTAATCATGTTCAATTTGTAACAATGAAATTGGGGGTCACCACAGCATGAGGAACTGCATTAAAGGGTCACGGCACTAGGAAGGTTGAGAACCACCGGGCTAGGGCAAGCCCAGGAATTCTGTCCTGGGGTCTTTGGAGAGCCCTGGGGGCTCAGATTGAGAAACAGACATAATCCTAAGTGATAATGGAGGCAGCTCTGTGAAGGCCTCCTGCTCCGCACAGTATGTGTGTGTGCATGTGCGTGTGTGTGCATGTGCATGTGTGTGCGTGTGTGGCAGGGCCCAGAGGGTTGTTGGGGGGATTCTTCCCAAGGGAGGTGCCATCTGCTTTGAGTCTGCAGGACAGGAGGGTCTGGTTAGGCTTGGGAAGCAGTGGTGGGAGAGCTTCGCCGGCAGAGGGCCCAACATGTGCAAAGGCCCTGAGGTGGCAAAGGGCCTTGAGCTTGGGGACCTACACCCAGTGAGAGTGGCTGGAACCGAGTATGATTGGATGAGTGATGGGAGGTGGGGCTACAGGAGTGGGCAGGGCCTCGAAGGCCAAGCTGAGGGGCTGGGACCTTGTGTCAGGGCCTCTGTGGAGCCCTGGGAGGCCTGAGAGAGTTTGTGGAAGGTTCCAGGGAGGCCAGAGACCGTGCCCGTCCCCGGGCCTCCGGCCTCACCAGTGTCCCCTCACTCTCTGGCCAGAGCGGGAAGCTGAGCCGGGAGCTGGACTTTGTCAGTCATCATGTCCGCACCAAGTTGGACGAGCTCAAGCGGCAGGAGGTGTCGCGGCTTCGGATGCTGCTCAAGGCCAAGATGGATGCGGAGCAGGAGCCCAGTAAGCAGGGGTGGGGCTGGGGGGCAGGCCCAGTGAGCAGGGGTGGGGCTGGGGAGCAGGAGGCCAGTGAGCAGCAGTGGGGCCAGCAGGGCAGGGCCTCCTCCCTCCTGGGCTTCTGGATGGTTTTGTACTAGGCAGATGGGGCCTCCTGATCAAGTGCATGGGAGACTGATAGAATATTCTTCCTAGAACAATAACTGTTATTGGCTGGTTGCTTTTCTGTTTGGGGGTTTTATTCTTATATTTTTGAAATCATGGTCGCTTAAAATTTTGATGTAACTTCAGCCCTGGCTGCTGTGGTTAGAGCAGTGGTCAGCAAACTCATTAGCCAACAGAGCCAAATATCAACAGTACAACGATTGAAATTTCTCTTGAGAGCCAAATTTTTTAAACTTAAACTATATAGGTAGGTACATCGTTATTAACTTAATTAGGGTACTCCTGAGGCTTAGGAAGAGCCACACTCAAGGGGCCAAAGAGCCGCATGTGGCTCTTGAGCCACAGTTTGCTGACCACGGGGTTAGAGCATTGGCCCAAGCGCTGAAGGGTCGCAGGTTCCGATTCCCGGTCAAGGGCAGGTTTGATCCCAGGCCCTGGTTGGGGCATGTGCAGGAAGCAACCAGTTAAGGTGTCTCTCTCACATCAATGTTTCTCTCTCCTCTCTCTCTTTCTTTGCGCCTCCCTTCCTCCTTCCCACCCTCTCTAAAACCAATGGAGAAAATATCCTTGGGTGAGGACTCACCAAAAATAAAAACAAAATTTTTTGATGTAACTTCAAACTTACAAAAAGTTGCAAGAGCCGAAGCCGGTTTGGCTCAGTGAATAGAGTGTCGGCCTGCGGACTGAAGGGTCTCAGGTTCGATTCCGGTCAAGGGCGTGCACCTGGGTTGCCAGCACATCCCCAGTAGGAGATGTGCAGGAGGCGGCTGATCGATGTTTCTCTCTCATCTATGTTTCTAGCTCTCTATCTCTCTCCCTTCCTCTCTGTAAAAAATCAATAAAAAATATATTATAAAAAAAAAAGTTGCAGCCCTGACCGGTTTGGCTCAGTGGATAGAGCGTCGGCCTGCGGACTGAAGGGTCCCAGGTTTGATTCCGGTCAAGGGCATGTACCTTGGTTGCGGGCACATCCCCAGTGGGGGGTGTGCAGGGGGCAGCTGATCGATGTTTCTCTCTCATCGATGTTTCTAACTCTCTATCTCTCTCCCTTCCTCTCTGTAAAAATTCAATAAAATATATTTTTAAAAAAATTGCAAGAAAAGCAGCAAACATCGCCTGAAAACCCTTAACTCAGATCCTGGATTGTTAGCATTTGCTCCACTCGCCTTCAATGCACATTTGCCAGTTCCTTGCGGCCACCATGTCCCTGATGATCACATATTTCAGTGTGATTGGCCTCAGAACAGTGACATCTGCCTACATAGCCACAGCCCCGCGACCGGCTCAGGACATGTAGCAGGTTACGCTATATATATTTTTTTAAAATATATTTTTATTTATTTCAGAGAGGAAGGGAGAGAGATAGAGAGATAGAAACATTGATGAGAGAGGAAGGCATCAATCGGCTGCCTTCTACATGGCCCCTCCCGGGGGGTCAAGCCCACAACCTGGGTATGTGCTCTGACCAGGAATCGAACCGGTGACCTCTTGGTTCCTGGATGGACGCTCAACCACTGAGCCACACCAGCCGGGCAGGACATGACTTCTTTTTTTTTTTTTTTTTATATTTTATTGATTTTTTACAGAGAGGAAGGGAGAGAGATAGAGAGTTAGAAACATTGATGAGAGAGAAACATCGATCAGCTGCCTCCTGCACATCTCCCACTGGAGATGTGCCCGCAACCCCAGGTACATGCCCTTGACCGGAATCGAACCCGGGACCTTTCAGTCCGCAGGCCGACGCTCTATCCACTGAGCCAAACCGGTTTCGGCAGGACATGACTTCTTTATTGCGATTCACCTCCAGCTTCTTTCATCTCCTGACACCCCGGGAGGCTCCTGTGTTATAGACGGGGGTTCTGTGCGTTAGTGGATGATGCTGAGGGTCCGTGGGAGAGCTGGCCTTAGTTTTTATTTCTGTCTGACTCCATTTATCCATAGACCAAACAGGTCTTGAGAGTCCTACTGTGTGCTGAAGCGGGAAGGTGAGCAGACAGGCTCAGTCCCCGGCCTCTTCTGCGTGACCGCCACGCCCCCTCTGCCCTGCTGGCTCATTATTACAGGGTCAGAGCCCGCTCCGCTTTCTGGGCAATGAGAGCCCCCGTCACTCACAAGAGAAATGTCTCCTGGCGACACTCTGCTCGTTATGTCCCAGGCACCACGCTCTAGCCCCGTGGTTCTCAACCTTTAATACAGTTCCTCAGGTTGTGGTGACCCCCAATTTCATTGTTACAAATTGAACATAATGAAAGCATAGGGATTCATCACAAAAACAATATGTAATTATACATGTGTTTTCCGATGGTCTTAGGCGACCCCTGTGAAAGGGTCGTTCGACCCCCAGAGGGGTCGCGACCCACAGGTTGAGAACCGCTGCTCTAGACTTTGTCCCTTGGACAATTCAAAATAGCTCCCGAATTGGCCACTTCACTTCCATCTTCACTCGGATCCCAGTTGGATCTCTGCTGCCACCCCCCTCCCCGTTCTCCCTGTTCCTTCTTTCCCACGGGGCAGCCAGTGGGACCCTTCAGCACCGGTGTTCATTCCCTGTGGCCACTGTCACAAATTACACACACTCAGTGGCTTAAAATAACACACATCTGCCCAGCCGTGTGGCCCCTCAGAAAGCACTGCCCTGACCGTCGTGCATGAAGGAGCCTCCGTGTGAGTTCTTCGTGGCCCCGTGTTTGTCCCTTAAACACCTGCTCTCGGCCTCTGGGCTGGGAGCTCTGCGGGCGGATTCTGTCGCCATCTGGCCCCTGCTGTGGCCGCGGTGCCACATCTGGGGCGTGAGAATGAATCGTGAGTTTCAGCTCCTGAGCGCCTGTCCCTCCTCTGGGCTCGCAGGGGCCACGCTGCCTCCAGGGCACACGGGGCACCTGCATTCAGGCCGCCTGACCGTGTCTTCCACCCAATGCTGGGCCCGGGCACACTGGGGGGCCGGCCAGGCCTGATTCACATCTGGGCCCCTGGGAGGCCTGGGAGGAGACGAAGTTCAGTGACTGAGTGCGCGCTGCCCTCCTGCCGGAGCCCTGCCCTGCCCTGCCTGCTGGCAGGCCCTCCATGGGGAGTTGCACACTTTCCTAGGCTTGTCATCAGCTACCGCAGACTAAACCACAGTCACCTGCTGTCACAGGTGTGGAGGCCAGAAGTCGGGTCACGGTGTGGGCCGGGCTGGCCCTCGGGGGGCGGAGGGAGGATGTGTTCCGGTCTGTCACGGGCTTGTAAACGGCCACCTTTGCCCTGTGTCCTTTCACATCCTGCCTCTGTGTCCGGACATTCTTTTTTTTTTTTTAAAGGCTACCAGTCAGACTGGATTTGAGTCCACGCTAATGACCTCACTGCCACCTCCTCGCCTCTGTAAAAGCCTTCTCTCCAAATAGGGTCACATCCTGGGGTCACGGGTTAGGACAGTGATGGCGAAACTATGACACGTGTGTCAGAGGTGACACGCGAACTCATTTTTTTGGTTGATTTTTCTTTGTTAAATGGCATTTAAATATATAAAATAAATATCAAAAATATACATCTTTGTTTTACTATGGTTGCAAATATAAAAAAATTTTTATATGTGACACGGCACCAGAGTTAAGTTAGGTTTTTTCAAAATGCTGACACGCCGAGCTCAAAAGGTTCGCCGTCACTGAGTTAGGACATCAACCGATGAATTTTAGGGCCCACAATTCCACCTGTAACAGGTTGAGCGCATGTGCCCCGGAGCCCAGCAGTTGGGTCTAATCCTCGCTCTGCCACTTCCCAGATGGTGGCTGAGATGGGCCACTTCCCCTCTCGGGGCCTCAGTTTTTGTGTCCATAACATGGGAGACCATAGAACCTCTGTTGTAAGATACTTGTGAGAAGTTAACGCGTTAATATAGTTTATGTGTTTAGTGCTGGGCCTGGCATATTGTAAGTACTCATACATGTTAGTTGTTGTCATGGTTATTATTGTCAAAAGCATGACACTCGGTTGTGGCATCGCCTCCTCCAGAAAGTCCTCCTGATTGGGGGGGGGGGGGGGGGGGGGGGGGGGGNCTCGGTTGTGGCATCGCCTCCTCCAGAAAGTCCTCCTGATTGCCCCCCCCTCCCCCCCCCCCGTTCAATCAGGCTGCCCTCTGAGTTTCCTCAGAGCCCTCTGTGACCTTGTTTAGAGCACATCTGGCCCAGGGTAGGGATTTTGAAAGCAAGAACATTCTATGAGTTGGGTTTCTTCCCTTCTTTCCCCTCATCCAGATGTACAGTTGGATCACCTGAGCCTTCTGAAGCAGTTTGAACACCTGGATCCTCAGAATCAGCACACGTTCGAGGCCCGAGATCTGGAGTTGCTGATCCAGACGGTAGCGTGAGGGGGGAGCAACAGGCAGAGGCTGAGGGAGCTTTGCGGAGGGGTGGAGGGGAGCAGAGCCCGGGACACAAGCCCGCTCACCTCTGCCTGGCGTTCTCTGAGGTCGGCAGCTGAAGAGGGCCTGGTGGTGTCTAAAAACCCTTCCCAGAGTCTCTGCAGGAGAGCAGAGGTGCAGGCAGCAGGGCCTCAGTTCCACCAAGACCTGGTTTCAAATCCCTCCTCGGCTTTGTCTTTCCCATGTGCCTTGGGGTGAGGGCTGTTCCTTTGTGCCCTTGTGGTAGACAGAGTAATGGCCCTCACCAAAGATGTGCCACCTGCCCTGCTGGTGTCGCTCAGTTGGTTGGCGTCGTCCTGCACACTGAAGGGTTGCCAGTTTGATTCCTGGTCAGGGCACATGCTTGGGTTTCAGTTTTGATCCCTGGTGGAGGGCAGGCAGACAAAAGATGTCTCTCTCTCTCTCTTGCTTTCTCTTTTCCTCTCCCTTCCTCTCCCTCCAAAAAATTAATTCAAAAATCTTTAAAGCCTGGCCAACATGGCTCAGTGGTTGAGCTTTGACCTAGGAACCAGGAGGTTCTGGTTCAATTCCTGGTCAGGGCACATGCCCAGGTTGCAGGCTCGATCCCTGTGTGGGGCCTACAAGAGGCAGCTGATCAATGATTCTCATCATCGATGTTTCTATCTCTCCTTCTCCCGTTTCTGTGAAATCAATTTATATATATATTTTAAATCTTAAAAAAAAGCCCAGCTGGTGTCACCTCTGTACAAGGAGGCCATGGTTCGATTCCCAGTCAGGGCACATGCCCGGGTTGCGGGCTCGATCCCCAGTGTGGGGCATGCAGGAGGCAGCCAATCAATGATTCTCTCTCATCATTGATGTTTCTATCTCTTTCTACTTCTCCCTTCCTCTCTGAAATCAATAAAAATATATTTTTTTAATCTTTAAAAAAAAAAGGATGTCCCACCCTCTTCCATGGAACCTATGGATGTGTGACCATTTCAGGCAGAAGGGATTTTGCAGACGTGACTAAGTTGAGGGTCTTGAGCTGGTGGGATGAACCTGAGTCACGCAGGTGGGCCCCAGATCCCATCACAAGGGCCCTTGAAAGAGGGAGGCGGAAGGAGATTTGAGTACAGGTCTCGGCTGCAGTGTGACCCCTGAAGCTAGAGGCTCCCAGAATCAGCTCTAGACGCTGGAAAAGGCAAAGAAATAGGTTCTCCTCTAGTCTCTGGAGGGAGCACAGCCCTGCCGACACCTCCAGTCCAGTGGAACTCATTTCAGGCCTCTGGCCTCCAGCCTGCAGGATGATAAATGTGTATTGTTTTAAGCCACCAAGTCGGTGGTACTGTCACAGCAGCCACCGGAACACGTACATCCTCCTCTGAGAAACGGGACCTGCAGCCCCGCCCATTGCAAAGGCCAAGTGTGGGAGGGATGCCCCTGCCTCTTCCTGCTCACTGCCCTCCTGTGGGGACAGAATCCACCCGCAGCCGGCCTGGGCCCTGCTTTCCTTGCCGCCTGGAGCGCCATCTAGTGGCCGTGAAGATAATAGCAGCGGCTATTTGTGTCCAGCCCAGCCCTTGGCTGTTTTTGCCACTTCTTTCCAGAACATTCGAGAAACTGTCAGCTTTGCTCCAGCCCCACTGTCACTCCCTTGGTCTCAATTCCCGTCGGCTGCCTCTCATCGCTGCTTCCTCACCGAGCACCTTGCTTCTGCCTCCCATGCTCGCCAGCAGGGTTTCCCAGCTCAGCCCTCTTGACATTTGGAACTGGATGATTCTTTATTGTGGGGGCTGTTCGTGCATTGGATAATGTTTAGCCGCATCCCTGGCCTATGTCCACTAGATCCCAGGAGGATCTAGACATTAGACAATGGACTTTAGACATTGTCCATTGTCTCCTGTGGGCCACAGTGGTCCTGGGATGGGAACCCCAGCTATACCGTCTATTCCCCACACGACAGCTGCATTAGCTTCCTGTTGCTTCCGTATAACAACCACAAGCGTAGTCGCTTAACACGAATGTATTATTCAGTGTAGGTCACAGGTCGAGAAGGCTCTTCCTAGGTGTGCTAGTTTCCTGAGGCTGCCGTAACACATTGCTACAGACTTGGTGGCTTAAAACAGCAGATATGTGTCGTCTCACAGTTCTGGAGGCCAGACGTCCAAAACTGGTATCACTTGGCCAAAGCCAAGGTTTTGGCAGGGCTGTGCTCTCTTCAGAGGCTGTTGGGAGAAACCTGCTCCTTGCTCTTCCAGCGTCTGGAGCAGGGGTGGGCAAACTTTTTGACTCGAGGGCCACAATGGGTTCTTAAACTGGACCGGAGGCCGGAACAAAAGCATGGATGGAGTGTTTGTGTGAACTAATATAAATTCACAGTAAACATCATTACATAAAAGGGGACGGTCTTTTTTTTTTTAGTTTTATTCATTTCAAACGGGCCGGATCCGGCCTGCGGGCCGTAGTTTGCCCACGCTGGTCTGGAGGCTGCCAGCATTCCTTGGCTTGCAGACACATCACTCCCGTCTTTGCTTCCACGGCGTTCTCCCCAGGTCTCTCTGGGACTTTTCTGTAGCTTCCTTATAAAGAAACCAATCATCGGATTTAAGGCCCATCCTAATCCAGTAGGACCTCATGTTAACTGATTACATCTGCAGAGATCCTACTTCCAAATAAGGTCACGTTCTGAGGTTCTGGGTGGATATGAGTTTTGTTTTGTTTTTCCAATATATTTTTATTGATTTCAGAGAGGAATGGAGGGAGAGAGAGAGAGAGATAGAAACATCAATGATGAGAGAGAATCATTGATTGGCTGCCACCTGCATGCTCCCTACTTGGGATCAAGCCCGCAACCCCGGCATGTGCCTTTAACTGGAATCGAACCTGGGGCCCTTCAGTCCGCAGGCTGATGCTCCATCCACTGAGCCAAACCAGCTAGGGCTGGACATGAATTTTTTGTGTGGGGGAGACACTATTCAACTCTGTGTAGTATTATTATCTCCATTTTCCCAGAGGTAGAAATTGAGGCACAGAGAGGCTGAGTTAGTTGGCCAAGATCACACAGTGGGATTTGTTCACACAGCAGAGCCTGGATTTGAATTCTGAGCAAAATAATTAGAGACCTCATCTTCCTTACCCCCAAGCTATGCTGCTTTTCATATTAAATACACCTTGTGTGGGGTTTTTTTTTTTAATTATTTATTCCTCCAAGATCTTGACATTGTGGGGGACTTGAAAGAGGTGAGTTAAAGTAACCCTCCTCATCTCTTTTGAGCAAAGAGGCTGTGTTATGGGACAAGAATGGGTCAGAGACCAAGTGCTGTGAGGTCAAGTCATGCGACCCAAGACAGGGTGGAGGTTGGGCCAGGTTCAGAGTCAAAGGCCTGGCATTCGGAGGTTGGGCATTTGGTGCTGGCATTTGACCCTGGACGTAGAGGTGAGACGAGAGTGACTGTCTGCCTTTCCCTAGGCCACCCGTGACCTTGCCCAGTACGATGCAGCCCATCATGAAGAGTTCAAACGCTACGAGATGCTCAAGGAACATGAGAGACGCCGTTACCTGGAGTCGCTGGGAGAGGAGCAGAGAAAGGAGGCAGAGAGGAAGCTGGAAGAGCAACAGCGGCGGCACCGAGAGCACCCCAAAGTCAATGTGCCTGTAAGGACCATCATTCGTACCCACCTTCCCTGTTGTTCCCCTCCATCCCCCTATGTCTAATTCCCTAAGTTCCATAAAGCAAGAATGTAGCTGAAAAACTACCACTCCCAGCAGACCCTGAGGCAAGAGTCCCTTTTAATGTACCTACCTCTGCCCAGGGGCTTCTGGGAGTTGTAGTTTTCTAGCTTAAGGGTAATGACTGAGAGATGGGAGCATAATTCTCTAGCTTTATCCCATAGGACCTAGACTTCTTACTCACGAGCCCCTCACTCTTACCTCCACAGGGCAGCCAAGCCCAGTTGAAGGAGGTGTGGGAGGAGCTGGATGGATTGGACCCCAACAGGTTTAACCCCAAGACCTTCTTCATACTGCATGGTAAGGTGGGGAGGGTGTCCTAAGACCCAGGCTGAATTCTGAGGCTCTGACCTTTGGAAATGAGGACCACAGGATTAAGAGCCTAGAATGACAATTTTTGGTAGCCTGGTCGGGGAAGGTTTTCTAGACCAGCATTGTCTAGTAGAACCTTCCACACCAATGGAAATACTCTATGTTCAAATGGAGTATTTGACCATGCCCCACGTGACCATGCAGCCACCAGCCCCACGTGACCATGCAGCACCAGCCCCACGTGACCATGCAGCACTTGAAATGTGGCTCTTACAACGAAGGAATTGTGTCCTTAGAGTCGGTAAATTTTTTAAGACTTGTGAGTCTGGTAAAACGCACGTAACATAAAATTTCCCTTCTCAGCTATCTTTAGTGTCCAGTTCAGTATGTTAAATTAACTACATTCCTATTGCTGTGTAACTGGTCCTTGTGAAACCAAAACTCATTATTAATCAACCGGAGCCCGGTGCATGGATTTGTGCACCGTTGGGGCCCTCGGCCTGGCCTGTGGGGATCGGGCCGAAACCAGCAGTCCGACATCCCCCGAGGGGTCCTAGAGTGGAGAGAGGGCACTCTGCAAAGTTGCTGTTGCTCAGCAGCTCCTGCATTGAGCATATTCCCCCTGGTGGTCAGTGCGTGTCATAGCTACTGACCGGTCACTTAGCCTTTTATATATATAGATAACTTCCCATTACCCCTCCCCCCAGCTTCTGGCACCTTCTATTCTTATTTCTGTCTCTGTGAATTTGACTACTCTAGCTACCTCAAATAAGTAAAATCACACAGTATTTGTCTTTTTGTGACATAATGTTGAGAAAATGAGATTTTAATTAGATGGTTATTGATTGGAATTAATTGGCCCCATGTGGCTAGTGACTGCTGTGTTGGACCGCACAGTTCTAGAGAGCTGAGATTTGCACAAAGACCTCAGTGATTGAGGGGCTGCGGCTTGCAGAGATTTGCGGGAAGAGCATTATAGGTGGAGGGAACAGCAAGCACAAGAAGAGTGAGCTTGGTCTATCCAAGGTCACAGCCAGGATAAGGAATTTGGACTTCGTTGTGTCATGTGACGCCACAAAAAGGCTTTGAGCAGCGGACTGACACCCTCTGCCTTAAAGGTTGGCAGACTCCCATCTGGCTGCTGTGTCAAGGACAGACTGTAGGTGTGAGGGCCAAAGCCAGGAACCTATTTAGAGAGCATGAGATGCTGGTGGCTGGACCACCGGAAGGAAGGGTGATCAGTTTCTGGATTCATCTTGCAGGTCAAGCTAGTACGACTTGCAGATGGACCGGATTAGAGTTATGAAGGAACAAAGGGGTCAAGGGTGACTGCAAGGTATTTGGCTTGAGAAACTGGAAAAACTGAATGGAAAGAGCAAGCATGTTTGGCAGGGCAGATCGGGAACGGGGTTTCCGTTTAGAGATGGCTGGTAGACATGTGCATGGAGATGAAGAGTAGACAGTTGGATATTCTGGTGTGGAGGCCACTTATGGATGTCATCGAAAGCTGAGGGACTGGAGGAAACATCTAAGAAAGTGCCGGCCAATAGCACTCGCTTTGTGCCCTGACCGTTGTGGCTCAGTAGGTTAGGGGTTATCCTGCACATCAAAAGGTTGCCAGTTCCATTCCCCAGTCAGGGCACATGCCTGTGTTGTGGGCTCAATCCCCAGTAGAGGGCATGCAGGAGGCAGCTGAACAATGTCTCGCTCTCACATTGATGTTTCTCTCCCTCTCCCTTCCTCTCTCTAAAAATCAATAATTTTTTTTAAATAGCACTCTCTTTGTAATGATGGAAAATGTACCAGTCACATATGGCTATTCAGCATTTCACTTGTAGCAAGTAGGCTGATAAGCTGAATTTTTGTTTAAATTTTTATTTATTGAATTAAGAAAGAGAGAGAGAGAAACGCTGATTTGTTGTTCCACATATTTATGCATTCAATGGTTTCTGTGTGTGCCCTACCCAGGGATCAAACCTGCAACCTTGGCATATCAGGATGGCGCTCTCACCAACTGAGCAACCCGGCCAGGGCAGTAAACTGAAATTTTTAACTTATTTAATATTAATCTATTTAAACTTAACAGCCCATGTGGCTAGCGGCTCCCTTATTGAACAGATCTGAACACTAGACAGAGACGAGGCCCCGGGCCTGAGCCCATGGATGTTCCAAGGTGTAAACATCAGGAGGACGAGGAAGCCAGCAAGGGAGAGGGGGGGAGCGGGAGAGGAGAGAATGATGTTCTGGAAACCGCAGGCAGAGTCAAGTTAGACGTGAACTAAAAATTAACCACTGGTTTTTCAGGTTCAGGGGTTCCAGCCACCTCAGCAGGATGAGTGCAGGTACTGACCTGAGTGAGCAGAAGAGGTGGAGCAGTGAGCATAGCCCATGCGCTGTATGAGCTGGATTGGCAGGGACCGGCTCCTCTGGCACCTGGAGTTGGCCCTGGCCTGGCTCTCTGGGAGGCAGAGTCCCCCAAAACCCCAAGATCCTGTGCACAGAGGGGTTGATCCTGACCCATGTCACCAGGTGCTAGGGAACAAGGCATCCTGCATGACAGCGGTCCCAAGAACGGTCCCACCTTCATCTGCTCCATTCTTAGGACCCTGGTTAGAAGGGAATGGACTGTCCTAGCAGCAGGCCTGGGGGGCACTAACGCTGGAGGCCACCATTCTACCATTGGAGACTTGTTACCCGTCCTCTAAATAAAACAGATCCCGTATCAGCCCAGATTCCTTCTCCAGCTGGTCCCTCGGAGACCTGACCCACCCTATCCTCAGTCCCCTAAGATATGTGTCGTCTCCCCTCAGATATCAACAGTGATGGGGTCCTGGATGAGCAGGAGCTGGAGGCCCTCTTCACCAAGGAGGTGAGTGTCCGGGAAGCCCTGGCTGCAGGGGATGCCCAGATCAGCCACGTGGTCCTTCCTTAGCCCCCCCCCCCAGGGGGTAAGTTCAGGGAAAACTACAACTCCCAGCAGCCCCAGGGGCAAAGAGTAAAAAAAGGCTGCCAAGAATGTCAGGGTGATGCCCTAACCGGTTTGGCTCAGTGGATAGAGTGTCGGCCTGTGGACTGAAAGGTCCCGGGTTCGATTCCGGTCAAGGGCATGTACCTGGGTTGCGGGCACATCCCCGGTGGGAGGTGTGCAGGAGGCAGCTGATCGATGGTTCTCTCCTATCGATGTTTCTAACTATCTATCTCTCTCCCTTCCTCTCTGTAAAAAATCAATAAAATATATTTAAAAAAAAAAAAAAGAATGTCAGTGTGCCCCAAGGGCTAATGGGGGTCAGCTTGGGTGGGGAGGTGGAGCGGCTTGGGAAAGAGGTTACCCCGGACCTCAACCTGTCCCGCCTCCCACTGGCCTCTGCAGCTGGAGAAGGTGTATGACCCGAAGAATGAGGAGGATGACATGCGGGAGATGGAGGAGGAGCGGCTGCGCATGCGGGAGCACGTGATGAAGAATGTGAGGGGGGGCCGGCCCCGGAGGGGGGCGGGGGCCGGGGGCCGGGGGGGCCCAGCTCTGTGGCTGACCCTTCGCGGCGCCCCAGGTGGACACCAACCAGGACCGCCTCGTGACCCTGGAGGAGTTCCTCGCGTCCACCCAGCGGAAGGACTTCGGGGACACCGGGGAGGGCTGGGAGGTAAGGTCCCCACCGTGTCTCTCCCAGCCCGAGGCCGCTGCTCGGCCCCCGCCTCCCGCCCCGGCAGGCCCCTCCCTCTGTCTGTCCTCCGCCCTCCCTGGTCTCCATGCCCCTCCTGGTCCCGCTCTGTCCCTGCCGCCCACCCTGGGCGGGCCTCCCCGCCTCCTCCACGGGCAGAGCCCTCCGACGGGGTGGCCCGCGCTGGAGCCCCTGCTCACGGCTCATCCTGTCCGTCCATCCGCAGACAGTGGAGATGCACCCCGCCTACACGGAGGAGGAGCTGAGGCGCTTCGAGGAGGAGCTGGCGGCCCGGGAGGCCCAGCTGAACGCCCAGGCGCAGCGCCTCAGCCAGGAGACCGAGGCTCTGGGGCGCTCCCAGGGCCGCCTGGAGGCCCAGAAGCGAGAGCTGCAGCAGGTGATGCCTCCGGCCGCCCTCCAACCCCTGGGCCTGGGTGCCCGGAAGCTGGGCAGCCTGTGGTCCCTGTGTAATCACCGATTGGTCCGCATATGGTGGCCGCCATCTTGCGTGAGGGCGGAAGTCCCGCCCTGACGCCTCCGCGGCTGCCATGTTGGATAAGGGCAGGGGTGTGAGAGGGCGAAAGTGGGAAAAGCGGGGACAAGGGCAGGTTCCAGTAAGAGCTCAGAGGGCTTTTCTCTCCCAAGGGGCAACCCAGGCCATGACAAGGGAGGCTGCACGGGGTCGTTATTATTGAACCCAACTGTCAATGAGGAAGAACTAAGCCCCATAGAGAAGGGACTACGAGCACTTGGCAGGATGGGGAGACTCACAGCCTCTTGCCTCCCCTCCCCCCTCCACAGGCGGTTCTGCAAATGGAACAGAGGAAGCAGCAGCAGCAGCAGCAGCAAGGCCACAATGCCCCAGCCCCTGGCCCCGAGGGACAGCTCATGTTCCAGCCCCACAACACAGGTGCTCGCCCTGCACCCAGGTGGTGGGAGGGGCCGGGGCCTGGACGCCTGGGTCTGAGGGAGGGGGGCGGGGTGCGGGTGTCTAGTGCTACCTTCCCTCCCTTCCTCTCTAGATGACGCTCCTGTCCCAGCTCCAGCCGGGGACCAGAAGGAAGCAGTTGCTTCAGAAAAGAAGGTCCCTGAACAGCCCCCGGAGCTGCCCCCGCTGGATGCCCAGCACCTGTGATCCTCCCGGAAGGTGGCATCTGGGCTCCTACGGACGCAGCTGCTGGGAGGACGGGGAAGCGTCACAATCCACCTCCTCTGAGGACAATACAGTGGCCTCCTAGGGAAGTGGGATGAGGCGGCCCTTCCCACTTTGCTACGCAGGCCCCTATCTGCTGCTTAGCTTCCAGCCTCCGGGTGTGTGGTCCCTGGTCTCTGTCCCCCTCCAGGGACCTGCGAACCTGGTGTTCAGTGGGGGCACTCACAGGGTCAACTAGCTTAGGGGCCTCCTCCCTCCTGGGGGGAGGGGTCCGCCGTGTCCCTGCCTTCGTAGGTGGACCAGCCTCGCTGCTCCGGGTTGGGGCTACCCCAGCATCCTGCATCCCACAGCTGCTGCTCTGGGCCCGTTTCTGCTGCTTTATGGGGCGTGGGTGGTCCCTCGAGACCTTTCTCTGCCTTTTGTGGGACCAGCAATGCCTTGAAGACTGTGTAGCCCACAGTTGGGCCAACTCCCTGACCCCTGGTTTTCAGCCTCCTCAGCCTCGGCCCCTCCCCCCTCGCCCCTCGCCCACTCAGCCACAGGAGGGTCCCAGAGCTGACCACGCCCAGGATCAGGTTCCTGCCCCTCAGCCTCCCTGGGAGGCCCAGGCCCTCCTTCCCGGCCTTATCTCACTGCTGTGTGGCCTGCTGTGTATCCCGCTCCATCCAAATACACTTCCTGGAACAAGCCCACGCCTCTGTCTTTGTACCCGCCGTTCCCTCGGAAACCCCATCCCCATGCCACCGGCCAACTCCTCCTCATGCTTTAAGATTCAATTCAAGCTTTTCTGAGAGGCTGCCTCCGGGCATCTTTCTGTTCTCTCCTGATGAGTCCGCTGCCTACATGCACACACACTCACACACACACACACACACAGATACTTCATGGGATCCTTTCAGCCACAAGGACAGAAAACGCAAACCTAGACTTACACAATAAGGAAAAGTGTACAGTCACCCAAACAAAAGTCCCAAGGTCGGGTGGCTCCAAACCCTCAGAGAACCAGGGTCTCCCATCCGGCTCCGCCGTGGACACCGGGGTGCTGTGCTCTTCTCGCCCCAAAGTGGCTGTAGCTGCTCCGCATGTCACACCTGTGACCTGGCCAGATAAAGTAGGCCCCACTAGAGATTACCAGGGAGGCCCATGGCCGTGTTGTCCCAGATCCTGGGCTGCCCAAGGGAGGGCCTGGGAAGTCACATGTGCCACACCACCTGCCCCACCCCCCTTCGCTGAACTTGAATGACAATTACCTGCTTCTCTTGGGAAACGGAGCTGAATTCTGATGCAAGCAGGAAGACAGACTCACAGGGGTAGCGGCCCCAGCATTCTTTAAAGCACTGGATCATGCACACGCTGATGGGGCTCCTGGCCAGAAATTTGAGATTTGTTTTTAGGAACCTGCACCTGGCTCCCATCCCTAAGGAGACCTGTCCAGCCCCCCACCATTTGCGATGCTTCGTTGGCAAGTGTCTCCCCCAATGGGCGCCAAAAGGAACGAGGAGAGGGAGGCGCCTGGTGTCAGGTCGCCGCCACGCACCCCGGAGGCCCTGCACACACCGGCCAGAAGGGAGCCCTCTGCCCTGGAGCAGCCCCACCCATCTCCGCCTCCTGCCCCACCTTTAATTCTAGGCTTAACGTGCCAGAATCAGATCTCATGGACCCTTTATGTTCATCTGAAAATGACTCCCTTTTTTTTTTATTTTATTGATTTTTTACAGAGAGGAGGGGAGAGGGATAGAGTTAGAAACATCGATGAGAGAAACATCGATCAGCTGCGTCCTGCACACTCCCCACTGGGGATGTGCCTGCAGCCAAGGTACATGCCCTTGACCTGAATCGAACCTGGGACCCTTGAGTCCGCAGGCTGACGCTCTATCCACTGAGCCAAACCAGTTAGGGCGAAAATGACTCCCTTTTGATCTCTGTGTGCAAAGGGTTTAACATGGCTGCTCTCTCACCCTGGCCGGCGTGGCTCAGTTAGTTAGAGCATCATGTGCACAAAGGGTTGCGGGTTCGATCCCTGGTTGGGATGTGGACAGGAGGCAACCAACCCATGCTTGTCTCTCACATCCATGTTTCTTTTTCTCCCTCTCCCTCTCCCTCTCTAGAATCCATGAAAACCCTATCCTCATAGCCTCGGCTGGGGATTAAAATATATATATTTTCAGAGAACACCTACCAAAACACTGTGGTTTCTTTATTTTTATTTTTTCAATATATTTTATTGATTTCAGAGAGGAAAGGAGAGGGAAAGAGAGAGAGAAACATCAATGATGAGAAAGAACCATCGATCGGCTGCCTCCTGCACACCCCCCACTGGGGGTCGAGCCCACAACCCGGGCCTGTGCCCTTGACTGGAATCGAACCCAGGACTTTTCAGTCCACAGGCCGATGCTCTATCCACTGAGCCAAACCAGTGAGGGCAAACGGGGGTGTCTTTGGTGGGGACATCAGAAGGCCGACCACATAGGGTGCCTGTTCCCCACCAGAGGGGCAGGGAGTGGGCTCAGGTTCATCGCTGGGTCCCCAGCATCGCCCAGCACAGGGCCTGGTCAGGAGTAAGCCTGTCAACAGAGTGAATGAGTCACATCCACAATGGACACCACAGCCAGAAGCTCACGGTGCCCCCTTTGCTCCTGCTGCTCGGCTGGAAACCCCCCAGGGCCCCCTCCCAGCCCATGGTGGCTTCCCTTCTGCCTCCTTCCCCAGCCCTGGCTCCTATCTCCCTCCCTCACCCCTGCCTCCTTTCTTCTGCCACCCGGCCTTTTCCCACACCTACAACATCCCTGGGTCTTTCTCACCTCTGAGCCCTCGCTCATTCTGTTCCCTTTGTCGGTGTTCCCCACACCATCACCTCCACTGGACTGACCGCTAGTGGCATGAGGACACAGCATCTGTCTGGTTTCCGCGGTGTCCCTGGTAAATATTTGTGTTGCATTTGGCTCTTTCTGGAATTCCTGGCTGTGCGCTGTCTGGGGCAGGGCCTTCACCTCTCACCGTGATTTCAAACTCCCCCGCTTCCCCCACCCCCCCACCCCAGGCCTCTAGGTGGCATTGCCAGCAGGTCCTGGAATGTGCTGGCTCACACGAATAGGTGTCCAAGCTCAGACAGGGTACCTTCTAACATCATCCCTTAGCTTGTTTCGAAAAGAGAGCAAGGGGGCTCGGAAGCAGGCCTGTTTCTCGGACTCAGGCCCGCGGAGCGGTAGGCTGAGGCCAGCCAGCAGCCCCGGCTGGTGCCATTCACGGACCCTTCACCTCCAAGTCCTGCTTCGGGCCTGTGCCCTCTGTTAACCCCCTGCCTCTCACCCTGGGTCCCAGACACGCTGCCCCGGGCGTCATCCTGTGGTCTGCCTCCCAGGGAGAGAAGGTGCCCGGCCCTGCTGAGCAAGGCATTCCGGTCTCAGGTCGGTGATTTCCGTACTTAATTATGGAGTAAACCAGACACGGCGGACACGGTTCAGGACATGGTTCAGTGCGTGGGCTCTGGGGCTTGGCGGGCTGGGTTTCAACCGGACCTTCCCCTTTGTTTAATGTGTGACATTGGGCAAGACTCTTCTTTTAAAAAAATATTTTTTTTTATTGATTTGGGAGAGGAAGAAAGAGAAACATCAATGATGAGAGAGAATCATTGATCGGCTGCCTCCTGCTCGTTGGACCGAGCCTGCAACCCCAGGCATGTGCCCTTGACTGGAATCGACCCTGGGACCCTTCGGTCTGCAGGCTGACACTCTATCCACTGAACTAAACCAGCCAGGGCTGGGCATGACTCTTGACCCGTCTGTGCCTCAGTTTATTCATCTGTGAAATGAGGCTAATAACATGACAGAGGGGGACTGGGAAGATGCTCTGAGCTCAGGTTCAGGAAGCCTTCAGAACAGAGGCAGGCTTCGGTGGGCCTGTATGAGAGCTTGTGGACTAGATCCACAGACAGGAAAACACATGGACAAGCGCAGAGAAGGTGCAGACACTCTTGGACACATTGCCTAGGTTTTCCAAGCCTTCTGATTGCTTTTCTTTTATATATTTCAGAGAGGATGGGAGAGGGAGAGAGAGAGAAAAACATCAATGATGAGGGAGAATCATTGATCGGCTGCCTCCTGCACGTCCCCCACTGGGCATCGAGCCTGCAACCCCAGCATGTGCCCTGACCGGGAATAGAACCGTGACCTCCTGGTTTGTAGGCTGATGCCCAACCACTGAGCCACACAGGCTGGGCTGCTTTTCTTTCTTTCTTTTTCTTTTTTAAGTGGAGAGAGAGAGAGAGAGAAACATCGATGTGAGAGAGAAACATTGGTTGGTTGCTTCTTCGAGGCGCCCTGACCTGGGCATGTGCCCTGACTGGGAATCTAACCGGTCACCTCTTGGTGTACAGAGCGATGCTCCAACCCACTGAGCCACATCGGCCAGGCACGTCACGTGCGTTTTACCCGCGAGATCTGAGATCCCATGTAAACAGTGTGGAGTTAGCGCATTCGTTTTCCTCACTCCGTGGCATCCGGTGGTTAGAATTTGCCACCGTCTATTTGCTGTTGTTTTGTTACCGATGGCTGTTCCCAATTTTGATGACCACTCCCGATGCTGCAGTCCATGTCCTTGCAAGTGTCTTCTCGGGCGCAGCTCTGAGGCTACAGATCTTCTGCCCCGGATGGAAATCGCTGGGCCAGGCCATGCCCTCATTTGAACCCTCACCCGACAGTATTTTCCCATTGACTTTTAGGGAGAATGGAAGAGAGAGGGAAAGACACAGAGAAATATCGATGTGAGAGAAACACAGCGATCAGTTGCCTCCTGCACGCGCTCTGACTGGGGCCCAGGCCAGGGAGGAGCCTGAAACCGAGGTACATGCCCTTGAGCAGAATTGAACCCGGGACCCTTCGGTCTGCAGGCCGACGCTCTATCCTGTGAGCCAAACTGGCTAGGGCCATACCCTCATTATACTTTACCAGATATTGCAAAATGACTTCTCTGGGTACACAAACTCACTGCCAGCAATTTAATTTTTTTAATTTTTGTTGTTTTGTTAATCTTCGCCCGAGGATATTTTCCCATTGATATTTAGAGAGAGTGGAAGAGAGAGGGAGAGACGGAGAGAAACATTGATGTGCGAGAAACACATCGATTGATTGCCTCCTGCACGTGCCCCGACCAGGGCCCGGGCCGGGGAGGAGCCCGCAACTCAGATACCTGCCCTTGACCGGAATCGAACCCGGGACCCTTTGGTCTGCAGGCCGACGCTCTAGCCACTGAGCCAAATCGGGCCTGCCAGCAATTTTAAATTGTAAGTTTTTATTTGAAATCGTTTTTAAGAAGTTGCAAAAGAATAGAACAGAGTGTTCCTTTGAACCCGGCACCCAGCTTCCCCCAGTGACATCTGAGGTGACTGTAATACGTCCTGAAGGCCGGGAATTGATATTCCTATTATGTAACCAGTTTCAGGCCTGACTCATGTCTTCAGCACTCAGAGCTCTAAGAAATGTTATCGAGCCCTGCCTGGTTTGGCTCAGTGGATAGAGTGTCGGCCTGCGGACTGAAGGGTCCCAGGTTCAGTTCCGGTCAAGGGCATGTACCTTGGTTGCGGGCACATCCCCAGTAGGAAGTGTGCAGGAGGCAGCTGATCGATGTTTCTCCCTCATCGATGTTTCTCTCTATTCCTCTCTCTTCCTCTTTGTAAAAAATCAATAAAAACAATAAAAATATATTTTTTAAAAAAGGAAATGTTATTGAATGTGAGGATTTGAGTGTCCAGCACCACAGTCCATATACAGAGCTGTTCCTTCCAACAAAGACACTCCCATGTTACCCCTAAATCATTGCCCCTCCCCCAAACCCTACCCAGCGGTGGTTTGTCTGTTCTCCATCGCTAACTTTGTCACTTGGAGATCGTTATATCAATGGGAATCATACAGCATGCAACCCTTTGAAATTGGCTTTTGTCACTCTACATAATGCCCTTGAGATCCATTCAAGTTGTTGCTTGTATCAATTGTTCATTCCTTCTCGTTGCTGAGCGGTATTTCATTATATCTGTGTACCAGTTTGCTTATCCAGTGGCTGATAAGGGACATGGCTCATTTCAGATTTGAGCTATTACAGATAAAGCTGCTATGAACATTGTACACACATTTTTGTGTGAAGAATAAATACCCAGGGGCATCCATTTTTTAAAAATTATTATTTTTTTCTTTCACCCGGCTGCTGTGGCCCAGCAGTTGAATATCGATTCAGAAATCAAGAGATTACTGCTCTGATTCCTGGTCAGGACACATGCCCGGGTTGCAGGCTCCATCCTCAGTTAGGGGCATGCAGGAGGCAGCCAATCAGTGATGTTCCTGTCTCATCGATGTTGCTATCTCTCTATCCCTCTCCCTTCCTCTCTCTCTAAAAATCAATTAAAACTACTTAAAATTCTTTTTTCCTCTCCCCCACCCCCCAGTAGTGATATTTTGTACTCAGTGCAATCCATTCATATTTTTATTCAGCAGTTTGTGTGAGCTTGGAGCCTGTGAGTCCCTACGGGAAACTCAGGTCTTAATTAAATGTCTACAAGGGAAGGGAAAGGGATTAATTCGCTGTGGGAGAAGTTGGTCAGCTCTTTGCCAGTTGATTTAGAGAATAATCATTTGTTATATTTTACCTACTAAACCCCAGAGCTGTTAATCCTCTTAGCTTTCTATTGTGACCTCTGTTTTTCAAAATAGAAAAGTGAGACTCAGGCCCAGCTGTGGTGGCTCAGTGGACTGAGCGTCATCCCATGGAGGTCCTGGGTTCAATTCTAGTCAAGGTCACATGCCCGGGTTGTGGGCTCGATCCCCAGTAGGGGGCGTGCAGGAGGCAGCCGATCAATGATTCTCTGTCATCATTGATGTTTCTATCTCTCTTTCTCTCTCCTTCCCTCTCTGAAATCAATTTAAAAAAATTTTTAAAAAAAAAGAAAAGTGAGACTCAGAGAGGGAAACCGCTCTGCAAAGCAATAGAGCCAGGAAGTGGCAAGGAGGGTGTGAGAACATGCTGGCCTGGCCCGGCGGCTCAGACGCTCTGCAGCCCGGCTTCTCAAACCATGGTCTTTGGAGGCAGCCAGTTTGCAGGTCTCATATCTTGGCTGTGAGACCTCGAACAGAATGACGGAGGCGCTCTGAGTCTGCTTCCCTCTGTAAACGGGGGCAATAGAAGCTGGTGCGCAGGTCCCTGGTGAGAAATTAGGGAAAGTAAAGCTTGGACCAGGGGCCCTGGGTACAGCAGGTGTTCTATGAATATTAGCAATTATTACTACCTTTGCTACTACTATCCTCTGTGTGTGTGTGTTTTTAAAAAATATATATATATATATATTATTGATTTCAGAGAGGAAGGGAGAGGGAGAGAGAGAGAGAAACATCAATGATGAGAGAGAATCATGGATGGGCTGCTTCTTGTACGCCCCCTACTGGGGATCAAGCCTGCAACCCAGGCATGTGCCCTTGGCCGGAATCGAACCTGGGACCCTTCAGTCCGCAGGCTGACACTCTATCCCACTGAGCCAAGCCGGCTAGGGCACCATTGATTTTTTAGAGAGAGTGGAAGGGAGGGGGAGAGAGAGAAAAAAATCGATGTGAGAGAGAGAGATACGGATTGGTTGCCTCCGGCACGAGCCTGACCCACCGGGGCCAGGATGGAGCCTGCAACCGAGGTTCCTGCCCTTGACCCGAATGGAACCCGGGACCGTTCCGTCTGCGGGCTGAGGTCCTATCCACTGAGCCACACGGGCTAGAGCTATCCTCTGCGGACAATGCCTAAGGGTGCGCGACTTTCTTGGCAAAAGAGAGTGTGACTGGGGGGAGGTGCGGGGGAGATTAGGAAAGGAAACAGGCCCCAAGGATCAGAATTAACCAGAGAAGAAAGCCCCCTGCACTTGTCCTGCGCTTAGAGGTCCAGAGGCGGCCGCCAGGTGTTTCTGGCCACACCCCCAAGGCGGAGCCAACGGCACACTCTTCCAATGGGGACGCTAGGATTAAAGGCCCTCTTGGTATTGGGCGGGGCGCGCAGCCGGATGGCCAATGAGAAGCGGCGTAGGGGCGAAGGGGGCGGAGAGAGGGGCCAAGTCCCCGGTAGTCGGGACGTCGGGGTCTCTTTAATTCCAACTGGGGGAAAGTCGCGGGTGTGGGGACCGCGGCTTCCGGCGATGGCGCTGCGCTGGGGCATCGTGTCCGCCGGCTTGATCTGCAGCGACTTCACGACGGTGCTGCGGGCGCTGCCTCGCTCCGAGCACCAGGTGCCCCCCCACACCCCGGGGTCCTGGGGCCGGGCGGGCGGGGGCCGGGACACCCGGGTCCGAGGGAGTTGGGGTTCCACTCCTGACTTACAAACGCGAGCTCCGTGCGGCGTGGGAGGGTCCTCATCGGAGCTGCTGCGAAGAGAAGGCGTGGAGCGAGCAGGGGGCTTGACTATCGCGTGCCCCGATCGCTCTCCCAGGACCCCAGTGTCCAGCCTCCGGTCACCTCCCCCGCATCCCCCCCAGGACCAAACTCCTCCTCCCCCTTCTTGGGGTGTGATTCCTGCTCCCCCGCCTCCTCCATCACCTCTCTCCCAGCACGAGTCTCCCACGTGTGTCTCAGGTGGTGGCCGTAGCGGCGCGCGACCTGAGCCGCGCGAAGGAGTTTGCACGGAAACATGACATCCCCAAGGCCTACGGGTCATACGAGGAGCTGGCCAAGGACCCGGACGTGGGTGAGTGACCTGCGCCGGGGAGGGGTGTTGGGGGGAGAAGAAGGGTGCTGCCCCCAGGTGCTCCGCCGCAGGTGCAAGGTCCGCAGTAAGGGCCCGGCCTTTGGACTTGGGGAGGGACCTCGGCTGGGAGACCGGCCATAGGCAGGGCTTTGGTCTGGGGTTTCCTCCTCTGCTTGCCCTTCTCCGTTTCCTTATTTTTATTATTTTTAATATATATATTTTTTAAAAAATATATTTTATTGATTTTTTACAGAGAGGAAGGGAGAGAGATAGAGAGCTAGAAACATCGATGAGAGAGAAACATCGATCAGCTGCCTCCTGCACATCTCCCACCGGGGATGTGCCCGCAACCCAAGCACAATGCCCTTGACCAGAATCGAACACGGGACCCCTCAGTCCTCAGGCCGACGCTCCATCCACTGAGCCAAACCGGTTTCGGCTTTAATATATCTTTTTATTAATTTCAGAGAGGAAGAAAGAGGAAGAGATAGAAACATCAGTGATGAGAGAATCATGGATCGGCTGCCTCCCGCACGCCCCCTACTGGGGATCAAGCCCACAACCTGGGCATGTGCCCTTGACCGGAATTGAACCCTGACTCCTGGTTCATAGTGGACCCTCAACCACTGAGCCACGCCAGCTGGGCTCAGTTTCCTTATTTTTAAAACGGGCAAAATGGCCCGGTTGGCGTGGCTCAATGGTTGAGCATCGACCTATGCACCAGGAAGTCAGGGTTCAGGACACATGCCCAGGTTGCAGGCTCGATCCCCAGCAGGGGGCGTGCAGGAAGCAGCCGATCAGTGATTCTCTCATCATTGATGTTTCTCTCTCTGTCCCTTCTTCTCTGAAATCAATAAAAATATATTAGCCCTGACCGGTTTGGCTCAGTGGATAGAGCGTCGGTCTGCAGACTCAAGGGTCCCAGGTTCGATTCCGGTCAAGGGCATGTACCTTGGTTGCGGGCACATCCCCAGTAGCGGGTGTGCAGGGGGCAGCTGATCGATGTTTCTCTCTCATCGATGTCTCTAGCTCTCTATCCCTCTCCCTTTCTCTCTGTAAAAAATCAATAAGATATATTTTAAAAAATAAAAATATATTTAAAAACAACAACAACTAAAACGGGGAAAATAATAGTATCTCCCAGTTGGTGTTGTGAGGATTCAGTGATTTCGTGTCATTGCAGGGGCGACAAGGATCTGAGAGGAGGGTGATGGTAGCTCCTTCCTCTGGGAGACTAGGGTTTGACCAAGGCGGTAGGGCTTGGTCCCAGGTTGGGGGGTGGGGGGTACCCCGATTCCTTGGATGCTGGAGGCGAGCCCTGGGGTCTTGGCTGGGCTTCCGATCTCTTGACCCCCTTCCTCTCACCCTAGAGGTGGCCTACGTGGGCACCCAGCACCCGCAGCACAAGGCCGCTGTGTTGCTGTGCCTGGCGGCGGGCAAGGCCGTCCTGTGCGAGAAGCCGATGGGCGTGAACGCCGCGGAAGTGCGAGAGATGGTGGCGGAGGCCCGATCCCGAGGCCTCTTCCTTATGGAGGTGAGAATGGAGCGGCTCTTTCAACATCCCAGACAGCTCCCTGCCTTCACTAACCATGGTCGCCCGTGGACATTTTTGGAGGGACACAAGGGAGGGGTTGACCACGAGTTAAGATGACCACAGCATGGCCCGGCCCATGTGGCTCAGTGGTTGCATGTGGACCTAACACCCAGGAGGTCACGGTTCAATTCCTGATCAGGGCACATGCCCGGGTTGCAGGCTCCATCCCCAGTGGGGGGCGTGCAGGAGGCAGCCGATCAATGATCCCCTCTCATCATTGATGTTTCTATCTCTCTATCCCACTCCTCNTTTTTTTTTTTTTTTTTTTTTTTTTTTTTTAATATATTTTATTGATTTTTTACAGAGAGGAAGAGAGAGAGACAGAGAGTCAGAAACATCGATGAGAGAGAAACATCGACCAGCTGCCTCCTGCACATCCCCCACTAGGGATGTGCCCGCAACCCAGGCACACGCCCTTGACCGGAATCGAACCTGGGACCTTTCAGTCCGCAGGCCGACGCTCTATCCACTGAGCCAAACCGGTTTCGGCAAGGGAGAATCCTTGATCAGTTGCCTCCTGCACGCCCCGCACTGGGGATCGAGCTGGCCACCCGGGCATGTGCCCTGATCGGGAATCGAACTGTGACCTCCTGGTTTATAGGTTGACGCTCCACCACGGAGCCACACCGGCCGGGCTATTACGGCTTTCGTACCTTGTAGGTTCTGACAGTAGTAGCAACAGCTGCCTCTTACTTCCCCACGCCCTACGGAGCTGTTATATGCCTACTCCTGCGGAGCCTCCCTGTCCGTAACGTTCCGTATGCCCGAGAAGTGGTCAGGATTTATCAGGGTGACTCAGGGCCTCTGGTTTGCAATGTGCCTGCCAGCGCCAACATTCTGTGGGTTTATTGCTTCCTCGTTTTTTTTATTGGCCCCTAATGTGTGCCACATCCAACCCGAGGACCTGGGAACTCATAAGGTATAAGACGCAGGTTCAGTTTTCAAGGAATTCAAGGTCTGCTGTGGTCCCGGAAATGGGCAAGCCCAGTGCTCAGCTGCATGGACTTTTGTGGACCTAGTACTGGGTGGGCAGTTGACAGAGAGCCCAGTCTGGGGGTTGGTCAAGGAGCTTTTCCTACAGGGAGGGACTGGCCTGAGCCTTAAAGGGAAAGTCAGTTGCACAGGTACATAGGCCAGATGGGGGAAGCGGAAGCAAGATTTAAAGAAAACCAGCGTGAGCAGATTTCATGTATTTAGTATGAACTTGATCCCGGATTAGTCAGGATTCCTGGCGTTCGAGTCAGAGGATTCTGGACTCCAGTTTCCCAGTTCCTGGCTCTGTGACCTTGGGCAAGAAATATGACTCAGCGGAGCTTCAGTTTTCTCACGTGTGGAATGGGCATGAGGACAGCTACCTGGCAGGGACGTGGGGAGGACTCATGATGTAAAAGCTGTGCACAGTGTCTTGTCCAGAACACACACAGCCGGCAAATGGGAGCTGATATCCGGCGATGGGGAACCCTAGGGAGGGGGGCTGGGTAGGGGGGAGGCTGGGTCAGCCCCAGGAGAAGCGAAGACCCCTCTGGGGCCATGTGGGACACGGACTGCAGGAGAGAGGCGGGGAGTAAGGTTCGCTAGACCTGCCATAACAAAGGCCAGACTGGGTGGCTTAAACAGCAGAGATACTATCGCCTCTCACACATCTGGAGGCTGGAAGTCTGAGATAAAGGCGTCAGCAGGGCTGGTTTCTCCTGAGGCCTCTCTCCTTAGCTTGTAGATGGCCATGTTCTCCCTTTGTCTGCACACGGTCTTGCCTTCGTGCATGTGTGTGTCCTCATCTCTCTCTCTTTTTTAAAAAATATAGTTGTATTCATTTCAGAGAGGAAGGGAAAGGGAGAGAGAGAGAGAGATAGAAACATCAATGATGAGAGAGAATCATTGATTGGCTGCCTCCTGCACGCCCCCTACTGGGGATCGAGCCCACAACCAGGGCATGTGCCCTTCCCTGGAATCGAACCTGGGACCCTTCAGCCCGTAGGCCAAAGCTCTATCCACTGAGCCAAACCGGCTCGGGCTTCATCTCTTCTTATAAGGACAATAGTCCTACTGGATCTGGGCCCACCCTCAAGACCTCATTGTAACTTAATTGGCTCTTTATAATTACCTCTTTAAAAAACCTATCACCAGATACACTTATATTGGGAGGCACTGGGGGGTTAGGACCGCCACATGAATTTGGTGGGGACAGAATTCAGCCCATAACATTGGGAGACTGGGGTAATGATACAAATAAGAAAGGACAAGGCTGGCCCTAACCAGTTTGGCTCAGTGGATAGAGCGTCGGCCTGCGGACTGAAAGGTCCCAGGTTCGATTCCGGTCAAGGGCATGTACCTTGGTTGTGGGCACATCCCCAGCAGGGGGGTTGTGCAGGAGGCAGCTGATCGGTGTTTCTCTCTTATCGATGTTTCTAACTCTCTATCCCTCTCCCTTCCTCTCTGTAAAAAAAATCAATAAAATATATTTTTAAAGAAAAGAAAGAAAGAAAGGACAAGGCTGGAGTTGGGGACCTGGGTGTCAAGAGCAGGGGAGAGGGCAGAGAGCCAGGAAGGACACAACTTGGGGACTGATGGGCTGTGGAAGGAAGGGGGGGTCTAGTTTGGAGACTGGGTAACAGTGGGTACCCCTTCAAGATTGAACCCCATGGGGGGGGAAGGAGACATAGGTAATAATTACTTTCAATGATAGGAAATTTTAATAATAATAATAATAAAGAAGATTGAACCCCAGAAGGGAGAACTGGTTGGTTAACTTCTGACCCCTCTCCTCCCCTTTCCCATCCCGCTTTCTCCCCTCTGTGGGCCTCAGGCCATCTGGACCCGCTTCTTTCCCGCCATAGAGGCTCTGCGGGCTGCTCTGGCCCAGGGAACTCTGGGGGACCTTCGAGTGGCTCGCGCAGAATTTGGGAAAGACCTCACTCATGTACCGCGGGCCGTAGACTGGGCCCAGGCTGGCGGCGGCCTGCTGGACATTGGTATCTACTGCATCCAGTTCATCTCCATGGTCTTTGGTGGGCAGAAGCCGGAGAAGATTTCAGCCATGGGAAGGCACCATGAAACAGGTATGGTCTGTTCTGGATGGTATGGCGGTGATCAGAGTGATCCTCTCTTACTGGGTGCACTGACCTGAGAGTAAGCCTCCTAGCCCATGAACACCAGGTGAGACTGCTGGAGGATCAAGTATGGTCAGGCTCTGTATTAGGATTTTGCTGTGTGGTCTAAGTCAAGGAACTCCATCTCTCTGAGTCTTAGTTACTTACTGAACCACGTCCAGCTCGGCCAGTGGTGAACCTGAGGAGGGGCGGGGGGGCGGGGGGCGGGGGAGGGGCGGTGAAGGATTAAAGAAAACAGACAAGAGACTACAGCTGGGGCCAGGTGGATCACTGCGCCTGGNGCCCCCGCCCCCCGCCCCCCCCCCCCCCCCCCCCCCCCCCCCCCCCCCCCCCCCCCCCCCCCCCCCCCCCCCCCCCCCCGGGCGGTGAAGGATTAAAGAAAACAGACAAGAGACTACAGCTGGGGCCAGGTGGATCACTGCGCCTGGATGAGGAAACAGAGACACAGCCTGTAAGCCGAGTCTTTATTTTATAGTCAGAGCAAAACAAGGGAGTGGTCAAGATGTTTACAATGTCCTTGAGTTTCAAATCTACTTAATTACAGGCACCTAAGAACTCTATCAAGCTTTGTTTTGGCAGCACCTGCTGCACCTCCCACAGCCCACAGCCCTCAGCAACCTAGGACCACAGGGTCAGACCACAGGTCAAGCTTACAACCATAGCCTTTGGCTATAATTGTGCTGGGAGGGCTTTGCCCTCCAAGCTGGGACTTGTATGTGGCTTTGCCACAGGAGGACCGTGCCCTCTCATCAGTCTGAGGCTTGAACCTGTCCAAACGCTGTAGCCACTCTCCACAACTTACTGGTAAAATTTCAATAATAGGGTTGTTATAAAAAGTTAATGAAGTAACTATTGAGGCAAATTAAGCAGTACATAAATACAAAGGATTATTATTTTTGAAGTTGTCTCAGTTAGCCTCTGCTGTATAACAAACTACCCCAAAATGTAGTGACCTCAGATAACAATCATTTATTTACTTGTGATTCTGTGGGTTGGCCATTGGGCTGGGCTCAGCTGGAGCGGTTCTTCTGCTGGTCTTACTCACGCAGCGGCCATCAGCAGCTGTGCCACTGGAGCTGGATGGTCTAGCCAGTGGTTGGCAAACCGCAGCTCAAGAGCCACATGTGGCTCTTTGGCCCCTTGAGTGTGGCTCTTCCACAAAATACCACGTGCAGGTGCGCACGTGCAGTGCGATTGGAACTTCGTGGCCCATGCGCAGAAGTTGGTATTTTGTGGAAGAGCCACACTCACTGGGCCAAAGAGCCGCGTGTGGCTCGGGAGCCGCGGTTTGCCGACCACTGGTCTAGGCTAGGAGGTCAGTGGTTCTCAACCTTGGCTGCACATGAGAATCACCTGGGAATCTTTTTAAAATCCTGATTTCTGGGCCTCGTCCTCCGGAAATTCTGTTTCTTTGTGATGGCATGGGGCCACAACATTAGTAACAAAGAAACAGGATTTCCGGAGGATGAGGCCCAGGAATCTGGATTTTAAAAAGATTCCCAGGTGATTCTAGTGTGCAGCCAAGGTGGAGAACCACTGGTCTAGGTGGCCTCGCCAGCTGGCCAGCTCGAGTGCATTCACATCTCAGAGTTCTGGCTGCAGCAAAAGGAGGGCAGGCCCCAATGTGTTTGCTAACTGTTCCTTGGCCATCTTTGCAAACAGTAGCCACAGAAGGCAACGAATAACCAGGAAAGAATACCTGTGGTGAAGACCACATTTTTTGTTGTTGTTAATCCTCGCCCGAGGATATTTTTCCATTGATTTTTAGAGAGAGTGGAAGGGAGGGGGAGAGACAGAGAGAGAGAGAAAGAGAGAGAGAGAGACATCAATGTGAGAGCGACACATCGATTAGTTGCCTCCCGGGACCAGGGATCGAGCCTGCAACCAAGGTTGACTGGGATCAAGCCTTCAGTCTGTGGGCCAACTCTCTATCCACTGAGCCAAACTGGCTAGGCCTGGAGGTCACATTTTAGAAAGCTGCCTCAGTCTACTATCTGGCCAATTTCTAGGCTAAATAGTAGCTCTAACAGATCCCATTTATTAAGTGCTTCCTCTGCAACAGGGTTTTATTATAGGTACTAGGGGCCCGGTGCATGAAATCCTGCACAGGTAGGGTCCCTAGGCTTGGCCGGTGATCAGGCCAATCAGGGCCTTCCAGCTGCCGGCCAGGGCCTTCCTTCCTTCTGTGCCGCCCCCTGGTGGTCAGCACACATCATAGCGAGCGGACGAACTCCCAGTGGGTTGAACTCCCGAGGGAACAATTTGCATATTAGCCTTTTATTATATAGAACGGTCTCCCTGAGGTAAATATATTACAGTTGTCCCCATTTTACAGATGAGCAAACTGAGGTTCAGGGACAGGAAGTGACTTGTCTAGGCTCACACACAGCAGATCCAGAATTAGAATCTGGGCCCGTCCGAGACCAAAGAGAACTGGCTCAGTAGGTTCTTCCAGCCATTGCATGTCCGATGGGTCCCAGAACCCAGGCTGGTACTTTACTGTATTTAATTTTTTTGAAGCATTTAAAAAAAGTGTTTTTATTTATTTTAGAGAGAGAGGAAGGGAGAGGGAGAGGAACACTGATCAGCTGCCTCTCCCATGCCCGCTACAGGGGGTGGAGCCCACAACCCCAGGCACGTGCCCTGACTGGGAATGGAAGTTGCTACCTCTCGGTGAATGGGACAGCACTCAACCAACTGAGCCATGCTGGCTGGGGCTGTTTAAATTTTCACTAATGCTCACCTCTCTCTTATTCTGACCTAAATAGACTTAGTGCTTAATGCATTTTCTATCCTTTAATGTAATGCTTATAGCAGCTCCATCACCCTCATTTTAGAGACGAGGAAATGGATCCTCACACGCCTCTACAACCAGTATGTATGAGGAAGAAAGTAAAGTTCAGAGAGGCAAAGTCTCTTTAATTTTTTTTAGCATTTATTTGTTTATGTGTTTTGGTAACAGCTTAATGAAAGAATTCACATACCATACAGTTTATTCATTTAAAGTGTGTCATTCCAGCCTGACCGGTTTGGCTCAGTGGATAGAGCGTCGGCCTGTGGAGCAGAAGGTCATGGTTCCATTCCGGTCAAGGCACATGCCCAGATTGCATTCTATCGCTCTCTCCCTCTCCCTTCCTCTTTGAAATCAATATATATATATATATATATATATATATATATATATACACACACACACACACACACACATATATATTTTAAAGTGTATCATTCCACGGCTTTAGTGTATTCACCATGTTATGCACTTATCGCTAGAATCAATTTTAGAATATTTTTATTACTAAAATGCAAAACAGTAAATAACCCAATTCTCCCACACGGCTGAGCCCTAAGCAACCACTAACCTGCGTTCTGGCTCTATGGGTTTGCCAAATATTGGACATTTCACACAAATGGAGTCCTACCGCATGTGGCCTTTTGGGTGCGGCTCCATTCCCTCACCATGACTGTTTTTGGGGCTCCTCCCCAGGTGTGGACGACACTGTGACTGTGCTGCTGCAGTACCCAGGGGGCGTCCACGGCAGCTTCACCTGCAGCATCACCGCCCAGCTCTCCAACACGGCCTACGTGAGCGGGACCAAGGGCATGGCCCAGGTGAGGCGCTGCCAGCCGAGCTGGCACGGGGCCCTTAGCACAGGACTGGGCATCTGAGGCTGTTGGAGCTGGAGTGGGCTGAACCAGTCTTTTTCCACCGTTGCTAAGAAACCCACCCTCCACCAGCAGGCCCCGTGATGGGGTCTGTGATGGGGTCTGGACCTCCGGGCTCCTTCCTGAGGTGAACCTGTGGGCCTGTTAAAAACCCTCCGTCCTGATAAGAAACCAGTTCTTATCAGCCCTGCCTAGAGGGCAGTGGTGACCTTTGGAACTGCTCCCAGGACAGGATCCAGGGGTTACCACAGAGTGGCTTCCATGCGCTGCCTCTGGCCAAGTTGCTGGAAAGAAATCCTATTCTTAGCAGAAGAATTTGGACCTTGCCCCAGCTGCATCTCTGCTTTTCCATTTCGGCCTAGAGTTGGGTCTGGGAATAAGCGAGGCTCCCAGGGCCCTGACCGGTTTGGCTCAGTGGATAGAGCATCGGCCTGCGGACTGAAGGGTCCCAGGTTCGATTCCGGCCAAGGGCATGTACGTTGGTTGCGGGCACATCCCCAGTAGGGAGTGTGCAGGAGGCAGCTGATCGATATTTCTCTCTCATTGATGTTTCTAACTCTCTATCCCTCTCCCTTCCTCTCTGTAAAAAATCAATTAAAAAAAAAAAAGAAAAAAGCTAGGCCCCCAGGGCTCTGGAGCTGCTAATAAAAAGTCTCCTGGTGGATACGAAGGTGCTGAGAGGGAATTGCCCCTGGGGACAGGGACATGCAGGCTTCCAGTTAGATGAGACACACACTCCCAGCAACCAGGTTTGGGGGCTCCAACCTCCCTGAGGATGCACAGGGGCAGCCAGCCCTTGACCACCAGGTGAGGGAGGGAAGCCCGGAGCATCAGCAGGCAGGAGCCCCAGCCGCCCCGGCTTGTGAGGGCAGTAAGGCCACCTGTTTTCTCGCCCCAGATCCTAGACCCCTGCTGGTGTCCGACAGAACTGGTGGTAAAGGGGGAGCGCAAGGAGTTCCCGCTGCCCCCAGCCCCAGGCAAGGAGTTCCATTTTACAAACGGAGCGGGCATGACTTATGAGGCCAGGCACGTCCGGGAGTGCCTGCGAAAGGGTAAGGGCGTGCAAGGCAGGGGGTGGAGGGGTGGGAGGTGGGAGGGCACTCCCGGCAGGGGAGGAGGGACCCTCCCCACCCCTCGGTACTCAGGCAGCGGTTTAGAACTACGTCTCCCAGGGGCCCCTGGGACATCTTGTGCCTGAACCATGCATGACGGTGCCTCATGGGATTCTGGGAGTTGTAGTTCTTTCTGGTCTTGGGGGGCGTGAGTAGGAGGGGTTTTTAACTGCCCTCTCCCCAGGCCTGAAGGAGAGTCCTGTGGTTCCCCTGGCGGAGAGTGAGCTCCTGGCCGACATCCTGGAGGAGGTGAGGAAGGCCATTGGAGTCACCTTCCCCCAAGACGGACGCTGATGTCAGCCCTCAGTAAACAAAGACATGGTTTCCACCGAGAGGTTGGTGGTGATGGTTTGGTGGGAGCTGGAGCGAGCCCACCGTCAAAAGAGTGACTAGAAAGGGACACAGACAACAGGGGGGGTGAAGGCCTGAGTGGGGGGGGGGGGGGGG
>JAWPEG010000001.1:9186404-9201156 GCA_035771395.1 Myotis vivesi | reverse complement strand
GATGTTTCTAACTCTCTATCCCTCTCCCTTCCTCTCTGTAAAAAATCAATAAAATATATATATTTTTAAAAAGAAGTGGAGTCTCGTCCCCCTTCCCTTGAAATTGAGTGGACTCATGACTCACTTGTAGCCATTGGAACACAGCAGAAGTGAGGCTGGATGACTTGAGGTTGAGTCAGGAAAGGTATGTAATTCCTTGTGAGCTGAAATCCTCTTGAACTTTAGCCATCATGTGAGCAGTTCCGCTTCCTTGAAGCCACCAAGCGGTGAGGAAGCCCAGTGTACCCCACACGAAGAAACCATGTGGAAAGCCGTGAGGTTTTATGAAAACAGGTGTTTGGCCCTGGCCGGTTTGGCTCAGTGGACAGAGCGTCGGCCTGCGGACTGAAGGGTCCCAGGTTCGATTCCGGTCAAGGGCATGTACCTTGGTTGCGGGCACATCCCCAGTGGGGAGTGTGCAGGAGACGGCTGATCGATGTTTCTCTCTCATCGATGTTTCTAACTCTCTATCCTTCTCCCTTCCTCTCTGTAAAAAAATCAATAAAATATATTTTTTTAAAAAAAAGAAAACAGGTGTTGATCAGATCTTGACCAAATCCAGGCTAAGCCTTTCCCAATGTCATCAACCATAGGCCAATGGAAGATAATAAAATGACTGTTGTTTTAAACTACTGAGCTTTGGCCTTATTACTTACAGGGCAATCGCTAACCAGAAAAACTGGTATAATTTTTACGGCGTGAGAGATCGATTCAGCTTTAAGATGTCTAAGGAGAACTGGAACCCCCAAACCCTACCCGTTGTACAACTTTGGACTTGCCTCTGACCTCTGGCCTCTGACCTCCTCATCTGTACATAGGCTAATTTATCCTGGGTGTATTCGTTATCTATTGCTGTGTAACAAATTGCCCCCAAACGTAGTAGCTTAAAACAACAATAGCCGAAACCGGTTTGGCTCAGGGGATAGAGCATTGGCCTGCGGACTGAAGGGTCCCGGGTTCGATTCCGGTCAAGGGCATGTACCTTGGTTGCGGGCACATCCCCAGTAGGAGATGTGCAGGAGGCGGCTGATCGATGTTTCTCTCTCATCGATGTTTCTAACTCTCTATCTCTCTCCTTTCCTCTCTGTAAAAAATCAATAAAATATATTTAAAAAAAAAACAAAACAAAACAAAAAAAACAACAATAAATGTTTATTATCTCACACCATCTCTAAGAGTCAGAAATCCATGAGTGGCTTAGCTGGGTGGTTCTGGCTTAGGAGCTCATGAGGTTGCATCAGGGTGTTGGTGTGGACAGGTGTCATCCAAAGGCTGGACTGGGGCAGTAGCACGTGCTTCCAAAGTGACTCACTCACATGGCTGGGGACTTGGTTCTGAGACACATGTTTCTCTAGAGCAGTGGTTCTCAACCTCCCAAATGCCGCGATCCTTTAATACAGTTCCTCATGTTGTGGTGACCCCCAATTTCATTGTTACAAATTGAACATCATTAAAGCCTAGTGATTAATCACAAAAGCAATATGTCATTATGTATGTGTTTTCCGATGGTCTTAAGCGACCCCTGTGAAAGGGTCGTTCGACCGCCAAAGGGGTTGCGACCCACAGGTTGAGAACCGCTGCTCTAGAAGATGATGGCTAAAGTGTCTTCACAACATGGCCTCTGTTTCCTCTAATGCTAGTGATTTACGGTAAGAGAGAGCAAGGCAGAGCTGCAGTGACTTATCTAATCTTGCAAGTTATACTCTGTCATTTTCACAGTGCCCTGTTAGTCACACTGGCAGTCTTATTCGGCGTGGAAGGGGTATGAAAACTTGGAGGTGAGACTCACTGGGCCCATGTTGGAGATGGACTAAACAGTTTCAGTATAGCATCTTTCGTATTGTAAACAATTTTGACTTCGGAATTATCTAAAAAGTCTTCTCCCCTCTATTCACCAACTGTACTGTTTAGAGGTGTGTGGCTGCAATGAAACCCTTTCTTCCCTTTTCTGTTACTGAGGTAGAGGGAGAACTAATTTACTGACTTCAAATAATCTATAATAATAAAAGGGTAATATGCTAATTAGACTGGATGTCATTCCGGATGTTCTTCCTGATGAAGCCAGGGCCAGAGGGAAGCCAGCCCAGGTCCCGGGTGCCAAAGGGAAGCCAGTGCCAGCAGCCGGGAGAAGGAAGGCCTACTCTGGCACGAATTTTCGTGCACCGGGCCTCCAGTAGTCACAGAAAAATGAAGCTTCAAAGTTAATAGGAAACATCATTTCTCCCAAGGACATGTTTTCTTACTCACAGAGAAACTGTTCTCTAAAATCATGAAGGGCTCAGCCAGTGTAGCTCGGTGGTTGAGCATCAACCCAGGAACCAAGAGGTCAGGGCCTCAATTCCTGGGCTCGACCCCCCCAGTACGGGCATGTAGGAGGCAGCCGATCAATGATGTTTCTCTCTCATTGATGTTTCCTTTATCCCTCTCCCTTCCCCTCCCTCTAAAAATCAATAAAAACATTAAAATAAAATAAAATAATGAAGTGTTGGAAATTCCATCAGTAAACATGAAACAGCCCATTCTCACCTGTTGGATCTAAGCCATTTGACACAAAATAGCAGCCTTTATTTTTCAACCGAGGTGCAGAGCTGCCAAGGGATTCTGGAAGCAGCAATACACTTCTCCATTCATCTTGTCATTTCCAAGGGTACAGGACCCTGGAGGGATGCAGGACCTGGTCCTTCACAGTCCACACCGGATGTTGAGCCTGCTTTGCTCTGAGCCCACCATCTAGCTGTCACCTAAATACCACCCTTCCTCCAGACTCTATAACCCTACCTTCTCCTTGTGTGTCAAGATGCTCCATGGTGGCCCTAACCGGTTTGGCTCAGTGGATAGAGCATTGGCCTGTGGACTGAAAGGTCCCAGGTTCGATTCCGGCCAAGGGCATGTAACTTGGTTGCGGGCACATCTCCGGTAGGGATTGTGCAGGAGGCAGCTGATCGATGTTCTTCTCTCATCGATGTTTCTAACGCTCTATCCCTCTCCCTTCCTCTCTGTGAAAAATCAATAAAAAAATATATTTTTTAAAAAGAGGCTCCGTGGTTGCTGTTGCAATGGGTCCAATAAACTTGACTTTATCAGACTATGTTCCTGGTGACTTTAGGCTGATGGACGGGAACACCAATAAATCTATTGCCGTGGCTCCCAGCCACCTTTGGGACATAGATCCCTTCCCTTTTTTTGCCCAAACCCTTCATCATCTGACCCCAGCCTATTTTCCAAATCCAAGTTCTTTCTTCTTATTATTATTTCTTTGTAAATGAGATGTAATAGCTTCCATATAGTAAAGTGCACGTTTTATGTGTACGGTTCAGTGAATATTTATTTATTTATTTATTTATATTTTAAATATTTTTACTGATTTCAGAGGGGAAGGGAGAGGGAGAGATATAGAAACATCAATGATGAGAATCATTGATTGGCTGCCTCCTGCACACCCCCTACTGGGGATCAGGCCTGCAGCTTGCCCTTGACCAGAACCGAACCCAGGACTCTTCAGTCCGCAGGCTGACGCTCTATCCCCGGAGCCAAACCGGCCAGGGGGTGAATTCTTAAATATGTGTATAGCGAGAAATCACCGCCCAGACCCACCAATGGCACATTTCGGGCACCCCAGGAGCCCCACCCTGTCTGTACCCATCCAATCTCTGTGGCCGCTTTCAAAGTTAAGATTTCTTTTATTTTCACATACACATTCACTGGCTTTCCTCATCCTAGGCGTCCTACCTCAATGAATGGTATTTCTGGCCTCTGCTGTTCCTCTCTGTTGTGCGCTGGATGTTTCTTCTGCCCTGGAGGGTTCAAGCCACGCCCCAAACTTCTGAAAATATTGCAATGATGAACGAACGAATGAATGAATGAATGGATGGATGGATGGATGGATGGATGAATGAATGGATGGATGGATGGATGGATGGATGGATGGATGGATGGATGAATGGATGGATGGTTGGATGGATGAATGAATGAATGACAGCTATACTGTGATTGCATTGGTGGCGGGTGGCATGGCGCCAGGAGCAGCTCCTGAAGGGCCGTGCTGCTTGCACAGTCACGTGACGAGCGCGGCCGGTGCGGCGCAGTGAGCGGCGGCCCTGCGGGGCAGAGCCCCGCGGCGGCCATTTTGCGGGGCAGTCACGTGGCGCGACGCACGCTACGCGGGTGTCACGTGACCGGGGGCGTGCTGCAGCCGCCGGGGCAGACCCGGCGAGAGGCGGCGGCGAGAGCGGCGGTGATGGACGGGTCCGGGGAGCAGCCCAGAGACGGGGGTGAGGCGGGAGGCAGATGGGCGGGAGGAGGGCGAGCCCCCCGCCGGCCGGCCCCCCCATCCCGCCTGCAGGTCCCGGGGCGTGCGATCTTCCACGCACTCCGGCTCGGAAACTCCCGGGTCGGGCGCTGCCAGCCTTCCGCCCCCTTCTTCCCCGGGGTCCCCTGGCTCTCTGGCCTCCGCGCCCCGATCCCTTCCTGCCCGGGGCTCCGGGACCCCCGATAAGCTGGGGACCCCAGAATTCAAGCCCCCGAGGCAAGCCCGGGCTTGTCGCCGGCGCCACTTCCTGGTGGGCGGGGCGGGTCTCCCCGGGGTCCCCTTGGGCCGGGATGCTTTCAGGGTTCCCGGAGTCTCCCTTCCCGGAAGAATGTGGGATGCGGGCCCAGGCTCCCCGCCTTTCTCCACCAGGGACCCCGTTGTCCGGGCCACCAATCACTTCACCTTCCAGGGACCCAGACCCCCAGCGCCCCCAGTACTGACCTCCATCAGGGGCCATGAGCCCCCCCCAGGCCTCCCAGGACCCATGAGTCCAGGCACCTCTTCCCTCCTCTCTCCTCCAGGGCCCACCAGCTCTGAGCAGATCATGAAGACAGGGGCCCTTTTACTAAAGGGGTGAGTGTGAGGTCTGATTATTGTGGAGCGGATTTGAAGCGTGACCCCCCCACCCCCGTGCTGACGGTGCCCCCTCCTCCGTTCCCCCTCCAGCTTCATCCAAGATCAAGCAGAGCACATGGGGGGAGAGGCGTCCCAGCTGCCCCTGGGGCCCAGGGTCCCCCAGGATGCATCCACCAAGAAGCTCAGCGAGTGCCTCAAGCGCATTGGCGACGAGCTCGACAGTAACATGGAGCTGCAGAGGTGTGGCCCCCGGAACCCAGGAGTCCCAGCTCCCGGCCCCCCCTTCCCTGAGGAGCACTGAGTCCAGGTCCACAGCCCCTGGTTCCTGCAGACCCGGGGGTCCGGGCCCCGCCACCCAACTCAGCACTCTGACTCCCAGCCTGCCCCTCCCCGAGGATCTTTAAAAAAAGAAAAAAGATTTTTATTGATTTCAGAGCGGAAGGGAGAGAGAGAAATATCGGTGATGAGTTGGAGTCATTGATGGGCTGCCCCCTGCATGTCCCACACTGCATGTGCCTGGACGACCTATGACCTCCTGGTTCATAGGTCGTGGCTCGACCCCTGAGCTAGGCCGGCTGGGCCCATAGGATCTTGAAACCCTCCTTCAGGGGGTCATTTTCATTTCCCCACTTTTCTAAATGTCCATCTGGTCCCTTTCCCCTGCGTTGGCTTCTTGCTTTTCGTTTCAAACTGGCCTTGGGCCTCAGTTTTCTCATCTTGGGTCTATGGGGTAGATGCCACAGTTTGCATGCTCCGCCTGATCCCCTCCGCCACCGGCTCCCCTCTCGCCTGCAGGATGATCGCGGCTGTGGACACAGACTCCCCCCGAGAGGTCTTCTTCCGGGTGGCCTCCGAAATGTTCTCCGACGGCAACTTCAACTGGGGCCGGGTTGTCGCCCTCTTCTACTTTGCCAGCAAACTGGTGCTCAAGGTGGGTGGCTGCAGGGTAGGGAGCCCAGGAAGACTCCCCTCAAACCCGTGGGGGACCTGGGAGGTGTGACGTCAACCCCTGTGGCAGCCCAGACGGACCGAAGGAGACGGCTATGAGTCTGTTGTCTGCTCCTTCATTCATGTATTCATCCAACAGATATTTATGGGCCTACTATGTGCCATCCTGTACTCTGCACCCAGGATGCAGCACCAAACAAAGCGGGCTAGGTCCCTGCTCTCAAGGCGCTCACATCGAGCGACGGGTGCTGAGAGGAGTAAGCTAGGGTGATGTGGTTTGGGGCAAATTGACCAGGAAAGACTTCTCAGGGGAGGTGACATGAAAGCCCAAGTTGGAACGACAAAAAGGTGCAGTGACATATAAGGATTGGGGGAAAGGCATCTGGAGCGGGCACAGCAAGTGCAAAGGCCCTGGGGTAAGGCCAGACCTTATGGGTTGAGGAGGCCCTTGTGGTTAGAACCAAGTGAGGAGGGGAAAAGGGTAGGAGATGAGGGCAGGTTTTGAGGGGCCTGATGGGCCACTGTAAAGACTTCAACTTCACTCGGAGTGAGATGGAGTGATTAGCTGGTTTTATTTTATTATTATTGTTTTAAATATGTTTTCATTGATGATAGAGAAAAAGGAAGGGAGAGAGAGAAAGATCGATGTGAGAGAGAAACAGCGATTGGCTGCCTCCTGCACGCCCCCGAGGGGGAAGAGCCTGCAACCTGGGCGTGTGCCCTGACCGGGAATCGAACCCGCAACCTTTCAGTGCACAGAGGACGCTCACACAACCGAGGCACCCCTGCCAGGGCAATTGGCTGATTGTAAACAGGAGAGTGAGGTGACCTGATTTATACACTTAACATATTATTCCAGCAAGTATAGCAAAATGTTAATTGTAGAATCTAGGTTGCAGGCGTATGGTTGTTCACTGTGAAATTCTTTTAACTTTTCTCTGAAGATTCTCATGATAAAATATTGAGGGAGGCCCTAGCTGGTTTGGCTCAGTGGATAGAGCGTCAGCCTGTAGACTGAAGGGTCCTGGGTTGATTCCTGGTCAGGGCACATGCCCGGGTTGTGGGCTCAATCCCCAGTAGGGGGCGTGCAGGATGCAGCTGATCAATGATTTTCTCATCATTGATGTTTCTATCTCAATCTCCTTCTCCCTTCCCCTCTGAAATCAATTAAAATATATATATTGGGGGAAGGGAAGCTCAACAAATTGTCTGGCCATTGTGAGTAGAAAAAGGGATTATGAAACAGAAGGGCAAAAGCAGAGGAGCTGGGGTGGGGGCACCTGTTATAGATAGTCCCTACAAACAATGACTGACCTGGACTCAGCTAGTAGCACTAGAGGTGTGGAAATATACATTTTTTAATATATATTTTTATTGATTTCAGAGAGGGAGAGAGAGAGATAGAAACATCAATGATGAGAGAGAACCATTGATCGGCTGCCTCCCACGCACGCCCTACTAGGGATTGAGCCCGAAACCCAGGCATGTGCCCTTAATTGGAATCGAACCTGGGACCCTTCAGTCCACAGGCCAACACTCTCCACTGAGCCAGACCAGCTAGAGCTGGAAATAGATTTTTAAAAAATATATAATTTATTGATTTTTTACAGAGAGGAAGGGAGAGGGATAGAGAGTTAGAAACATTGAGGGAGAGAAACATCGATCAGCTGCCTCCTGCACACTTCCTACTGGGGATGTGCCCGCAACCAAGGTACATGCCCTTGACCGGAATCAAACCTGGGACCCTTCAGTCCACAGGCTGACGCTCTATCCACTGAGCCAAACCGGTTAGGGCAGATTTTTTTAAAAAATACTTTTATTGGCCAAAACCGGTTTGGCTCAGTGGATAGAGCGTTGGCCTGCGGACTGAGGGGTCCCAGGTTCGATTCCGGTCAAGGGCATGTATGTACCTGGGTTGCGGGCACATCCCCAGTGGGAGATGTGCTGGAGGCAGCTGATCGATGTTTCTCTCTCATCGATGTTTCTAACTCTCTATCTCTCTCCCTTCCTCTCTGTAAAAAATCAATAAAATATATTTTAAAAAATAAATAAATAAATACTTTTATTGATTTCAGAGAGGAAGGAAGAGGGAGAGAGAGATAGAACCTTCCATGATGGGAGAGAATCATGGATCGGCTGCCTCCCGCACACCCCCCACTGGGGATCGAGCCCGAGACCCACGCATGTGCCCTTGACCGGAATCGAACCTGGGACCCTTCAGTCTGAAGGCCGACGCTCTATGCACTGAGCCAAACCAGCTAGAGCTAAAAAAATATATTTTTACTGATTTCAGAGAGGAAGGGAGAGGGAGAAAGAGATAGAAACATCAATGATGAGAGAGAATCACTGATTGGCTGCCTCCCGCACAACCCACACTGGGGATCGAGCCTACAACCCGGGCGTGCGCCCTGACCGGGAATCGAACCGTAACCTCCTGCTTCATAGGTTGATGCTCAACCACTGAGCCACGCCGGCCGGGCGAAATAGACTTGTGTTTGTGTTTGGGATATTGAGCTAATGAATGAGGTGGAATGTTGGTGGGGTGAGGGGGACAGCAGTCATGGTGATGGTGGGCTGGGGACACCAGGAGGGGAGACGCAGCAGACAGAGTGGGAAGCGGACATTCGGGGAAATGGAGAGAGGCCATGTATGCAGGCTGTGGAGTCATACCTGGCCTGAAGGTCAGAAGAGCCCTCTCTGGGGACGAGACCTTAGACCCGAGCTTGGAGGGATGAGGGAACATTCCTTTGGTTGAGGCCCATTTAGGCCTGAGTATCAGCAGGAAGCGTTGGTGGGAATGAGGATGGGAAGGGCATGAGGCCCCGGAGAGCGGCCACCCATCGGCCACTCACTCAGGGCCCGCGGGCCGAGCTCTGCCTTCTGCTTTACCCCCGGGCGCTGGGGAGCCACGGAAGGTGTGTGGGCAGGGCAGCTGGCAGTGGCCCGGTCCAGGCGACAGTGTATGAAGCTGGTTCTGACTGAGGGGGAAGGAGGCTGCGGGGCTGCAGGAGGGAGGAGGCAGAGCTGAGAAGGGGGGCTCGAGGTGCGGGGGACCAGCCTGCTCCTGAGGCCCACCCACTCCCCCAGGCCCTGTGCACCAAAGTGCCTGAGATGTTCAGGACCATCATGGGCTGGACACTGGACTTCCTTCGAGAGCGGCTGCTGGGCTGGATCCAGGACCAGGGCGGTTGGGTGAGGCCCCAAACCTCCCCCTTTTCCTCTGGACCCCTCCCCCCCCCGCCCCCAGCCCACCACAGTGGTGCCCCCTGCTCTCCGCATGCTCACCTCATCAGATGTGGTCTGTAAATGCATTCCCTTACCTATCTGATCAACCCTTGATTCCTCGGGGACCAGCTGACCTTTTGTGACCTTGACCCTATGACCTCTGACCTCCCGGTGACCCCTGACCTGCCACCTACTTTCTGCCCTCCCTGGTGCCTCCACTTCTTCTGGAATCCTCAAGTTCTGTGATAACCCTTTGACCCCAGCTCTTGAATACCTGTTAGTCTTCGGCCCTTGCTCCCGCTCCCGCCCTCTGACCTCTTCCTGACCCCCCTCCCCCCCACCCCCGCCCTGGCCGGAGGCTGCCTCGACGAAGTGACCGATGTCCCTGTCCCCAGGACGGCCTCCTCTCCTACTTCGGGACCCCCACGTGGCAGACCGTGACCATCTTCGTGGCCGGGGTGCTCACCGCCTCCCTCACCATCTGGAAGACGATGGGCTGAGACCACCGGCCGCCTTGGACTGTGTCTTTTCTGCATAAATTATGGCATTTTTCGGGGAGGGGTGGGGACTGGGGGTCAGGGGCCTTTTTCTTACTTTTGTAATTATTGGGGGTTGGGTGGGGAGGAGTGGTTTGGTGGGGGGGCAATAAACCTCTTTCGGGCCACACTCCTGCGTCTGAGTCACTGGGCCCCACCCTGGCTGTCGGCTGTCGCAAGAGACCGGGCTCCCTGCGCTGACAGCGCTGACACATGGTTCGGAGGGTGCCCAGTGCCCTCTGGGGGTCAGTGATGCCACAGGTCTGGGCCCTGCCCTCCAGGAACCTGCAGTCTTGAGGGGGAATGGAGGTGACTTCCGATCACTTGTGTTACAACTTAGGGTGTTGACCAAGATAGAGGAGCACAGGGTGCAGGGGGGTGGGCGGGCGGAGGGCAGGGTGCAGGGGACAGAGCAGGCCTCCCGCGCCCGGAAACCTCCACTATACGGCAAGTTGCACATTTACTGAGGTGGGGCCGGCGGGAGGAGCGAGGTGGGGTGCTGATCGGACCATGGGAAGACTCGGGGAGCAGGGGGAGCTACTGGAGGTAGGAAAGCTGAGAGGAGGCTAGGATGGGAGGGTGCTAGGGAGCAGACCAGGCCCAAACCTGTGTGGGGGCCACAGCCGGAGACGGGCTCCCCGAGCTGCGGGGGGGGGGGAGCGGCTGGAGAAGGAGGCGGACGCTCTGGAGTCTGGCCTGGTAACTGGGTGGGGCGTCCAGAGGGGAGCAGGCCCCGGGGAAGATGGGCTCCTTCAGGCCTAGTGCCTGTAGACACCAAGAGAACGGGGATGAGAGAGGGAGCCCGCTCGGTCACAGGGTCTTGTCCCTTTTCGGCAGGCCCTGTCTCTTCCTAACTGTCCCCCTCTCCCCTTCTTTCTCTCTCTCTGTCCCCGTCTCTCCGGGTCTCTGTCCCTCGCTCTGTAGGTCTGTCTTCCTCCATATTCCTGGAGCTCCAACCCCCAGATGTCTGTCCTCCCGATCATGTTGGTCTCACCCCTTCCTCTCCTACCCGGGAGCACCCTGAGGTTAAAGGTCTGTAGGCTGCGGCGTGAAACCTGGTGAATGTGTAACTCAGGCCCGAGGTGGCAGTGTGCCTGGGGCAGCTCCCCTCTCCTAGGGGCTGTTCCCAGAGTTTCCCAGCCAAGGGAGATCTGTCTGGCAGATAAGATAGCAGGGAGGGGAGACTGAGTCACCGCCCAGCGAGGGGACCATATGGCCACAGGCAGCAGCCCCAAGGAAATAACGGGGGGGGGGGGGACGAGGGGCGGGGGGGGACGACTAAAAAGGCAGTGAAGTCAGACAAAGCACACTCCAGGCTGCACTTTGGGGGAGGGGGCCAGACTGGGGTCAGAGCCAGCCAGGCCTGGTTCCCAGGGTGGAGGGGGGGTGGCGGAGGGGGGGGCAGCCGCTCACTGGGAGATGAGGTCAGTCAGCAGCCCGCCCCCGCCCTCCTGCCTGAGCCCCTTCCTGAGCTGAGTTCAGCATGACTCAGCACTGCTGTTCTGGCCACTGGCCCAGACACCCCTTCAGGACCCCAGGCACCGGCGGGGCCCTGTCTCTCCCCGGTCAGGGGCACCCGGCTTGGGCCGCTCGGTGCGGCTCCAGGGAAGTAGTGTGAGGGCCTGGCAGCCTCCCCGAGGGCACATCCACAGGGTCCAGTGCGTCCTGTCCTTTCCCCCCACAACAGGGCTCTCCCTGGAGGCTCCGCCTCCCAGACCCCAGCCTGGACCTGGCACAGTTGAAAAATGTACTTTGGCCGAAGACAGACGTCCCATCCGCAGGCCCCCCTGAGAGGCCCCAAAGCTCCCGTGGTGTTTCTCCCCACCCCATCGTAGCTCCCAGAAAAACAGTGGGCCCCTGAGAGGGTCCCGAGGCATTCCAAGGGTCCCAGACTCATTCTCAAGGGCTCTCCAAGACCCCCTTAAAAAAAAATACACCCTATGTACTAAGCTTCCAAAAGCACCCTTCTCCCCCAGTCTTGGGGTGACACCACGGCTCTAGAACCCCTGCTCTTTTAATCTTGCAGCTCGCCTCAAGGGCCTAAAGACCCCCAGGAAGTTTCCAGAAAAATAGGTCTTCCACTGCGAACATTAAGGCAAAAAATAAAGTAACCCCACCTTTGAGCGAACCCCAGGGCTCCTCTCCAACCCACCTTCCAGAGAGACCCCCAAGGTTCCAGAAACACCATCTCACTGTCTTCCAAACTTCCCAGTGATCTGGGGAACCCTCAGCTCCCAAAGCAGACCCCAGTAATTTGGAGGCCCCAAGGTTCCAGAAAAGCCCATGCTCCCAGAGAACCCCAGAATCCAACCTACTTTCCTGAGGCACCCCCACAGGATCAATCTCCAGGGCTCCCAGTGTCTCCATTAATCTGCCTACTAGACACCCCCAGAATCCCTTGACTACCCGAATCAGCCCCAGACCCTTGCATTCTTGCAACACCCCCCCCNACCCCCCCCCCCCCCCCCCCCCCAACACCTCCCCTTCAATTCCCCATTTCACAACAACCTCGAGCAACAGGCGCGTGACTTCCCCACCTCCCAGGCGGGGTCTGGGACTCCTATCTGCTCGGGATTGGTCACTCGGGGGCCCCAGGCTCTGCCCACCAGCACCACGGATTGGTCCATTGCTCCCCCTGCCAGGGGCCCCAGTTGCTATAAAAGAAGGCGCCCGGCCACAGCCCCTCGCAGCGCACTCGGAGCTCCCGGATCTGTCTCTTGCTTCAACAGTGTTTGGACGGAACAGACCCAGGGACGCCCCTTCTTCCAGCCTCCGGCCACTCTCCTGCGTCTCATCCACTCACCACCTTCAGGACCGCCCCCGGGACCAGCCAACACCGGTTTTTGTTTTGTTTTTTTTCTACCTTAAACTCCTTATTGCCGGACAACCATGAGCTCCCAAATTCGTCAGAATTATTCCACCGAGGTGGAGGCTGCGGTCAACCGCCTGGCCAACCTGCATCTGCGGGCCTCCTACACCTACCTCTCTCTGGGCTACTATTTCGACCGCGACGATGTGGCTCTGGAGGGCGTGGGCCACTTCTTCCGCGAGCTGGCGGAGAAGAAGCGCGAGGGCGCGGAGCATCTCCTGAAGTTGCAGAACAAGCGCGGCGGCCGCATTCTCTTCCAGGACGTGCAGAAACCTTCCCAGGATGAGTGGGGCAAAACTCAGGACGCCATGGAAGCCGCCCTGGCCTTGGAGAAGAACCTAAACCAGGCTCTTTTGGATCTGCATGCCCTGGGTTCGACCCGTGTCGACTCTCATCTCTGCGACTTCCTGGAGAACCACTTCCTGGATGAGGAGGTGAAACTCATCAAGAAGATGGGCGACCACCTGACTAACATCCGCAGGCTGGCCGGCCCCCAGGCTGGGCTGGGCGAGTATCTCTTCGAGAGGCTCACCCTCAAGCACGACTAGGAGCCTTTGGAGCCCAGAGGCCTTTCCGAGGCCCCCCCTGCACCCCCCTGGCGTCTCTGGCTTTTACCTGAGCCTCTTCCCGAAACTACTAGCCATTCCTTTAACCACCCTGGAGCCCTCTCCCATGCATTGGACCAAATGAGACAATAAAGCTTTTTGCAACAGTTGGTGGTTTTGTGTGTGTGTGTGCGCGCTGTGGGAGAGGAGGCAGGGGGGATCTGATTTCACCAGGCTAACGGCACTGGGCTGGCAGGGAGGGAAGATGGGATCTCGCCAGCCACCTGTGGAGGTGTTTGTAACGGTTCTCTGAACGGCCCCACCTCCAGGGTGGAGCCCGGACTCCAGGGAGGGGCTGGTGGCTGCAAACAGACACTTAGGAATACCAGACAGAAACCATACTCTTTTAGTCGCCCAGTGCTGAGCCAAACTGGCTGTCGGGGAGAGGTCTAGAATTGCAGCCCCTTTATATGGGTGAGTGGAGGGTATTAATATGTAAGTAGCCCATGGCCACCAGGAGGCACACCCAGGCTGCTTGCTGCCTTTACTCCAATCCAAGGCAGGCAACGGGGAGACAGTCGGGAGACACAGTCGGGTGAATCTGAGGGGCTGGGAGCACGTGATGGGCACGAGCTACTGAGCCAGGGATCAGGGGTCAGCACGGAAACGGGGAAGTGAAACGGGGCCAAATCATCTGAACGGGAACTGAAGAAATTTGAAGCTGAGTCCCAGTTACACAGTGACTCCCTGCCCTTCCCTGTTTGGGGGAGAAGAACCCAAGAGGAAGTGGCTGCTGGACACACCTGTTCTTTCTGTCCACTCACGTGACAAGCACCACGTTCCTGCTTGTCACTCCACTCTGATGGCGACTGGTGCGGGAGGGGCTTGTGTGCGTGTGTCACCAATGCAGCGGCCGACCCGGAAGGATGAGCACACATCCAAATCCAAACGTTGGAGCTATTCACTCCCCTGGAGAGCAGTTGGTGCAGAGATGTACTATGACCTAGTAAAGACTACAACTGAAAGGACAAATATTTTTTTTCTGAAAATAGAACTCTGCAGGGGACAGCCTGGTCCGAGACCAAAGGCCGCAGAGGCCTGGAAACGTGCCCGCCGCTAGCACAGTCCAGCAGAACTTGGTGGCAATGATGAGAATGTTCTATAGCTGCACCCACCGACCAACAGGGTAGCCAGGAGCCACATGTGGCTCCTAAGCACTCGCTTGTAGCTAGTGCTGAGGGATTTAAAGAGCCCCACATGGCTCATGGGTTCCACATGGATCCCTTTTCAGTGACAAAGCCCCTTTCGGTCAAACAGAGCTTGACCCAAGTTTTGGCTACTTGCAAGTTAGGTCCCAACTAAACAACACAGCCCTAACCGGTTTGGCTCAGTGGATAGAGCGTCGGCCTGCGGACTGAAGGGTCCCGGGTTCGATTTTGGTCAAGGGCATGTACCTGGGTTGCGGGCACATCCCCAGTAAGGGGTGTGCAGGAGGCAGCTGGTTGATGTTTCTCCCTCATCGATGTTTCTAACTCTTTATCCCTCTCCCTTCCTCTCTGTAAAAAAAATCAGTAAAATATATAAACAAGACAGGGGTGCCTTCCCATGAAAGAACACTGGGAACCACAACAGCAACCCAAGTCTCTCTGTGAGAGCAGAATGACATTGGGGACCCGGGGTTGGGGTGGGGACGGGGGGGGGGGGG
>JAWPEG010000001.1:9170444-9186391 GCA_035771395.1 Myotis vivesi | reverse complement strand
GGGGGGGGGGGGGTGGAAATAGAGGAGGGAGGGAAGAGAAAGGGTGTAGAGGCCAAGAAGAGGGGAGAGGCCCACCAAATCCTCACGTTGGACCAGACCTGGGATTCTTAAATATAGATGTATTTTTTTTTTCATCTCCACACACACTTCAATCATATCCCTTCTGCCCCCCACTCCCAAGGGCCAACCAAGTACATCAGGCACAGCACAGCACACGTGAGGGGGACACCTCCCTTTCACCAAAGCTGGGGACAGAAGAGCCTTGAGGTAAAAAAAAAAAAAAAGGAAGTTCTAGAACCCCAGTGGGCTCAGTTCTAGACCAGGGGGCGCAGCACAGTGGTGAGGTTCTAGGTTCGGCAGCGGGGACCTAGAACTCAGTGGTTTCACGTGGGCCTGGCGGTTGGGGGGTGGTGTTGTAAGACAGCCAGTTCTGCCCTCAGCTGGGGGGGGGGGGCTCCCTGGAGGGCACAGAGTCTTGAAATATGGGGGAGAACTCAGACTCAGGAAGGAAGGAGCAGGGTCTGGTCTAGAAAAGGCCAGAAGGGCATCTAGAGCCATATACTGCACGTTCTCCAGTAGCAACGAGAAGCCAAGTGGTTCTGCCCCCCCTTTGCTGGGCTAAAGTGTAGAGGGAGAGGGAGCGACGAGTGGAGGGCTCCTCCAGGCAGAACCGGACCCCCCAGGGAGGGCCAGACCAGAGGAAACACGTGGTGTCCTGTCTGGAGCCCGACTTCTGGAGTTGAAATGGAGGACCTTCCGCATTCCGTGAGCTCAGGTCCTTGAAAAGTGCGCTGCAGCGCTCAGCTTGATTGTCCCTGCAACAGGGACCAGGCTCTCGCGGGTCCCCAGGCCAGACCCGAGCGGGGCGTGCTCTGTGTGCTGTCGGATTTGCAAGCCAGGGAGCGTTCCAGGAGCCCCAGCCTGGGAGGCGATGGGACAGGTTTCCTAAAAACCCTGACACCACGACAGCTTATTGGCAGATTCCTGGCCGCTGGTGGCCCGGGCCAGACCTGGGAGACGCGAGGGCACAGGATTGGCATTCTGGAACCCGGGAAAGGCACGGCGTTGTACATTCTGGAGTGTGGGGGGTTCCAGGGCGGGGCTGGAGTGGATGTTGGAGGGGGTTGGGGCTGTGGGCCCCACGGCAGGTCCGGGATCTGGAGTGGGTTTAGGAACAGCGCAGCTCTGCATCCACCCTCGGGGCCGGGGAGGCGGGGCGCGCAGAGTGTGGCGCGGGGGGTGGGGGGTGGGGTGAGGGGTATGGGAGGACTTAGTTGCGCTCCTCGCCCAGGGAGCTGGCGGGGCTCAGGGGCTCGCTGGGGCTGCTGGCCGAGCTGGAGGGCGCCGTGTCCACCGAGTTGCGCTTGCTCCCGCCGGTGGAAGAGGTGCAGTTGGAGCGGCGCTGCCACTCGGGGGCGCGGATGTTGCGCCGGTCCTTGGCGGCCTCCTTGTCCTCGTCGTAGCGCTCGCCTTCTTCATTCGGCAGCTGGTCCTGGGGGTCCTCCTCGTCCTCGCTCAGGTGCGGGCTCGAGTGCCGAGACAGCGAGGGTGACGGCGGCACCGAGGCGGGCCGTGGGTAGCGGTAGCCCTGGGTCTGTGCGCGCCGGTGTGAGCACAAAGAGCCGGGTGAGCGGAGGCCCCTGGTGCAGCCGGGGCGTGCCAGCCCCCAACCCCCCCAGGCCCTCTGAGCTCTGCAACCCCGGCCCCGCCCTCCGGCCCCTGGCCCACTAGGCACCCCCGCCAACTCACCGTGTCAGCCTCGTGGGGCTCGTAGGTGAAGTGCTCTGGAAAGGCCTTGGCCAGGGCCATGTGGCGCGCAGACATATAGTACTTCCGGGAAAGAAGGAGAGGGACATGGGGGGGCGCCCTTGGCAGATGCAGGAGAGGGTGACCCCGCCCCCGCCACACCTTTTATGCAGATGAGCACACTCTGCAGCATCTTCCACTAGACCCCTAGGCCAGCGCTTTTTAACAGGTGTGCAATTTGTATAAAACATGCAATTCCTGTCCTAACAGGTTTGGCTCAGTGGATAGAGCGTCGGCCTGCGGACTGAAGGGTCCCAGGTTCGATTCCGGTCAAGGGCATGTGCCTGGGTTGTGGGCACATCCCTGGTAGGAGATGTGCAGGGGGCAGCTAATCGATGTTTCTCTCTCATCGATGTTTCTAACTCTCAATCTCTCTCCCTTCCTCTCTGTAAAAAATCAATAAAAAATAAATTTAAAAAAATGACAGCACAAACACAACAGCCGTCCGGTGTGAATGAATCTAAATTATACCTTTTTTGTTGCTGGTGTTTTGGTCAGATCAGCAAAAAATATATTTTTTGATGGGCCCCATAATTTATTAATAAGTTTATTTGTGCTATGAGCGGAGAAAGGTGGGAAATAGGTGGCCTGAGCCAATCATCCATTTTTCGGGCTCCGCCCCTTATGCAAATAGAAGAGCTGTGAATGGACAGCCTGGTTTCTCGGTAGTTATGCAAATAGCAGATCGTCGGGTGGGCCCACGTGGTTTTCCTGCAGAAGTTGAATAATTTCTTAAAGGGACAGCAACCTCTACAAGTAGGAGGAGCACCTGCCCCTTTGAGCCTGAAGAACCAGAGACCCAGAATCGGAAGGACGCACAGGGCAGGAGAGGGCGTTGGTCTATACCCGGCCCAAGTATTTCCAGTCCAGAAGGTCGGAGAGGCGCTCGGTGCGGTTCCGCTGGATGATGCGCTGACGCCGGCTCTGCTGGCAGAAGCTGTAGAGGAAGGAGGTGAGCTGCGAGCAGGAATCATCCAGGCTGCGGAACCGCCGGTCCAGAATGTAGATGCCTGGGTGAGGCAGGGGAGGGCATGATGGGAGACTCAGAAAACAGACTGACACCAGGACCCCTCCTCCCCAGGGCCCAAGGGTGCCGGTTCTCAGCCTGGGCGCTGACCGTATGCCGAGGGGTCTGCGATGTGCTCCTCCATGAAGCAGCCGAAGCCGGAGAGGTTGGTGGAGATGCTGGGGATGCCCATCACCGTGCACTCAGCTGCGGGAAGGCGGGAGAAAAAGCCCACTGAGCTTTCCTTCCCCTCTGAACCGGCTTAAAATCTCAATAGCAGCCTCAACAGCGCCCTCTGCTGGCGCCTTTGCCAAATGCCGGGCACTGTACTGAGCAAGCCAGGAGCTGGAAAATCCACGCGGTGCATGAGTATTACATCAGTTTACCATGTTCATTAGCTTGCACTTATAAGTCAGATCACGTGATATTTGTCTTTCTCTGACTGGCTTATTTCACTCAGCATAATACTCTCAGTCTATAATACTTACTGTTTCTATTTCTTAGAGGGGAAGCGGAGAGGCTCAGAAAAAGGAATTCACTTGCCCCAAGGCCTCGGAATAAGGAAAAGTCTAGAGTTGGGCCGTGAGGATGCTAATTTATTGAGTTCGGGGCCAAATGTCTGCCATTCTTCCTCGTCCTCACAACCTGGAAGAGACTCTCTTACGCCAGCCCACACTGCTTTGGCTATCATAGCTTCAGAGTCTGTTTACACAGGAGGTAAGAAAAGGCCTCTCGTTATTACCATTGCTGTGTACAGAGCAAGTATTAGGCTTTGTTTACCACCTTAAAGAGCGCCGAGGGGCGGGTCAAGGAGTTTACTGTAATTCTTATATGATGTCTCTAAAAACGTTTGTTAAGCTACAAAAGCAGACACTAAATATAACAGGGCTTACGGGGAAAACGGGGTAAGGGGCTGACCACACAGAACCTATGCACTATTTTCACCATGGATGTAAGAAAACTGGCAAAATTCCTCATTCTCATGCAAGCACAGTTCAAAAGACTTATTACTCATAAATTGTCCCAGCCTGTGTTGCTCAGTTGGCTGGAGCATCTTCCCTTATGCCAAAAGGTGGCGGGTTCGATTCCCAGTCAGGACACATACCCAGGTTGCGGGTTCGATCCTCAATTGGGGCGCTTATGGGAGGCAATAATCGATGTTTCTCTCGCTCTTCCTCTCTCTCTCTCACACATCAATAAAAGCATATCCTCGAGTAGGATTAAAAATGTTTTTAATTACTCAAACTGAAGAAAGACTATAGCCAATGTGGTATTTATTTAGCTGCCATAAAAACATATGAAAGTAGTTTGATTGGAAAGGGTTTGAGGAGGGTTAAACTTGGGGAGATCACAGCAGAACAGCCCAGAATGAGAGAGAATTGCAAAGGAGCTGATCCAACTTGAAGCCAGTGTTTAAAAGGAGCCAAGAGGAGGGAGGTGGAGGGGATGGGTGCTGGGGGCCGCTCAGGGAGACTGCACCCCATGCAGCGGTGTTAGTGGACTGTGCCTTACGCTGCTGTTATTGGGGGGCAGGGGTGGGGGTGATTGTCAGCACATTGGGGGAAGTCACATGTGCACGGAGACATGAGTCCTCCAGTTCCCCATCACATGAGCTAGAGTGTCCCAGAGACGCATGCTGTGGCAGAACAGACTGTTCCCATTGCCCCTGGTTTCGCAAAGGAGGAACCTGGGGCTCACGGAGGGCGTGTGCCTTGTCCCAGGATCATGCCAGGCCTGGCCAGACCCCCCACTCCATGCTGCACTCACCCGGCGTGTAGCCCCAAGGCTCATAGTAGGAGGGGAAGACCCCCAGGTGGCAGCCACGGACGAACTCCTCATAGTCCACAGGCAGCAGGGGGCTGGTGGAGGACAGGAACTCCGGGTGGAAAATAACCTGGCGGCGAGAAAGAAGGACTCAGCCCGAGGTACCCCGTTTGTCTGGGGTTCCAGAGCGGCCCACAGAGAGTGAAAATTTTATCTGAAGTCACATAAGTCAGTGGCAGGACAAAGATTTTTTAAAAAATTATTATTATTATTGTCTAAAGTTTTACATATGTCTTCTTTTACCCCAAGTGACATCCCCCCTCCCCCCCGCCATTCCCGCCCGGGCAAGCCCCCTCCGTCCCAGTGCCTGTGCCCATGGGATATGCTAATATGCATGCATACACGTCCTTTGGTTGCGCTCTAACCCCTCACTCCCCCCCCCCCTCCCCAGGACAAAGATTTGAATCCCAGTCTGCCTGCTTCCAAAGCTAAGGTCCTTTCTAGACAGAGAAGTCCTTTGATAAATGAGGTGAGATGCGGAATGTGAGGCCCACCCTCCCCCCACCCTCCTGCAATGCCCAACCCACCCTGACCAGAGGTCTCACCTTGACCCTGTCAGCGCTGCTATTGAAGAGGCCAATTCTGCGAATGGTGGTCAGGATAGGGTCTGAGGAGTCGTCCAGCATATTGTGGGTGCACACAGGGGGGAAAGACTGCCGCTGTAGGAGCCACAAGTGGGGTGGGGGTCAGGGAAGGGACATGCTGAACTTGGGAATCCAAAGAGACTACAACTCCCACCAGGCTGTGGGGCCACCAGCCCAAGAGATGACCAGGAGTTAGAGACTTCCTACTTGGCTCTATCGGTCAAGGTTCTTTTTTCCTTTTAGCCATCATAAACTAAAAATAAACTACAATTCCCAGCTGTCTTTGAGGCAGAGCCAGTGTTAACCAGCCCCAGGGACGACAGGGAGTTGTAGCTATCTTGTTCTGTAGTCTTGGCTCGATCATCACAAAAATTCAAAGAAATGAATGTCCCTCAGTGGACTTTGGGAGGGGGGCAGAGACTGTGTCAAGCTCCAGGGGCTGCTGGAAGTTGCAATTTTCTTATGAAAATCCTAGATTTCTTTCTCTCCAAGTCCCTTTACTCTCTATCCTGTAATTCCCTCCACTTCCACCCCCACAGAGGTCCAAAGAAACCACAATTCCCAAGAGGGGTACCCGCCTGATTTCTTTCTTCAGTTCCCCAATGGAGGAGGATAGATAGAGCCAGGGCGACAGAAGTCCCGGGGGTGGGGGGTGGGGGTGCTGCTGGGACATTCAGGGTTTTTTTTTTTTTTTTTGCGAATATTCCATCATTTCTCTCATTAAGTGTTCTACACACTTTCAGTCTACTGACTCCAGCAAACCAAAAAACTACAACTCCCAGCAGCCCCGAGGAAGAAACATGCTCACTGACTTAGGGACTATTGGGAATTAGTTTATTAAAGTTTGACCAAAGACAATTCTTGCCTTGTTTGTGCTGCTTGACTGTTGAGGTTTCCTTTCCCCAGGAAACGATCCACCAACCCTGACCACAAGTACCAGAGACCCTTGACTCCAGAGAGTGAAAGAACTCTCACTCGCAGAAGCCTCTGGGGCAAGGGAAGCATCTATGTAGCAGATGCTTCTCTTTTTTTGTGTGTGTGTTTCACTATTACTTTAATTACAGTATTTAATTAATTACACACCATTCTTTATTCAGAGAAAAAAAAATCTACCCAATCATCCTATCTCTGGAAAGTTCTATTTCCAACCGTCATTGAAATCAGGATCCCTGCTCACCCCTATGGGCTGCTGGGAATGGTAGTTTTCATTCGGTGTCTGACAGTTTTCTGAAACGGCAACTACTGCGTTTTCAATATTCAGAGAATTATAGGTGTTTTAGCTGACCTCCTGACTATCCCTAAAGAGGCCCAACAAAGGTACTGCTCCTAGCAGTCTCTGGGGACGGAGGTGGAGTTGCGGTTCTCCTTTTGTAGCTCTCTCTCTTTTTTTAAAAATATCTTTTATTGATTTTTTATAGAGAGGAAGGGAGAGGAATAGAGAGTTAGAAACATCGATGAGAGAGAAACATCGACCCGCTGGCTCGCACACTCCCTCCTGGGGATGTGCCCGCAACCAAGGTACATGCCCTTGACCGGAATCGAACCCGGGACCCTTGAGTCCACAGGCCGACGCTCTATCCACTGAGCCAAACAGGCTAGGGCTGTAGCTCTCTTTTTTATGTATATTTTATTGATTTTTTACAGAGAGGAAGGGAGAAGGATAGAGCATTAGAAACATTGATCAGCTGCCCCCTGCACGCCCCCCTACTGGGGATGCACCCACAACCAAGGTACATGCCCTTGGCCAGAATCGAACCGGGACCCTTCAGTCCGCAGGCCGACGCTCTATCCACTGAGCCAAACCGGTCAGGGCTATAGCTCTCTTGCCTTAAGTTCCCCTTCGCCTATTGTCCATTGACCGTGGGGATGCAAAGAAACTACAACTCCCAACAGCCCCATGTGGCAGAAGATGTCATGGGAAAGCGGGCTGCCTGAAGGGCTTCTGGGAATTGAAGTCCCACCAGTCAGCTCACACCCTTTTCTGAACCTCAGAAATGAAAGCAATCTCTGGGGTCAGAACTAAGGACTGCCATTCCTCTGCTCAGGGCTCCGAATACCTGCGTGGCAAAGATGGCTCTCTTCATCATCGTGAAGTCCTCCTTGTCCAGCATCTTGTTCATGTCTGGGAGGCTCCCCCTGCAGGGTGGATAGGGGAATGCATCTGAGGAGGGGTGAAGAGAGAGGGGTTAGGACCCAGGGCCACGCAGGGCTGAGGGAGGGGCACTCACACCAGCAAGGATTCATAAAGCTTCCTTCCGAATTTCTCCTTCACTGTGTTGGCCGTATCCCTGGAAAGAGCAGAACAAGGTCACGTGTACACCAGCCATTTGCTGTGAGGTTTCTGGGGGCAGCCATGAAACGGAGGTCTGAGCAGAGAAGCCCCCGGGGACTCCGGGCTGGAGGATGGGGACCCGGGGAACAGGTCCCGGGAAGGCTCGGATGCCTTGGGCCTCGCATCAGCTGTGTGTCCGGGGACAGGTGGCCTTCCCTCTCTGACTTCAGGGACTCGTCAGGAAGAGGGAGGTAAAAATAGAACGAACCTTAGAGGTGTGCGGGGAGAACTTGATGAGGTCATGACTAAAGGTACACAGTGCCCAGCACACAGTGCGCCTTCCAGAAATGTCAGCTATTATTAGAGCCTGTCCTGGTCCTGGTGGTAGCCATGCTGAGCCCCACTTTATAAAAAAGGAAGATTATGTTGAGAGGATAAAATTTACGTACACAAACAAGGCTAGCAAATAGTGCCGCCCTACAGCCCCATGGGCATCCCTCTGTTCATAATCTTCCCCTAGCCCTGGCCTCATTTTCTATGCTCTTGGCCTAGGGCACTCTGCTCCAGCCCCATGGGTCTCCTCACTGCATCTCATACAGACCCCAGGGCCTTTGCACGTGCTGTTCCCCAGATACACACAGGGCTTCCTCCCTCATTTCCTCTACTGGTCTCTACCCAATGGCACTTTCGCAGCGTGGCCTGTCCTGACAACCCTGCCTCATTATTCCTGTGCTGCTTCTCACCCCCCTCCCCCAAGAGCACTTTCTATAGAATTTTCTAGAAAGAGAGCTCAATGAGGGCAGGGATTTTTATCTCTTTTGCTCCCAGCTGTGTTCCCAGGGCCTGAAACAGTGCTTGGCACACAACAGGTGCTCACTGCACATGGGATTGCTAACGAGTGGGTTTTACAAATGGGGAAACGGAGGCTCAGAGAGGGGTAGAGGTTTGCCTAAAGCCAGAAAGCCAGCAAGTGGCACGAGTTAGACCTCGGTGGTTTGGTATCAGAGCCCTGGCCGTGCTGCCACACTTGGACCGCCCGAGACTTCTTACTGCTCCCTGGCGGCGGCGTCTTAAGCAAGCGACTTCACTAGGAAAGTCGGTGGGGCAGGTTCGACCATGTGACACAGGACAAAAGCGAGACTCCGGGAGGAACACTGGGCCCGAAGCACACAGCTGGGGTCCCGGGCCGGGGCTGCTGACCAAAGCTGCTTGCGCACCGCCTGGCCCTTGAGGGTTTCCACGTTGAAGTTGTTGGTCCGCGCGGGCATGATGAAGAAGGCGACCACGGTCTGCTCACTGTTGTTGACCTGCAGGACAGGAAAGGGGGGAGGAGGCTGAGGCCACTCACCCATTTCCACCCACTGAGACGGCTGGGACCCTGCCACGCCCCTTCCTGTCCAGGAGAAGTATAGGACAGCCTGGCCAGCGTGGCTCAGTGGTTGAGCACTGACCTCTGAACCAGGAGGTCACGGTTCGATTCCCAGGCAGGGCACATGCCCAGGTTGCGGGCTCGATCCCCAGTAGGAGGCAGCCGATCAATGATTCTCTCTCATCATTGATGTTTCTCTCTCTCCCTCTCCTTTCCTCTCTGAAATAAATTTAAAATATATATATTTTTTAAAAATAAGAAAAGAAGTATAGGATGAGTTACCATGCCCCCTGCGACTCCATCTTCTTTCTGGGTTTCTCTACTTCCCACAGCGGATTCCTCCCCCCCACCAGCCTGGGTCTCTGTTCCTGCCCGTATGTACGGATTTTCTGGTCCTCCCTCTACCCCCTCACAGCCCAGGACTTACTCTGAGCAGGTAGTTGAGCCGGGCCAAGGCCTCCAGGAAGATGTCGGCCCCCTTGTTGGAGAACTCGTAGCGGCCGGCGATGAAGAAGTACAAGGTCTTGTCCAAGTTGAAGTCCAGGTGCCTAAAGAAGCCATGAGGCAGGGTGAAGCCGAGACCCTCCCCCTGTAGTCCTGGCCTCGAGGCTGCCAACCCCAGAAGCTGCAGGGGCAAAGGTTTTCATAGTCAGTGTGGAGGCATCGTGGAGACTGCTGAGGTTTGGGGTACTTTTCTCCTTGGATGGGGATCTAAGATCCTTCAACACTCAGCCATTGCTCTTGGTGCTCAGGAACTGGAGAGGCTGAGCTCCCAACCCCTCCTCTCTCGAGGCCGAGGTATCTGGCCCACATACCCATAAAAATGGCCCCGCACAAACTCCTGGATCCGGGCCTTGCTCTGAGCGTGGAGGTTCTGGAACTCGTGCATGGCAGAGAACTTCTTCACATTCAGTCCATTGGGGGTCACGATATCTGGGAATGGGGGAGAAGGGCCCAGGTTTCATGTCTTCATTCAGATTGATGTGGCCGAATGAATCATCGAAGGAAAGAACCCTTTCCTTTTGTAACGTCTTTGTTTCAATCATTCGCCTGTGTGTTCCCTTGGTGACCCAGCTGCCCTGCCACTCAGATGCTTTCTTGCCCAATAACTACAACTCCCATCAGCCTCTGCAAGTGGCGAACCAGGCAGGGAACTAATCATCTACATTGGGGTTTCTGGGAGTTGCGGTTCTTTCGGTTCTTTCGTTGGCCCTATACTACCCTGGGCTGGAAATGATTAAACATCTCCATCCTGCTTCTTCTCCCAGAATATACCCTCCTACCTTCAAGTCTCTTTTAGGGTCCCAACCATTTTCTATCCTCACAAAAATGAAAGCACATCATTGAAAAACTACAGCCCCATCAGCTCCTGGGAAGAAATTTTAGGAACATAAGGAACTGACCAGCCAAAGGCCTTCTAGAAGCTGTAGTTCTCAACTTACATCCATTGAAAATTGATGATATAGTCTGGGAAAAATAAGTGGTTCTTTATAATATATATATATATATTATTGATTTCAGAGAGGAAGGAAGAGTAAGAGAGAGAGATAAAAATATCCATGATGAAAGAGAATCATGGATCGGCTGCCTCTTACAAGTCCCCCACTGCGGATCGAGCCCACGACCCAGGCATGTGCCCTTGACCAGAATCGAACCTGGGACCTTTCAGTTCACTGGCCGACACTCTATCCACTGAGCCAAACTGGCTAGGGCAATAACTGGTTCTAATACTGCTTTTCTCGAAAACAAAATCCAAAGAACTTCCTTCCCCTTTCAGAAGACCAATACCTACGTTAGCCAATAGAAGAATTTTACAATTTCTGAAATTAACGTCAAAGAAACGACACCTTCCATTAGCTTCTAGAGCAGTGGTTCTTAACCTTCCTAATACCGCAACCCTTTAATACAGTTCCTCATGTTGTGGTGACCCCCAATTTCATTGTTACAAATTGAACATGATTAAAGCATAGCGATTCATCACAAAAACAATATGTAATTATATATATGTTTTCTGGGTCTTAGGCGACCCCTGTGAAAGGGTCGTTCAACCCCCAAAGGGGTCGGGACCCACAGGTTGAGAACCGCTGCTCTAAGGTGTACAGGTCACCTCATATCCAGGTCACCAACCTAGGGTCTTCTGGGAGTTGTAGTTCTCTGCTCTTTACAGTTAAAAAAAAAAAAAATTGGTGCGGGCCTTGGCATAGGTAACCAACTACCTCATTCATGTCTAGGGATCCCAGCCTATTACCTACCTGGTTTCCTCCTGAGAAGGTGCTGAGCCTCAATGGCGGTGATCTGGGACACAGTAGCGAAGACATGAGCGCAGTGGGCTGCTGCCCGCTCCATGCAGTAGCGGTGATAGATTTGCCTCTCACCTGCTTCCTTGTCCACATTGAACTGGGCGGGAAGAAAGGGCGCTCAGGTTTGGAGAATTGGGTGGAAGCCTGGAGGTTCAGACTCTGGAGACCTGGGGGAGACCGGAGGCTGGACGCCTGGGTCTTAGGGAGGAGGGCTCTGGGGATGTGGGACTCCTGGGTCCTGAAGCCCAATCCCTTAGGGCAATGGTTCTCAACCTTCTTAATGCCGTGACCCTTTAATACAGTTCCTCATGTTGTGGTGACCCCCAACCATAAAATTATTTTCGTTGCTACTTCATAACTGTAATGTTGCTACTGTTATGAATCGTAATGTAAATATCTGATAGGCAGGATGCATTTTCATTGTTACAAATTGAACATAATTAAAGCATAGTGATTGCCGAAACCGGTTTGGCTCAGTGGATAGAGCGTCAGCCTTCGGACTGAAAGGTCCCAGGTTCGATTCCGGTCAAGGGCATGTACCTGGGCTGCGGGCACATCCCCAGTAGGAGATGTGCAGGAGGCGGCGGGATGTGCAGGAGGCGGCGGATAGATGTTTCTCTCTCATCGATGTTTCTAACTCTCTCTATCTCTCTCCTTTCCTCTCTGTAAAAAATCAATAAAATATATTTATTAAAAAAAAGCATAGTGATTAATCACAAAAACAATACGTCATTATATATGTGTTTTCCGATGGCCTTAGGCGACCCCTGTGAAAGGGTCGTTCGACCCCCAAAGGGGTCGCGACCCACAGGTTGAGAACCGCTGCCCTGGGCTCTGCAGACAGCTCTGGGCTGTCCTGAAGTACTGGCTGCCCCCGCCATGGCCACACCCGGAGCTCACGTTCTCTAAGTTGTTGTAGAAGTCCACAGCACCGGCACACAGGTATCGCCCCAGCAGCGTGGCGTGGGTGGTGAAGATGGTGGCCACAGGCAGCCGCCGGGCCCGGCACAGGCAGAGCCCGACCCCCGCCAGCCATTCGTGGAAGTGTGCCACCACGTGTGGCTTCTCCTCGCTCTGGGCCAGGAACTGTGGAGCAACAGGAACAGGGCCGCTGTGTCTCCACGTGTTGTGAAGACAATCCATCAGCAATCCCCAAGGTGGAGGAGGCAGCAGCGGGAACGTAAGTCTATCACAACCTCTGCACCGAGCGAATGGCGGCCCACTGCAACCCCCAGAAGACGAGAAACCATATATTTTTGAGGCAGCCGGGCCAGCTGAGGCTGATGGGAGCTGGGGTTATTTTGGCCAACCTTCTACGTCTCAGCAAGGCTGAATCGGAAAGACTGAAGTTTTCGTGTCCCCAAGTTTCTGGACACAATCCCTAGAGATCCTCGTTCTCAATCACGAATAGACCTGCCTTCAATAGCGGCGAAAGGACTACAACTCCCAGAATGCCCGAGAAGCAGCCAGATCATAAATTGTTTTCCCCCAGGGCATGGGAAATGAAGTTTCTTGAGCCTTTTAAGACCTAAAAGGGGATCAGAACCAAGTTTCCTGGTTCAGACATAGGCTGGCGTTTCCCAAACATCCAGGGCTCCGTCTGAAAGACCAACCACTATCAGACTAGAGAACTACAACTCCCAGAATTCCCCGGGCGAGCCCTCCAGCCAGGCCGACCTCTCCAAGAACTAATGGCTCAGAATTCCCAAACTGGGGAGGTTAGAGTGAATAAGGCTGAGGTTGGGAGTTTGGGTCTCTGAGGGAAAAGAGTCTGAGTCCTTGGGCATCCATGTTTCCAAAGATAAGAGCTAATCCTTTGGTTAGAGGACCCACATCTCCTAGAATGCCCAGTTCCCCTCTGTCCCCACTCAGACCCTTCTGTCCAGGGGCTGATGGTCACTGTAGTTGGGGGTCTGGGGTCAAAAGGAGTGACATGGGGACCAGCGATGGGACCTACCTCACCCAGGAACCAGGTGGTGAGGAAGCCAAAAAGGACGGCGTCGTTGGCCTCGCGGTCATACCAGGGCACCCCGATGTTGCAGGTGTCCCAGAGCTCCCCCTTCCAGCGCTCCAGGGCCCAGGCTGAAGCTCCCACATCCAGGAGCACCACCAGGGGGCCCCCTTCGATCAGCCAGCGCCCAAAATACACCTGGGGAGACCCACAGGGAGGCTTAGGGCTGTGACCACAGCCTCTGGGCACAGCATCCCTGCTTCTCCCACCAGCAGGCAAATGTCTGGGCTTCCTGCCTAGGTTCCCCCACCCGGTTTCTGCACCTGCTGCTAATTTCTCACCCGCTGCCTTATTTCTCTGTTTGCTTTGTTATTCCCACCACAATCTTTTTTTTAAAAAAAATGTTTTAAATTGATTTCAGAGAGGAAGAGAGAGGGGAAGAGAGACAGAAACATCAATGATGAGAGGGAATCATTGATAGGTTGCCCCCTCACGCCCCACACTGGGGATGGAGCCCCAACCAGGAATCAAACCATGGTTCACAGGCGATGCTCAACCACTGAGCCACGCCAGCCAGGCAATCTGATTTTAGAGAGGGAGGAGGGGCGAGAGAGAGAGCAAAACATTGATGTGAGAGAGTTACATTGATAGGTTGCCTCCCCTACGTGTACCGACTGGGTTGAACCCATAACCTAGCCACATGCCCTGACCTGGAATCGAACCAGCCAACTTTCAGTACAGGGGACGATGCTCCAACCAACTGAGCCAAACCAGCCAGGGCCCACCACAGTCTTTTCTTTTCTTTTTAAAAATATTTTTATTGATTTCAGAGAGGAAGGGAGAGGGAGAGGGAGAGAGAAACATCAATGATGAGAGAATCATTGATCAGCTGCCTCCTGCACACCCCACACTGGGAATCGAGCCGGCAACCCGGGCATGTTCCCCAACCAGGAATCGAACCGTGACCTCCCGGTTCATAGGTTGACACTCAACCACTGAGCCACGCCGGCCGGGCGCCACCACAATCTTGTCCATGTCTGTTGCAATGCTTTTCCGGTCCCTTGCTTCGATTCTGTAACTGCTGCTCTCGCCCACCTGCTGCCTCTCCTCTCCTTCTAACCACACATTCGCAGTCCTGTTCCTGTGCCCCCCATCCCCTGCCCGTTTTCCCACCTGCTAACCATTACTCGGACCTGCGGCCTGGCTTGTCTGCTGCCACATCTCTCTCCTCGACCACCATGATGCCTTCTGCCAGGATCTTTCCTTCCTGCTACGAACTCCTCCCCCTGTACGCTGCTTTTGCTGTTCTCGCTGCCACATTTCTTCCACCTGCTGCCTTGTTTCTGACTCTTCCACCACATGTGTCACCTGTCGCCTCTTTCCTCTGCCCTTAGGCTCCTGCTGTACTTTGCAGCCATGTTTCTGCCACTGTCAACTCTTTCCCCGTCGCAGGGCTGCATTTTTCTACCCCCTGTCACGTTTCTAAGCCTCGCTGCCTCATTTCTGCCCCCGCCACATTCTCCTGGTCTGGTTCTTTTCCTCCTGAGACCATGGCCCGGGTACCGGGCCTGCTGCCGCAGCGCCATCCAGCTGACGGGCGGCCACCCGTCTCCCCAACCTGGTTCTTCCCAGCCTCGGGAACCTGACCCCACGCCCCTCCCCCTCCCAGCTGTTGTCTGCCCTTTTGCCGGCGGGCCTATTCTTAGGCCCCCAGCACGCGGGGAGCAGCTGCCATAGGGGGAGGGCTGGGTTGCTCTAGGGTTCCTTTGGGACACCTCTGGCCTGAATGGGCTCCAGACCCCACCCCAAAGCAGAAGCTGTGAATGAATGAAGAAACCACTGTACCTCTCCCTCCCGATCTGTCCGTCCTTCAGCCCTCTGCCTCCCAGCCCTCTCCTGGGGCGGCGGCCACCTCTCTGTGCTCACCCTCCAGCCCTCACCTCGAGTCTTGGGACTCTCCCCTCCTCTCTCTTTTTTTAAAAATAATATTTTTTTACTGCCCTAGGTCAGTGGTCAGCAAACTGGCCCCTTGAGTGTGGCTCTTCCAAAAATACCACGTGTGGGCGTGCAAGTACAGTGCGATTGAAACTTCGTGGCCCATGCCACGGGCCAAAGAGCCGCATGTGGCTCGAGAGCCATGGTTTGGTGGTTTGCCAACCACTGCCCTAGCTGGTTTGGCTCAGTGGATAAAGCGTCAGCCTGTGGACTGAAGAGTCCTAGGTTCGATTCCAGTCAAGGGCACATGCCAGGGTTTCGGGCTCGATCCCCAGTAGGAGGCGTGCAGGTGGCAGCCGATCCATGATTCTCTATCATCATTGATGTTTCAATCTCTCTCTCCCTCTCTGAAATCAATAAAAAGTATATATATATATATATATTAATATTTTTATTGATTTCAGAGAGGAATGGAGAAGGGAGAGAGAGATAGAAACATCAATGATGAGAGAGAACCAATGATTGATTGCCTCCTGCACGCCCCACACTGGGGATCGAGCCCGCAACCCCTTATGTGCCCTGACCGGGAACTGAACTGTGACCTCCTGGTTCACAGGTCGACGCTCAACCAGTGAGCAGCCACGCCAGCCGGGCTCCCCTCTTCTCCTTAATCCCTGGCTCTGCCACCAAAACTCCATCCCCTGGGTCTGCCTGCCAGCCTCTCTTCCCTTCATCAGTATTCCATCTTCCTCTCTCCTTCTGAGTCTTTCTCTCTGAAACACTGGGTTGCCTCTCTTCTGTAACTAGACTCTGTCTCCTTCCCTAATTGCTCTAATCCCTGGAGGGCGGGAGGGGGGAAGGCGGGGCAGGGGGGGGAGGGGGGGGAGGCACCATCACCTT
>JAWPEG010000001.1:9151463-9170424 GCA_035771395.1 Myotis vivesi | reverse complement strand
CCCCCCCCCCCAGGCACCATCACCTTTTGGGACACTCACTGTCTCTCCATCCATCTCTCTGCCTTGTCTGCAAGCCCGGCTGTTTATAGAAATAATGATGATGGTGATAATAATAACCACAGCGATAATAGCTCACCCACAGTGCTAAGTTCATGCCAAGAACGGAGCGGAAGAATGTATCCACTATTTCATCCGCCCACAGCCCCATCGGGCAGATGCTGTTGGCCAAGGTCACATGGACAGGAAGTGGAGAAGCCAAAGGTGAACGTCAGGCTGTCGAACACCTCCTCCGGCCACCTCTCTCCTCCAAGCCCGCCTCCCCCGGGTTCTGGCCGCCTGTCCTTCCCTGCGTCCAGCTCTTTTCCTCTCTCTGAGTCTGAGGATCGTGGCCTCTTGGAACCCTCCTTCAGTCTGTCTTGTACCTACCGTCTATCTGCCTCTTTACCAACGTCTCAGAGCTTGGGGTGCACCCACCCACTTCATGGGGTCCTGCATCTGTCTAAGTGTCAATCATACCACCTCTGTGTATGCCTGCAGGAGTACCAGGTCATCCGTGTTTCTGTCCATGCCTCCCTCTCTGCCTGGGGCTGTACCCCCCCCATCCCCTTTCTCCACCTGCTCCCACCCTGACTGCGGGCACCTACCTACCTGCCCTGGGCGGAGCCCTTGCCCACCTTGCAGCCCTTGCTGTTCATGGAGTCCAGCGTCCTCTTCAGAGCCGGGGTAGGGGGCTCCAGCAGCTCCACCTGGGTCCTCACTCCCTGCTCCGTGTACGGTCCCACCAGGTAGTAGTTGTCACCCCACTCATCTCCTGTCACCTTCGCCTTCGTCTGCAGCACCGTGTAGATGCCGCCCACTGTGGGCCCAAACCCATGAGGACAGGCCCAGCTGAGGTCCACAGGCCTGAGCCCTGGGCCTGAGGGGGGCGGGTCACGGGAGGCACTGGGGCCCCCGACTTCTGGCTTAGAGGGATCAGGGGACCGGGAACCCATCCATCAGAGGCAGAGGGAGGAGGATGTGGGAGCTGGAGGACAAGTCCTCCAGGGCCGAAGGGAGAAGGGGCCTGGGGTTGGAGCTCTGAGGGAGGAGGGGGCTCGGACTAGGCTTCTGAGTCTGAGCGGAGGGGCTGGGGGCCTGAGCTCCTGGGTCTGAAGGAATTAGGGGCTGGGGTCCCAAGGATGACAGAAGCTGAGGAGGATTAGCAGGATACAGTTCCCCAGGTCTCAGCTCACAGGAGCTGGGTGTAAATTCTCCCCCAGGCTCTAGGCACAGGCAGGGCCCTATTCAGCTTCCCACAATTGCCCAAAGAAAGTTGGAATTGTCATTCCTTGCCCCCAGGGACCCTGCTGACCTATCCCCCAGTCTCCTCTCGCCAACGGAGGACACGGGCAGATGGGACCCTGCCCCTCCCGGGACTCCACTCCAGACCCGGGAGCCTGGGCCCCCAGCCTCCTCACCTCCTGATACATGGCTCTGTGTTAACAGGCCCCTCCCATGGGGTAAGACCCAGTCCCTTTCCCTCCCAAGATTCAGCTAAGCAAAAAAAAACCCCACCACCCTCTCTTCTGAGAAGCAAGACTGCCCAGCTCTTGGGCTTCCTGCCCCACCTGGCTCTCCACACCCAGGATCTCAGGCCTCTGAAGCCCGGACACAGAAATCTAGGGCCCCAGCCACTCCCATCCCAGGGCCCAGCCCCTGACCAACTTAGGACTTCCCAGCCTTCCCTCATTCCAGTCTCCAACTCTCTGTGGCCACTGGCTCCTCTACTTCCAGGAACCCATAGTTCAGGCCTTCAGCTCATTCAGAGACTAGGCATTAAGGTGCCCAACCCCCTCCCACCCTAGGATTAAGAATTAGGGCCTCCGGTCCTTTCCCAGTCTTACTCCCGAGTGACCAGTCCACCCATTCTCCCAGCACGACTTATGCATTCTATTTCCCAGCCAGCTCTCTCCCAAATCCAGGTCTGAAACTCAGCCATTTCTAAGAATTTCCAATCCCCCATCTCTTTCCCTGTTCAGGACCCCGGGGTCTCTCAGAAACCACCCTCTGGGGCCTAGGAATCTCTCAGGTTAATCCCTCTCCCCTCGGACCCAGGACCGGACTCCCAGCCTCCTTTTATCTTCGCAGTCAGGAGACCCATCTCCATCCCTTCAGGGCGCTGGAGACAGATCCCAGACCCTCCCCAAGGACACATGAGTCACAGGCTCCTTGCCCAGAACCCAAAAGTCATGGATGGTGTGGAGTCCCGGCCCCCTATCCCTTAAGAGTCCCCGGCCCCCGCATCCCCGACTGCTCTTCTCGCCCGGGCCCCGCCGCCAGGCGCGCTCACCTTTGTTGGCCACCTCCCAGGCCACTTCGAAGAGCACCGTGTTCTCCAGGTCGAATTCATCCTCCCAATCTTCCAGTCCCGGCAGCGAGGACACGGACAAAGTGCGGCTGAGAGGCATGGCGGACGCGGGCAAGGAGTTCTAGGGGCCACAGGTGGAGGATCCGGGGGTGTCTGTGGAATGCACCCGACAGGACGTGGAGCCAGGTAGCTGGTGCCCGAAGGGAAGCTTGCAACGCCCTCGGCTTCCTATTGCACGACCGCACCCCCGGACCTGAGCAGGAGGCGGCCGCAGCAGCACTGAGCCCCGCGGGGCCCCCTGCAGTGAGACCTGGTGGCCGCCAGGAGGCGGCGCCCGCCCCCCCGGCCAGCGCCATTGGTCAGCGCCCGGGGGCGGGGTTCCCACGTCTCTCATTGGCGGACAGCACAGGGATCGCTCCGCCCCTTGGCGGTGGCTGCGAGAGATGATTGGTCCTGAGCACTGTCAATCCGAAGCGTGAGGCCTAGATTGCGGGGGGAGGAAAGTGGGTGGAATAAGGAGGAAAGGGAGCGTGGGGGACGTGTGGTTGCTCACAGAAGTGGCAAGAATTTTGCAATCGGCCTCGGCAAGGAGGCTTGGGTAAAAGGAGGAGGGGCCAGGAGGAGCTGGGAACTGGCCCAGGAGTTTCTGCCTAAAAAAGTGGCGGCTTGCCCTACAAGGAGAGTTTGCATGTTTAGGAGGAACCACCGAGATCTGTGGAGGACCTGACAGCCTAGAGGGGCCCGATCGCCTCGTTCTTAGCACGTTTCCGTTTCCGTTAGGGTCTTAGCGGTTGGGGAGCATCATGGCAACCGTGGTGAGTGTCGGCATGCGGAGGACTGAGGCGCGGACCCGCTCTCCTGAGTCCGAGGGAGGAGGGGGCTGGGAGCCTGGACTCCTGGATCTGAGGGAGGAGGGGCTGGGGGCCTGGACTCCTGGGTCCGAGGGAGGAGGGGCTGGAGGCCTGGACCCCTGGGTCTGAGGGAGGAGGATNGGGTCTGAGTGAGGAGGGGCTGGGGCCTGGACCCCTGGGTCCGAGGGAGGAGGGGCTGGAGGCCTGGACCCCTGGGTCTGAGAGAGGAGGATCTGGGGGGACTGGACTCCTGGGTCTGAGGGAGGAGGGGCTGGGGGCCTGGACTCCTGGGTCTGAGTGAGGAGGGGCTGGGGCCTGGACCCCTGGGTCCGAGGGAGGAGGGGCTGGAGGCCTGGACCCCTGGGTCTGAGAGAGGAGGATCTGGGGGGACTGGACCCCTGGGCCAGAGGGAGGAGGGGCTGGGGACCTGGACTCCTGGGTCTGAGGGAGGAGGATCTGGGGGGACTGGACCCCTGGGCCAGAGGGAGGAGGGGCTGGGGGCCTGGACCCCTGGGTCTGAGGGAGGAGGGGCTGGGGGCCTGGACTCCTGGGTCTGAGTGAGGAGGGGCTGGGGCCTGGACCCCTGGGTCCGAGGGAGGAGGAAAGAAAAGTCCGGATCCCGGAACCATGGGTTCCAATGGATATTTAGGGTCTCGGTGATCAGCTCCGATAGCAACTCCAACTCCCAGCTCTCTGGGCACAACCAGTGGCCGGTCCTGCAGTCCTTTGCCCTAAAGTCTGTTGAGGATTTTGGTGTCTTGGGCCCCCAGCCATGCGGGAATCTTTGAGCTGTTGGTGGTGGGGATGACAGCTGAGTGCAGGGGAGAAGCGCAGCCTGCGGTCGCTTGGTGCATCTTGAGCCAAAAAAGGAAGAGTGTTGGGAACTCAGAGGGTGTCCATGGAGAAGGGGAAGGTCTCTGAGCCCACATATTTCCAACACCCCATAAGGGGTATGCCCAGTGTGGGTGCACAGTGAATTATCCCTTGAATCTTGAATGAATGAATGGCATGTGAACTCCATGAGAGAGAGACCAGGTACACCGGGGCTGGCACCAAGGACTTGCTCAAGAAACCTGTGAGCGGAGAAGGGATGGGGCCTGAGCTGGGGGTTGGACTGGACTTCCGGGTGCCTGGGTCCCCATGGTGACTCCAGTCAGGAACGGGGAAGGGTGGGGGTGAGTTACTGGTGTCTGGGGGGTGAAATTTGAGTCCAGCTGTTTCCACGGCAAAGGGGTGAGTAGGGAAGCGGAAGAGGAAAGAGCGGTGGCCACACTCCTGAGACTCGGTCCCCATGGGTGTGGATGGAGTGTTGGAAGTGTGAGGGGCAGTGGCTGCCAAGTTTCCAAATGACCCGTTTCCATGGGCAGCAGGGGGATCGGTGGGAGAGGCTCATGGGGAAAGGGAAGGCCTGTAGGAGGTGCGTCTGCTTCGTTGGGGTTGGGAAGGGTTGGGATTCCTGGATCCATGTCTTTTTTTTGGCCTCAGGTAAGGTCCGGTAGGCTGTGTAGAGGGGTGTGAGGGGCAGGTTACAGCCTCCTGATCATGGTTTGGGGCCAGTGACCCATGCTCTTGGGTTCTAGCCTCTACTGAGGTGAGAGTAAGTGGGAGGGGCCTGGTGACCACGTGGAGGTCAGGATGTCCAGACTCTTGGTCCCAGAGCCAGGAGGGTCCCTAGGTTGGGTGCCTGCATCACCTCATTCGGTGGAAGGGAGACGTGTGGGGAGGAAGGCGGGTTGGGGGCAGGTGGCCACGGAGCTGAACGAGCACGCTGGCTTCTCCCGTTTCCCTCTCCTTATTAGAAGTTATGGCCCTCGCTGGTTTGGCTCAGTGGTTAGAGCGTCAGCCTGGGGGCTGAAGAGTCCTGGGTTCGATTCCGGTCAAGGGCACATGCCCAGGTTGTGGGCTCGATCCCCCATAGGGGGCGTGCAGGAGGCAGCTGATCAGTGATTCTCTTGCATCATTGATGTTTCTTTTTGTCTCTCCCTCTCTGAAATCAATAAATTAAAAAAGAATTAAAAAAAAAAAACAAAATTATGAAATACTCCAAAGTGTCAGAAAATAATATAACAGACACCTACAGACCCATCGCCCAGAATTTTTGTAAACAGATTTATTGAGATATAATTCATAGCCCATACAGTCCACCCCTGTAGAGCAGGTAGTTTATTCGCAGAGGGGTGCATTCTGTCAATCAGTTTTAGAGCATTTTCATCACCCCAAAAAGAGACCCCATTCCTCCTAACAGGCGCCCTTCAGTCCTCCCATCCCCCTACCCTAGGCAACCACTAATTGCCTTTCTGTCTGTGTGGACTCGCCTGTTCCGGACGTTCCATATAAATGAAATCACACAGCGTGTGGCCCTTTGTGCCTGGCCCCTTTCACTCAGCGTGATATGTTGTCGGTTCACCCATGTTGTATCACGGATCAGAACTTCCTGTTCCTTTTTATGGTTGAAGAATATTCTGTTATAGGGCGACACCAAATGTTATCTCTCTGTCCATCAGTGAGGATGGTTGGGGTTGTGCTCACCTTCCGGTTATGAATAACGCTGCTGTTCTCATTCACGTGGTTCTCCAGGGGGGTCTTCACTTGTCCCAGGTCGTGTTCACTCATCTCTCTTCCCCCGCATGAGAAGGGGTGGTGGCTGGCTTTACTCTTTGGAGAGCCAGGGGCGCAGGGGGCCTTAGTGCCTGCCTTTTGTTTTGTTTTTTAAATATATTTTTATTTATTTCAGAGAGAAAGGGAGAGGGAGCGAGATAGAAACATCAATGATGAGAGAGAATTGTTGATCAGCTGCTTCCTGCAGGCCCCCGCCCTCCCCCTGCCGCCGCCGGGGATTGAGCCCACAACCTGGGCATGTGCCCTTGACCAGAATCAAACCCCGGGACCCTTCGGTCTGCAGGCCAACGCTCTATCCACTAGATAGGCCAGGGCAGTACCTGCCTTTTGAATGAGCTCAGCACCTTAGTACATCATTCATTCAAACCCAAACATTGAGCCCTGAGCTGAACAGTGAGGTGTGGGCTGTGCCCTTCATTGGACACACATCCATTGGAGCCAAGAACATTGGTTTCCTGGGCTCCCTCGTGAAAGTGAGGTTACTGGGGAGATTGGTTCCCCAGGGAGGCCCTTCCTTCTGTCTAGACACCCGGGGACCCTAGAACTAACCTGGCAGGGGCGGGGGGCAGGGAGAGCAGGCTGGACCTGAGGACCTACATGTGCAAAAGCGGTGACAGAGCTGGGGCATCGCAGCGCAAAGGCGGCTGGGAAACCTGCAGGCCAGACCATGACCAGCTTGATGCCCGCTCTACGTTACTGCCTGTCCTTACAGTTACATGTGACGGGAGGACTTCTTCCTTCACTAAGTGTGTGCTAGGCCATGGGGAAGGAACTGGGGTGAGACAGACCTAGTCTTCATCTCCCTGGGACTCAGGGTGTAGTGGGGTCACACAACAGCATTAATGGTGACAGCCGAGAGGGTGGGAGGGACTGGTGGGCTGTCGGCCGGCCTGTGGGGAGGAGAGGCAGGACGGACAGAGGAGGAGTTGGTGGACACGGGGATGACGAGGGCTCTGACGTGTCTTCTCCGCCCCCAGACGGCCACAACCAAAGTCCCAGAGGTCCGCGACGTGACAAGAATTGAGCGTATTGGTGAGTGAGCCCGGATCAGGAGCAAGACAGACCCTGCCTGCCCTGTGCACCCCTGAAAAGCCAACCTGCCCAGGACCCCCGAGAAGCATGCAGCCTGCGTATCATCGCCCTATCTGGGGGGGGGGGGGGGCNNNNCCCGCCCCCGGGGGGGGGGGGGGGGCCGCCCTGAGGTCCAGAGAGGTGTCAGATGGCACGGGGAGCACCCTGCTGGACCCCAACCCCAGGCTGCAGGCTTCGCTACCCTGTGGGCTCCCAGGTGCCCCAGCATCCTGCTTGGAAGTCCCAGGAGTGGGAGTTTGCCGAGTACTTACGTTTGGCTGTGCTGAATGCCCCATACCTCCGGCCGTGGCAGAGCAGGCGCCAGCAGGTGCCATTGAATGCACGAGTTCAATCCCATTGAATCCTTGCAGTTGCCCCGTGAGGTGCACATTGTGACTGTCACCCCATTTTAGCTGAGACTCAGAGACTTCAGTCACCGGTCCCAGCTCACACCGGGCAGTCCGGCTGTGATGTCTTCTAAGAGGACCCCTCTCGTTTACTAAGCATTTAGCACAGCGCTTCTCAACCTCCTGGCCCTTTAAATACAGTTCCTCATGTTGTGACCCAACCATAACATTATTTTCGTTGCTACTTCATAGCTGTAATGTTGCTACTATTATGAATCATCATGTAAATATCTGATATGCAGGATGGTCTTAGGCGACCCCTGTGAAAGGGTCGTTCGACCGCCAAAGGGGTCTCGACCCACAGGTTGAGAACCGCTGATTTAGCATGTCCTGCCTTCCTTCCAGTGAGGGGGGGGGAGTCAGGCCCCGCCATTCGGCCAAGGAGGAAACCAGGGCCCGAGGGGAAGCCCCTCACCTCCGGCCACACACCGCCACAAGCTGGCCAGTAACTGTCTTCCGGTCCTTTCTCTGCTCACAGGCGCTCACTCCCACATCCGGGGGCTGGGACTGGACGATGCCTTGGAGCCGCGGCAGGTAGAGCTGATGGGGGCGGGTGGCAGGCCTGCTCCCTGGAGGCCTCGGGTGGAGGTACCCTGGCCCCCGGGATTATGGAGACAGTATGTTCTTCCAGACCTTTAGCTACCTGTTTATAAAATTCAGCCCCGTGTACACTTTTATTGGTCTTAGAAAAAATTGGGGTGGAGAAGGCTTTCTTGGCTTTTCCCCAACATCCCAGCCAACATCCACTTTCACATCACGAGGCAGGAGGTGGCAGAAACGCAGGGGTGGCCCAGTCGGAAGTCACCTGGCGTGCTCTCACCTCCCACCCCCAGGCTTCCCAGGGCATGGTCGGCCAGCTGGCGGCCCGGCGGGCAGCGGGCGTGGTGCTGGAGATGATCCGGGAAGGGAAGATCGCGGGCCGGGCGGTCCTCATCGCCGGCCAGCCGGGCACGGGGAAGACAGCCATCGCCATGGGTAAGTCACCTCTCGGGGCAGGAGCTCTTCCGGTCTCTGCCAGGTAACCCCTCCCATGGAAGTCCAAACACAGCTGTGGCTTAACCAGGCAAGGTTCATTCTCTCGGGGAGAAGAATGAATGTAGGCATTTGCGGCCTGGTGAGCGGTTCCAGGAAGCCACCTACCTTCCCGCCTCGATGTTCTCTGCACTTGTTTCCCGTGGGGATCACTCTGAGCTCCAAGAGGGTTGCCGAAGCGCCAGCCTTCCTGCCCATACTCCTGGAGCAGGGAGAAGAGAGGAATTGCAGTCAGGTTCTACTAGATGGAGCTCCCCTAAGCACTTGTCTTGGGAGTCCCACACACTTTTGCTCATATTTTATTGACTAGAATTTTTTTTATAACTTATTTGTATTGATTTTAGAGAGGAAGGGAGAGGGCAAGAGATGAAACATCAATGATGAGAGAGAATCATTGAGCGGCTGCCTCCTGCACGCCCCCTACTGGAGATCGAGCCCACAACCCGGGCATGTGCCCTGACTGGGAATCGAACGGTGACCTCCTGGTTCATAGGTCGATGCTCAACCTCTGAGATACGCGGGCCGGGCATATTGACTGTAATTTAATCATATGGTCACTCTGCTGCAGGGAGGGTGAGACCTGAGGATAGATTTTCTATCTTAATTTGGACTGTTGCTAAGGAAGAAGGTGGGTATTGATTAGACGCCAGCACTCCCTTCTGCGATTCACTAGCAAGTTAAGAGCTTTCTACTCATAACTGCCCCTCATCCTTGTTGAACGACCTGTCCTTCCAAACCTACTGAGGAACCTCTTGCTCGTTGAAGCCTTCCTCGGCCCTCCTATCTTCCCCCTCACTCCCACCTTCGTGCTCAGACTGCGAGGCCAGGCGGTGAGAATCAAGGAACAGCCGGGTTTCAGTTCAGATGAAACAGCACTTGCCCTGCTGGTGTGGCTTGTTGGGTGTTGTCTTCTGCACCAAAGGGTTACAGATTCGATTCCTGGTCAGGGCACATGCTCAGGTTGCAGGCTTGACCCCTGGTAGGGGGCGTGCAGGAGGCAGCTGATTGATGTACCCTCTCACATTGATGCTTTTCTCTTTCGCTTCCTCTTTCTCTAAAAGAAAAGATATATATATATACACACACACATACATACTAGAGGCCCAGTGCACGACATTCACGTACTGGGGAGGGGGGTCCCTCGGCCCGGCCTGCGTCCTCTCGCAGTCTGGGACCCCTCGAGGGATGTCCACCTGCTGGCTTAGGCCCGCTTAGTTGTGGTGCAGGCCTAAGCTGGCAGGTGGACATCCCCCGAGGGGTCCTTAGCACTGCTGCGGAGGTGGGAGAAGCTCCCACCACCACCTCTGTGCTTGCTGTGAGCCCGGCTTCTGGCTGAGTGGCACTACTCCTGTGGGAGCGCACTGACCACCAGAAGGCAGCTCCTGCGTTGAGCATCTGCCCCCTGGTGGTCAGTGCATATCAAAATGACCGGTCATTCTGCCATTCAGTTGATTTGCATGCTAGCCTTTTATTATATAGGATGTGATGAAGCAGCACTCATCCCAGGGTCCTGGTGTGCCGGGTGTGCGAGCCCTGGCCCAGACACTGGGAACACAGATGAGGCAGACCAAGCCCTGACCTTAGGGAGGTGGTTGTGGACACAGTGCCTCTCAGCGTGAGGTGTGCTGTCATGGACAGAGGAGGCTCCTGACCTGTGGGGTGGGGACATAGTGGCAGTCGTTGGAAGAGGCTTCCCGAGACTTGCAGGGTGCCTGAGAGCGTCCTGGACAGACAGCAGGGAGCAGGTCTTTGGGCGCAGAGTGTGATGCATCTGGAAAGCGGACAAGGAAGAGTTCCCACCGCACACTGGTCAGGAGGGAGCCGGGATGTATGTCTGAGATGTGGCTCGGAGCTGGCAGGGCCCCCGGAAGGGCTGCTGGGAGGGGGGCTCAGTGCTTGGTGTCCTCGGAGACACGGCCAAACCCAGGCCTCACGCCATAGAGAAGGCCTGGCCCGTGCTGGGAAGATGATAGGGTCCCAGAGTTCATCCTCACACAGTGCGTTCCAATCCAGGGTCCTGCGGAGGCCTCTGCCCCTGGCTTCCTTTACGTCACCCTGTCTGCCCCGCAGCACCAAGAGCTGGTGTTGCCACAGAGTGGATTTTGGGGGACATGGTGCCAGGGCCGCCCCCACCCACCCAGGCCACCCTCTCCCCAGGCATGGCGCAGGCCCTGGGCCCCGACACCCCGTTCACAGCCATCGCGGGCAGCGAGATCTTCTCCCTGGAGATGAGCAAGACAGAGGCGCTGACGCAGGCCTTCCGCAGGTCCATCGGCGTTCGCATCAAGTGAGCACAGGGCCCGGGCAGGGGCGGGGCAGCTCCCAGCAGCCTCGGGGACCACCCTGTCCCGGCAACTTGGCCTGTGCCCAAGGGCTGATGGGAGTTAGCGACTCCCCGGGGCCAGGTCAGATACTCTGCTCAGACCTGCTCTCTGATTAGGGAGGAGACAGAGATCATCGAAGGGGAGGTGGTGGAGATCCAGATCGACCGGCCGGCCACGGGGACGGTGAGTCTGCCCCGAGTCTGGGCCACCTCCAGGCGGGAGGGTTGCGCTGAGGTCGGAATCCCATGGAATGTTCCACTGCAGATCGGAGCATCTGCGTGCCTACAGTAGGGGGTTATCTGAATGGGCAGCAGCTCGTTAATTTGTGAGGGACACCGTGAGCAGTTAAAACCAAGTGGTAGAGCCCTGGCTGGTTTGGCTCAGTGGATAGAGTTCGGCCTGCAGACCGAAGGGTCCTGGGTTCGATTCCAGTCAAGGGCACATGCCCGGGTCACAGGCTCGACCCCCCTGGGGGGTGTGCAGGAGGCAGCCGATCCATGGTTCTTTCTCTTCTATGATGTTTCTATCTCTCTCCCTTCCTCTCTGAAATCAATAAAAATATATTTAAAAACACACCAAGACGCCGAAACCGGTTTGGCTCAGTGGATAGAGCGTCGGCCTGCGGACTGAGAGGTTCCGGGTTCGATTCCGGTCAAGGGCATATACCTGGTGGAGGATGTGCAAGAGGCGGCTGATCGATGTTTCTCACTCATCAATGTTTCTAACTCTCTCTATCTCTCTCCCTTCCTCTCTGTGAAAAATCAATAAAATATATTTAAAAAAAAAAAAACACACCAAGTGGTGGAATAAGAGAAGGTCTGGAAGTTTCTTCAGGGAATTCCTAACCGTCAGGCTTAAATGCCTGCCCCATGGGATTTACACAGCTCAGATTCTCTCCCTTTTTTTAACCCAGTTCTTCTCAACCTTCTGGCCCTTTAAATACAGTCCCTCACGTTGTGACCCAACCATAAAATTATTTTCGTTGCTACTTCTTAACTGTAATGTTGCTGCTGTTATGAATCGTCATGTAAATATCTGATATGCAGGATGGTCTTAGGCGACCCCTGTGAAAGGGTCGTTCGACCGCCAAAGGGGTCGCGACCCACAGGTTGAGAACCGCTGTTTTAACCTAAGACTTTTTTTCTAACTTTTTTGTTATAAGTAAAATAGATACAAAGAAACATCTAAAAGAAGCATGTAGTCTAAAAAGTGATTATGAAGCAAATACCTTCATAACCACCCCCAAGAGCAAAAACTAGAACTTTGCCAACCCCCAGCGCCTTCTTCCTTCCTCTTTCTACACCCCCCAAGTCTCCCCGCGGAGACGGAGGTAGCCACCCTCGCTCCTTATCACATCTTTGCGTTTTATCACCCATCGTGCGTTCTTATACACCATAGCTCCTACTGCACATTTTTTAAATTTCATGTCTCAAGTCTTTCCCATGGTTTGGTTTCCCCTTTATCTCTCCTATTTACCTAATAATTTATCTGTTGGTCTCTCTTTTATTTTTTTAACTTATTGATTTAGAGAGAGAGAGAAACATTTGTTTGTTGTTCCACTTATTTATGCATTCATTAGTTGATTCTGGTATGTGCCCTGACCGGGGATCGAACCTGCCACCTTGCCGCGTTAGGACGACGCTCTGAGTACCTGGCCAGGGTGACACCCTCTTTTTTTAATTTGCCACCTCAATAAGAATTTTAAAAGTAAAAACAGTAGAATATTTGAATATAAGGAGAGCTATTTCCTAGCTAGTTCTCCTGTACACCCTATTCTGGGGATCAAGCCCGAAACCCGGGCATGTGCCCAGACCGGGAATCAAACTGTGACCTCCTAGTTCATAGGTCGACGCCCAACCACTGAGCCTTGCTGGCCGGGCCAACTTGTTTTTGTATTTTTTTGTGTGTTATCTTTTAGGATTTCGTTTGTTTACTGGGTTTTTTAATAATAGCTTTGTGGAGGAGCAATTGACATGCAATAAGCTGCCCACATTGAAAGTTTCAGGATGTTCAGTTTGACATACGTGTGCACACATGAAGCCACCGCCTGTCATGGCAGCGAACACACCCATCACCCCCAGCTCCCCTGCGGCCCGTTCCACGTGGTGTGGGAGAGACGCTGGGGCCTCTCTGAGCCTTTGCCGGCATGTCGCCGCCTCAGGGCTCCAAGGTGGGCAAGCTGACCCTCAAGACCACCGAGATGGAGACGATATACGACCTGGGCACCAAGATGATTGAGTCCCTGACCAAGGACAAGGTCCAGGCCGGGTGAGCAGCGGCGGGCCTCCCCGCGCTCAGGGTGGGGGAGCTCGGGCACCTCCCTTTCCTCACTCCCGCCTCCTTCCCCTGCAGGGATGTGATCACCATCGACAAGGCCACGGGCAAGATCTCCAAGCTGGGCCGCTCCTTCACACGCGCGCGAGACTATGACGCCATGGGCTCCCAGGTGCTCCGGGGCCCTGGGCACCCTCCCTCCAGGCACCAGCATGTTCCCCTGGATCCTCCCATCACCCAACCCCCTGTCCCTAGTACTCCTGGCTCTTCCCTGTACCCTCAGGGCTCTTAGCTACCTTCTGGGCCAAGGGTTTCCAGGTTACCCCCATCTGAATTCCCAGCCCCTTTCCAGGGAGCCCCTGTGGGCCCCCTTCATGCTCTTCTCTTCCTTGTCTCCACCCCCCCCCCACTCCCCCCCTCCTCATGCTGCCCCGTAGACCAAGTTCGTGCAGTGCCCAGACGGGGAGCTCCAGAAGCGCAAGGAGGTGGTGCACACCGTGTCCTTGCACGAGATCGACGTCATCAACTCCCGCACCCAGGGCTTCCTGGCCCTCTTCTCAGGTGAGGCCCCGCCATCCACTCCTCCCGCCTGCTCCCCCCTCCGCACCCCGCTCACCCCTCCCCCCCATCCTCCCACAGGGCCCACCCCTGCCCGGGCTCTTCCTCAGTCCCTGGCTGTCTTCTGTTCTCCCTCTGTGTGTGATCCGTCCCTCTCCCTCTGTGCCAAGTCCCCTCTCGGTGGTTTGATGGGGGCACGGCCCTCCTTCTCTCCATCCTGAGTTCACTTCCTCCTCTCAGGGGACATAGCAGACCCCTCGCCCTCCTGTCGCTCATCCACGCCAGTCTCGCTCTCCCTTCCCTCTGTCCCCTGTGCCCTGTCACCCCTGCCTTTGCCCTGTCACCCCAGATGTCTTTGCCCATGTCTGGCCCCAGATCCCTGTCTCCTCTCTGACCCCCGCCCCCTGTTACCCCTGCCTCCCGCAGGTGACACAGGGGAGATCAAGTCAGAGGTCCGAGAGCAGATCAATGCCAAGGTGGCTGAGTGGCGCGAGGAGGGCAAGGCGGAGATCATCCCTGGGGTGGGTACCAGGTGTGGCGCTGCGGGGGGGCCGTGGAGAAGAGGGACGCTCGGCCCTGGGTGCGGGAGGTGACGCGCCCTGATGCCTCCCAGGTGCTGTTCATCGATGAGGTGCACATGCTGGACATCGAGAGCTTCTCCTTCCTCAATCGGGCGCTGGAGAGCGACATGGCGCCCGTCCTCATCATGGCCACCAACCGCGGCATCACCCGGTGAGCTGGCCTCGGGAAAGACTGCTCTGGGCGGGGGTGGCCACAGGGTCCAAGGGCATGCTCGTTGCACACAATGGGGGGTGGGAGTGGGCTTAGCTGCTGTAACAGGCTCCCCCCAGTACCGTGGCCCAGGTGAGAGAGTGGACTTTTCCCTTAAAGAAGGTAGGGGTGGCCTGGCCGGTGTGGCTCAGTGGTTGAGTGTCAACCTAGGAACCAGGAGGTCAGGGTTCGATTCCTGGTCAGGGCACATGCCTGGGTTGCGGGCTTGATCCCCAGTGTGCATTTCTAGGAGGCAGCCAATCAATGATCCTTTCTCCCTCTCCCTTCCTCTCTGAAATGAATAAAAATATATTTAAATTTTTTTTAAAAAAGGTAAAAGAAAAAAGGTAGGTAGTGGTCAGGGTGGGTAGGCAGCTCTACTCCACCAGGAAGCCCCGGGACTGGATTTTCTGTTGTGTTGCTCCTGTATCCCTTGAGGCTATAGTTTCCCAGTCTGTGTGCCAAGGCACCCCAGGGTACTGCATAAAACAGGAGTTCCAAGGGACGGCGTAGCTTTCTGAGGGCTGCACGGTAGCGTGTGTTGGACACGGGATCAAGCACTACAGAGAACTCACTCAGGCCCAACTACCTAATAAATGAAGCGGAACTGAGTGTTCCTATCGGCCTGAGGTATTGGGGGCTCCAGTGAAGCTTGGGAACCTCCGTCCTCTGGTGCTGCCAGCGCCCCGGGCCCTGTTGTCCTCCCGGCTGGCTCTCTTCACCACCTCATCTATGGTTTGGCCCCGAGGAAGGGAGAACGAAGTGGGGAGCAAACAGCCCCCCGGAGGCTGGATCCCGGAGCTGGATCCCGGAGGCTGCACCGCTCGGGGCGTGGCTGTGCCTGGTGGCACGGGCGGCGGGGAGTGTCGCCGCCAGCTGTAGCCGTGTGCCAGCTGACCTGGCCAGCGGGTGGTTATCACACAGGGAAGGAAGGGGCAGGGCTACGGGCAGCAGCCGATTCCTCCCTGGCCCTGCGCTGGCACTTTTCCCAGACGAACCGCTGGGAACCTCAAAAGAAGCTCAAGATGTAGATAATGTCTCAGTCCCATTTCCCAAGTGAGGACAGCAAGGCCCGGTGACTGCCCAGGGGGCAGGGAGACTGATCTCCGAGGGCTGAGGCCAGAAGAGGCAGCGAGGGTGTGTGTGGCGGGTGCAGCTCAGGGCGTGGGCACGGCGCCCTGGCTGCTCCTGGGAGAGGCGGGGATCCAGTCACTCCCGCTGTGGGCAGATTCAGGGTTCGCGAATCTGCTGCTGGAATGTATCTGTCACCCCCAGATCAGTACTCGTGATGCTTTCTCGGTCGCGATCTATTTAGTGCTCCCTTGTCACATTCGGTGCTTGTTGATGGTGGTTTTACTGTTTAAAACGGGCCCCGGGTGTTCTGGAAGCAGGGGGCTGAGTCTCACAGAGGAAATGCATGTTAGGTGAACTTCATTACGGCCGTTACAGTGCATTAGCCATGGGTTCAATGGGAGGGAGTCCGTAATATATAATAAGTTGTCTTCAGACAAAGCACATAGAGCCAGGCGATATACTGGCTGGTTGGCAAATAGCGACCAGGGCCCACAGGAACCTAACCGTGTGTCCCCCAGGAGCCGGGTTCGGTCTTGCTGATAGAGTGTTTGCCCCATTTTATAGCATAGCTCTCACCGATAATGAGAACCTCCTGACTTCCCTAGTGCCGGCCACGTGCAGCAGGGAACAGGGCCCGCGCGGTCCCTTCCCTGGGTGACGCAGGGGAGGGGACCTTGGTCCGGTAATCCCGACAGCGCTGTCCAGCGGGGCTGACGCAGCCGGGCGCTGACGCCAGCTGGGGCTGAAGGTCACGTGGTATTTGGCCCAGTGAGGGGGGTGGGTGGAGGGGGTGGTGGAAGGAGTCCGAGGAGAAGGAATGGAGAGCCGGGCTCCAGAGGCGTCACCCTGGCGGCCCTCCTTTCCCCTCAGGATCCGGGGTACCAGCTACCAGAGCCCCCACGGCATCCCCATCGACCTGCTGGACCGGCTGCTCATCGTCTCCACCTCCCCCTACAGCGAGAAGGACACGAAGCAGATCCTCCGCATCCGGTGCGGGCAGGCTGGGGTCCGCCCTGTTGGACACACGGGGACACTGAGCTCTGGGGGGTAGTGACTGGCCCAAAGTCTCTGGGCCTGAAAGAGGTAGAGCGCGGCCTCCGATGCAAGGTGGGGGCCCCTGTGGGGAGGGGAGAGGAGGGGCTGGTAACTGACGTGGAGGAGAAAGCCTGTGTGGGGAGAGCCTAGGCCCAGCCTGTGCCTCAGTGGCCCTTGCCCAGCGTTCTGCAGTTCTGAAGTCGCAGGCTCCACATGTTCTGGGGCGGGAGGGTGGGGCATGCTGCAGTCACAGGCCTGACCTTGTCTGACCCCCACCCCCACCTGCCTGCAGGTGTGAGGAGGAAGATGTGGAGATGAGCGAGGATGCCTACACGGTGCTGACCCGCATTGGCCTGGAGACCTCCCTGCGCTACGCCATCCAGCTCATCACAGCTGCCAGCCTGGTGTGCCGGAAACGCAAGGTCAGCCGGCTCGAGAGCCCTCGGGGCTGGGGCCAGTGAGTGACCCACCACTCCAAGGGCTTGGGGTGGATTGTTGCATTTGGTGCTAGAACATGTGTCTTCAGAGGCAGGGACTTTGTTCCCTGGGTTTCTTTCTGTGCCTGCTGGCCTGACACACAGTAGGTCCTCAGTAAACATCTGTTGACTGAGAGTTGATACTGTAAGTTCGTCTTACAGATGAGGGAACTGAGGAATGGAGAGATGCGGCTGACAGCCAGGAGGTGGCCGAGGCGGTATTTGAACCCAGGCGATGTGGCCTGAGTCCCTCCCTTGGGAGGCCCCCTGAGTTCTCACTGTCCCCCCTCAGGGCACGGAGGTGCAGGTAGACGACATCAAGCGCGTCTACTCACTCTTCCTGGACGAGTCGCGCTCCACGCAGTACATGAAGGAGTACCAGGACGCCTTCCTCTTTAATGAGCTCAGTGAGTGTCTCTCCCATCCCCGCCCGCCCCGCCCCCCCCCCCCATCCCTGTCCCCTGTCCCTCGGGTGGCCTGTCTGGAGGGTTGGAGAGGTGGCCTGGCTTCTGGGCCCCAGTGACCACATGACCTTCTTCTCCTACAGAAGGCGAGACCATGGACACCTCCTGAGCTGATGTCCCCTCCCCCGCCTCCCTGTTTTCTACCAGAGTTCTGACACTGTGACTTTGTATAAAATGTTCTGAAACTGGACCCTTCATGTGTGTATGGTGTGTGCTCACGTGCATGCGCACCCTGAGCCCAAAGAAAGGCAGCCCTGGGCGCGGTGTGAGAAGCCTTTATTGGAGGAGAGGAGCAGCTGCTGGCTCCGGGGATGGGGATGGGCATGGGAGGGTGAGGTTGGGGGGATCCTTAGAGGAAGAGGAGGTCTGGGAGGTGGGGGCGGTCACAGGCCAAGGGTTGGGCTCTGGGACCCCCACAGTCGGAGCTGCTGAGGCGGCAGGGCCCACAGCGACAGCTGAGGGCCACAGGGAAGGAGACCATCGGGTCCACACCAGGCGGGCATCCGGGGAGCCGGATGGAGGCAAAGCTCAGCTCACGGTAGGTGCACACCGGCTGGGGCACAGGAGGCAGAGGGGCCGGCAGCACTCGCACCTGGAGGCAGCGCAGAGGGGGGGTGGCATTGGCGTCTGCCCAGGGCCAAGCCCTCCCCTGACCTCCCTCTGCCCCCAACAAACCCAAGACTCGGGTAGCCAGGGGACCCTCTGTACTCTCCCTCCCACATGCCCAGCTCTGACTCCAACTCCCCAGCCCCTACCCAGGGGGGGCCCTCCCGCCCTCTGCCCCATGTCTTCTGTGGGCCAGGCCTGAGCAGTCCACCTGGCACTCAGGTGGCAGCACTGTCTGGACGGCAGAGCGGTCCCCTCCAGGCCGGCAGCTCACCATGCTGGGGCAGTAGCCGGCACAGATGCTGGTGGTGAAGGTGATGCAGACCGGACAGGCCTCGTTCTCGGCAGCCAGCGTGGCATTGACGGGCCGGCACAGTGGCCGCAGTGGCCCCCTGGATGCCCGCACCCCACCCACGCTCAGCAACAGCCACAGCAGCAGCCCCTGGGACAAGGCCATTTCCTCAGGGCCAGCACCAGACCTCTATCCGGGCCCCCACCCTCCCGTTCCCCACTTACATTCAGGGCCAGCCCCTCCACTCTGATCCCCACCCCGATACCCAGGGACCCCCGGGACCCACCCTCAGACCCCACCCCACTGCTGTCAGCAGGAAGCCCGCTGGCTGTCCACACCTTCTGGAAAGAGGCCGCCTTCACCCAGTCCCAGACTCCCAGTCTTACCTGGAGCATCTCCATCCTGGGTGCCTCCCTACTGTGTTTACCTGGTCTTATACCTGTAGGCTGTGGGGGCGGCAAGGCCAGGGGGTGGTGGCATGGCGGGGTAACCTGGACACTAATCTCCCCGGGGGCGAGAGGCGGATAAGGTCAGGGATGTGCAGGAGTGGCGAAGGGAGCTCCCCCTCCCCCCATTCCCTGAGTGGCTTGGCACCCAGAAGCAGGGGACACCCAAGATGACGGCTGACTTTACAGACTCCATCCTTAGGCGCTAGAGAGGTCGTGCGGGGGCAGGGAAAGGGGTAGGGAGCCCCTGGCTGTGCCGGCAGGTTGGGGAGCCCTGTCTCTGCCCATCACGGGGGGGGGGGGGGGGGGGGGCC
>JAWPEG010000001.1:9137122-9151454 GCA_035771395.1 Myotis vivesi | reverse complement strand
GGGGGGGGGGGGGAGGGCCGAGGGAGGAGTCTGGAGCGGGCCCCTCCAGCGACCCTGCAATGGTGATGGACGGAGGCTCAGCCCTGCTCCACCTGCCATAGACTGAAAGTCAGAATCCGAACTCCGGAGGCGCATGTTGCCTCTGCGCTCAGGAAACGGGTCCGCCCGCTCCCAGACACCCCCGCCACAAGGATTCAGTGGGAGTGCCTTCTCCCCACACTCCGGCCCCCAGAAACCAGGATGCCAGAGCCCAACACAGCAAAGAGCGACGTGTAGACTATTTCACGGTCATTGATTAAGAGAAGCTCTGCCCCTTCTGCAGCAGGGGCCCCGCCCCGCCCGCCGGCCCGCAGCCCCAAGTACATATTCCAGGCCCACTCCCGCCCCCACAGTCCAGTAGGTGTATGTGGGGTGCGCCCCGCCCACGGCCAGACTCTGTCCTGCCCCCGTGTGGTGGGCGGGGTTCCCAAGCTCAGCCCCGCCCACGGGGTGCCCAGGGGCCGGCTTCCAGGCTCGGCCCCGCCCCTGCTCGGGGGACGCGTCCGCGGCGGGGCTGGCGGGGCGCTCAGACCAGGGCGGGCTTGGAGCTGCCGTAGTTGGAGCTCTCGGTGCGGTAGGCTTGCGGCACGCTATAGATGGCCGGCACGGGGTTCCGGTGCGGGACTCTCCAGGACAGCTCCCCCGGGTAGAAGCGGTCAAGCCGGCGGAGCGGGTGCAGCGGGAGGCTGTAGGACTCCTGCGCCAGCGACAGCGCCCCGCGGTGCGGCACCGCGGGCGTCACCGAGCGGGCGCGGGGCACACGGATCCGCGGCGGCGGGGGCACCCGACAGGAGGGTCGACAGGGCGGTTGCTGGGGGCCGTGGCCCCAGGGTAACAACTCCTTCCTGTTGGGGGAGGCAGGATGGGGACGAGGCTGAGGGTTCAGACCCGCCTCGGGTCCGAGGAGGCAGCAGGCCTGAGCTTGCGTTTCGAAGAGAGGGCCTATTTGTAGGAGTCGGGGACCACTTAGAAAAAATGGGGTTGGGGACTGCTAGCCTGGATTCCTGGGTCCTCCAGGTACTTAAAGGCCTGGAATCTGGGCTTTTCTCACCCTTGGGCAGTATCTGGAGACGCAAATGTCAAATTACCCCGCCCCAGATCGCCAGGGCCGGCTCCTAGATCCCTCCGCAGGCTTCGTGCATCTGGGCGCCAGGGTAGGGGCTGAGACCTGCACGTGTGGTTCTAAGTCAGAGCAGGGAGCCCATACCAGGAGTCTGGGCGGTCCAGCAGCCGGGGGGGGGGGGGGGGGGGNNCCCGGCCCGCCCCCGCCCCCCCCGGGCAGGGGGCGGTGCCAGTGGAGGACTCGGGCTCACTTTGAAAAGGCTCGGAAGTCGCCGGCAGAGGTGGGCAGGTAGAGCTGAAAGCGGTCCAGGATGCCCTGGTTGGACACTACGAAAGGCCGGCCGGCCAGCTCCGGGCTCATCCTCCAGGGAATGAGCGTCTGAGGAGGAAGAGGCAGGAGGAATGACCAAGAAAGCGGTTTCTTCTCCCTTTTGAAGCCTTGGGTCCCTGACTGAGAACGCCTCTTCCTTCGGACTCAACAGCTCCTCTGGACCAGAATCAGAGTCCTTCCCGGCCAATCGCATGCCAGCGCACGTTCGCTTCGCTCCCCAAACCAGAAACTCCAAAACCCAATCGCTTTTTTGCTCACCAGCCAACAGAAAGGCAAGTCCCCAGACTCAAACCTTCCTTGTCCCGCCACTGGAATTGAGCCGCACCTGGGCCAACAATTCCTCCTAACATCAGCCTCTCGCAGAAAGCCTAGCCCCGCCCCCCCCCCCCCCCCCCCCCCCCCCCCCCTCCCCCCCCCCCCCCCCCCCCCCCCCCCCCNGCCTCTCGCAGAAAGCCTAGCCCCGCCCCCCGCCTCCCGCCCCTCGCCTCCCGCCTCCCGCCTCCGGCTCCCACCAGGTCCCAGAATATTCAAGACCCTCCCCCTAGTGCAGTCCTCTTCCTGGCTCTGCCCCAAGCCTCAAAGCCACCTCCTACCCGAAGGGCGTGGCTCAGTGGTTGAGCATCCACCTGTAAACCAGGAGGTCATGGTTCGATTCCCGGGTCAGGCCTGGTTGCAGGCTCGATTCCCCCAATGCGGGGGGCGTGCAGGAGGCAGCCAGTCAATGATTCTCATCATTGATGTTTCTACTCTCTCTCTCTCCCTTCCTATCTGAGATCAATAAAAACATATTTTTAGCCCTAGCTGGTTTGGCTCATGGGCTAAAGGGTCCCAGGTTCAATTTCGGCCAAGGGTACATGCCCAGGTTGCGGGCTCGATCCCCAGTAGGGGGCGTGCAGGAGGCAGCCAATCACTGATTCTCTCTCATCATTGATGTTTCTATCTGTCTCTCCCTCTCTCTTCCTCTCTGAAATCAATTAATTTAAAAAATTTAAAAAACAAAACAAAAAAACATATTTTTTAAAAACCCTCCTAACCCACTTCAACATTTATTAGTTGCGCCCCAGAGATTATTAGCCCCAGAGAGCTGGGATTGCGGTTCTTCAGTCCTCTCCTCCTCCTGGCCCCACCTCAAGATGTCCAAGCCCCTTCCCCAGTCTTTGTACTCTTCTCAGTCCTCTGCAGACCTTTTAGTCACGCCCCCAGACCATTTAGTCACGCCCCCGACCTCTTAGCCACGCCCCCAGACTAAAATTTCCTAGTGGCCCCGCCCCAGGCGCTCGCAGCTGCGTCCCCCACCCCCGCGCCCACAAGGTCTCCTCCGCTACCTGGGAAGCGGCAGTGAGGTGGTGGTCGGCGAACCGCAGGGGCCGGGCGCCCTGGTGCAGGTCGGGCCACGCCGAGTACTGCGCCCGCGCCTCGCTGCTCTGGTGCTTTGTGGTCAGCGGGAGGCACCAGCCGCGACGCGAGAGCTGCAGGAAGACGATTCGGGGACCCAACCTGAGGGTGGACGGGGCGGAATTGCAGTCCTCAGCCCTGTCCCCCGCGGACCTCGGCATCCTGGAACCTTACCTTTTCCCCAAAATCCTTCATCCCCACAGACCGCGCGAGGTCCTTCGGCTTCGGGACCTTGGGCTGCGCATAGGGCCCGCCGTGGGTCTTGAGCACCCCGTGAGCCGCGCCATAGGTGGTTTCCCATCTGCTGATGACCTCGTCGAAAGCCCAGATGTGCAGACCCCTCTTGGCGGCTGGGGCCAGGGGCTCCGCCACCGTGGACTGGGTAGAAGGCGCGGGACGTCAGCTTAAAAAAACCTCAGGAGTTCGGCCCGCCAGCCCTGATCGCTCCCGGGCGGTCCCCAGCCCTTTCCTCCCTCCAGTTCCAGGCATCCAGGTCCCCTGGGCCTTCATCTGTCAGACCCAGGATTCCGCGCCCCTCCTCCTTCAGTGAGGAGTCCAGGCCACCGTTCCCCTTTTCTTTCCGCAGGTGTCTGGATTCCCGCGCCCCCTTCCGACGCAGGAGTCTGGACGCCCAGGCTGCTCTCACCTGGAGAGTGGGCGGGCGAAAGGGCACGGATGGGATGATGTGATGGGCGACACCACTGCTGGTGAGATGCCAGTCGGGCCAGGATCCTGGATCCTCGGTCCCAGAGATGGGGGGCCAGGGAGGGCCATAGCGCAGAGCGAGGGTCCGACCCGCCATGATCCCTCCCCCCCGCCTTTTAGCCAAGCCGGAGGCTTGTTGTGGCTGTTGCCATAGTGACAGAACCCTCCCTCGCTGAATCCAGCCAATGGAGGGCCTGCAGGCTGTGGATGGGGAGAGTGAAAAAGAGGTCCCGGCACAGAGGGGCATGGACTTTGACAGAGCGGGGGCAGAGGCCCCAAGAGGGGCACCGAACCTCAGAGAGGTTGGGGGGCGGGGGAGACCCAGACAGACGGAGGGCAGAAATGGGGCACCGGGGAAGGTGAACTAGAAGTTCAATTTTAGAGTTTTAGAGACAGAGACCCCTGGGCAGGGGAAGACAGAAACTCAGAGAGGGGGATAGAAACTTGGGGGGGGGGGGCGGTCAGAGATCCAGGAAGGGGATAACAGAGACCCTGTGGGGGAAGAAGACAGAGACCAGCGGGGCGGGGGTGGGGGTGGAGGATAGACTACCCAGCACATCAGGAAACCCATGGGAAACACCCCCATTCCCACAGGGATCCAGCCTGCTGACGGCCTGCTCCCTCGGCCAGGCCTGTCCACCTGGGGGGGGGGGGGACCATTGACGCCGGGCTGTTCCTCCTTCCCTGTGTGTGCGGAGTGAGCATCTGTCCTACTGTCTTTGATTCGACTGAAAACTTCCACCTGGGAATGGGGGTGGGCAGAGGGAGGGACCCACAGAGAAACGCACAGGAATAGACTTCACCAAACAGGGGTGGGGGGTGGGGAGTGGTGCAGAAAGGGCTTTGATGAATGAGAAAGACAAGCAAGAATGGGCGAGAGACGGTGACTAAGAAGCAGAGGCAGAAAGAGAGCTAGTGACGCAGAGACAATAGGTGGAAGTTAGGAGAAGGGATGGGGACATGGCAAGAAAGAGTAGAGGTGCAGGCGGAGAACAGAGATGTAGACACCCAGGCAGCCAGACCCTACCCTGCCCTGAAGCCCATCCTTCCCAGGGACCCAGTCTGTGATGGGGCGGGGTGGGGGGAATGAGGGTTTCTATGTCCTTAGCCGAAAGCTGGCCCTAAAATAAAGTCTGTGAGTTGGTAGCGGGTGTGGAGTGGTAATTCATGAAGCGGTGTCTTGAGGATATGGGGTCTGCCCCCGACTTCCTTGTCACTGCCTCACTTTAATCCTCACCTGAGGATATTCCCCCCCCCCATTGATTTTTAGAGAGAGAGGGAAAGACAGAGAGAAACACGGATGTGAGAGAAACACATTGATTGGTTGCCTCCTGCACGAGCCCTGACCAGGGCCGGGGCCAGGGAGGAGCCTGCAATCTAGGTACATGCCCTTAGCCAGAATTGAACCCAGGACCCTTCTGTCCGCAGGCCAACGCTCTATCCCCTGAGCCAAAGCTGCTAGGGCATCAGGGCCTCACTTTAAAGACCTTTTGGTCAAGGCCTCTGTCTCCTCAGCCCCCACTGACTCATCCCACCAACCCATTCTACAGGCAGGGAAAACTGACGCTGCCTTCAGAGCCTCTCATTCAGGCTTCTAGGGTCCCTTCTCCTGTTGGACTTACTGGCCCCCTCAAGGCCTATCCTTGTCCAAATGACCCCTGATCCTCCACAGTGGTCAGGCCAATTGTCAGAACCTCACGCTTTCCTCAAATAGGACAGTTTTAGAGTTTATTTCTTTCTCGGGGCAGAATAAAAGTTGCGACAGGGAAAGGTGGTAGACACCTGACTCCAACTCCCCACCAGGGCTGAATTCTCTACCATCCTGACCTCCCATCTTTCATCCTTACTTGTGTTCTGACTATGATGGGTAGGTCAAAACGGAGCATTCTTGCCCTAGCCAGCTTAGCTCAGTGGCTAGAGCCTTGGCCCATGGACTGAAGGGTCCCAGGTTCGACTCTGGTCAGGGCATGTGCCTCACTTGCAGGCTCAATCCCCATGCGGGAGGCAACCAATCTATGTGTGTGTCTCACGTCCATGTTTCTCTGTGTCTCTCCCTCTCCACACTCTCTCTGAAAATCAATGGGAAAATATCCTCGAGTGAGGATTAACAAAACACAGAGCATTCTTGCCCCATCTGACCTAGTAAACTGCCCATTCGAGTCAAGTCCTCGCTCCCAGTTAGTTGCTTACAAGTTCCAGTTTTTATGCTCCACCACCCACTGCTTGATATATTTCCTCCTTGTCACTCTCCCCATAATGAGCAAGGTGATGTCCTCTGAGATCATATAGCAGCAACTTAGAAGCTAAAGGCCTCCCTCCAATGTTCAAATCCACCAGTGTTGATCTGACAAGTTGTGTATTAGAGCTCTTAAACAGTAGGCATTCAGAAAATATAGGCTATCATCATCATCATCATCCACCCTGGAGTTCGAAGAACTCCTATTCATCCTTCAAAACCCCATCCGGTTTTACCACCTGTCTTGTACAGATTGAGCTGACTTTGTGACGACTTAACAAGTTCCCACCATGAGGCCCAGAGCAGCCCCTGAGGTCCCTCAGCATCCAGCTCTTGTCTTCCTCTGCTTGCCCAGTTCCTGCGCAGAGGCCTCAGGCCCGGCCGGTCCGGCTGAGGAGTGTGCAGACGCAGGCAGTGTCGATTCGAATCCATCGCCAGCCCACACGGCCCTGAGCGTCAGTGGTCAATGCCCGCACGTAGGACTGCTTGGCCTTACACTCGGACACCCAGTGCCTCCGGTCCACGCCCCGGCAGCCCCCTCCGCCTGCACCAGGGCCATCTTCCCCAGTGTTGTCAGCCTTGCAGCGGGTCTCAAAGAAGTACTGGCGAAGAGGACTGCCGCCAGCTGCAGGCACCTCGCCCAGAACCTCCACCTCACGCCCACGCAAGTCCACAGCTGTCCGCCGGTCCGTCACCCAGCTGCTCACTGCATCGCACACAGCCAGCTCTCCCCGGCGACTTGCTGGTGCTGTCTCGCTCACTCCTCGCCGGCTGCGGTTAGCCGGGCTGCCCGGTGGCTCCCCAAAGGCCCCAGTCTCCAGGAGAAAGAGCAGAGGGGGACCTGCAGGGGCACCCCTGGAGAGCACCACTCGTGGGGACAGCAGATCCCACTCAGGGGCTGGAAATGGGGGCAGTGGAGAGGGTGGGGGATGGGGTTCCACTGGGACACTGGGGAGGAGGCAAAGGAGGAGGATGGGGAGGGACCATGAAGGGTGGGGCAGCATCTCGCTGAGCACCTGAGGATGGAGAAGAAGGCTGGAGTTAGAGAAGAGGGTCATCATTTAGGAGGGGCCTGCAAGCCAGAACCATAGGGAGGCCCTTGTTCTAGAACCTCGGGGAACCTATATTCTAGGATTGAATAATGCCCAACTTCCAGATTATCCTACTACTCTCTATATAAAAGCCTAAACAACCCTTCCACCATTTGACCAGTAGCTATGACATGCACTGACCACCAGGGGGCAGACACTCAATGCACAGGCATGGAAACATGGAACAGACTGATGAATCTCAGAGGGAAGGAGGGAGGGGGAGGGAGGGAAGAGATTAACCAAAGATCTTATATGCATACTAGAGGCCCGGTGCACAGATTCATGCACCAGTGGGGTCCCTCGGCCTGGCTCTCCCACATCCCCCGAGGGGTCCTGGATTGCGAGAGGGTGCAGGCCAGGCTGAGGGACCCCAATGATGCAAGAATCTGTGCACAGGGCCTCTAGTTACTAAGAATAGCCAACAACTGGGGAAATAGAGGCTCAGAGAGGTTAGTAACTTGTACCAGGTCACCCAGCCAGCAAATGCCAGCGTTGGCACTGGAACCCTGTCTGAGCAACCCCACTCGGCCATACTGCCTCTACAACACCAAGGAACCCTATGTCCTGCAGCCTGGAGGAGGTTTGAGGTCCCAAACTTTGAGAAAGGCCAGTTCCAGAATCCTAGGGAGATACAACTTTAGCTCAAAACAGCCACTAAGCCCTAGCCGGCTTGGCTCAGTGGATAGAGCGTCAGCCTGCGGACTGAAGGGTCCCAGGTTTGATTCTGGCCAAGGGCACATGCCTGGGTTGCGGGCTCATTCCCCAGTGGGGGGTGTGCAGGAGGCAGCCAATCAATGATTCTCATCATTGATGTTTCTATCTCTCTCTCCTTCTCCCTTTCTCTCTGAAATCAATAAAGAAATATATATTAAAACGGCCACTAAGAAGGCAAGAAAATCACTTGCCTCTCAGACGGGGCCTCAGTTTCCCTGTCTGTGAAACTGATCTGGGGCTGGGAGATGCAGGCCAAGGTGCGGATACTACCCTTTCTGTACCACATTCTGGGGGCCTGTGATTCTGGGAAAGGAGGAGGTGGAGAGGACAGGGGTGGTTACCAGACCTGTCAGCACCTCCTCCGCCTCCGAGCTCCCGGGCTGGGGGCCCCCAGGCTCCAGGGGGCCCCTGTGGGGGACGCAGGTGGCCCCCTCCTTCCTGACATCTCAGGAGAGGAAGGGGGCGACCACCTAGAGGAAGAGGGGAACAGGCATGTCATCTAGGCAGGTGGGGGAGGGGGCCCGAACCCGGGGACGCTCCCCTTCCCAGTGTTCCTCTCCAAGTGTAGGGTACCCAACAGCCAAGGCCACGCCCCCTCTCAGAGGCCCGCCCCCCCCCCCCCCCCCCCCCCCCCNCCGCCCTGCCCAGGTGATGGCTCCTGGCTGGGATGGGAAGCAGGTGGGGGGAGGAGAGGGGACGGCGGAGGCTGGAAAAGATTACGTCCTCCTCGGCCCATTCATCTCCCAGACAGGCTGGGGGTGGGGCCGGGCTGGACACCCGGGGACCCGAGGGCCCACCCCCCAGAAGCCCGGGTCCCCGAGGCTGCTTCCTGGAATGTTTTCCCCGCACGGGACAGGCCGGGGCCCGCCCAAGCCTTCCACTGCGCATACCTGGAGCGGCTGCCTGCCCCGGCTGCGAGATGCCCAATGGGGCACTGGAGTGTGCAGGGGGGCTCATGCTGACCCAGCCAGGACCGGGAGGCCAGGCCCCCCAAGTCCCTCCTCCCTCGGACCCTGAAGTTCCGGAGTTCCAGGCTCCGCCTCCGAGGTCCTCAGCAAGACTGACGCCCCGAAGATTCAGGCTGGGGGTCCGGACCCCGGGGACCCCTCGGGGGGCGGCTCCACCGGGGGTAACCCCGCGGCTCATCGGGGACTTTCCTCTTGCCTCAGTTTCCTCCGCCAAGCCCCGCCCCAGGCCCCGCCCACGTCCCTCCCTACCCGGGGGCAGGGCGACCGGGACGCGGGATCCCGGAGGAGGAGGCGCGGAGGCTCTTACCTGGGGCGCCCGCCGCGGCTCCATCGGCGGCCCCGGCGCGGCGGCTCCTCCTCCTGCTGCTGCTGCTGCTGCTGCTGCTCCTCGCTGGCGGCGGGGACGCCCGCTCACCCGCCGGCTCCTCGCTGCACACGCTCCGGAGGGCCCGGGTCGGGGGCGGAGGCGGGGCGGCGCCCGACGGCGGAGGAGGGGCCGGGGGATCCCGCCTTCCACACGCGGGCCGGGACCTCGGGAGCCCAGTCTGGCTCGCTCAGCCCTCCACCCGCCTCCGGCCCAGGAGGCCAGGCGCCAGCCCCCTCCTCCCTCAAACCCCGGAGTGGGGACCCCCCAGCCCTCTCCTCCCTCAGACCCTGGAATCCGGGAACCCCAACCCCCTCCTCCTGCAGACCAGGAGTCTGGACCCCCAGCCCCTTCTTTCCCTAGTTTCAGCCCCCTCCTCCTCCCTCAGACCCAGGAGTGGGGACCCCCAGCCCCCTCCTCCCGCAGACCAGGAGTCGGCCCCAGATTCCTCTGCATTCTTTAGCCAGTGAAGTGTCAATCCCCAGGCAGATTCCCACCCTCTGCTCTCATCCCCACGCTCCCAGGAGCTCCAGGCCAGACATTAACCAGCTGGGCTTGGGCAGTGATAAGGCCTCCAGGCCCAGGGGGGACAGTGGATGTGTGTGTGGGGGGCTCTCCCACAGAGTCCTCTCTCCTGGAATTTCCTGGGTGGGGACTGGGGAGAGGGTCTTGTCCTGAGCTCAGAGAAGAGAAATTCAAGGTGTTACAGGTTCGGGAGATAGATTTGATTTGGGAACAAAATGACCTTAGAGAAAGGAAGTGAAGGGAGACGAGGGAAAGGCACGGAACAGGGGCCAGAGTCCAAGAGAAAGGGGGGGGGGGGGGACAGAGACAGAGAGAGAGAGAGTGAGAGACCCTGAGCCAGGGGGGAGATGGGCGTTGGAGTCCAGGACAGCCCTGTGGCCAGGCCTTCACCCCTCCCCAGAGCTGTTTTCCGGGGAAAGCTGACACTTGTCTTGGGGGGGGGGGGAGGGATCCCATACCCCTCCCTCCGCCTAAATATAGCACGGCAAGGTGGCAGGAGGGGTGTCCCCCGACTAGGGTGTCCCCTCTCCTCTTGCCCATCACAGCCAGGGCGACACAGAAGCGGCCGCAGTTGTTTATTGGGGTGGGGGAGGGGCGCTCCCCAGGCTTTGCGTGTCCACTGGAGTCACCTCCCTGACTCACCACACACTTCCCCACCCCTGAGCACCCAGCCTGTGCCAGGCCTATCCCAGGGCCTCCAGGTAACTCCCGGTCTCGGGTTGGGGAGCACAGGAGAGCAACGGAGGAACTGGGCAAAAGTCTCTGTCCCCCCCTCTGTCTGTGTCTCTGTCCCCCCTCTCTGGATCTGTCCCCCTAGCTCCGGGTCTCTGTCCTCCCCCTAGTCTCTGACCCCCCTCCCAGGCCACTGCCTTCCTCCGCCAGCTCCCGCTCATCCCTGCGGGTGTCACTCTTTGCCTCCGTCTCTGCCCCCTCTGCAGGTCTCGGTTCCTCTCTGCCTGTGTCCCCTTCCTTTGGGTCTCTGTGCTGGACTCTGTGCCTGCCTCCAAGACTCTGCCTCGTGTCTGTCACCATGAGGGGGTCCGTCTCCGTCTCTGCCTCCAGATGTGCCTTTCTCTCCATTTCAGAGAGAAGTGACAACCTAAAGGTTATATTATTTCCGACCTTTATCAGACTCTGCCCACAATCTGTACCTTCTTCCATCTCTCTGTATAAAATGGTAGGTGGGTCGCCCGAGCTGGTTTGGCTCAGTGGATAGAGCCTCGGCCCGGAAGGGTCTCAGGTTCGATTCCGGTCAAGAGCACACACCTCGGTTGCAGGCTTGATCCCTGGCCCTGGTAGGGACTTGTACGGGAGGCAAGCAATTGATGTCTCTCTCACATCGATGTTTCTCTCTTTCTCTGTCTCTCCCCCTTCCTTCCATTCTCTCTAAAACTCAATGGGGTAAACAAATAAAAAAATAAAAATAAAAATCAGTGGAAAAATAGGGTGATGATTAACAACAAAAAGGTAGTTGGGTTAAGTCAGGGGGTCCAGACTGAATTTCTCAGCTGCATTCTGAGCTGTCAAGAGGGACTTCGTAAGAGGTGTGTTCCTTGTCCTGGCTGGTGTGGTTCAGTGGATTGAGCGTCGGCTTGTGGACTGAAGGGTCCCAGGTTCGATTCTGGTCAAGGGCACATGCCTGGGCTGCTGGCTTGATCCCCAGTGGGGGGCGTGCAGGAGGCAGCCGATCAATGATTCTCTCATCATTGATGTTTCTATCTGTCTCTTCTCCCTTCCTCTCTGAAATCAATAAAAATATATTTTTTAAAAAAAGAGGTGTGTTCCCCTCAAACCAGTTCCCTTCTGATGCGTCACCCTGTTGCCTCTAAGTAAGGCTTCATTTGACAAAAAAAAGGGGGGGGGGTGTTATAGCTAAAAAGAACAATGACAACAACAACATTCTGCAAATCACTGGATGGGTTTTAATAAATTATATGGGTAAAGTACTTTGAATGACACCTGGTGCATAGGAAGCCCTATATGTGTTAGTGATTTAACCCTCCTCCTCCTCCCCCTCCTCCTCCTCTTCCTCCTCCTTCATCTCAAAATGCCCTTTAAGACGGAAAGACCTCTAAACATGTTCGGCCTCGTGACCTTGGGCAACACCCTCCCCTCTGAGCCTCAGTTTCCTTGTTTGTGAGGCTGTTTGGGCTCAGGAGGTCCTGTGTGTCCCAGCAGGCTGACAGGACACGTGGGGCCAGGCCGCCTGCCACCGGGCTGGCCCCAGGGACAGTGACGGGTGCCTGACCTTGGGAAGCTCTCCTGCGCTGAGACTGGCCTCTCCCTGCTTTGTCTGATGGCCTTCCTGGGCTGCGGGAAGATGGGGTGGTGCGCCCTGATGGGGGATTCTCATCTCTGTCAGGCTCAGGGGCACTGCCTGTTCCCTCTTTGGTTTTCTGTCTCTGGGGAGCTCCGGTCTGCCTCCAGCTCTGGGTATCTGTCCCCCTCTCTCTCTGGGCACCTGACACCCCGCTGCGGGTCTCCATCCCCCATTCTTGGTCGCCGTCTCCCTCTCCTTTGGATTGTGTCCCTCTCCCTTCCTCTGGGTCTTTGTCTGTGAGTCTCTGTTCCTCTCTCTTTGTATCCTCATCTCCTCTTCTCTGGGATTCTCTTTCTCTGAGCCTCTATCCTTCCCCAGATCTCTGTCCCCCTTCTCTGGGTTTCTGTCCCCCCACCGTGTATGGACAGAGTACGGGGACTCCCCATCTCTCCCTCCCCTTGTGGTTCTGATGTCCATGTCTGGAAGCAGAACTGGACGAAGACAGATAAGTAAGGGGGTTTCAACGGCAAAATGAAGCAGGAGTGGGGTGAATGGAGGGAGTGTCCAGTTCAGTTGTCTCCCAGAGTCCACAGCGCCATATTCGCTCCCTGAGGCGTGATTCCTCCTCAGTGCTGGCATCCTTGGGTGCCGGTGCTAACACTGAATCCAAAACAACCCCACATGGCCCCATGGAGTTCATACACACAGTCCGGCTCAACCCAACACTCCTACCAGACTCACAGTGACACAGTCAATGAAACTCAGCTCAGCATGGCCCCACGACCTGGTCCTACAAGACCCACATGATTATACAACTCAGTGTGGCTCAACTCCGTGGAGCCCTGAAAACTTCCAGCCACATAACTCTACACGATTCAACCCAACAGAACCCGGAGAGACTCCTACAGTCATACGTTCCAACCCGACTTAACCTAACATGACCTAGAAAGCTCACATTCTATCACTTGACTCTTCTACATGACTCACAAGTTCACAGAACCGAAAATAACATAACCCCAGAAGAGTCACAAAGCCACACAATTCCCAACACGTCTCAACCCCACACCACCATGCATGGACGCGCAACCAGTCCCAACAATGCCATGGGTGGGCACATATCTTGACCCAACGTGGCCCTAGGGGGGCTCATAAACCCACAGAATCCCGCACAATGCGGTTGGGCAAGACTCACCCAGACTCACAACCCATCCCAACCCAACCCAACACAGAACAAAGAAACTCACAAAATTATGTGGCCTCACAAATCTATCTCAACACTAGCCCGAGAGGCTCCACAGCCTTGCAGAAACCAATGCAGTACAAACCAATGCAGCGTCCCCCTCAGCTCAGCGTAACCCACTGCCGTTCATTGCTGCCTAAGGAGGTACCTACAGGAGTACCAAACCGCAACTCAAGAACCGATAAGGCTTAGTGTTCTTCAACGCATTACCATTTAACCTAGTTCTTCCTAGTCCCAAACCCTCCCCCTGACTTCCCCTGCCCCCCTCCCCTCTCTCCTCCCCTCCCTCCCGGTGAGGAAATGTGAGGTCCTGCAGGCTTCAACGGTCCCTCACACTTCAGTAACCATGTGTTTTCCAGGGGGCGGCCAGAGTGGAGGTGACAGCTCAGGCACCTCTCCATCTACCAATCCCCCATTGACCTTGCCCTCCAGGGGGCCACAGGGCTGCGTGTCCACATGGCTGTACATTCCGGCCTCTTCGCCCTCTGTCTCCCGGTGGTAAAAGTAGCTGAAGTTGGAGACAATGACCGGCACAGGCAGGGAGATGGTCAGCACGCCCGCGATGGCGCACAGGGAGCCCACGATTTTGCCACCCACCGTGACGGGGGCCATGTCGCCATAGCCGACTGTCGTCATGGTGACCACTGCCCACCAGAAGGACTCAGGGATGCTGGTGAAATAGGAGTCTTCCCGGTCGACCTCGGCAAAGTAGACCGCGCTGGAGAAGAGGACCACGCCGATGAAGAGGAAGAAGATGAGGAGGCCCAGCTCGCGCATGGACGCCCGGAGCGTCTGGCCCAAGATCTGCAGGCCCTTCGAGTGCCGAGACAACTTGAAGATGCGGAAGACGCGCACCAGTCTGATGACCCGCAGGATGGCTAGTGACATGGCCGGCTGGCCCACCCCCCGCTGCTGGGCCAGCTCGGTGCCCAGCGCCACAAAGTAGGGCAGGATGGCCACAAAATCAATGAGGTTCATCACGTTCTTGAAGAAGGCCGTCTTGCTCGGGCAGGCCAACAGGCGCACCAGCAGCTCGAAGGAGAACCAGCAGATGCACAGCGTCTCCACCACGAAGAATGGATCATCGAAGGGTGTGCGGGGTGGGGGTCCGGGCACAGGGCTGGAGCCGTTCAGCCGAGAGGGGAACTGCAAGGAGGAAGGGGTTCAGGGAGGACCGCACCAGGGCTGGGACACACTGGAATGGCCATATTCGTTGTTTGTTTAAATTCCCAACTACTTATCTACAAATCGGACAACAGCCGCTGATCCCGGGCCAGCAGTGACCTGGCTGTCATACACTCTCCCAGGACCCCGGGGTCATGCCTGCCTGGCTGACTCTGTGGCCCCTCATCCACTGCTGGGGCCTCCTGAAATGACGCGTGGCCGGGGGGGGGGGGGGGGG
>JAWPEG010000001.1:9079990-9127218 GCA_035771395.1 Myotis vivesi | reverse complement strand
CCTGCAGGAGGTGATCGATCAATGATTCTCTCTCATCATTGATGTTTCTCTCTCTCCCTCTCCCTTCCTCTCTGAAATCAATAAAAACATATTTTAAAAATAAAACAAAAGGCAGGCACTAAGGCCCTCTGTGTCCCTGGGTAGGTGAGGGACATACCTAATTTACATTTTTAAAAGATCACTTCCATTAAGGTAGGGTTAGCTTTATTTTCTTTAAGTTTTTTATAATGAAATAGTTTTAGAATTGCAGAAAAGCTCCAAAAAATAGTGCAGAGTTCCCACATACGTACATAAGTAAAGCAAATGTCAAAAACATCTTCTTTTTCTCTTTTCCCTTTTATTTATTGATTTTTAGAGAGAGAGGAAAGGAGAGGAAGAGAGAGAAACATGGATATGAGAGTGATACATTGATCCGCTGCCTCCTGTACACCCCACACCGGAATTGAAACCAAAACCTGGGCATGTGCCCTGATTGGGAATCAAACTGACAACCTTCTGGTGTCTGGGACAACACCCAACCAACTGAACCTCACCGGCCAAGGTCAAAATATTTTTTTAATTAAATTGATCTATTTATTGATTATTAGAGAGAGAGGGCCAGAAAGAGAGCGGAACTTCGATTTGTTGTTCCACTTATTTATGTATTCATTGGTTGATTCATGAATGTGGCCTGACTGGGTATTGAACACTACCTGAGTGGATCCCCAATAGGCTCAAACCCAGCTACCCTGTCAGGGCTGTCCACACATTTTTTTACAGTATGTACTCTTTGAAATGTTTCTTGAAATATGAAGTTAGTCATTTAAATTTTTATAATAATTTCTATAAGTAATTATTAGTATTACTATTTTGTGTATTCTTTTTTAAAAATATATATATTTTATTGATTTTTTTTACAGAGAGGAAGGGAGAGGGATAGAAAGTTAGAAACATTATCAGCTGCCTCCTGCAAGCCTCCTACTGGGGACGTGCCCGAAACCAAGGTACATGCCCTTGACCGGGATCGAAGCTGGGACCCTTCAGTCCGCAGGCCGACGCTCTATCCCCTGAGCAGAACCGGCCAGAGCTATTTCGTGTATTCTTAAACAAGCAATTCAATCTATCCAAAAAAGGTTTAAATACAATATTTAACTCTTTACAGGCCCCCAGTGTTCTAAGTACTGGTAACATGGCTGCCAGCTCTCTGACCTCATGGTCAACAGCGGGGAACCCCCCCCCCCCATCCAGCCCTCCCCCAAATCAGGGCCTTTGCACTTGCTGTTACCCCCGCCCAGATCTCCCTTCCCTGGGGCCTTGGCTCAAATGTCACTTCTTTAGAAAAACCTTCCATTAACACCCTTTCTAAAACAGATCGGCTTTCCCTGCCCATCCCCTTCATCTGTTCTGTTTTTCTTGATGGCGCAGGCCACTCTCAGAAATTATACTTATTCTTTTAAACGCTTTTATTGTCCCCTCTCATGCCATATAAGCTCCAAGAAAGAGCGTTTCTTTTAGTCACGCGCTATGTTCCTAGAGCCTAGCATACATCCGGCGCTCAGCGAACAGCTACTGATTTAATAGACAAGACCAGGTTACCACACTATTCACATAGGGACTCTTTGTCAGAAGGCGGAGGGGTACATCAGAGCAACCGATGGCCGCATGCGCGCAAGATCCGGGAAGTGTGTTAGGGGAAGGGGCGGAGCATCGAGAAGAGTCTTGCGGAGAGAAGCGGTTGGAGTCCAAATCTCCAGGTGCAGGAGCAAAGGCTTGGTGCGGCCGCGCGTGCGCACTGCGGGCTCTAGCCTGCCGCGGAGAGGGAGTTTAAGGTGCCCGGAGGCGGGGCCGTGACTTTGCGCTTGCGCACTGCCCGCCGCGGAGCCGGATCCCCGCGTGTGGGTCGCTCCCGACGGCGGCGGCGCGTGCGCAGTGCGGCGGCGGAGGGATTCAGTGCCGGTTCCACATCCTGCCCCTGTCGCGAGCCGAGGCCGCGCGGGCTCCTGAGCAGCGGCCTGGTGCGCGCGCTTGGCGGGCGACAGAGGCAGTCGGACGCGGACGCCGCTGGAGTCGAAGCCGGAGCAAGAGTCCCTACTGCTGAGGGGCCGCCGCAGTCGCCGCGAGCCCCCGGACCGTCGCCGGGTCGAGGAGGGCGCCGCGCGGCAGGTGAGTGTGACTGAGGGGCCTTACCGGGTGCGGGGCTGCTTACCCAAAAGCCTCTGCGGTGGGCTTGGGTCCTTTCCCCACCGGGGCCGGGCCCCGTCCCCCGCCACCGCACCTTTCTGCACCCCTTACCCACAGTCCTCTGGGCACTTAGGCTCTCTTCCCTCAGCCCTCCCGCGGTTCCTTACCCACAGGCCCTTGCGGTGTGTTGCCTTTTTTCTTCTCGGTCTTCGCGGTGGCCTGGACCCTTACCCATAATTCCTTTCGCCTCTGGGGGCTTAGGTATATTACCCACAAGCCCCGGCGAGAGGGTTTAGCTGAGGACGACCCTCCCCGGTTATCCGAGACTTGCCGCGACCCTGGCCCTGTTCTCTGAGGTGTGGGACCACCCGCCGCTACCGCTCTGCATCCCTCCTCGGTTTCCTTGACTTCCTCCGGGGAACCTCTCAGCTCCTTGCTCGGGACTCGGAGACTTACTGCTTAGAAACCCCCTTTTTCAGTTTTCGTTTCCCTTACGGGCTTGCTCCACACTCACGCGGCCCTCTTCCGAGGACTTGCTTTCTCATCTATATTTATTCCTTTTTCTCTGCCACATAGGACCACTCTGTGCCCTTACAGAAGCGGTTTTAATGCCGAGGCCATGCCCCTCCTTCCCTCCGTTCTTGGGGGCTGAAGGGACTGTGGGGGCTTCGTCCCTCTGGGCCCAACCTAACCCAAGGCTGGTTCGCTTTCACTCGCAGACTTGGCAAGATGACTCAGTTCCTGCCGCCCAACCTTTTGGCCCTCTTTGCTCCCCGGGACCCCATCCCCTACCTGCCACCCCTGGAGAAACTGCCCCATGAAAAACACCACAATCAACCTTACTGTGGCATCGCGCCCTACATCCGGGAATTTGAGGTGAGCTCACTGAGCAGACTCGAGTGGTTCGGGTTCTGGGAGCTGGGGCGGGGGGTCCTGGATTTGGGAGCTCAGTCTCTGGCCACTTTTTAGCTGTGTGGGTTTATTCTTTCCGATGCTCGATTTTTTATTGATTTCAGAGAGGAAGGGGGAGAGAGAGAGAAACATCGATGATGAGAGAGAATCATGGATCGGCTGTCTCCTGCACGCCCCCCACTGGGGATGGAGCCCACCACCTGGGCATGTGCCCTGACCGGGAACTGAATTATGCCCTCCTGGTTCAAAGGTCAGTGCTCAACCACTGAGCCACCCTGTCTGGGCCCATGTCCTTGTCTCGATGGGGTTGGTAATATATCCCTTGTAGGGTTTTGTGAAAATTCAGTAACTGGCTTCGGAGTCGTGCGGTCCTTGGCACCCACACACCGTTTGTCAACTGTGTGACATTGGGCACGTGATGTACCCCCTTAGTGTGTGTTCTTCATTTCTAGCAAAGGGTTATTATTTTCCTCAGGATATTGATGGGCAATTAACTGCAAAATGTGTGTTACGAGGCTTGGCAGTCAGCAAGTATCGATGTTTGTTATTTACCATTTTTGACAGTAAGAGGTCCATGAAGGGTTAGTGCCGTGTGGTAGAGTGCTTGAGACCATGGGCTTGAGACTCCGCTCTGCACCTTCAGGATAAACACGAATACACAGCCTAGATGCCTGGGTCTCTCTCTTTTGTAAAATTGGGATCCCAGCATCCACTCATAAGGTGCATCAGAGCACAACCGAGCAACGGTGGCACGAAGCCAGAAGTTGGAAGAGGAAAGTTCTGGTGAGGGGGAAAGGGCAGCTGGAGGCGGAGAAAGTTGCAGAGCTTGTTAGTAGAGAGATAACAGAAGGTTGGTTCTGTAGTAGGATTTGCCACCCTCAGTGAACCGGCACACGGGGAATGTTATTAGCCAGTTAAACCCATTTAATGGCTACAGTCCGGTGGCAGCCTTTGATGATGCGGTCACGCGCCAGTTACTGTTTAATGAGGGGTTGGTGAGACCTGCCCTGGCCCCCAGAGGGTGTGCAGTTGTCTGCTGCTGAGCACTGCCCTGTCGGGTCCGTTTGCTTCAGGCCTGGTCCCAATTCCAGTCTGTGACAAAGGACACATCCCTTGCAGATGGATGCTTTTGATAAATACAGAAGCATCATTTTCTAGCATTTTAAAAGAAGAAATACAGCCCTGGCTGGTTAGCTCAGTTGGAGCATCTTCCTGATGTGCCAGGGTTTCGGGTTCCATCCCTGGTCAGGGCACATACAGAAATCAACCACGAATGTGGAATGGGTGGAACAGCAAGTCCATGTCTTCCCTCTCCCCCCAAATAAGTAGAAGAAAAGACTACAAAAAGAAGATGAGAATTTTTTATTATCCTATAGGTACAAAAACTCCCCTGTCAGATTGCTGTAGACCTTCTGAATACTTCTGATTTCTGTGCTCCTCTTGTCACAGACCAGTTTGCTGATAGCAGTGGTGCCACGCCCCTGCCTCCATTGGCCTGCGAACTGTCCTTGTTTGCTTGCTTGTATGTGTGTGTGGGTGCATGGCCGAGATGCTTATTATTTCTTTGCCATTTCCCTTAGTCCCTCCCACCCTGTCACCTCTCTTCTTGTTCCCAGGACCCTCGAGATGCCCCTCCCCCGACACGAGCAGAAACTCGGGAGGAGCGCATGGAGAGGAAGGTATGTAATTTTTGCCTCCTGGCCCTGTGTCTTTTTGTCCCTTTCTCCAGATAGTCCTTGACATTAGGGCACTTTTGTCTGCATTTAATTGTCCACCTCTCTCCTGACAGAGACGAGAAAAGATTGAGCGGCGACAGCAAGAAGTGGAGACAGAGCTAAAAATGTGTAAGTCTTTCCCTTCTCCCCCATCTCTTCTTCAAACCCTCGTGTGTTTCTCTCTCCCAGGTCAACCCCAGGAGCCTGTTTTGGGAAAGGGGGGTTGTCAGTTCACTTCTTAGCCCCCACTGTTTGTCAGGCCCTATGTTTACTTTGGTCACGTAAGTGGGAGAGTGGAGTAAGGGCTGGCAGGAAGGGAGAGCCCGGCTATCTCGGGCTGCGCACTGGAGGGGTTGCCACAGTCCAACTGGGTTTTACAGGCTAAGGCAGTGAGGTCCTGGCTAGTGACATAGTCCTGGCTCCACCTGAGCTCCCTAACCCTTGGGCTGGGATGTTCCATCCCTTCCAGGTGCTGGAATTGGGAGCGTTGGGAGAGAGTAGCCGTTTACCAGATTTCCCAACTTCAGATGGCCCTTTGTTACAGGAGTCCCTCCTGCTATTGAGGCTTTGGTGAACCACTTCACTCCAGCTTCTTCCCTGGAGGGTCCTCGGGGTGCTTATCACATGTCTGACCTCTAGAGACCTAGGCGTCCACCTGAGCCTGAGCCCTGACTTGCACTGCAGCTGCCTTCTCCCTGAGCCTCAAAGGCATCTCAGACTCAGGGTCCAGACCACAGTCAGGATTTGCCCTTCTCACCAACCTGGTCGTCTTTGGGCGTTTTCTTCCCTGGGACATGGCCATCCAGTTTTGCAAGACACCAGTTGTTGCTGTCCAGTTTTCTGTTTGTTTTAAAAATATACTTTTACTGATTTCAGAAAGGAAGGGAGAAGGAAAGAGAGATAGAAACATCAATGATGAGAGAGAATCAACGATCCGCTGCCTCCTGCACACCTCACACTGGGGAGCGTGCCTTGACCAGAATTGAACCTGGGACTCTTCAGTCTGCAGGCCTATGCTCCATCCACTGAGCCAAATCAGATAAGGCCGATTATAGTTTTTTAAAAAGTCCTTATTAGAAACCTAAGTGGTGCCCTAGCCAGTTTGGCTCAGTGGATAGAGCATCGACCTGTGGATTCAAGGGTCCTGGGTTCGATTCCGGTCGGGATCACATGCCCGGGTTGTGGGCTCAGTTCCCAGTAGGGGGCATGCAGGAGGCAGCCAATCAATGATTCCCTCTCATCATTGATGTTTCCGTCTGTCTCTTCCTCTTCCTTTCCCTCTCTGAAATCAATAAAAATATATTTAAAAGAAAAGAAAGAGCCCTGGCCGGTTTGGCTTAGTGGATAGAGCGTCGGCCTGCAAACTCAAGGGTCCCAGGTTCGATTCCAGTCAAGGGCATGTACCTTGGTTGCAGGCACATCCCCAGTGGGGAGTGTGTAGGAGGCAGCTGATCAATGTTTCTCTCTCATCAATGTTTCTAACTCTATCCCTCTCCCTTCCTCTCTGTAAAAAGTCAATAAAATATATTTTTAAAAAAAGAAAGAAATTTCCTAAAGTCATCTGGAACTTAGTTTGTGTTCCCCTCTCACAGGAAACAGATCTTTAACTTTTCTGGCTTCTTGTAACACCCAAACTGCCTTCCAGAAAAGCTAGTGCGTGGGGTTCAGCACGGGGGCCTGTTAGTTAGAACACCTGGGCTGTGAAGTCACACTAGGATGGAGAGTCAGGCTTGGTCTCTGCTGCTCCTGCACTTCCCCTCTGACATGCCTCAGGGCTTAGTTCTGTTTCTATTTGCAAATGATAAATAATTCTCAGCTGTCTAGCACAGTGTCCCATGTTATGCGTTTAATATTAATATTCCTTTTCTCATCTTCTCCCAGAACATGGCCAGTCCTGTTAGTAGCACTTTGTGGTAGAAGAACCGCCTCCGCTGTGCAGTGGGCAGGGTGATGTTGGGGCCTTGGCAGGAGTCCGTGGGCATTGTGTGCGATGGGGCCACCACACCTGGTGAAAAGGACTTCTTCCCAGGCTTGACCCATCAGAACCACCTGCGCCATTGAGTTTGTAATAGATTCTGGCTCTTGTCTGTGGAGGTGGTTGTTCCTCAGTGGCCTTGCGGTAGTAAGGCTGGAAGAAGGCATCTGATTAATCTCTTGTGAGCTCCGATAGCAGCCCTGGGTTCTTCCTGGGGCTTGCATGTTCCTAAACACTCTCAGCCGAGGAGAGAGGGCTGCTTGATCCCAGGTTTCTCTTCAGGCTGCAGTTTCGGGCTGTGCCAGTGGAGGGCAGTGTGTCCCTATTGGTGAGTGAAAGCTCAGCTCCTCCAGGGCGCTCTCACGCTGCCTCCTCAGAGATGCCCAGTCAGTGTAGTTACAGCTGAGAGACGGGGCCTTAGGATTGGTAGGTCTGAGTTGGCAGGCTGGTCCCCATCCTGTCAGCTTCAAGTCCCCCTTTTCCTCTCCCCACATCAGCTTAAATCAGCCACTTGGATAAAGGCTGCTGTGCTTCAGGGAAACCAGGACTCGGGGGACATGCCAAGGTCGCCAACAGTTTTCTGTAATGGCCTCTCTGCCCGTCTGTCTGTATCTGTCTTGCTAAGTGAGGGACTGTTGGTATCTTCTATTACAAATTATCTTCTTGTACAGGGGACCCTCACAATGATCCCAATGCTCAGGGTGATGCCTTCAAGACGCTCTTTGTGGCGAGAGTGGTGAGTCCCAAGTCCTGGAGCCCCAGGGGAATCTAGAATCCGGGCTGCTGGGAGCTGGGAGCTGGGGTGTGGGACAGGCAAAAGGCTGGGCCCCAGGAGTGTTCTAAGAGTCTAAGGGGTCAGCTTGGAGACGGCTCGCTTCTCCCACTTAACCCTGTATCTCTCCTTGTAGAACTATGACACAACAGAATCCAAGCTCCGGAGAGAGTTTGAAGTATATGGACCCATCAAAAGAGTGAGTGGACTGGGGCCGGGTATTTAAATTGGGGAATGTGGAGGGAGGGAGAAGGCTGGCACCCAATCCTGAGGGCACGGCGCCTCGTTCCACGCAACTGGCTTTGGCAGCAGAAGCACATTTAAGAAATGATGCCTCCTTGTTGATTTAGCGCAGGAGGTAAACTACAACCTTCCTGTTTGTAAGTGATGTTGGACGGTGTCCAGGCAGGCCCGTTTGTTTACTGTCGTCGGTGGCTGCTGTTGCTGTAGGCAGAGTTGAGTCATTGCAACAGAGACTGTATGGCTCCCAGGGCCAGAAATACCTGCTGCCTGGCCCTTTATAGGAAACGCATGCGACTCCTGTTTCAGAGCAAGGCTTTCTGTTGCACTGAAATTCCCTCATTTAATTTCAATGTCACTTAAATACTCTGGGCAGCACTGAGGGTTTGAGGTCATCCTCACATAAACTGCTTAGCCCATTACCGTTAGAGCAGTGGTTCTCAACCTGTGGGTCGCGACCCCTTTGGAGGTCGAACAACCCTTTCACAGGGGTCGCCTAAGACCATTGGAAAACACATATATAATTACATATTGTTTTTGTGATTAATCGCTACGTTTTATGTTCAATTTGTAACAATGAAATTGGGGGTCTCCACAACATGAGGAACTGTATTAAAGGGTCGCGGCATTAGGAAGGTTGAGAACCACTGCTTTAGAGTGTCATACACTTTGGGGACTTGAAAGACAGAGATGGTCTGAGGCATCCGTCTTGGGCATCACCCACCCCAGGGCCTGACACACAGGCTGTGATTGATAGGATGAGATTTCCCTGTGCCAGAGATAACCTCTGCCTGCGCCCCCCCCCCTGCCCTCCAGATACACATGGTCTACAGCAAGCGGTCAGGAAAGCCCCGAGGCTATGCCTTCATCGAGTACGAACATGAACGAGATATGCACTGTGAGTACCTCCCACCTGAGCCCGGCCCTCTGACCCTCTCTGCTGCCCCAGTCCCTTCCCGTTGTCTGTTCCCACCTCCCATCCTGCCAAACCTGACATTAGCAATGTCCTTTCTCCTCCTCCCTCTGTTTCTAATATATCTTTTTTTAATACATGTATGTGTTTTTAAAAAAAACAAACACGCAAAAAAAAAAAATCCCCCATAATGTGTGTATGTGTGTGTGGTGTGTGTGTGTGTGAACCTGGGGAGGTAAGTGTCACACGTTGAACCTCGGGCAAGGAGGGAACTGGGTGGGGGTTGGAGCCAGCTGAAGGTGAGTGGGGGGGTTGGATTTTCGGGGAGCCTCTCCCCATTCCCCCCGCCGGAGTTGGGGGCAGCCAGGTTGGAATGAGAACTGGCCTTTGAACCAGCCTTCTCTTCCCTCCAGCAGAGCTGGGGCTAGGCTCCCCGACCCTCCGCCTCCCCACCCTTGGCCCCCCACCCTGTTTCTCAGCGGGCAGCAGGCTGGTAGGCATGTTCAGCGCCTGCCCCCACAACTCCGAAGCCCCCTATGAGACTACAGCAGCGTCCACCTGGGCAGGGATGGGTGGGTGGGGGCGGGCATGGCTGCGGCGTGTCCAGGGGCCGCCATATTAATTGACTGTTCTTATTGTCACTGCAGCCACCACGCAGCTGGCTTGCAGCTGATGCTTACGCTCCCCTTACAACACCTCAGTGTATGGTTGGTATAAGGGTTTGTATCATGGGTAAGATCACTCAGCACCGCACACAGCCCAGCTTAGCCAGGCAGCTCAGGAGCAGCGAGGCGCCCCTTCTCCCATCCCCAGTCACCCCCTCAGACTCCCCGCACCCAGAACCTTTTCCTTGTTTGGGTGCCCTTTTGTCCCTCCTGGCCCCTGATCCATATGCTCTTGCTGATCCCAGGAGAGGAAGGATGAACCCTGATAGGAAAGGCAGCTGGCCTCTCCGGTTGGGTTCCATCCAACCACTGACTGACCTGGCTTCATGATGTCAGCGGCAAGGTGGCGAGAATACTGACGAGGGGGTGCCTTAGGGACAGGGCTCCATGTGGAACCCTTCAACCCTTCGCTCCCTGCCCCTGTGCCTTCTGCGGGGCTGTCACTGTGGTGGCCCTGGAGGATCTTTTTGGTTGCTAGGTTTGGGGTGCTCTGCCCCATTCCTGTCTGCCTCATCACGGTTGAGGCCTCTCGAGAGGCTGTGGTGCCCAGTTGTTCTCCAGAGTGCATGGAGTTAGGGATTGGGGTGTGGGAGGGATCAAGTGACGGGCTGCAAGCAGCTGACGGTGTTGTAGATTTTACTGTAGACCCTTCCACTATCTAGAGACCTAAGAGAGGGAGAGAGAGAAGCCTAGAAGTACACACATCACATGTTTTCTTTGCTGTTATTCTGGGGTTGGGCCTCTTCTGGGGTTTGGGACACTGAACTAGAGCAGGGTTCCTTTACTTGACTGTTCCTGGTCCTTAAAATTCCTTCCCTGACTACCCTCCTCTACCCAGGGGTCAAGTGGCCCCTCCTCAGGTCACGGGCAGCACTCCATCTCCTGGACCCCGAGGCTGCCCCCTTGTGTGCCAACCTTTGGGCTGAAGCAGGTGGTGGGAGGGAGTGTTGGGCTCGAGATGGAAAAATCGTTCCATGTGCTGAGGGGGAGGGGCGTGTGCCTCGGCTAGCATGGACTTTTCGGGGAAAAGGTGAGGGTGGACAGGTTTGCCAAGGCCTCCCCAGCCTTCTTTGTAAATTTAAGCAAGATAGGCCCCGGGCTTCCCAGCTCCCAGACTTGATGTAAATTCTTGTCTCCCCCTCTTTCAAGGCCTCCCTAAGGTTTTTTGGGGTCCACCACTTCCGCTGCCTGTCGCCAGGTGGTGCAGGAGATGTGGTTCTCCCTCTCCGTGGTTCCCCAGAACCCCCCATTTCCCTGCCCTGTAGCTTTAGCTGACCCTATGGTGGTGGGGGTGGGGTCGGTGCGCTTGCTCAGGTAAGCTTGGGGGCTCCAGGTAAGCAGTCCCGTGTCCCCCCCCCGGGAAGCCCGCCTCCTCGCCAGGCCCCCAGGAGTTGCCGGGCCCCCCCCATCCCGCTCGGTTTGGACACCCGCAAGGCCGGCATCGGTAAATGGCACCTTTTTCTCTTCCTCTGGTTGTTATTTGGGGGGGAGCGGGCTGGGGCGGGGCAGGGTATTGTGGTTGGTTGAGGACGACCCCGTAGGCCAGGGCTGGGGGTGGGACAGGGACTTTTTTGGCCTTCCCTACAACCCCTGTGTAAGACAGGCCAGGGGACCAGGCCTGCCCTTTGCTGTGCCCTGCCCAGGAGCAGGATCATGCCTCCCTGCATCTCTCCCTCTACTCCCCATCCTTCCTGAGAGACTCAGGCTGGGTTGGCTACCCAGCGTGTGTTGCTCTGGGGGTTTGGAGGGAGAGATGGGGTGGAGCCTGGGGTTGGGTGGCAGAGTCAGTCGTCTCAGGTAAGGCAGGAATGTTCAGTAGCACCGCACGTCTCCCATGCCTCCCTCCACTTTCCCTCTCCCCTGCCTGCTGTACGGGGCCCCTCCAGGCCCCCTGGGAGCACCATAACCTGCGCTTCTGCTCCCTGCCATCTAAGGATTTGTCCCATCCCTCTGGTTCATTTTCTGTTCTGATGTCTGTTCCCTCCACACTCACCACCCCTCCACACAAAAATAAAGAAAAATAAATAAAAACAGAAAAAAATCGGTGTGAACTGGGGTGCAGAGCGGCCGGCTGGGCCTCCTCCCCCAGCATGATGTGCTAGGGTGCATGCCTGGGGTTGTGGAGGAGCCTCCACCACAGCAGAGTCCAGCCTTAAGTTAACCTTCGGTTTCTTTGCAGCGACTTTGGCCACCTTGGCAAGAGGGGGCTGCTCTGTCATTTGGGAGTAGAAAGGGCGTGGAAGCCCGGGGCATGGCGGTGGAGGGTGGTCTTGCCCCCCCCAATGGTGATTGGGGGGTGATAAGGAAGCAGATGCTGAGATGGAGCAGGCCCCTCCCTGATTTGGGAGAGAGGGTTGGTCTGGCTGTCAGTTGCCTGGCTGGCTGGTGGGCGTGTGTGTGAGTGTGAGTGCCTTGATGGGGACGGATGGGGGTGCTGCCGAGCTGGGCCCTGTCCTGACTAGAGGACCCTCTGGGGACTCCTCCCCTCCCCCCTCCCCACATCTGTTGCAGCCGCTTACAAGCACGCAGACGGCAAGAAGATTGATGGCAGGCGAGTCCTTGTGGATGTGGAGAGGGGCCGAACCGTGAAGGGCTGGAGGCCCCGGAGGCTAGGTGAGCACATTCAGCCCACGCGGGGCTCTGGAGGTTGTGTGCTTGGCAGCTTCACTCTCACCTTTTTCTTCTGTACCCTCTTCTGCTTCCTGTCCTCTCCTTGTTCCCCTGAGGCTGCTCACATCCTCCTCCCTCCCTCCTGCTCATCCTCTTATCACCGTCGTATTGCTGGTGCGTCTTCTCCTGCTGGGTTACTGAGTAGGAACAGGAAGGAGTACTGGCCTGGAGAGGCGAGTCTGGGACCAAATGCCAGTTTGTACTTACTAGCTGGTGGCTTTCCCCTCTTCCTGTTTCAATTTTCTCATCCTGGGAAATGGTAATAATCTCAGAGTTCACTGAGCTCAGCATCAGGTGCCCAGCTTGACAAGAGGCATATGGTGGGCCTTGTAAATGTCATCGTCTCATCCGCTTACTCTTTGCTCTTGCTCATTCATTCATTGATTCGGCACATGCTTATTTGATCACCAGCTGTGTACCAGGCTTCTCTAGTCAAGAGCAAGACATGCATAGACAGCTTCTGCCCTCACTGCTTCCTATATTCGGTCCCCCTCACTGTCTGTTTCTAATTGCCATTCACACTCTCAGTCAAGGTCAGTTTGTTTGCAAGTATCAGAAGTATACTTGAAGGGGCCTGTCAGTATAAAATCCTGAGTATCTTGAAGCTCAGAGACACGTGATGTCAGTGGCCCTCAGGAGGACTTGGTAGTCACACCTTAAAGCTGAAAAGAACTACCTCTGGCATCAGTGCAGCTTGCTTCGGCCTTGTCCGCTGTCCATGCAGACTGGTCTTTTCTGTGTCTCCCCACACTGGCCCAGTGTGGTATTCCACAGCTCCCTGCTCTACACCCAGTCCTGAATGAATCTCTGCACTTTGGTGTAGGTGGGTCTGATTGGCTCAGCATTGGGCCTGGCCCTGGGGCTGACAGTCTGCCATCCAAACATGTCTGTTGAGGGTGTTGACTCCTGCGAGGGTGAGTGACAGCTCTCAGAGGAGATGGCCTTTCCTGGGTAGACACCCCTAGTGGGTCCAGTACCCTCTGCTCTTATTCCTGCCTCCCAGCCTGCTGTTCTCACTCCTGACTTGCCTGTGCTGGGTAGACCACTCATCTGCTGAGTCTCTGAACTTGATAAACTAGACACCAGTGATGGCGAACCTTTTGAGCTCGGCGTGTCAGCATTTTGAAAAACCCTAACTTAATTCTGGTGCCCTGTCACATATAGAAATTTTTTGATATTTGCAACCATAGTAAAACAAAGACTTATGTTTTTTTATATTTATTTTATATATTTAAATGCCATTTAACAAAGAAAAATTAACCAAAAAAATGAGTTCGCGTGTCATAGGTTCGCCATCACTGGACTAGACAGCTTCTTACTTGCTCTCTGGTTTCTTCTGGGTGCAGTGGGTTCTTCAGAGTCTGCTACTTTCTGTTGTGGAATCCCAGAATCTTTTCATTTGGTTGGCATTCAGACTTTCTGATGGTGAGACCTGGTATATCCTGACCCAGTATATCCATGTAAAAATGCATACAACCTGCTCAGTCAGCGAGGCTCAGTGATTGAGTGTTGACCTATGAACCAGGTCATGGTTAGATTCCTGGTCAGAGCACATGCCCGGGTTGCAGGCTTGATCCCCAGTGTGGAGTGTGCAGGAGGCAGTCAGTTAATGATTCTCTCTTATCATTGATGTTTTTATCTATCTCTCCCTCTCCCTTCATCAATAAAAATATATTTTTTTAAAAAATACATACAACCCAAATTTTATGAAAGTAATTATCTTTTCTATGGGCAGTGCATACTAGTGTTTTATACTGTATTCTGCTGTTTTATTATTTCTTATGTACCGGTTGTAACCTATCAAATTGATGATGTGACCCACTGCTAGGTTGGGACCTGAAAATGGAAAACACTAGCCTGTTCTGCCCCAGACTTGTGATATACCAGGTGCCTGGTCCATTGCCTGTCTCTGTTTGAATGTTTCTGATAGCCAAGCAGCCTCTTTCCTTTTTCACCCTCGCTACTAAGTCATTCCTCACGTGGAGTTCCAGGCTGCTTCACTGAAGTTTTCTTCCAAGCAGTGAGGTACAGGAGAGTGCATGGAGTTAGTTGGGACTCACGTCCCAGCTCCGCGCCTTCCTTGCCTTGTCAGCGTGGGCAAGTGGCTTTATCTGAGTTTGTTTCCCCATCTGAAGAACAGGACTACCCGCTGCTCCTTGGTGTTGTTCAGTCGGTTGGTTGACTGCTGCACATGCACCTTTATGTCCTGGATGCGGTGCCCCATGCTGGTTACAGCAAGCAAAGCTGGACATAGTCCTGGCTCTCGTGGTGCATTACAGGCTGCCGGGAGAGGCACACTTGTCAGTCAACTCACATATGTACATAGAAAATTTGAAACTGCAGTTGAAGTTCTGAGAACGAAATGTGTATGGTCTCTGAGTGGAAAAACAGCTTATTCTGGAAGGTCAGGGATAGCTTTCTGAGGAAGTGATGTTTGGGCTAACGTGTTGATGGGTGAGTAGGAGTCAAAGAGACAAGGAGGAGACTTCAGGAAAAGAGGTGAATGAGCCCCAAAACAAGTAGGAAGGAGATGGGGAATATGAGGAAATTGAAAAAATGCCTCGCCCTAGCTAGTTTGGCTCAGTAGAGACATATATATAGGATGGATGGGGATATATATATATATATATATATACACACACACACACGCACATACATACACACACACACACATATATACACACACACATATATATACATATACACACACACACACACACTAATCCTATCTAATAAAAGACAAACATGCTACTTGGCCGTACCTTCGCTACACCCATCAGCCAATCAGAAGACTATGCAAATTAACCCCCAACAAAGATGGCAGCTAATTTGCATACTGCAAGCAGGGCAGGACAGTGTGAGCCACCAGCTGGGCCCCCTGTGTGCGGCCCTGTGTGATCACGCCGCCTAAGCCCCGCCACCAGCCAGCCCCCCATGTGCGGCCCTGGGCTGTGGGGCTTGGCGGTGGGATCAGCCCGAGGAAGCCCTATTCTTGCAGGAATCTTCCTGCAGTGGGCCTCTAGTACACACACACACACACACACACACACACACACACACACACAGAGTGAGAGTGCTTGGTCACTTTTTTTTAAGTCTTCATTGTTGAGGGTATTACAGATGCGCCCCCCTCCCCCCCCACTCCCTCCACTGGCTCTCTCTACCCGATTCATGCCCCGCCCCAGGCCTTCACTACCCTATTGTCTGTGTTCATAAGTAATACGTATATGCATGATGTAAGATCTTTGGCTAATCTCTTTCTGTCCTCTCTCTGAGATTCGTCAGTCTGTTCCATATTTTCATGCCTCTGATCTATTTTAATCAACAGTTTATTTTGTTCATTAGATTTTTTTCATATGTTTTGATTTGTAGATTCAATTGTTGATATGTATTTATTGCCATTTTGTTGTTCATATTTTTTGTCTTCTTTTTCCTCTTCTTAAAGAATACTTTTCAACATTTCATGTAATATTGGTTTGGTGCTGATGAACTCCTTTAGTTTTTTCTTGTCTGTGAAGCCCTTTATCTGACCTTCAATTCTAAATGATAGCTTTACTGAGTAGAGTAATCTTGGTTGTAGGTCCTTGCTATTCATCACTTTGAATATTTCTTGCCATTCCCTCTGACCTGCAAATTTCTACTGAGAAATCAACTGATAGTTGTATGGGCTCTCCCTTATAGGTAACTACTGCTTTTCTCTTAATGCTTTTAAGATTCTCTTCATCTTTAACCCTTGGCATTTTAATTATGATGTGTCTTGGTGTGGGCCTCTTTGGGTTCCTCTTATTTTGGAATCTTTGTGCTTGTAAGTCTATTTCACCAGGTAGGGGAAGTCTTCTGTCATTATTATTTTTTTAAATATATTTTTAGCCCTAACCAGTTTGGCTCAGTGGATAGAGCATTGGCCTGCGGACTGAAGGGTCCCAGGTTCGATTCTGGTCAAGGGCATGTACCTTGGTTGCAGGCACATCCCCAGTGCAGGAGGCAGCTGAATCAATGTTTCTAACTCTCTATCCTTCTCCTCCCTTCCTCTGTAAAAAATCAAGAAAATACATTTTAAAAATTATATATATATAGAGAGAGATTGATTTCAGAGAGGAAGGGAGGGAGAGGAAGAGATAGAAATATCAATGATGAAAGAGAATCATTGATTGGCTCTCTCTGCAAGCCCCCTACTGGGGATCAAGCCTGCAAGCCAGGCATGTGCCTTGACTGGGTATTGAACCCGTGACCTCCTGGTTCATAGGTCATTGCTGTTACTATTTCTTCAAATAGGTTTTTAATAGGTTTCTTCTCCTTCTGGCACCCCTATAATGTGAATATTGGTAGTTAAAAGTTGTCCCAGAGGCTCATTACACTATCTTCATGTTTTTGGGTTCTTTTTCTTTTTGCTCTTCTAATTGGGTGTGCCTCATATTGCAAATCGTTGATTTGATTCTTGGAATCCTCTCTTCTATTGAATCTCTGTAAATTATTCTTTATTTCAGTTAGTGTATGCTTAATTTCTGACTGGTTCTTTTTCATGCCTTTGACATTCTCATTAAGATACTTGAAAATCGCCAAAACCGGTTTGGCTCAGTGGATAGAGCGTTGGCCTGCGGACTGAAAGGTCCCGGGTTCGATTCCGGTCAAGGGCATGTACCTGGGTTGCGGGCACATCCCCAGTAGGAGATGTGCAGGAGGCAGCTGATCGATGTTTCTCTCTCATCGAAGTTTCTAACTCTCTATCTCTCTCCCTTCCTCTCTGTAAAAAATCAATAAAAATATATTTAAAAAAAAATATTTGAAAATCTCATGAAGATCCATGAGATTTATAGCCATGGTTTTGACCTCTATATCCAGAAGTTTGCTTGCTTCCATTTCTTTCATCTGTGATATGTTTCTTTGTCTATGCATTTCTGTGCTTTTCTGTGTTTGTTTCTTTGTATTAGGTAGAGCAGCTATGTCTCCTGGAATTGGTAGAATGGCCTTGTAGAGTAGGCATTGTGTAGGCCCAGTGGCTCAGCCTTTCCAGTCACCTAAGCTAGGCCCTCTAGATGCGCCCCTGTGTGGGCTGTGTGCGCAATCTTATAGTTGAGCCTTGATTGCTGTTGGCATCACTGGGAGGAATTGACCTCCAGGCCAATTGGCTGTGAGGACCAGCTGCTACTACAGTGGAAGAGCAGCTGTGCAGGAGACACCCATATGGAGAAGGACTTGCTTCAGTGGGGCTTTGGTGCTCACTAAGTCTGCCCCTTGAGTGTGTCGCTTGTGGATGTGTAGAGTTGTAATCTCGTATGGTCTGAAGCTGTCCACTGGGTGCATTTGCTGTGGGGCCTCCTGGAAGGTGCAGTCAGTCACTGCCTGGGGCCACCCATAGCAGCTATAGAGAGGTCTGAAGATGGTTACTACTAATATTGGGCTTGTGAAGTGCCCCGGTGAGGCCTTTTATTGATAGGTTTGGGGCATGCTGATACCAGCTGCTTGTTTGAGAGATTTTAGCAAAGTTTGAAGCTTGAGCTAAGACAGGCCATTCATATGGAAAAGCACCTGCACCCCCAAACAGCTTTGATGGGGCTGCAAATTGGATCGGCATGGTCTCGGAATCATGAGGGCATTGGGAACAATGTGAGCCAGGCTGATGGAAACTCCAATATGGCTGCCAGTCAGCTTTGCAATGGGGAGGTCCCAACACATGAACAATGACCCTTGGGATCACCCCCTGCTGTGATGCCAGATAATCCAGTTCCTCCCCATATGTCCCTGTGTCCCCCAAAGCTGCCTGGTGCTGGGTCTCAGAGGGATTGAGTCTGAATAAGTTCGTGCACTGGTCCTTTAAGAGGAACACCTGGGTTTCTAGCAGCCTCCGTGTCACTCAGCCACAATACCTACTGGTTTTTACAGTCCTCAGTTATGGGGACTCCTCCCAGCTCTGGAACCCTGGGCTGAGGGTCCAGTGTGGGGCTTGAACTCCGCGCTCCTCACAGGGGCCTCTGCAGCTGAGCTAGCCCTCTCGATTAAAAAACAGCACATTTGGGTATCGGACCAGCTAGTTCTGTGCCTCTGCCCCTCCTACCAGTCTCAGTGTACTTTCTTTGTTTCTCTAGTTGTAGGACTTTCATTCAACCAGCTTTTAGGCGGTTCTAAATGATGGTTGTTGTGTATTTTAGTTGTAATTTTGATGTGGTTGTGGGAGGTGGTGAGTACCGGCCTTTACCTATGCCACTATCTTGGTTCTCCTTGCACTTGGTCACTTTAAGAGAATGCCTAGCAAAATGTCCTCACAGAACTTGGCCCCATAGACACCAACAGAGATGGGATCCTTCCCTGTGCTCTTTGATGCTTCTCGTTTCCCATCCTTCATCCATGCTCAGGCTGACCCTCTGTTCCTCTGCCCCACCTCCAGGAGGTGGCCTTGGTGGTACCAGAAGAGGTGGGGCGGACGTGAATATCCGGCATTCTGGCCGCGATGATACCTCCCGCTACGATGAGAGGTAAGATTAGGCAGGTGGTTTCCTGGGAAGGGGGGTGGTCACGTGGGGTGCCCTGACACACACATCTACCCATCTCATCCAGGCCGGGCCCCTCCCCGCTTCCCCACAGGGATCGGGACCGGGACCGCGAGCGGGAGCGCAGGGAGAGAAGCCGCGAGCGAGACAAGGAGCGAGAACGGCGGCGCTCCCGCTCTCGGGACCGGCGGCGGCGTTCACGGAGTCGCGACAAGGATGAGCGGAGGCGCTCCAGGGAGCGGAGCAAGGACAAGGACCGGGAACGGAAGAGGCGAAGCAGCCGAAGCCGTGAGCGGGCACGACGGGAGAGGGAGCGCAAGGAAGAGCTGCGTGGTGGTGGAGGTGGTGGTGACATGGCAGAGCCCTCTGAGGCTGGTGATGCACCTCCTGATGATGGGCCTCCTGGGGAGCTGGGTCCAGATGGCCCTGATGGTCCAGAGGAGAAGGGCCGGGATCGTGACCGGGAACGACGTCGGAGCCACCGGAGCGAGCGGGATCGGCGCCGGGACCGAGACAGAGACCGGGATCGCGAGCACAAGCGGGGAGAGCGGGGTAGTGAGCGGGGCAGGGATGAAGCCCGAGGAGGGGGTGGGGGTGGCCAGGACAACGGGCTGGAGGGTCTGGGCAATGACGGCCGAGACATGTACATGGAGTCCGAGGGAGGCGACGGGTATCTTGCTCCAGAGAACGGGTATTTGATGGAGGCTGCACCAGAGTGAGGAGGCCTCACCTGTTTGGACGTGTTCCTACCCACCCTGTTGCTGTCATCCTCTTCCCCCAACCTTGGCCACCATCTAAGTTTGCCATCCATGGGTAGAAGTCTTGTTGTTTGTTCCGGTTCCTTGGATTTAAAAATAAAATTAATTTCTTGTTCATGGGCACCTTGGTTTCTTCACTTCTCTTAATGTCTTCCCCAAAAGGTTGTCACTTGACATGTTAACCCTACTTAGGTTTGTGTTCCAGCACATGCCTAGAACTTGAACTTGATGACCTAGGGCTGGGGATACCCCAGCGTATAACTGGAGCTGTTTAAAATGGGGTGAGGAAGTCCTCTGTAAAAGTCTTTGATCCCTTAGTGTGTCTCCCTCTTTTTTTTTTAAACTTCTTGCACACATAACCCTAGCTTGGGTGGGGGAAGCGGTGGGTCCTAAGCATTTGATTACTCAGTAGGAGCTGCAACTTTGTGTGAGAGAAGCTATTATATATGAATTGGAGAGCAGGAAAAGGGTGAAGAAATGGAACGAGAGCAAGATACAAGGATGAGAAGATTAGGTGGAGCAGGAAGTCCATGCGGCCAGGATGGAAAATGGCCTTCAGTTCATGATGGGCATTTCACCGTTTGTCTTGCTACTAATGATAACAAATAAGAAACAGAAGCATTTTACAGCAGTTGAGATTTCAACACATTTCTGGATAAAAAATTATGATGGAGAGAACCCTTGTCTGGTGATCCCATGAGAGAGAAGCCAGTCACTCTTGCTGGACTCAGACTCAAGGCTGCAGCTGCAGTTCTGAGAAGGGTAAGAGACAAGGCGGGATGTGAGTACAGCAGTGCTTGTTCCGGCACTTGATGCATGAAGCTTGGAAGCATTTGCTGTCCAGGAGATACAAGCTGGGACCTACTTCGGTGTTTGGTAGGTTTTTCAGCCTAAAGACAAACCTGGCCTGTTAGCCCAGAGGCAGGCAGCCTGTCAGCTACATTGGACTGATTCTACTGCTTTGGTCTTCATAAACACACACCCAAGATCACATGCATCTTTAAAATTCTGCAGCAAGACACCACAAGATAAAAAGAAAAACTGGTCCCAGGAGAGACAACTTTGGGAATAAGAGAGAACTAAATACCTCTAATTTTAGTATATTTTCATAGATATCCCATGTGTTGCGACTAGACTTTGGGAATTGGCTATGAAGAATAGCCCATTTTGGCCCTGACTGGTTTGTCTCAGTGGATAGAGTGTTGGCCAGCGGACTCGAGGGTCCTGGGTTCGATTCCGGTCGGGGGCGTGTACCTTAGTTGCGGGCACATACCTAGTGGGGAGTGTGCAGGAGGCAGCTGATCGATGTTTCTCATCGATGTTTCTAACTATCCCTCTCCCTTCCTCTCTATAAAAATATCAATAAAATATATTTTTTAAAAAAGAATAGCCCATTTTGGACTAAAGGGACACAGACCAGTTAAAAAGACTGGATAAAATATATAAAAACAGGAAATATATAAAGAAAGGATCTCTGCTTAGCTCCTTAACCTCTGTTATTACTTTGTTGTTAATCCTCACTTCAGGATATTTTTCCATTGATTTTTAGAGAGTGGGAGAGACAGAAACATTGATGTTAGACACATCAACTGGTTACCTCTCACACACGCCCCAACCAGGGCTATGGATCAAGTCTGCAACGAGGCACATGCCCTTGACCAGAATCAAACCTGGGACCCTTCAGTCTGCGGGCCAATGCTCTGTCCACTAAGCCAGACTGGCTAGGGCCCTCCATTATTACTTTCTGATGAACACCTTGGGTCTTGCAATGACAATGAGCAGGTTATGAGTTGACAAATGCCTCAACAGAAGGTTGTATGTAGATTGGGGAGCTAATACCCCACATGGAAATTTTACCCTCACACCCCAGCTGTCTGGTCCAGCCTCTGTAAACTCAGCCCAGTGGAGAACTCAATTTCTAAGTCTAGTCCCTCACATACACTGGCAAATGTCAAGGAAAAGGCCAGGAAAATATGAAATTTCACCTGTGTGCTTTCCTTTTCTTGGGGATCAGACTGCCTCAAGTCTCACCAACATTGATTGCCCCCTAATGCTTTGTGCAAGCTGTTCAGTCTGTCATCCCACAGACTGAAGGGTCCCAGGTTTGATCATGGTCAAGGGCACATACCTTGGTTGCAGGCTCGATCCCTGGCCCTGGTTAAGACACTTGCAGGAGGCAACCAATCGCTGTTTCTCTCACATCAATGTATCTCTATATATCTCTCCCCTTCCCACTGTCAAAAATATCAATGGAGCCGAAACCGGTTTGGCTCAGTGGATAGAGCGTCGGCCTGCGGACTGAAAGGTCCCAGGTTCGATTCCGGTCAAGGGCATGTACCTGGGTTGCGGGCACATCCCCAGTGGGAGATGTGCAGGAGGCAGCTGGTCGATGTTTCTTTCTCATCGATGTTTCTAACTCTCTATCTCTCTCCCTTCCTCTCTGTAAAAAATCAATAAAATATATTTTAAAAAAATATCAATGGAAAAAATATCTTTGGGTGAAGATTAACAAAACAAAAATCCACAATCTGTTCAAGAAAGAAAATGTAATCAAAGAACATTACTTGGGCTCTGCAGTAAACAATGAGTACTTATAGACATAATGCAAGCACTTTATTGACTGATCTGAAAACTGGTACCATAAAACTATGGGAAGAGAGGAGAAAGGTTGTAAAGGCAGAAAATCAATATGTAATATATTACTAACAACTGAAATTGAGAAATAGCAAGGTACTTAGATACAGAAGCAACTAGCATATTAAACCTCTGTTAAATTGTTGCCTCTTGCCCTGACCGGTTTGGCTCAGTGGATAGAGCGTTAGGCCCTGGATGGAAGGGTTCTGGGTTCGATTCCGGTCGAGGGCATGTACCTTGGTTGCGGGCTTGATCCCCAGTGGAGAGCGTGCAGGAGGCAGTTGATCAATGTTTCTCTCATCGATGTTTCTAACTATACTCCTCCCTTCCCCTTTGTAAAAAATCAATAAAAATATATTTTTAAAAACATTCTTGCCCCTTGCAGTGGAGAGAAGACTGGCTGGTGCTTTGTATTATTAACTCTTCTGTATTTATTTTTTAAGTTTATTTTTTATTATTGACAGTATTACAGATGTCCCCTATTTTCTCCCCAAGTCTCCACTCCACCCAGCCTCCATCCCAACCCAGACCTTCACCTTAGTATTGTCTGTGTCCATGGGCTATACATAATACGCGTATAGGTTCTTTGGTAACTTGATTTTTATTTTTAGATTCAAGTAGATTACTTTTTGTTAAAATAGAAAAGGCAATACTATGAAGGAGAGACGTGTAGACAAACTTGCAAACCTCCGCTGGCTTTGCAAAAGCCCTTTTCTGGACTCCATACCCCTATCCAGCCAGTGGTGAGGTATAGCCACACTTCAATCTCTCCTACATTCCTTTGGCCCTAGTCTAGAGCATCTGATACAACTGTCCACCCTCTTTAAGAACTCTTGTCATGGTGTCTCACCTGATTTTCCTCCTTTTTTGGCCATTTCTTTTCCTCTTTATTATTATTTTTTAAATTTTATTCCTCACCCAAGGATATTTTTCCATTGATTTTTAGAGCGAGTGGAAGATAGAAAAGGAAAGACAGAGAGAAATATCAATGTGAAAGAAACACATTGATTGGTTGCCTCCTGCACGCACCCTGACCAAACCGGGGAGGAGCCTGCAACCTTGAACTGACTGGAATCAACCAGGGACCCTTCAGTCTGCAGGCCGACGCTCTATCCACTGAGCCAAACTGACTAGGGCTTTTTCCATTGATTTATAGAGAGAAGGAAGGACAGAGAGAAATATCGATGTAAGAGAAACACATCGATTGATTGCCTCCTGCTTGAGCCCCGACCAGGGCCCAGGCTGAGGAGAAGCCCTCTTCCTTACTTTAAATGTTAGAAGTTTGGGGGACTCAATCCTAGGTCCTCTTCATTCTATAGCTTTGCCCCAGCATTCCTGTCCACTCATACGGTTTTATTTACCACCTTTGTCCAAATTCTCAAAAATGTTTGCAGGCTTTGAGTACCGCACAAGACTCCTCAAATTCAGAATGTCCAATAAACCTCCTCCAGCATAGACTATCAGAGCAAAAGGCCCCACAAACACCTTTATACCCCTCCTCCATCTTCCTGTCCTCATATATAGTGACCAAGACATGTCCAGACATTTCCAAATCGGCCCCCCTATCCTCTATGCCAGTGGTCGGCAAACTGCAGCTCGAGAGCCACATGCGGCTCTTTGGCCCCTTGAGTGTGGCTCTTCCTAAGCCTTAGGAGTACCCTAATTAATAACCATGTACCTACCTATATAATTTAAGTTTAAAAAATTTGGCTCTCAAAAGAAATTTCAATCGGACTGTTGATATTTGGCTCTGTTGACTAATGAGTTTGCCAACCACTGCTCTATGCCATCAAGGGATGCTCGGAAAGCCTCTTACTGCCCTGCCCCCCTGCCTCCACTCTTGCTCCCATCCAATCCAGTCGCCACACGGTGGCCACAGTGATCTTTAAATACACAACTGAATCCCACATTTTATTCTTCAGAGTTATTGTAAGTTCAAAATCCTCAACATGCATGTGCCAACACACTAATCCATGCATAAACTTCCCTGCCCATATCCTCACCATCATAAACCATCATACACTGCAATTATTGCATGGGTTTTTTCTGCGGTGAAAGTGACCCACATCCCTCCTCTTTTTACCTCCAAGGATTCTCTCTTTTTTTAAAAAAATATATTTTTATTGATTTCAGAGAGGAAGGGAGAGGGAGATAGAAACACCAATGATGAGAGAATCATTGACTTGGCTGCCTTCTGCACGCCCCCTGCTGGGGATGGAGCCCACAACCTGGGCATGTGCCCCTGACCAGAATTGAACCCAGGACCCTTCAATCCACAGGCCGATGCTCTATCCACTGAGCTCTATCCAAACCGGCTAGGGCTCCAAGGACTCTGTTAATGTCCCTCTTAGATCATCCCGTCCTCACTCCCAATTCTGATCACAGTCATGTTTGTCTACCTCTCCCTTCATCATAGCCTAAGCTCCGTGAAGGCAGTGGGTTTGTCTGGCCTGCTCACCATCCTGTCCATCATCTTGGGCCCAGATGTTTCATATACGTTTGTCCACTTCATGGGAAAAAGGGATAGCGAGGGGACACACAGGTGTGGCGGGCAGGACAGACAGATGTAAGGAGGTGCAGACAGAAGCTGCAATAGGACAGTCAGACGGGCGGGAGCAGGTGCGGCGGCCGCCCGCGGCGCAGGGAGAGAAGCGCAGGCAGTACCGCGCCTCCTCAGGGGGCGCCCGTCGCCGGGGGCGTGGCCTCGTGAAGCCCCGCCCTCCCCACTGGCGACCGGGCGGGCGGGCGGCTCGCCGCAGCGGCGCCGACATGGCTGCGCTGGTGGAGCCGCTGGGGCTGGAGCGGGGTAAGCGCGCCAGGGGGCCCTGCCCACCCGGCCCTGGCCCGCGTCCGGGACCCCCGCCCCCGCCCCTCCCCGGCAAGGGCCAGGCGGGGGTGGGCGGGGCGGGGCGTCTGAGTCCCGCGGTTAGTGGGTGTGGGAGGGTCCGTGGGCGAGCGGGAGGGGAGGGGCGCCCACTGCACCCCTGCCTGGGTGTGTATGGGGGCCCCGGGGACGAAGGGCGCCCTTGCCACTGGCGACCCCGTGGGCGTGCGATCGGGTCCCAGCTGCCCTTCCCGGGTGCGTCCGCGCTGGCCTTTGCTCGGTCTCTGGCCGCATCATCTCTCGGGACTTCTCTGCGTGTTGGTGTCTCTGACTCTGTCCACGCGCCCGCCCCCGCCCCGCAGACGTGTCCCGGGCGGTGGAGCTCCTCGAGCGGCTCCAGCGCAGCGGGGAGCTGCCCCCGCAGAAGCTGCAGGCCCTCCAGCGCGTCCTGCAGAGCCGCTTCTGCTCAGCCATCCGCGAGGTGAGCGCCGCGCCGCGCCGGGCGCGAGTAGGCGGCTGCCAGTGCTCTTCCTGGTCGCCCCGAGGCCGGGGACTACGCCTCCCAGCAACGCCCGGGGCGGCCCGCCTCGGGGTGCCCGTGCGTCAGCTCCGGGGTTCCTTGGGAGTTGTAGTTTCCTCCCGCTCCAGGTGTGGGGTGGGTGGGAGCGGCCAGGCCTGGACTCCTGGGTTGAGAGGAGGGAGCTGGCAGGTCCCTAATGTTGCTGCGTCCTCACAGGTGTACGAGCAGCTCTACGACACGCTGGACATCACCGGCAGCGCCGAGATCCGGGCCCATGCCACGGCCAAGGTAGGCGCCCTCCACCCATCACTCACAGCATCCACGGAACTTCCTAATGCCAATCATTCCTGGCTTCGCCTTCATGATTTTTGCCAAATCTCTATACCACCCTTACTATGAATTATTTTGAATTTAAGTAATCTCTCATTTTATTTTATTTATTTTTAAAATATATTCTATTGAAAAAAATAAAATAAAATAAAATATATTCTATTGATTTTTTACAGAGAGGAAGGGAGAGGGATAGAGAGTTAGAAACATCCATCCCCTACTGGGGATGTGCCCACAACCAAGGTACAGGCCCTTGACTGGAATCGAACCCGGGACCCTTCAGTCCTCAGGCCGATGCTCTATCCACTGAGCCAAACCGGTTAGGGCAGTAATCTCTCATTTTAAACTTAAATGTCATGAAAGGCATCTTTATCTACTACACATTGAAACTGGTACCGAATGCCTGACAAGAAGATAACCTTAAACACCGATCCAGTGAAAACAACGAAATATCAGTAAACACTGAAATCTGATTACATTATAGTTAGATGCTATTCTTGCTGCTTCCCGGAGGCTCTCAGCTTCTTCCAGGCCTTGTTTTTCTCTGTTAAAAAGTGAGACTGGCAAGTGCTGAGTCTTCAAGACACATTCGCACCCAATGGAGACTTTCTCTTTGACATGTCTGAACCATCAAAGTGAACCAACAGGGACATGCAGTCATGATGAAATCGTCTTTTGGACGGTGGCCGGCACCTCGTACTTGGGAAAAGCTCTCTGGCCTCAATAGCTCTCCCTGGCCCAGATCCTCCACCCTCGTCCGCCTGTCCACGAGGGAGAGGCCCTCACCTCCCCATGCCTCCTCTCTCCCAGGCCACAGTTGCTGCCTTCACCGCCAGTGAGGGGCACGCGCATCCCAGGGTAGTGGAGCTGCCCAAGACGGAGGAGGGCCTGGGCTTCAACATCATGGGGGGCAAGGAGCAGAACTCGCCCATCTATATCTCCCGTGTCATTCCTGGGGGTGTGGCTGACCGCCACGGAGGCCTCAAGCGTGGGGACCAGCTGCTGTCGGTGAATGGTGTGGTGAGTAGGAGGCTGGGGCAGCGCTAGGGTCAAAGACTGTCCTTGTTTTTGACATTTCTTCAACACACACTGACGGAGCACTGACCCTATATCCGGCCAAGTGCAGGCCCTGCTGCAGACCCTGAGGAAAATTGGCTTTAGCTCTTACCTTCAAGAACTCCCTCTCTGATGAGGAAGATCGACTCTGAGCGAAATAGCCCCAATCAGGGAGATAATCATGAGGAAGCACAAAGCCCTGTGATGTCGCACCAGACCAGGGCGGATGAAAGGAGTTTTTGCAGAGGAAGGGACATTTGAGATGGGGTTTGAAGGATGCATAGGAGTTCTCCAGGCAAATACGGTAGAGAAGGTGTTACTGGCTGAGGTTGTGGTAGGTAGGGACTGTGACTGACGTTCCTGTGAGATAAAGAGAAAGAGCTTGGTTCGGATGGAGGGCTGGGCATGCAGGTAATTAAAATCGCTAGTTTTTCAAGTAGATGGGGGCATAACTAGATGGGCGGTTGGGGCCAGCCTTATTGGGCCTGTGTGCCAGCCTAGAAAGCTGGGACTTTTTCTCAAGGGTTCTGGGGAGCCATGGGAGGGCTGTGTGTAGGGGAGGGGAGGCTCAGCTTGGAGGAGTAGAAACTCCTGTGGGACTCTGTGGGGAGAGACTGGAGGCCAGAAGGTCAGGGAAGGGACTAGAGTAAGAGTCCACTGTGGAGGGGACCAAGCCTCAGCTGTGGCCAGGGTGGTGGGGACAAAGAAGAGGGAGTCAGGGCAGGAGGCATGGGGCCAGTTAGCAGGCCTGTGGGGAGGGACGGGATAAAGATGGTCCTGGAGGTCAGGCTCGGTGACCGAGGGCATATGGGGCTTGTCCCTGACATGAGGAACCTGGAAAATTTGGGTGGAGGACACCGAGCCAAGAGTTACGGACTCTCCCATGAGGGGATGAGGTTTTGGCACCTCAAGGGCTGGTTGCAGGTCACTAACAGTTGGACCTGTTTCCGGGGTGGGGGTTGGGTGAGAGGGGTGGGCCCCCGGCCCAGCTGTCTGTGTCCTTTCCCGCAGAGCGTGGAGGGTGAGCAGCATGAGAAGGCCGTGGAGCTGCTGAAGGCGGCCCAGGGCTCGGTGAAGCTGGTGGTGCGTTACACACCGCGTGTGCTGGAGGAGATGGAGGCCCGCTTTGAGAAGATGCGCTCTGCCCGCCGGCGCCAGCAGCACCAGAGCTACTCGTGAGCCCTTTGCCACCATTCCCTGGGGGTCTCCACGGTCTCCCTCATCCCCAGACTCCCACTGATTCCTGGACCCTTGGGTGCCACCCCCCAGCCATGGGTCCTCTCCTGGGGTTCTGACCCTGACTCAGACTCTCACCCCACGCCGTTCTGGCTAAAACCCCGGGGGACTCCTGGCTGACTCCCATTCCAAGATCTGGACCTACCCTCCCTGGGATTCCTCCACCCACTTCCCTTCAGCCCCGGTTCTGGAACCCCAGCCCTGGCTCTTACCCATCCCCTCCCTGGGCCCCTTACCCTGAGCCTGGCTCCCTTCTCTTCACCCTCCTCGCAGGTCCTTGGAGTCCTGAGGCTGAAACCACAGACCTGGACCCTCCCGCTCTCGCTCTCCCTTCCCCCTGTACAGTATTTATTGTCACCGGCTCCGTATTTAAAGATCTTTGCCCCTCACTGAGTGTTTGTGTGTCTGTCCTGCATCCCGGGGCTGGAGGGTCTCCCTTGAGAGGTGGGGGAGGGAAAGAAGCTGATGGTAAGACCAGGCCCTGAAGAAGCCGGGGTACAGCATCCCCCCCCCCCCCCAGGTCTGAAGGTAGAGGCTGGGCAGCTTCCTAAGGCCACGACCAAGGGTGGAGGCTGGGACCCAGACTGCGAGTTCAGACCTGAAGACAACGCCCGCCCCCTACTACCCTTCAGAGAGTCTGCGGGCGAAGGCCGAACCCCTTCGGTAGCTGGTCCGACCCACGAGTGCTGACACGCTGCGGGGAGCCAGTGGGTGTCCTGCGTGTGGGTGGGGCGGAGCGAACCATTAACCTTGTCCGCCGGGGGAGCCCGGCGTGGGAGGCGGGGTGGGGGTGCCGCGTGCAGCACCCGAGGCGGGCGCGGCGGGCGCCGGGATTGCAGAGTAAGGTGTGCACTGGCCGACCCGGCATTCACCCCACCTTGCCACCCAAACGCGTCTCCGGGAGCCGCCCCCACCTTCAAACACAACCTTCACGCCCACCCCTCCTGTCTCGTGCGGCGCGAGGGCCGGCGCGCGCCGCCGCCGGGATCCGGCCGGGGTCGCGACTCGCGTTCCACGCCGCACGCCACTCGCTCCAGGTGACATCATCTCCCTGCCGGGCCCCGCCTCCCGCCCCAGCTGCCTCACGCCGCACGCCTATTGGCTGACATGTCTCGAGCCCCGCCTGCCGCTCTCCGCCCGCGCGACCCCTCCCGGCCCGTGCGGAGGCGGGGTTTAGCCTCCTGCCGGTGCCGACGCTGCTTCCCATTGGCCACTCAGAGCCGTCTGTCAGTCTCCTGTTAAAGGGGCCACGACCGCCCGGGAGCTGTTGGGGGGGAGGGAGGAGGGAATTTTTTTGGGGGGGAAGGTGGGATTTTGGGGGCGCTGGTGGGCACCCCTGAATCTGGCGGCTGCGGCCTCGTGGGGGGAGGCTGAACGGTGACAGGGTTAGGGGACTATTTTAGGGGGTAGAGGGCTGTAAGACTGTGAGAGGGAGTGGGGTCCCCAGCGCCCAAAGCCGGAGCAAGAGACGCGGAGCCCTCGCGAGCGGCGGAGACAGGGTTCCAGAGCTACAGATCCGGGCCCCGGCCGCCGCCAGGGGCCCCGCCCGGTCCCCCCACCCCACCCCACGTCCCTCCTGCAGCCCAGCTCCGCCCGCAGCCGCCGCGGACCAGGTAGGTAAGAGCCCGGCCTGCCAGGCAGCGCCCACCCCGGGGACCCCTCGCCTAGCTTTCCCCGCCTCCCCGAGATCCTGGATTCCCTTCTTCATCCCCGGGGACCCCAGAGCCCAGAATGCACAGCCCAGCCCCAGAGAGTCAGGTGTGCCCCTCCCGGCTCTCAGAGTCCCCAGCCAAACCCTAGGATCCCAGGCAGACCGCCGCCTGGCGCCTCCTCCAGGGCCCAGGAGCCTGGATCTCAGCTCAGCCCTGGGAACCCCTCCGGGTCTAGGTCCTCCTCCTCGGCCCAGTTCCGAGAGCCCCGGACACCCGCCGCGGCCGTGCCACACTCCCCGGGCGAGGGCCGCCCGTTCCCGGTCGCGTCCCCATGGTGCCCCTTTCGCGCACCCCGTCTGCCGGTCTCCAGCCCTTGGGTTCCAGCCTCCGGCCGCGTCCCTCCGTCCAGGCCGGCCCGCGGCCACCCTGGACACAGGCCCGCTCTGGAGCTGTCCATGGTCAGCGCGCTAGGCAGCCTCGCCTCCCCCACCTCCCGCTGCCACCGCCAGAAAGGGGGCGCCGGCGGCGCGGCGCGGGGATCCCCCCTGCCGCGCCTTTGACCCGGGGATACCCGGGGCCCTCCCCGACCCGGACTGACGCCCGGGCCTCAGGGTTCCGCTGGCCAGGCTCTCGGCCCGGCCCTCAGCACCCTAGATTTCCGGGGACCCCAGCACCTTCCTCAGGAGTCAAGGCTTCTGAAGGTTCCTGCCCCATCCATCCACCTTAGGGTAATTGGCATGGGGGGGGGGGCCGGGTTCCCAGTCTTTGTCCCTTGAGACACCCAGCTCCACAGCCCCTGCGCTCCTCAGGCAAATACACCAGCCTCCTCGAACCCCAGCATCTGCCCCCTTAGGGATTCAGGCGCCATGACTCCCTCCTTTCCAGGGACTCAGAATGCAATTGTTAATGCCATATTTTGGCATCTGCCTCCCCACCCCCTACCTCCACCCCTGGAGACTAGACGCCTTGTCCCCAGTCCTGCACCCCCCTCAGGGACCCAGGCGTTCAGATCCTAGCTTCTGTATTGGTCACCAGCCTATACTGAGGCCATCTGCCTCAGCCCCCGCCCCCAGCCCCCCTGTCTTTTACCTCCACAAGGATTCAGGAGTCCAGGTCCCCGAATCTGCTCTCCTCCTGCCCAGGTTTCTAGCTCCTCATCTCTTACTCTTAGGGACCCAGGTCCCCCTGGTCTCACCCACCCTTTGGCAAACTCCTGCCTCATCCCTGTTTTATGTCAGTTGCTGGGCTGCCCCGGGACTGTCTTCTCTCCCCTGAGACCAGCTTCTTGAGATATTTCTGGCACCCCATTGCCTTCTGCGGCCCATATGGTGACGGCCCATTCTCTGAATACACTCTCTATGAGCCAAACATACATGCCTTCCTCCAAATGGGTTCTGTGGCCTCGGCTCCTCAGATGATCTAGAACCTACTCACCGTCTTCCACATTTCCTGTTAAACATTGCCCTTGCAGCACTCCACGTTCTAGATTCTTTCTAGATCCTGGAACATTCCCAGCCAACGTCTCTGTTCCATCTTCGCCCAAGGCGTGTTCTCAGTTCTAGGCTTGATGCTAAATTCTAGGCATGTCTTTTCCCAGATGAATTAGAATATCTAAAGAACCCCCGCGCCCCGCAGGCCACATTCTGACCCCACTGTCTCTCGGGACAGGACCCAGGCCTCGTTTGTTCTCTGCTAAAATTTCATCTTAGGTGTGTTCTAAGTTCCAGCCATGTCCTTGGCATGGTTCTACATTCCATTCTCTTCCCAGGGACATTCTAAGTTCTAGAATGCGGGTCTTCCGATGATGTGCTCTAGTCTTTGAATTGTGCCATCAACTCTAGAATGTATTTTCTGCTTCGGGTTCCAACCAGTTCTACAGTCTACAATCTAGAAGACTCCCACTGAAGCGTTCTACCTTAGATCTTCCTCCCCAGGTTCTAGGTTCTAGGCCCATCCATTCCATTCCCACCTTCTCTGCCCACCTTTTCCTTCCTGTGATGTTGGCTCAGAACTTGTCCCCTGGTGGATTGTGGGCTTCCTGCTCTTCCTGCCACATCAGCGTTCTAATCATGCTCTAGGCTCTCCCCTCTTCTGGAGTCTTCAGCTTAGAAATGTCCTCATTTCCAGAGCACTCTATCTCTCCTTTGCCAGCTCAGGCCCCATGCCAGTAAATTCTCAATTCCAAGCATGCATCCTTCTACATCTTCCCCCAGGCACGACTAAGTTCCAGACAAACTCCTTGCTACTTTCTAGGTTTTTCTTCCCCTCCAGGGCATGTCCTGAATTCTAGAGCATCTCTTTTTCATTCTGAGTTCTAGCATTATCTAGATACATGATAAAACCAAGATGGCAAACCGTGTTATACCCTCATCTCTGGTAGATTTTGCATTCTAGAATATGAGGTTTGTTGTGCATGGCATTAGGTATGTCCTTAGATATCATTCTGAGGTCACCCAGTTGCTTTTTAAGTTATTGATTGCTCTTGGCTGGTTCAACGTTTCAGAACAGGCTTCTAGAATATGCCCGAAGTGCAGCTCTTACCCAACTCACATTATACACATGGAAGGATATGTTCTTTCTGCACTCTGTGCTGTATCTACATGCCGGTGGCTTTCTAGATCTGTGCCCAGCCTTGCTGTCTTTTGTTTCCTTCTCAGTGAATTTGAAGTTCTAGAACAGCTTCCTTAAAGCATCTTGTGTTGCATCCCCTGACCAGGCTCTGGGTTTTAGATACCATGTTGGTTTGGGGCCTAAGGCTGGCCTGCCTTCTGATGAACATATTCTTGAATCTGGCCTCTGAGTACTGGGATTCAGGTGTCTAGATTCCCAGATGTACCTGTTCAAAGATCCAAGGGACCCAGCTACCTGCTCTCCCAGCCACCACCACCCCCTTCTCTCCTCACAGAAGTCCAAGGCCCCAGTCCCAGGCTTTAGACACAGTCCAAAAACGGGGTGGCACTGGGAATTATCTCCTCTTAGAACCGGTTATGCCACTGCCAGATGGGAGAGAGGGAAAGGGGGGAAGCGAATGAAAGTCCCTCCTGCTTTCGGCTGGGCCAGCTGGACCTGTCAGACCTGATGTGTGCGAGGGAGTGGCTCTGGGGAACTCCATTCATCTCCGCCCACAGCTTGTGCGCCCCAGCTCCTGGGTCCTGGGGGCCTGGCCTGTCGGGTTCTGGGGGAGCAGGGGTCTGAAGGCTGGGATTTCTGAGTCTGAGGTTGGAGGTTTAAAGCCCAGACAGAGAGCAGAGGGTGTAGTCTCTGACTCCCGGGATTGGGAAGGAGGGAGGCTGGAGGCTGGATCTTGGTCACCTGGGTTGTGGGAGATGGCTAGCCTACCCCGCCCTCCTCCATGCTCACCCCTCTCCAAGTGGAGTGGGTCTTTAGATTCTTCTGGAGTTGAGGTCCAGATGAGAAACTGAAGAAGAGGGGAATCGAGCTGGATAGCAGCTAATCTGGTACCAGTGACCTAATTCTGTGACCCCAGTCCTGTGTCCCCCTGAAATCACGGTTCTGGCTGGGGCTCAGTTCTGTCTCTCATGCAGTAAGTGGGTGGGTGGGTGGGGATTCTCAGCATGGCCAAAAATAGGTAGAGGCTCACTTTCACATGCACTCGGGCAGTGCCTGGGGCACCCGGCTTCCGTGTGGTGGACCAGGCTGGGCCTAGATTTGCTGTCGGTGCCTGATGGAGGCTGACCTCAGTTTCCCCGAATGCTCTCACCCAGGTAGTCAAGTCCTGGTTTCCCTGAGAGCAATGGGTTTCAGTCCATCCTGTGCCACGATCAGAATGAACAGACCTCAGTTTGTCCTGTGCCGTGCCTGGGTGGCTCTGCCTCAGTTTCCTCCATGCATTCGCCGAGTGACCATGTCTGTTTCCCTGCCTGCGCCTTGACGAGGCCGGTAGCTGTTCCCTGCCCCTTCGCTGCCCCTGCAGGCCAGCACCGCCGCCATGATGTGCGAGGTGATGCCCACCATCAGCGAGGATGGCCGGCGGGGCTCGGCGCTGGGCCCGGACGAGGCGGGCGGCGAGCTGGAGCGCCTCATGGTCACGATGCTCACGGAGCGCGAGCGCCTGCTGGAGACGCTGCGCGAGGCGCAGGACGGGCTGGCGACGGCGCAGCTGCGGCTGCGCGAGCTGGGCCACGAGAAGGACTCCCTGCAGCGCCAGCTCAGCATCGCGCTGCCCCAGGTCTGGGCGGGGCCGGGGCGGGGCCTCGAGCGGTGGAGGCGTGGAGGGGGCGGGGCACGGCGCCTGGGAGGGAGGGGGCCAGGGGCGGGCTCTGTCGGGGAGAGGCGGGGCCTGAGCCGCTCAGGGGGCGGGGCTTATAGGGGAGGGCGGGGCTTTCCAACAGTTCGGTACCACGAGGGAAGTGGGAAAGGATTGATCGGATGGTCCCGCTCTTGCCCACATCTGGACAGGAGTTTGCGGCTCTGACGAAGGAGCTGAACTTGTGTCGGGAGCAGCTGCTGGAGCGGGAAGAAGAGATTGCGGAGCTGAAGGCCGAACGGAACAACACGCGGGTGAGCGAGCGCCTTGCTAAGCGGTGCAGGCGGGGCCTCGCGGTGTTGCGGTCCGACCACCTGGGGTCCTGTCTTCTCCCTGCTGCTCCCACTTCTCGGCTGGTGTCCTCTGGTCCCCTCCTTCCTTCCCGTCTCTCCCCCTCTCCATAACGGCCTCTATCTCTGTGCCACTCCTCCCTGACCTCGGAGATCCCTCTCTTACTGACCTGCCTCATTCCTTACCTTTTGCTCGGCTTCACCTCTTTCCCCGTGTGTCCAACCCTCCTGTCTGAGCCACATGTCCCATCGACCCTGCCTCCCTTTCCTTGCCCCTGTGACCCGGTGTCCTGTCCCTGCAGCTGCTGCTGGAACACCTGGAGTGCCTGGTGTCCAGACACGAGCGGTCACTGCGCATGACCGTGGTGAAGCGCCAGGCCCAGTCTCCGGGCGGGGTCTCTTCGGAGGTGGAGGTGCTTAAGGCTCTAAAATCTCTCTTCGAGCACCACAAGGCCCTGGATGAGAAGGTAGGAGACCGGAAGAGCCTGGCTGTGGAAGGGAAGCCGGCAGGTGGCGGGGGCTGTCCTGAGCTGCAGAGATTCTGGCTGTGGTTGGTTGGGGATGTCCTAAGTGGGGGGGAAAGTTGACTCTGATCGACCGGCTATGCAGGCTGACCTGACTGGTTGATCATGGAAAAGTGAACGAGGCGGGGCTACCCGTGGCCCGGCTTAGCTTTGGTGGCAGATTGGGGCTGCACATCCATTATAGATAGAGGAATTCTAACCTTCCCTACGAGGCCCGTCTCAGGGCGTTCTTCACCTTGGCCAACTGTCCTACATTGGATCTGATCTCCATCTCACTGCCGTCCTGCCCCGTCCCCAGGTCCGGGAGCGGCTGCGGATGGCGCTGGAGCGGGTGGCTGTACTAGAAGAGGAGCTGGAGATGAGCAACCAGGAGGTGAGGCCGAGAAGGGGAAGGAGGGGCTAAGGAGCTCCCAATGGGGTGGGCTGATTCTGGGTTCCAGAATCTGTTGGGGGCAGGACTAGAGCAGAGGACTAGTGGGGTTGGACTATGGAGAGAACCAGTGGGCCTAGGAGGAGAACTGCCTAGTGAGAACCAGGGGCCGGGGCCAACAGGAAGAGCCCACTCTGAGAGGGAATGTTTGAGTGGGAAAAGTCAGGCTAAAGAGGACAAGAGGAAGACCAACCCCCGTCCCTGCTGGGAAGCTAAGGAGAGATAGGAGAGCACAGGGTCTGAGGGCAGCCCCAGCAGGACCCGGGGCTCCCATGGCCTCTCCTTAGACGGCTGGGGCCAGTGGGAAGGAGCTAATCTTTCTTTCGCACTGGTTTCCCTTTCCCATTCCCAGACTCTGAACCTTCGAGAGCAGCTGTCTAGGCGCCGATCCGGGCTGGAGGAGCCGGGCAAGGATGGGGATGGGCAGGTAAGAGGTGGAAGTCCTTCACTCCCTTTGCTCTTCATTGATCCTCATCCCTCTGACCTCCACGCTCTCCTCTGACTTTGTGATGGTCCCTTTTTTCTTTCTTTTAAAAAAATATATTGTTGCCCTGACCAGTTTGGCTCAGTGGCTAGAGCGTCGGCCTGCGGACTGAAAGGTCCCAGGTTCGATTCCGGTCAAGGGCATGTACCTTGGTTGTGGGCACATCCCCAGTAGGGGGTGTGCAGGAGGCAACTGATCGATGTTTCTCTCTCATCGATGTTTGTAACTCTCTATCCCTCTCCCTTCCTCTCTGTAAAAAATCAATAATATATATATATATATATACACATATATATATTTTATATATATATACACACACACATATATATATATATATATATATATATATATATATTATTGATTTCAGAGAGGAAGGGAAAGGGAGAGATAGAAACATCAGTGATAAGAGAGAATCATGGATAGGCTGCCTCCTGCATGCCCCCCACTGGGGACCGAGGCCAAAACCCAGGCATGTGCCCCCGATCGGAATCGAACTAGGGACCCTTCAGTCCGCAAGCCGATGCTCTACCCACTAAGCCAAACAGTCCCTTTTTAAAAAAAAAATATTTTTGCCAAAACCGGTTTGGCTCAGTGGATGGAGCGTCGGCCTGCGGACTGAAGGGTCCCAGGTTCGATTCCGGTCAGGGGCGTGTACCTGGGTTGCGGGCACATCCCCGGTGGGAGATGTGCGGGAGGCAGCTGGTCGATGTTTCTCTCTCATCGATGTTTCTGACTCTCTATCTCTCTCCCTTCCTCTCTGTAAAGAATCAATAAAATATATTAAGAAAAAAAAAAAATATATATTTTTTATTGATTTCAGAGAGGAAGGGAAAGGGAGAGAGAGATAAAAACATCAACAATGAGAGAAAATCATTGATTGGCTGCCTCCTGCACATCCCACACTGGGGATCGAGCCCGCAACCCGGGCATGTGCCCTAACGGAGAATCGAACCCTGATCTCCTGGGTCATAGGTCAACGCTCACCCACTGAGCCACGCCAGTTGGGCCGTGATGGTGCTTTTAATGTTTGATATGATCCTCACTGACCCTGGGACATCTGAGCACCTCACTAACTACTGTGACCTCCAAGACCCTTACTGATATATTGGTAAATTTTTAAAAATTTTATTGATTTCAGAGAGAGGAAGGGAGAGGGAGAGGGAGAGAGAATCATCAATGATGAGAGAGAATTATTGATTGGCTGCCGCCCCACGCCCACTACTGGGGATGGAGCCCTGACTGGGATTCAAACCGTGACCTCCTGGTTCATAGTTCGGTGCTCAAACCACTGAGCTACACCGGCAGGGCACCCTTACTGATCTTTGATTCACTCTGTCCATTCCCCCGCCATCAACTGTGTTTTCACCTTGCATTTTCTTTCTGTCTCTGTTTCCCCACTCTGGGTTCTGTCCCTTCCTTCCTCACGGTCCCCACTTCAGACCCTTGCCAATGGCCTGGGTCCTGGAGGCGAATCCAACCGGCGCACGACTGAGCTGGAGGAGGCCCTGGAGCGGCAGCGCGCGGAGGTGTGCCAGCTGCGGGAGCGCCTGGCGGTGTTGTGCCGCCAGATGAGCCAGCTGGAGGAGGAGCTGGGCACCGCCCACCGCGAGCTGGGTAAGGCCGAGGAAGCTAACGTCAAGCTCCAGCGCGACCTCAAGGAGGTGAGGCCGGAGCCGCTGGTGGGTTGCCCTCTGTCCCTCCCCTCCCCATAACCCTTCCCCATGTCCCTTTGCCCAAAGTCACAGAGCTCAGGAATGCTGAATTCCATTCATAAGCTGTGTAGATTCTCTCCCTCTCTGAGCTCCAGTTTCCTCGCCTGTAACATGGGACTCAGAGCTCTGTCAGAGGGTTGGCATGTGGCACATACGCAGTGGGCACTCAGTAACTGTTCGTAGTGATTTTTTTTTAAAATATATTTTATTGATTTTTTACGGAGAGGAAGGGAGAGAGATAGAGAGTTAGAAACATCGATGAGAGAGAAACATCGACCAGCTGCCTCCTGCACATCTCCCCACTGGGGATGTGCCCGCAACCCAGGTACACGCCCTTGACCGGAATCAAACCTGGGACCTTTCAGTCCGCAGGCCGACACTCTATCCACTGAGCCAAACCGGTTTCGGCTCGTAGTGATCTTATCATTGGCAAATCCTCTTGTGCCTCCAAATTGAATTTCTTGGTCTGCATTTCAACCCATTCCGGGCTTAGGCTCCTGGATCCTCATTCCCATCCATGCCCCAGGGGCTGCCGGGAAATGTAGGCATGGGTTCTTGGAGGAAGGCCCTGGATGAGAAAGAATAGTGGGCACTTTAGTTTTCTCATCCACTAGGGCCGTGGTCGGCACACTCATCAGTCCACAGAGCCAAATATCAACAGCACAACGATTGACATTTCTTTTGAGAGCCAAATTTTTTAAACTTAAACTATATAGGTAGGTACATGGTTATTAACTTAATTAGGGTACTCCTAAGGCTTAGGAAGAGCCACGCTCAAGGGGCCAAAGAGCCGCATGTGGCTCAGGAGCCACAGTTTGCCGACCACTGCACTAGGGCCTGCACCTCACGTTTGATGCCCGAATGGCCCTGGGTCCTGATGGGAAATCTACCACCACAAGGGCTCCCAGACTCAGGCCCATCTCCCAGGAGACCCCAGAACACCTTTTCTGGGGTTCCGAGCCTGTGCTACTCTGGGGGATCTTGGAAGATGCTGCCTCCCAGATGGAAGGGGCCTTGGCTTCCCAGGAGGCCCTAGGGCAGCGGTTCTCAACCTGTGGGTCGCGACCCCTTTGGCGGTCGAACGACCCTTTCACAGGGGTCGCCTAAGACCATCCTGCATATCAGATATTTACATGATGATTCATCACAGTAGCAACATGACAGTTATGAAGTAGCAACGAAAATAATTCTATGGTTGGGTCACAGCATGAGGAACTGTATGTAAAGGGCCAGAATGTTGAGAACCGCTGCCCTAGGGCACTTGCTCTGTGACTCTAAGCCTGGACTGTGCCACAAGTTGCCGGAACATCTAAGTCCTGGGTTTTTGAGGCAAGTGGTCCAAGAAGAGTGGAGGAGACGTCCCATCCCCTGAGCCTCAGGGCCATTCCCACGGGGAGGGTCTAAGCCAGTGCTGCTCACGGGCAGTGTGGTACCACCATTCTAACTTTCAAGTGGCAGGGACCTCACGTTGGCTATTCCCGGGGCTCTTGGCAGGTTGGGTTCCACCATTCTGACGCCCGGATGTCAGGGGACTGCATTTCCCAGGATACCCTGGGGTGTCTGATTTGGGGTTCTAGGCCTAGGCTCCCCGCAGGGCCTTTGGGGAGCTGTAGTCCACGCGGCCCTTTGCCACCTCTACAGGCGTTGGCGCAGCGGGAGGACATGGAGGAGCGGATCACGACGCTGGAGAAGCGCTACCTGAGTGCCCAGCGCGAGGCCACGTCTCTGCACGACGCCAACGACAAGCTGGAGAACGAGCTGGCCAGCAAGGAATCGCTGTACCGGCAGGTGGGGGCGCCGGGGGCCTGGAAGGGGCGCTGGGGACGAGGTCCTTGCCGGGAGACCCAGCTCCTACCCAATCCCGTCCCTGTCCTACCCTAGAGCGAAGAGAAGAGCCGCCAGCTGGCCGAGTGGCTGGACGACGCCAAGCAGAAGCTGCAGCAGACGCTGCAGAAGGCCGAGACCTTGCCCGAGATAGAAGCACAGCTGGCCCAGCGCGTGGCGGCCCTCAATAAAGTGAGGGGCGGCCTGGGGCGGGGCCGTGAGTCTCTGCAGTAGGGGGCGGGGCCAGGAGTCTGGAGTGGGCGGGGCCAGGAGGGGATGGACCGGGAGTCTCTGCAGGAGGGGCGGGGCCAGGAGTCTGGAGGGGCGGGGCCAGGAGGGGAGGGGTCTCAGTCTCTGCAGGAGAGGGCGGGGCCTGGAGTCTGGAGAATGGGGCGGGGCCTGGAGTCTGGATTGGGCGGGGCCCGGAGGAGGGGGCGGAGCCTGGATTCTGGAGGGGTCGCAGACCTGCAGCCTGGATTTTGGATGAAAAATCAGAGCCCGGGGATTGGGGAAAGGATAAAACTTGGAATGGGGGCAGGGTCTGGAGGTCTGGACGGGGGAGTGGGGGAGGAGTTCTCTAGTTTGGACTGAAAGGATGGATGGCCTGGAACATGAACTGAGGAAAGGAACACGGCCCGTGGACGAAGGCCCGGCCTGGTACCTGTCTTGGAGGAAGTGGGACTGGAGCCTGCCTGGGTTCCAGGGGGGCCAAGTCAAATGTCATGGTTCCTTCCATCCTCTAGGCTGAGGAACGCCATGGGAATTTCGAGGAGCGGCTCAGGCAGCTGGAGGCCCAGCTGGAGGAGAAGAACCAAGAACTGCAGCGGGTGAGAGAACGAACCCTCTAATGCAGCGAAGGCGAGGGGCGGGGCCTGGAGGCGGGGGCGGGGCCTGGGGCCGTGGGAGGAGCTCAGCAGGGGCTCCGCTCTGGACCCGGTGGGCCTGAGCACCCGTGGTCCCCTTCTCCTTGGGGCAGGCCAGGCAGCGGGAGAAGATGAACGATGACCACAATAAGCGGCTGTCCGAGACAGTGGACAAACTGCTGAGCGAGTCCAACGAACGGCTACAGCTTCACCTCAAGGAGCGGATGGGGGCGCTGGAGGAGAAGGTGCACCCCAAGCCAGCACTCCGATAAACCTGCATCCTGGGCCACCTCTTGCCCAAATCCCTGGACCCCGGATCGTTCCCCCAGATCCACTATCTGAGATCCCCCTAAACCTGGGCCTCCCGCATCCGACAGACTTCTCTGCCGTAATGCAGGGACCACTCTTTCACCTAAACCCTCCAAGAGCTGAATTCTGGGGCACCTGTACCCTGGGTTCTTGGCTTTCCCCCAAGCCTCTTATCCTAGGGACCCTCAAACTGAATCCTCCGATTACACAGAATGTGGAATTCTGGGGCTCCCAGGAACGGGATCCCCCACCCCGCTGCATCTTTGAACCCACAACCCCCATGTGTGCTCACTATTCATGCACACCTCATTCATGGGGCTCCTCTCGGACCCCCAGAGCATGTCCCTCTCAGGCTGCCCCCCCCCCCTCACTGCACTCCTGTCCCCCACAGAACTCACTGAGTGAGGAGATTGCCAACATGAAGAAACTGCAGGACGAGCTGCTGCTCAACAAAGTATGGCGGGGCCTGGCGGGAGGACCGGGCAATGGCAGGCCCTGCTGGGTCAGAACCAGCTGGGCGGGCTGTGCCCTGGGCACATTGCTGACCTGACCCCTCTGACCCGTCCCCACAGGAGCAGCTCCTGGCGGAGATGGAGCGAATGCAGATGGAGATTGACCAGCTTCGGGGCAGGCCTCCGTCCTCCTACTCCAGGTGACAGCAGCGCTCCTGCCCCCCTCTACCCCTGGGCCCCCTGGCCAGGCTCATCCTTTCTGATCCCTAGGCCTCCCCCACACCCCCTGCATCCGCTGCCTGTCTTCCGGAGACTTCCACGGATCTCTTTTAGTTTTGACCCCTGACTTCATGACCACTGACTACCAGATCCTTTTCCCTGACCTTTGACCTCAGATCCCTCTCTTAATCTCCTGACCGAAGGCCCTTTCCTACCTCAGCTTTCTTTTAAAAAATTTTTTTAATAGATTTTTTTAGAGAGAGGGGAAGGGAGAGGGAGAGAGAAACATCAATGTGATGTGATAGCATCATTGGACTGCCTCCTGCATGCCCCCTATGGGGGATCGAGCCCACAACCCAGGCCTGTGCCCTGACCAGGAATCAGGCCTGTGACCTTTCAGTACACAGGACAGCGCTCGACCAACGGAGCCACACTGACCAGGGCTCAGCTCTTCTTTTCTTTCTTTTTTTAAAAATAGATTTTATTGATTTTTTTACAGAGAGGGAGGGAGAGGGATAGAGAGTCAGAAACATCGATGAGAGAGAAACATCGATCAGCTGCCTCCTGCACATCTCCTACTGGGGATGTGCCCGCAACCAAGGTACATGCCCTTGACCGGAATTGAACCTGGGACCCTTGAGTCCGCAGGCCGACGCTCTATCCACTGAGCCAAACCGGTTAGGGCAACTCTTTTTTTCTTGACCCCTTAGTCCAGGGGTGGGCAAACTTTTTGACTCGAGGGCCACAATGGGTTCTTAAACTGGACCGGAGGGCGGGAACAAAAGCATGGATGGAGTGTGTGTGTGAACTAATATAAATTCAAAGTAAACATCATTACATAAAAGGGGACGGTCTTTTTTTTTTTAGTTTTATTCATTTCAAACGTGCCGGATCCGGCCCGCGGGTTTTAGTTTGCCCACGGCTGCCTCAGTCTCTGCCTTCTTCTTTATTAATATTTTTTAAAATATATATATTTTATTGCTTTTTAAAGAGAGAGGGATCGAGAGAGAGAGAGAGAAACATCGATCAGCTGCCTCCTGCATACCCCCCTCCCCTCCACCTGGGATTGAACCTGAAACCTGGGCATGCGCCCCGACTGGAATGGAACCGATGACCTCTCGGGACACGGACAGCACTGGACCAGCTGAGCCACACCAGCCAGGGCTCTGACGGTCTCCTCCATGCCCACAGGTCTCTCCCTGGCAGTGCCCTGGAGCTCCGTTATTCCCAGGCACCTACGTTACCTTCCGGTGCCCACCTGGACCCCTATGGAGCTGGCAGTGGCCGAGCAGGCAAGAGGAGCCGCTGGTCAGGGGTCAAGGATGAGCCCTCCAAGGTCAGCAGCCACTGCTGGGGCCTGGGTTGAGCAGGGCTTGGGAGGGCAACAGTGGGAACTGGGGTCTATTGGACCGGGCTCGGGAGGGAGCTGGGTTGAGAAGCAGGGTCTCCCGGACCCATGCTGTCTTCTGTCCTTCTCCCACAACTCCCTCTTCCCCACGTGCCTGGATGTCTCTTCGTGGAAATCCCGCTGCCTGGTGAGAACCTTAGAGGAATGATGGGGTGGTGAGGGGGACGTGTTCCGGGGGATGGTGGGCAGGGTGTAGCATCCTAGAATGGGTGGGGTTAAGTGAAGAAAGTGAGTTGGGTCAAAGAAAACAGTGAAATCAGGGGAGTCATCAGGGGGTTGGGGTGGTTCAGGAAAGGGACCGTCAAGAGACAAAGCAGAGCTGGAAAAAGGTGAGGGCTCCATCACAGGGTGAGGGCAGTCAGTGTCGGACGTGGGCGGGGTCCCGGAGGGCGGGCCAGGTCAGGAGACTTGAAGGACAACCCAGGGCCAATCTCCTCCCCTGTCCACCGGGGGCCCCTCTCTCTCTCCACACAGACACAGGAGTGGGAGCGGTCCGCCCCTGCGGGGTCCATGCCACCCCCGTTTCCTGGGGAACTGGATGGCTCAGACGAGGAGGAGGCGGAGGGGATGTTTGGGGCTGAGCTGCTCTCCCCCAGCGGGCAGGCTGATGTGCAGACACTGGCCATCATGCTGCAGGAGCAGCTGGAAGCGATCAACAAGGAGATCAAGTGAGCACCGGCCCCGTCCTGTGGCTCGGCCCTGCCTGGGCTCACCCCACAGCCCCTTTCGCTGTGGAGTCTGCTGTGAAGGCCAGAGCCTATCTCCTCTCCCACTGTCCTCAAGGGATTTTCCCAGCCCGACACTCCCTCCTGTATCCAGGGATCCCCCAGGAGTCCCGTATATGAGATATACATATATATCCCTCAGTTAAGTTCTCACAATTTCCCAACACAGCAAAGACTAAACCTCCAAATACCAAAATTCTCAATCCAGTACATCAACAATCCTCCAGGACACCATGGATTTAATGGCTTCACACAAACAGTACCCAGAGAATCCTGGTCCCCCAAGATTCTCAACACAAGCACCCCATCCCAAAACACCAAGAGCCTCCCTTTAACACATCAAGAACTGCAATTCTCCGTACCAAGAATTTCTACCCAACAGATAATATATAACAAGAATTCTCAATTTATGAAGACTCACCCATTATATAAAGTACACCCCAATTCCCCAGCAATCTATATATATAAAAGCCTAAGTGACCATTATAACCAGATGACTGGCTGGTAGCTATGACGCACACTGACCACCAGGGGGCAGACACTCAATGCAGGAGTTGCCCCCTGGTGGTCAGTGTGCTCCCACAGCCAACTTCCCGTGGTCCCTCTGCGAAGCCGGCCAACCTCCCACCATATGGCCCTGATCAGCCCAATCGCTGGTCAAGCCGAGGGACCCCACCCATGCACGAATTCGTGTACCAGGCCTCTAGTTCTCTAATAATACACCCTCCATGGACCCAGCAAATATACCAACATGACTACCATCTTCCATTCAAACTTGTTCTGACTTGAGTAATCAACTTTCATATACAAAATGATTCTAAGACTTTCCCAGATCCTAGGTTGGCCTCTGAATCCCAGATCTCATCTGGATCTTTTTTTTTTTTTTAAATATATTTTATTGATTTTTTACAGAGAAGAAGGAAGAGGGACAGAGAGTTAGAAACATCGATGAGAGAGATCGATCAGCTGCCTCCTGCACGCCCCCTACTGGGGATGTGCCTGCAACCAAGGTACATGCCCTTGACCGGAATCGAACCTGGGACCCTTGAGTCCGAAGGCCGACGCTCTATCCACTGAGCCAAACCGGTTCGGCTCATCTGGATCTTATTATGAATTTGCTCTTGTTGTCCTCCTTCAAACTTGATCTCTTTCCCATAAAACATCCCTTTATGATTTTCCAGAACCACTTGGTTATCATCAGGGTCATCCTGATGCAGACCCTGATCATTGTCTCTAATCTACTTCCCTGACCTCCTGAGCCCGTCGTGACCCCTAACCCCCCTTGAATCTTGGTGGATTCACATCACGAATCCACCAAGACCCTCTAACTTTATTATGCCTTCTTCAGAATTATTTTTTTAAAAATATATTTTATTGATTTTTCACAGAGAGGAAGGGAGAGAGATAGAGAGCCAGAAACATCGATGTGAGAGAACCATCGATCAGCTGCCTCCTGCACATCTCCTACTGGGGATGTGCCCGCAACCCAGGTACATGCCCTTGACCGGAATCGAACCCGGGACCCTTCAGTCCGCAGGCCGACGCCCCATCCACTGAGCCAAACCGGCTCTGGCATTCAGAATTATTTTTGCCTCCCTAAGCTTTCTGGCTCATTGGGAGATCCTCAGACTCCCTCTCCCCATCGTCTGCCTCAGTCCTCTCACCAGTCTCCCCCTTTCCCTCCTCAGGCTAATCCAAGAGGAGAAGGAGACAACAGAACAAAGGGCAGAAGAACTGGAGAGCCGGGTATCTGGCTCTGCCCTGGACTCACTGGGCCGCTATCGCAGTAGCTGCTCACTGCCCCCCTCCCTCACCACCTCTACCCTTGCCAGTCCTTCCCCTCCCAGCTCCGGTCATTCAACACCCCGTCTGGCACCCCCTAGTCCTGCCCGTGAGGGCGCCGACAAAGCTGTAAGTGTTCTGAAGTCTACTTAGCTTGGTGGGGTGGGTAGGAGGTCAGAAACAGGGTTCCCCAACAGCTAGCAACAATCACTTCTCACACCAGTGGTTTTCACAAGCAACCTCATCTTCCCTAAAAATCCCAACTCAAAGGGCAAAGGGAGGACTGAGCCACTGGGCTCCTGAAACCTAACTTGTATTTTAGTTAGATCTGGTTTACCTTTACCAGTTTTGTGCATTAAGTTTCTGCAAGTGATTTTTTAAAAATGCTTCTGTGACTGAACATACGTTTGAGAACTGCCATTATATTCTCATAATTGACCTTTGAGGGATGCATAAGGGATATTAATCTTATTTTATTGCCCGAAACCCAAGCTTTTCTGCTTTCAGAACCTGTAACCTAGTGGCTCTCCTTGGGGCCACACAGATTCCACTTCTGACACCATGAGCTATGAAACTGTCAATATGGGCTTTAGCTCCGGTGGGACTGTAATCTTTGGCTTTACGTTTCATCCCACTTGGCCTAGGCTACCTTCAGAAATGGTTTCCCCAAACCAGGGATGCCTCATACATTCCCCCAGTAGATATTTTAGTTAATGAGGAACCCCCCAACATGACTCCAACTTAATCCAGCCTCTCTACTTCTCTATCCCCAGAATCATGTCCCCAAGGATGAAGCTGGGGCTCCACGAGGGGAGGGGCCAGCCATCCCAGGAGACACCCCGCCTCCCACGCCCCGCTCTGCCCGCCTAGAGAGAATGACCCAGGCCTTGGCACTGCAGGCAGGATCCCTGGAAGATGGGGGGCCCTCACGGGGAAGGTCAGCAGGGACAAGAGATGGGACAGGGATGGGCTTGCTCGGGAGGATGACATGGGAGTGGACAAAGACTTGGGATGAAAGGACGCATCCCAGATGGGGTCTGCCCTCACCCTGTCCTGCTCCTCCAGTGAGGGCACCCAAGATTCCCTGCACAAAGCCCCCAAGAAGAAGAGCATCAAGTCATCCATAGGTCGTCTCTTTGGCAAGAAGGAGAAGGGGCGAATGGGACCACCAGGACGGGACAGCTCCTCTCTGGGTGAGTACCCTGATTCTACTCCTTCCTTTCTTCCATCCTTCCTTTCGTCCTTCCATCCTTGCTTTGTTTCTTCCTTCTTCTTTACATATTCACTTGACATTCATTCATGTCCTCATTGATTTGGTAATTCATTTACCATGTAGAAGGGACAGGACTTAGCAGAGGAAGGTAGGGGTAGGGGGTAGGGGCAGTCGGGGGGAGGGGGTGGTGGAGAAAGAGCCCTCCGTGGCCTGCTTGAGTGACTGGAGGGCTAAATCATATTGTTATGTCATTTCCCATTTAGGGAGGAGCATCCTAAAGGCAGAGCACCTGGTGTGCTGGAGCCTTCTTGTATCGGCTTGTGAGAGGCAGTAGTTAAATTTTCAGGCATTTTGTGAGTTGCTTGACATCACATTGGCAGCTTGAAATTGGCACAGTGGGATTATTCACACCGTAGAGATGGGCAAAGACTACAAATCAAGGAATAGCTCCTTCCTCCTCACGGGGCCAGCTAAACACTTGCCAGCACACCACTGCCACCCTGACAAGGCCAGGCCAACGGATGCCCTATTTTTGGGTTATCTCCAATTTATTGCCTGGGAGGTAACATTGGTCCCTGTCTGGCTTGATCACTCCCTCTCTGTGGCCTCATTGACTATTCCCTTGGGGCCTCTGCTCTCCTGGCTTCCTTCTCACCACCCCCAGCATGAAATAGTCTGCTTCCCCCTGAGACTCTCCAAATTTTGGCCCCTCCCTGCCTCCAGCTGGAACACCCTCAGATGAGACGTTGGCCACCGACCCTCTGGGGCTAGCCAAGCTGACAGGCCCAGGAGACAAGGACCGGAGAAACAAGAGGAAGTGAGTGTGGGAGTGGGGAGGGAGGGGGGACTTACAAAGATCCACATGCGTTTTGTTGGAACCTCCTGCCAGGTTTTCTACACTCATAACAAATGTTTTGAGAGGGGGTTGTGGTGAAGGGGGCCACCCAGGAGCTGGGTGTCTCCGCCCCTGAGAGCTCCTGCCCTGGCTCCCTCTTCCCAGGCATGAACTTCTGGAGGAGGCCTGCCGCCAGGGCCTGCCCTTTGCCGCCTGGGATGGACCCACCGTGGTCTCCTGGCTGGAGGTACTGGGGCCCAGAAATGCCCTGATTCCTGACTTCAACCCCTGTGACAGCCCCACCACTAGGGCTGATTGGGTCCACCTAGCACCACCCTCCTAGCCCAGATTGGGGGCGGGGGGGGGGGGGG
>JAWPEG010000001.1:9022146-9079972 GCA_035771395.1 Myotis vivesi | reverse complement strand
CCTGCCCCTCTGGGATGCTCACTTTGGTCCTGGTCTATTGTTGCGTCTCTCTCTCTCTCTCTCTCTCTCTTTCTGATTCCCTGTCTATGTTTCTGCTTCTCTCCTCATCTCTGTTTTTGTCATGGCCCATATTTCTCCCCATGTCTCTCTCCCAATGTTGTTACTCCTTTCTCTCCCCATGTCTGTCTCTCCTCTCTGTGTGTCTCTCCTGATCTCTGTCTCTCTCCATCCCTCTCTTTCCCTCTTGACGCGGCCTTGCCTTTCTCGGACTCTCCTCCTTGGTCTCCCTGTGGCTCCCTCCGACTCACGTCCCTTTGACTCCCTCTGTCTGTTTCTTCCCACTGTGACCTTTGTGTCTTTCTGGTCTCTCCGTCTCCGTCTCTCCCTTTCTTTCTGTCTCCGTCTCTCCCTTTCTTTCTGTCTCACCCCCATCTCTCCCGTCTCTCCTCTTGTGTTCTATCGTCGGTCTCTCCTCTGCCTCTGCCTCTCTCTCCCCCTCCTCCGCTGGCCCAGCTGTGGGTAGGCATGCCTGCGTGGTATGTGGCCGCCTGCCGGGCCAATGTCAAGAGTGGGGCCATCATGGCCAACTTGTCCGACACGGAGATCCAGCGGGAGATCGGCATCAGCAACCCGCTGCACCGGCTCAAGCTGCGCCTCGCCATCCAGGAGATGGTCTCCCTCACCTCGCCCTCTGCTCCCGCCTCCTCCCGCACAGTGAGTGTCCACTGGCCAATCCCAGCCCTTGCCGCCTCAAGGCCCCTCCTCTGGCCTTCAGACTAGCCAATCCAGGCCTGCTTATTCCAGCTCCATCCTATCCAGCGGTTCTCAACCTGTGGGTCGCGACCCCTTTGGCGGTCGAACGACCCTTTCACAGGGGTCACCTAAGATCATCCTGCATATCAGATATTTACATGACGATTCATCACAGTAGCAACATGACAATTATGAAATAATTTTATGCGGGGCGGGGGGGAGGACACATATGTAATCCCCTTTGTAATACTTTAAGCAATAAAAAGAATAAATTAATAAATAAATAAATTAATTAATTTTAAAAAATCACACACAAAAAAAGAAAATAATTTTATGGTTGGGTCACAACATGAGGAACTGTATTTAAAGGGCCAGAAGGTTGAGAACCACTGATAGACCTATACTCCCCTTATACCACCTGGATTATCTGGGGGGTGGAGGGGGTAAAAGGGAACCTTCCCTCAGGTCTCCCTGCCTCCCCTGTACCCCTAAACTTCAGTCTGTCTTCAACCGCAGCCAGAGGGACCCATCCTGGAGAATAAGACAAAACCATACGGTTCCCGGCAAGGCCCCTGATGAAAGGCCATTGCCCTCTCCTTCCCTCGCTCTGCTCCTTTGCACCCCCTTTTGCTTGGAGCACCACCCTCCCCGTTTCCCCCAAGGCTGGCTCCTTGTCATCCCTGAGGTCTCAGCTCAATGTCACCACCTCCGAGAGGCCTCTCTCACTCAACAGCTAAACTAGTCACCTGCTGCCCATCACCCCAGGACATTAAGACCTGGTTTTCCTCCATAGCATTTACTGCCTTCTAATGTTTTGTCCTTGCACCCCACACAGAAAATCATGTGTGCCGTGCCTAATGCAGCACTCAGCCCTTTGCCACGCTTGCTGTTCACACGTGAATGTGTGTATCGGAAGCACTCGAATGTAACGTGTGGGCATCATAGCCAGCTAGCCCCCAAATTACTGCGTCTCCTAAAAATAAGAACTTTCCCCCACATCGCCACCGTGCCCTTGTTACACCTAAGAACACGACTGTTATTGTTAGTTTCATCTACTATGCAGTCTGTACTCAGAGTTCCCCTTGCACATCCCGGACTCTACAACTGTGCCTGGCACTCGGGAGTCATTACATTTAAAAAATATCTTTATTGATTTCAGAGAGGAAGGAGAGGGAGAGAGAGACAGAAACATCAGTGATGAGAGAGAATCATTGATTGGCTGCCTCCTGCACAGCCCCTACTGGGGACGGAGCCCGCAACCTGGGCATGTGCCCTTTGCCGGAATCGAACCTGGGACCCTTCAGTCCACAGACCAACGCTCTATCCACTGAGCCAAACTGGCTAGGGCTACATTTTTTTTTTTTAAAAAAAGATCTTTTATTGATTTTTTTACAGAGAGGAAGGGAGAGAGAGAGAGAGACAGAAACATCAGTGATGAGAGAGAAACATTGATCAGCTGCCTCCTGCACACCCCCTACTGGGGATGTGCCCGCAACCAAGGTACATGCCCTTGACCGGAATCGAACCTGGGAACCTTGAGTCCACAGGCTGACGCTCTATCCGCTGAGCCAAACTGGTTAGGGCTACATTTTTTTTGAAAAAAAAAAGATCTTTTATTGATTTTTAGAGATGAGGGAAGGAAGGGGAGGGAGGGAGAGAGAGTGAGAGGGGGAGAGAAACATCCATGGGAGACCGAGACATGATTGGTTGCCTCCTGCACGCCCCCTGCTGGGGATCAAGGCCGCAATCCCCCCCATGCATCCTGACCAGGAATCCAACCGGCAACCTTTGGGTGCATCAGAAGACGCCCAACCTACTGAGCCATACCGGCCAGGGCCCACATGATTGAATCCATGCATGAATGCCTAACCCCTGGGGCTGTTGGGAGCAGGTGCCCAATAAATGTGCACGCACGTCCTCCTTCCCGGGAACATTCGCCCCATTGCTGCATCTGCCACCTCACTCTGCATCCTTTCTGTACATTTGTGTGGAGAGAGGTGATGCCACTGGCACAGGGCCACACGGCAAAATGCCCAGCAGGCCCCCAATGGGAACCTGAATTTGTTCAACTCCGAAGCCCAAGTTCTGACCCACAGTAGGTGCTCAATAAACGATCAGATCATGCCTTTTCTCTGTCCCTGGCTTGTCCAAGCAGTGACTGGCCTTTCTGAGCCAGAAAGTACACTGTGTATAAATGTGCATGACCCGAGCCTCCAGGAGCGCCCCCCCCCCCCTTCCCCTGTCTGGAAGTCCTCTCTCGCCTTCCCTAACACCCTGTGGCCCCTCAGTCCACAGGAAACGTGTGGATGACACATGAGGAGATGGAGTCCCTTACGGCCACGACGAAGCCTGTGAGTGCCCCCTGCCGGCGGCTTTGGGGGTGGCACTAACTCTCTCTCGGGAGGGGCGGGGCGGAACGGGGGGGGGGGGGTGGGAGTCTGTGGCTGTCTGTCCGTCTGTTCGTTCCTCCCGCCCTCCTTCGCCTGCCCCTTAACCCATCCCTTCTTTCCCCTCTTCCTACTAACGGGTCAGGAGACCAAGGAGATCAGCTGGGAGCAGGTAGGGGGCGCGGGGCGGGAAAGGGGCGCATGACCAGGTTGTGCACGCTGCATGGACGCCCCTTCTTCTCCGAGCCCCGCCCCTATCCTCGCTGGGGCATTCCCTCATCACCGCGGGGGGGCGCTGTGCGGAGCTCGGCTCTGGACTGTCTCACTGCGGCTTGGTGGGGGTCTGGTTAGAAGCCGGGTGGTTCCATTGTTAGCTGTTAGCTTGGTGCACGGGCCACCCCATGATCGAGGGTGGTGGGGGCTTCCAGGGTTGTCCTATTGCTATGACTAGAGAGAGACGGTGCACCCGTTTTCCCGCTGGCTGCGGGGAAAGTATTTGGGGAGGGGGCAGCACATCTGGCGGAGAAGTTTGGGGAGGAGGAGCTCCAAGAAGGGGGAGGCATGAACTCACCTGTTGGAAAGAACTGTGTGGGCCCCGGGGTCTTGGCTTCCGGCCAGGGGGAGGCATGGATGGTTTCCTTATGCTGAAGTCCGGGAAGGACTATGGGCCGATCCAGAATATTGTCCCGGGCCGGGTCCGGCATTAAACTAGTATTTTCGGGACAGTGCCAGGGTGCTGGGTGACTCCATGACCCTCTGCTGTGGGGAGCGCTGTGCTGGGAGAATCCAATATGTTGACTCGGGGGCGGAGTGAGGTTGGACTGAGTTGTTCTGAGTTGGGGCCATGTTAGACCACTGCTTCTCAGCCTGTGATGTACAGCTCACGTCACCCGAGGATCTTGTAAGAACGCAGGTTCTGATTCAGTCAGTAGCCTGGGGCTGAGAGTCTGCAATCCCAGCAAATTCGCAGGCGCTAGTGATGCTGTGGGTTCAAGGACCACACTTGAGTAGACATGGCTCTGTCCTGTCCTTCTGAGGGAGCAGGGGACACCTTTGGATCAGTCCACTGTCCAGCTCTGGGGTGGGAAAAGCATGACCTTGGCTTGGGGGGGTAGACTGTCCCCTTGCATACATACATGGGAAGGGGTCCGAGGGCCTGACCCCGCCCCCCCACCTGCCCATGGCCCCAGATCCTGGCGTATGGCGACATGAACCACGAGTGGGTGGGGAACGACTGGCTGCCCAGCCTCGGGCTGCCCCAGTACCGCAGCTACTTCATGGAGTCGCTGGTGGACGCCCGCATGTTGGACCACCTGAACAAGAAGGAGCTGCGCGGCCAGCTGAAGATGGTGGACAGCTTCCACAGGTGGGGCTGCGCCGGGTGGACAGGCGAGGGGGCGGCGGTGGGGGGAGGGGGGGACACTCCTGCGGAGTCTGGGCCAGTGGAACTGGTGAAGGGATTCTCCGGAAATCGACCCCGTGCCTCCTCCTCCGTCAATAAGATGGCCCACTAGGGAGAGTCCAAATTCTGAGGCAGCTTGGCTAGTTGACCCCACCCCCTTCCAGGTTTTCGAATAGAATCTGCCTGTTGAAAGTACCCCAGCTTTGAGGTCGGCAATCACTAGAACGGACCCAATAGAACAGTGGTTCTCAACCTTCTGGCCCTTTCAATACAGTTCCTCATGTGGTGACCCCTCAACCATAAAATTATTTCCGTGGCTACTTCATCACCGTCATGTGGCTACTGTGATGAATCGTCATGTAAATATCTGATATGCAGGATGGTCTTAGGCGACCCCTGTGAAAGGGTCGTTCGACCGCCAAAGGGGTTGAGAACCGCTGTAATAGAAAAACACTGGCCTCTCCCAGAAGACCAGGCGGTGGGGAGGGCCCAACGGGGGGCAGTGGTCACTGGGGTTGGGAAGGCCCCCCTGTGACCCCGCTTCCCCTGCTGCTCAGGGTGAGTCTGCATTACGGGATCATGTGCCTGAAACGGCTCAACTATGACCGGAAAGACTTGGAGCGGAGGCGGGAAGAGAGCCAGACCCAGATCCGAGGTGAGTAGAAGGGGGTAAGAGTCCCTGTGGGAGCCGGGTGGCGAGGTTTGGGGCAGGGGCTGGAGAAAGACGAGGGGAGGGAGGCAGGGGAAGAAAAGCGCTACCATAAGCCATGGGGTGGAGCCCGTATAGGAGGCATGGCCAGGAAAGAGGGTGAAGGGATGGGCCACATTGGACGGGCCTGCAACTGAGGGGATCCTTTGGTCCCCAGATGTGATGGTGTGGTCCAATGAGCGGGTCATGGGCTGGGTGTCCGGACTGGGACTGAAGGAATTTGCCACGAACCTCACGGAGAGCGGGGTGCACGGGGCGCTGCTGGCCCTGGACGAGACCTTTGACTACTCCGACCTGGCCTTGCTCCTGCAGATCCCCACGCAGAATGCACAGGTGGGTGAGCGGCCGCTGGGCCCGGATCCTACCGGGCCTCCCCACCTCGCAGTCTGCAAGCTGCAACCCCTTTCCCACCTCTCCTCCCCAGGCCCGGCAGCTCCTGGAAAAGGAATTCAGTAACCTCATCTCCTTGGGCACAGACAGGCGGCTGGACGAGGTGGGCGCAGCAGCTCCTTGCACCTTCAGGGTGGGAGCTGAAGGGGTGGGGCTTGGCTGCCCAGAGTCGGGGGTTGGAGGCGGGGCCAGGATAGGGGCGGGGTGGGAAGAAGCGGTGAAATACGGAAATACGGAAGGGGTGGAGTCCAAGGAAGGGGCGGAGTCAGAACCGAGCCCTGGTCCCACACCGGATGCCCGTCTCCCGTACCTAGGACAGCGCCAAGTCCTTCAGCCGCTCCCCATCCTGGCGGAAGATGTTCCGAGAGAAGGACCTCCGAGGCGTCAGCCCCGACTCCGCTGAGATGTTGCCTCCCAACTTCCGTTCGGCCGCAGCGGGGGCCCTGGGCTCGCCGGGGCTCCCTCTTCGCAAGCTGCAGTCGGAAGGTGGGCGGCTCCCGTTGGGAGAAAAGGACCAACTCTCCATCCCAGAGGCCTCCTCCTGCAGGTTCTGAAATGGCCTGGCCCGTTCTCCCCCGCTCATGGCACATGGGCCGCTCCAATATGCCAACTCTCTTCTCCGGGAGTGGAAGGGATTGCTCTCGCATCCTCTTTCCAGGGTGGGAAGTGCGCTCGCCCTGTGTCATCTGGGGCACCTTGGACGAACCTGCGGGGAAGGGAGGGAAGCCGGCGAGGATTCGGGCTGGCTGTCATTCCCGCAGGGGAATTCCCAGGAAGGAAGCTTAGGGTTGAGGATCGGAGAAACCCTGGGGAGGACAAGGCGTGCGCGCGCGTGTGGGTGTGGGTGCGCGCGTGTGGGAGTGGGTGCACGCGTGTGGGTGTGGGCGCGGGCACGTGTGGGTGCGCGCGTGTGGGTGCGTTCGCGCTGAACCGCTGCTCGCTCTCCCTCCAGGCCAGACTTCTGGGAATTCCCGGGCAGACGGCGTTTCGGTCCGGACCTATTCCTGCTAGTGCAGGCCTCCAGGTGAGGACCGTGCTGGGCGATCCTGGGGGTCTGGGGCAGCACAATGGCTCTTCACTGCTCCACGCGCTGCCGGCGTCGGTGTAGGCGACCTCACGCGGATGAAGAATCTCCCGGAGGCCGGGCTGCCTCCCCTCCTGCCCAGTGTGGTCTCGCCGGGGAGCGCGCGCCGCCGCCTGGACCATCTGCACAGACTGGAGGGGAGCGCGCGTCCCCGCCTCACACATGGACGGGGCCTGGACCAAACCACATGAACTGGACCGAGGGGGGGAAAGGAGAGGGCAGGAAGAAATCCCGCCCCCAAACTTCCATCTCCCTCGTCTCTACTTTGTAATTTATTGATCAGTTTCCGACGGGAGACGGGTGCCCATTCCCCACGGGGAGGGGGCGGGGCTGCCCTCCCGGGCCGCATGCGAGGACAGGCCGCCCCCTCCCCTTTCTCCCCGGTCGCGGGGCCCAAGTCTTCCTTCTCCGTCCGAAAGGAGGGGAGGGGGGACTCGCTGCTACAAGCCTCGCCCCCAGTGCCACTCAGCCCCGCCCGCCGCCTCCGGTGCCCGGTGGCCCGAGGTCAGCTGTGGGCGGGGTCCCTCTCCCCAGTGTCTCGTGTCCCCGAGGCCCTCCGCCCCCCGTGCTGTGGCCGTGTCCGTGCCCCAGGGGTGGGGGGCGCAGAGCGCGCTCCCCGCTCCCCTCCGGCCCCGGGGTTTGCATGGGAGCATCCTCTTTCCACGGTGCCACTGGGCGATGTGCCGCGAGGGGCGGGCGGACGGTGGGAAGCCCTCGCCCCGGACTCTTGTCGGCCTCCCTGCCTCAGGCGTCACTCAGTGATCACGGGTAAAGAGAACTGTTTCAAAACGCGCCCGTGTTGACTGATTTATTTATCAGGACCTTCAACTGACCACCCACCCGGAGGCCCCGGGAGCACGGGCTCCGCGTCCTCTGAGCCACGAGTCCCGAGTCCCTCAGTGCCCCGGGAAGCCAGACCCTACGCCTAACAATGAGGTTTCGGGGGTCACGTTTATTCAGAGAAATAAATATGGAAGGTGCTGGAGGGCCAGGGAGGGACGTCTGCGCCGCAGCCGCGCGGCCGGGTTAGGGTTCCGGAGTTTCCAGCATGTCCGCCAGGGCCCTGGAGAGGAGGGCGCAATGGTTAGACCACCCACCGACGTGCCCCAAGCTCACCCAAGAGATCGTTCACCTTCCCATTCATTTGACCGAGGGGACGTGCAGCCCAGGGCCGTCTCTAACCGGGGCCCTCACACTCCCCCTCCACACACTCACTGGTACAGGGACGAGGAGAAATAGTCGACGTAGCTTCCTGTGGGAGAGAAGAGAGAACCGGTTTGAGGGGTACTGCACGGGCGAAAGCAGGGGTCACTTTTCACCGCGCCCGGGACCAAGGCCAGCTCCGCCCTCTTTTTCTAATTCCTTTCCCAAACCGAGTTCCTTCCACTAGGAAGGTTCCCCATCCTCCAGCAGCCTCCTCGGTCCTTCCATTCTTCTTGCTTTGGCCCCGCCCATTCCGTTCTAGGCCCAGCCCTCAACCCGGCACCCAATCTTGGGGGATAGATGCTCCAAGGCTGCAGCATCTATCCCCCACCCCCACCTTCTCTCTGCACAGGCCCCGCCCCCCCGTCCTCTCCCGGCTCCACCCACCGATGCAGCCTCGGCCGCACCTCTAGCCCCGCCCCGCAACCTCCCGGTCCCCACCGGGGTCCGCCTCCCGGGCCCCGCCCCTTTTCGGGGTTCTGCTGAGACCGCCCACCGCTCTTACCCGGGGTGCAGACAGTTTCGCAGACTAACGGGCAGAGGTAGCAGAACTGGCAGTGCTGGGAGGGGGCGGGGAAAGAGTGAGTGGCAGGTCGTGATCAAAGGCAGAGTCAGGATGGGGGTGGGATGGAGGCTTGCAGGTGGAGGTCAAGGTCAGAGGCAGGGTTCGAGTGTGGAGTCAAGGCTGCATGGGGGTAAGGGGTTGGTCAGTTTGAGGGCGGAGGCCAGGATTAGGGACTGGGGGGTCCTGGGCCATCCCAAGGCGGGGGTGGAGCCTTGAGTCCTGGGGAGGAGGCGGGGTGTCTCACCTGGCACTGGTCACAGTGCTCTCCCATGTTCTCCTCGTCACAGTGGCAGTTCTCACATTCAGTGCATCGCTGGGGACCGGAGGGGGCAGGTTAGACTGAAACCTTCACCCCTTTGGGGAGCCCCCTGCCAGTCTCCCACCCTTCCCCCAACTCCTCAGCCTCATTACCTCCAACCCGGAGCTCAGTATCATGCCCCAAAGCCACCTCTCCCTGCTTGGTTTCCTATGGCAGGTGGACGCCCCATCCCCTCATCACTGCGGCTGGACCCACGGATGCTCTCTGCTCCCTCTTTTATATTTCCCTGCAGCCTGTCATGCTCCAGCCCCAGGGACACCCTCCCCCCCCCCCACACACTCCTTGTCAAGGACCTTCCTCTCTCCCTACACCCTCCCCTTCCTGGACCATGGCCCCAGCCTCCTCCATCAGCTCCTCGCCTCCAGTCTGCCCCCAATATGGCCCCAGAAGTGTCTTTCTTCACCTGGAACTATCCCTGCGCTTCCTTTGCTCAGGGCCCTCCCAAGACACCCCCTCCCCCCCCCCAACTGGGACCAATTCCAGGAACTGCTTGGTGGGTGGGCCTGGGCTGGGGACATACATTGCAGAAGGAGCAGTAGCCACACAGGGACCCTGGCTGGTAGTTGCCGTACTCTTGGGCATCCTGCAGATCTGTGGGGACAGGAGGGCAAGAGTGACCCACACTGACCGGCTCCTCCCGTTCCCACCAGGCCAGAGCACTTACCGGCTTCACCACTCTCTTCCTCGCGGGGGCCGCCTCCAGCCGCCTCCCTCCTGGCCAGTGGGTTGGGGATGATGGTGAACGGGAGACGGTTTTCCTTCAGCCCCTCCTCCTCGTCTTCCTCCCCGTGGTGGTCTTGGCTCAGTGGGGCCTGAACCTCAGTCCTCTCTTCTCTCCTCTCCTCTTCTTCTTCATCCTCCTCCTCCTTCTCCTCCTGGCTCCGGCTGAGGCCATGGCCTTCCTCCTCATCTTCCTCGTCCTCCTGGGCCTGGCTGCCTTGGAGGGTGCCTTCTTCTTCCTGCTCTGAATCTTCCTCATCTTCTTCTCTTTCCTCTTCCTCTTCCTCCTCAGAATCTCTTTCCCCCAAATGGCTTCTATCCTTGACCCCGGTGTGCTCTGGGGCCCCGGGGCTAATTTCTTTGATGGACACTTTCTGACCCATCTCTTCATCGCCGTGGTCTTGTTGACGATGGCTGGGAGCTTGGTGGCCCAACTTGGCAGAGCTGTCCTCGTCTGCCTCCTCGGGGACTCCGTGGGGGTGATGGCCGGGGACTTCTGCTTTATACTCGTCTGGGAAGTATTCCTCCTCGGTGCTCTTGGAGCCTGGCGGTTGGTAGCTGGCAACGTGGTGACTGAACTTGACTGTGGCCTCCTCCTCCTCCTCCTCCTCATCTCCAAGGCTGTGGGGAGTATGTCTGGAAAGCTGGTGCCAATGTTCAGTGGACACATCCTCACCCTCGTCTTCCTTGTCTCCATGGCCTGGATGTCCACGGCTGGGGGCATGATGGTGGTGCTCGTCCGAGACTGCATCCTCTTCCTTCACGTGGCTTTGGTGCCTGTGGGCTAGGTGTCCATACTTTATGGAGACATCCTCATCCTCATCCTCATCCTCATCTTCTTCTTCTCTGTGGCCTTGGTGTCTGTGGCCAGGGACATGATGGTGGTGTTCATCCTCATCTGAGTCATCTTCCTCCTCTTGCTTGCTGTGGTCTTGGTGCCTGTACGCCCAGTGTCCATACTCAATGGAGGCATCATCATCATCATCATCTTCTTCTTCTTTGTGGCCTTGGTGTCCATGGCCAGGGACATGGTGGTGGTGTTCATCTGAGTCATCTTCATCTTTTTCCTTCCTGTGGGCTTGGGACCTGTGGGCCTGGAGGCCATACTCATTAGAGCCATCATCATCATCACCATCATCATCATCATCACCATCATCTTCTTCTTCTCTGTGGCCTCGGTGCTTATGGGCCTGGTGTCCATACTCAATAGAAACACCCTCCTCCTCCTCTTCCTCCTCCTCTTCTTCTCCGTGGCCTCGGTGTACCTGCCTCATCATGTGATGTTGATACTCACTGGACACAACTTCATTCTCATCCTCGTCTTGATGGCCGTGGCTCCTGTGGCTGGGGAAGTGGTGCCCATGCGCGGCTGAATCAGCCACGTGGTCATTCCCATGGCCACGCTCTGCGAAGACCTCCTCATCAGAGACATTCTCGTCTCCAGCCTCATGGCCTTGGGGTCGGTGACCATATTCCCCGGAGACATCTTCGGCCTCTTCCCCGCGGTCTCTGTGACTCCAGAACGGAGGCCCACTGTCCGTGAAAACACTCTCGCTCTCGTCTCCGTGGCCTCTGTGGCTGTGGGCGGGGTGGCCAAACTCACCTGACATGTCCTCGGAGGAGACTCCCGCATTGTTGTTCCAGTTGCTGGGGCCGGGCCCAGCCCCTCTCAGCTGCTGGGTCATGGCCGGAGGGAGGAGCAGGCTGGCCACGGCAGCCCAGAGGACAGACATGTGCAGCCATGGCCCACAGCGGCCCATGGGGACGGACGGGCAGCAGACCTTCTCCCAGGCTGGCTCTGCTTGCCCCTTGCGGCGATGTGGGCGAGTGTAGGGGGTTCTTGTCTCTTCTGGAGTCTTTCTCTTTCTCGCTGCTGTTCCTTCGCTGTGTCTCTCCCACCTATGCCCGTCTGCCTTCCTCTGGCCCTCGCTGCCGGCACTGGACACTCCTGTGAGGCAGTCTGGGGAGCCCCCTGGCCCCCCTCTCAGGCCCTCCCTCCCACCTCCCAGCCAATAGGGTCTCTCCCCTCCCCTCTCTGTGGCTAAATTTACTCTCAGCCCTGAGTTATTCTGGGTCAGTCCGCCTGTCCTTCCCGCCTGCTCCTCCTCCTCCCAGCTGGGAAGGGGTGGGTGAAGGGGTCTCTCCTTGGTCAGAAGTGGGGGGTCCAAGGGACTTGACTTTGGACTCCCAACAAGCTCATGTTTGGCAGCTGCAGAGGCCACAGCTAGACTTGTAACGGGCCAACTTGGGGGGGCCCGGGGCAGCTGGGGGCCAGGAGAGATGCATTTGAGGGGTGAGGCCGCCGGGTGGAAGGATTGGGGTTAGACTACGGGGGTTTCTGGCAGGAACAGGACACTGCGCTGAGCGAGTGGATGCCAATGCGGAGGCCTTAGCGAGGGGCTAAGGAATCTGCTCCCAGCACCCGTGCCCATGACCTCCTGTCCCTGGAACTCAGACCTGGGGGCAGGGGACTGGGCCAGGCCAGGGCTATAAATACACAGGGGGCTCCGGTTACCGGGAGGCCAGGCGCAGCTGCTGTCCCTGTCAGAGAGCTGGCAAGGGTCATGCGGCCCTGCCTGTCTGCGTGTCAGTGTTTCCCACTCCTCACCCCCTCACCACAGCTCTTTGGATCCCCATCCCTCTTCACGGGTCTTCCTGTCTCTCTCACGGCTGCCATCCCGCAGCCTCTCAGGGACCCTGTGTCGCTCCCCAGGATCCTGTCCCCCACCCCCGCTCCGGCTTGCCTCTCCCTCTCCCTCAGAGTGTCTGCCCTCCACCCAGAGCTTTGTCACCATCTCAGGGTCACTGTGCCCCCTCCCTGGGCTCTGGCATTTCCTCTCTGGGTCTCTGTCCCCCTCTCTGGGTGTCTGTCCCCCTCTCTCTGGGTGTCTGTCCCCCTCTCTCTCTGGGTGTCTGTCCCTGTCTCTCTGAGTGTCTGTCCCCCTCTCTCTCTGGGTCTCTGTCCCTCTCTCTCTCTGGGTGTCTGTCCCCCTCTCTCTGGGTGTCTGTCCCCCTCTCTCTCTGGATGTCTGTCCCTCTGTCTCTGGGTGTCTGTCCCTCTCTCTCTGGGTGTCTGTCCCTCTCTCTCTCTGGGTGTCTGTCCCCCTCTCTCTGGGTGTCTGTCCCCCTCTCTCTCTGGGTCTCTGTCCCTCTCTCTCTGGGTGTCTGTGGGTCTGTCTGCGCCTCGGTCTGGCAGCCCTGCCCCGCCTCCGCCCCGCCTCGCGCTCTACGCGTCTCGGAGACGCCCCGCCTCCCGGGCGGCCGGGCCTCTGGACGGGCCGGGAAGTGGAAGATCCGGTTTGTTGCGGCGGAACCGGGGTTGGAGGAGGGAATGTGGGGAGCCGGATAGGCGGCGGCGGCGGCGGCGGCGGCNCTGGGTGTCTGTCCCTCTCTCTCTGGGTGTCTGTCCCTCTCTCTCTCTGGGTGTCTGTCCCCCTCTCTCTGGGTGTCTGTCCCCCTCTCTCTCTGGGTCTCTGTCCCTCTCTCTCTGGGTGTCTGTGGGTCTGTCTGCGCCTCGGTCTGGCAGCCCTGCCCCGCCTCCGCCCCGCCTCGCGCTCTACGCGTCTCGGAGACGCCCCGCCTCCCGGGCGGCCGGGCCTCTGGACGGGCCGGGAAGTGGAAGATCCGGTTTGTTGCGGCGGAACCGGGGTTGGAGGAGGGAATGTGGGGAGCCGGATAGGCGGCGGCGGCGGCGGCGGCGGCGGCATGGTGGGTCCGGAGAAGGAGCAGGTACCGTGGCCGGACCCGGGTCCGAGGGCACGGGGAGCTGGGCGCCTGGTCCCCGGGTCCCGGAGAGGCGGGTGCTGGGGACCCAGATTCGTGGGGCAGACGAAGAAGGGGTGTCGGGAAGGCCCGGACTCGCGGGTCGGTGGGAGCGGCTCGGAGGGGGCTGCGTGTGCGGTCGGGACTCCGAGGTCCGGGGGAGGCGGGCGCTGGGTCCCTGACTCCTAGTCCTGGGGCCGGACACGGGGTGCGGGGGCTGCGTGTCCCCGAGACGTGAGCTGGAGCCCCCACTCCCACCCTTTGTCCCTGTCCCCAGGGTTGGATCCCCAAGATCTTCAAGAAGAAGACGTGCACGGCGTTCATCGTGGACCCCACAGACCCGGGGTGAGGAGCTCGCCCTGGGGACCCGCCCGCTGGCCCCGCCCCGGCCCCCCCTCTTCCCCGACGCCTGACCCCGGGGACACTTCCAAGGGCGTTCCCGGCGGCGTGTCCCTCGGGGAGGGAGCGGGTCGCTGCAGACACGTCCAGTCTCTCACGCTCCTGCCCAGGGTCAGTGTCAAGGCGCCGGGACTCGGTTCTGTCTCTTTCCTTCCCCTGGTCTGTCTCCTGTGTCACTTTCTGTTTTTCTTTTGTGCCTGTCTCTGTTCCTTCCATCCATCCATCCATCCATCCATCCATCCAAGAAAGCTTCCCTCAGGACTCCCAAGACGGCCTACTTTTCAGGAGCACAGGCCCTGCCAGGGCTCAAATTTCACCTGGAAACGCGTGCTGTGTGGCTTTGGGCAAATGACTGCACCTCTCTGGGCCTTCCCTGGCCTCTGTGCGTAAAAGCAGACCCTACCCCCTAGGGCCGTGGTCGGCAAACTGCGGCTCTTTGGCAAACTGCGGCTCTTTGGCCCCTTGAGTGTGGCTCCTCCTAAGCCTTAGGAGTACCCTAATGAAGTTAATAACAATATACCTGCCTGTATAGTTTAAGTTTAAAAAATGTGGCTCTCAAAAGAAATTTCAATCGTTGTCCTGTTGATATTTGGCTCTGTGGACTGATGAGTGTGCCGACCACTGCGCCTAGGGTTATGGTGAGAAACGTTTGAATTATTTCTGGAACCGCGCCCGGCCTGTGGTAAGCCCTGAGAAACGCCCGCAACTCCCAGGGGCAGGGAGCAGGTACTGCCTGGGCAGGCCCGGAGCTTACACCCGGGGGTGCCAGGCGGGTTGTCACCCCTGAGCCGCTCCTGGCCTCCAGCGACCGTCTCTTAGGTGGGTCTGGGCTCTCTCGTTACTGTCAGTACAGTCTTGGGGTGTGGGGCGTGTCAGTCTTCCTCGTGGAGTGTGTTTTGTCGTGCGCCTGTTATGTCGATGCCATCTGGCTTGCAACGATGGTTCAACAGGCACCTGTGGATTTAGGGGGTGAGTGTTCTAACACTTCCTGGTGGGCACTAGAGTGTGGTCAAGAAAGTTTAGGGGCCCTAGCCGGCTTGGCTCAGTGGATAGAGTGTCAGCCTGCGGACTGAAGGGTCCCAGGTTCGATTCCAGCCAAGGGCACATGCCTGGGTTGCGGGCTCGATCCCTAGTAGGGGGTGTGCAGCCTGTCAATGATTCTCTCTCATCATTGGTGTTTCTATATCTCTCTCCCTCTCCCTTCCTCTCTGAAATCAATAAAGAAATATATTTAAAAATAAATAAATAAATCTCACAACTCTGTGAAGAAAGTACTATTTTTTAAAAAAAGAGAAAGTTTAGGAACCTCTGGTCTAGCAGGCGGAGGGTAGCGGTAAGGCCAGGCAGGAGATCCAGATGCGAAGGACGTGCCACCGGGTCCCGCGGGAGCTGGGGAGGAGACAGACAGGGCATCACTCATGTCCTCGCGAGGAGGGGCCAGTGCGGTGACATCTGAAGGATGAGCTGGAGTTCCACGGGTGAAGGGGGGCTGGAGAGAGGAAGGCGGGAAGTGATTCTGGGAGCGGGAACAGCATGTGCAAATTGACCACGTGATGAGGCTTGAAAATGGAGCGGAGTTCAGGCTGCACTGTCAGGAGAGTGGAGGCCAAGGAGGTTGGCTGGGCCAGACCTCACGGGGCCTCCAATACCACGGGGGGCAGGGACCCTGTCCTAGGTTTCTGGGGACCCACGGGAGGGGCAGGGGCAGCTCTGGGTGCGGGAAGACCCCGAGCGGGCAGTGTCAGGATGAATAGGAGTGCGGGAAGCCAGGGAAGAGGTTGGTCAAGGGTCCAGGTGGGCGGGGAAGAGGCCTGAGCCAGGCCAGGTCTGTGGGGACACAGGAGGGGACACAGACAGGAGGGGACGCGCACGCGGGTAGGAGCTCGGGGACTGATGGATTTGGGGAGTAAGGAGAGTGGCTACTGGACATTGGCTTGGGGACTGAGAGACAGTGGGGCTGTCCCCACAGTGAGGGACCCAGGAGGATGAGGAGGTTTGGGGAGCGTTTCGGGGCTCGGTGAGAGATCTAGTGAGCTGGGGCCCCGGGGCACTCCGGGCCTTGCAGACCTGGGTCGGGGACTCAGGAAGGTCTGGGGCTTCCATCCAGGGTTTGAGGAGTCCTAGCTGTGGGTGGTAATGGAAACTGGGAGTGGGGGAGGTGTTATGGGAGAAAGTGTGAAGTCAGGGAGGTTGCCAACTGGCAATTCTGTGACCTGTTTTCCCCCCCATGGAAGAGCGTTTGCAAACACCTGTCTCCAAATGCCGCCTCAGGTCCCGGGCAGCCTCTTCCTTCCCACCTGATGCTTCCTTCCCTGAAGCCACTTGCCTGGCCCCTGGGCTTCAAGTTTGAGACTGGTGTGGGGAAGCCGCGTGGTCCTGGATCTAGGGAGCACCAGACGCTTAAGGGGGGAGCAAGCCACGGATGAGGGAGGAAGAGCCAGTAGGGGGGCAGTTGTGAGCCTTTCAGCTGTGGCCAGCGCCACTTTGCCACTTCTGGATAGTCAGATAAGACCTGAATAGAGGCCATTGTGTTTGGGGACATGCGGTAATTGCCGATCTTATCGGGAACAATTTCAGTTCCGGTGGCCGCATTGAGAGGGAAGGCGGGGAGGAGGTGCGAGTGCAGAGGGAGCCGGCCAGCCCCGTCCAGCGAACATTCGGCCGAGGTGGAACTGTCCTGTAGCCACAGCATGTGTGCACACTGGCCGCAGGCGGCTCCTGACCGCTCCGAGGAAGTGGATTTCTAATTTTTATTTATTTATTTTTAATATATATTTTTATTGATTTCAGAGAGGAAAGAAGAGGGCGAGGGCCCTAACCGGTTTGGCTCAGTGGATAGAGCGTCGGCCTGCGGACTGAAAGGTCCCAGGTTCCATTCGCATCAAGGGCATGTACCTAGGTTGCTGGCACATCCCCAGTAGGGGGTGTGCAGGAGGCAGCTAGCTGATCGATGTTTCTCTCTCATCGATGTTTCTAACTCTCTATCCCTCTCCCGTTCTTTCTGTAAAAAAATCAATAAAATATATTTTAAAAAAAAAGAGGGAGAAGAAGATAGAAACATCAATGAGGAGTGAGAATCATTGGCTTGGGGACTGAGAGACAGTGGGGTTGTCCCCACAGTGAGGGATCCAGGAGGATGAGGAGGTTTGGGGAGCATTTAGGGGTTCGGTGAGAGATCTAGTGAGCTGCCTCCTGCACGCCCCACACTGGGGATCATGCCTGCAACTGGGGCATGTGCCCTGACCAAGAATCGAACAGTGACCTCCTGGTTCATAGATTGATGCTCAACCACTGAGCCACTCAGGCTGGGCTGGATTTTTTTTTTTTAAATATATTTTATTGATTTTTTACAGAGAAGAGGGAGAGGGATAGAGAGTTAGAAACATTGATGAGAGAAGAGAGATCGATCAGCTGCCTCCTGCACGCCCCCCAGTGGGGATGTGCCCGCAACCAAGACACATGCCCTTGACCGGAATCGAACCTGGGACCCTTGAGTCCGCAGGCCGACGCTCTATTCACTGAGCCAAACCGGTTCGGCTGGGCTGGATTTTTAATTGTATTTCATTTTAATTTATTTCAATACTAGAGGCCTGATGCACTAGTAGGCCTTCCTTCCCCTGGCTGCTGGCACCGGCTTCCCTCGCAGCACCGGCTTTGTCCAGTCTAATTAGCATATTACACTCTTACTATTATAGATTATTATTATAGACTAGAAGCCCGTTGCAGGAGGATTCCTGCAAGAATAGGGTTTCCTCGGGCTGATCGCGCCGCCAAGCCCCTCCGCCCAGGGCCGCACCGGGGGTCTGGCTGGGGGCGGGGCTTAGGTGGCACCCGGGGGCCCGCCCTGCCCGCAGTATGCAAATTAGCCGCCATCTTTGTTGGCAGTTAATTTGCATACCGCACTGATTAGCCAATGGGAGGTGTAGCGAAGGTACAGTCAATTACCACATTTGTCTATTCTTAGATTAGATAGAGAGCCCCATGTGGCTAGGCGCTTCTGCATGGACAGCTCGGGTTCTGGAACATTCCTTGGATAAGTTTTGCAGGGAAGGGCTGGTAGGAAGTAGATGGAAGGGAACAAGGGAGTCCAGGGACGAGGCTGAGATGGGTGAAAGGATCAGGGGGGTAAACCGAGGCATGCCAGGACCCGGGAGGTAGACCCAGGAAGGAGGAAGGGTGCGTCCCCCTGAGGCTCTCTCTGTGCTGGGTGCTGGGCTGAGCGTATTCTGTTCTTGGACCGGGTGGCCATTCTTTTATTGACCAAAGTTTGATCTTCACAGCTCTTATCAAATCCACGTGCCGCTTGTGCTGTCTGTGCCATAAAGCTGGTCCTGAGGCCACAGCTCACTCACTGCCTTTGGGTAAACGAGGGTCCTCTGTTCTGGAATCGAGGACCAAAGAGATTCAGATACATTTGCAGCTAAACCCCGCCTTCCCCAAACCGGGGTTCCTTGCTTTCTAAAACTCTGGTGCTGGCTCTGCCCGGGGTGGTTCAGTCGGTGGAGTGTCATCCCAGGCACTGAAAGGATGCGGGTTCGATTCCTGATCAGGGCACCTGCCCGGTTGTGGGCTCGATCCCTGATAGGGAGCATGCAGGAGATAGCTGATGTTTTGCTCTCACATTGATGTCTCTCTCTCTCTCTCCCTCTCCTTTCCTCTCTCTCTGTAAGTCAAATTAAAAAATCTTTAAGCCTGGCTGGTGTGGCTCAGTGGTTGAGCATCAATCCATGAGCCAAGAGGTCACGGTTGGATTCCCCGTCAGGGCAGGTGCCTGGGTTGAGGACCCCAGTGGTTGGTGTTTCTCTCTCACTGGTGTTTCTCTCTCTCTATCCCTCTCCCTTCTTCTCTCTCTAAGAGAAATCAATAAAAACATATTTAAAAAAAAAACAAACAAAAACACCTCTGGCCAATTGCATTTAAAAAATATATTTTATTGATTTTTTTATAGAGAGGGAGGGAGAGGGACAGAGAGTTAGAAACATCGATGAGAGAGAAACATCGATCAGCTGCCTCCTGCACACCTCCTACTGGGGATGTGCCTGCAACCAAGGTACATGCCCTTGACCGGAATCGAACCTGGGACCCTTCAGTCCGCAGGCTGACGCTCTATCCACTGAGCCAAACCAGCTAGGGCTGGCCAATTGCATTTAGATAGTAGGGGCTACTTGTGTGTTTGTTTAGGGGGAAAGGTATCATATGTGATGCACTTGCCGCAAAGAGAAACGAGCCACAAAAGACTATTACAATGAAAACCAAAAAGAGGTGTTGGCCTCCTTGCCGGAAGCTGTCACCAGCCCCGTTTCAGAGCCCGCAGCCGGCTTTTCTGTGTTAAAGAGAAACCTGTGGCCGGGGCTGGGCGAGCCGTTCCGGCCCCAGCCGAGCCTCTCCCCTGGGCAGTAACCAGGACTGGAACAGGAATGACGCCCTCGCTGTGTGTGTCATTCGAGGTATTTCAAGCTCTGCGTGGAGCCCATGCAGCGCCTGGCCTGTCGCCCTCATTCCAGGGAACCTTGCATTTGCCGCCGGCGCCTCTCAGTGCTACGAGCCAGGCTGTGTTATATCGCCTTTTGCTTTGAGGGGGAATTTAGCTCAGAGAAGTGAAGCCACTCGCCCAAAGCCACACAGCTGCCTCAGCCTCTCTGGATGGTTCTTTCCTCGGTGAATGTGTTCCGTGTGGATGGGGCAGCGAGGACCCACCGCTCCTCCTGGTGGACAAGGCAGCTGTCTCTCCTCCCGCCCGTGTCCTCCTCAGGCTGCGGGGCCAGGAAGGGGCAGGGCCGGGGTCAGCGGGAACGGTGACAGCCTCTGGGGCGCGGGCAGAAGTATGGACACGTCTCCAAGACACTCGGGGCCGGGGGCCATCTCTGGGGTTCACGCGCCCCCCTGTCCCTCCCCTTCAGAGGGACCCTGTGCCAGTGCGGGCGTCCCCGGAGTGCCCACCTGTCCGTGGCCGTGGAGGACGCGTTTGGGGCGGCCGTGGTGACCGAGTGGGACAGTGACCTGCACACCACGGAGAAGCCCACCGATGCCTACGGGGACCTGGACTTCATGGGTGCCGGCCGCAAGGCCAGCAATGTGAGGCCTGCATGCTGGGCAGGGCCGGGGCGGCCAGCGGGGCGGCAGGCTGGGGCTCTCAGAGCTGGGGCCTGGGGCGCCCCAGCTGAACAGGTGTCTTCCCATTTGCCCACCCCTGTCTTCACCTCTCTCTGGATCTGTGTCCCCCTCTCTCTGGGTGTCTGTCCTCCCTCTCTCTGGGTGTCTGTGTCCCCCTCTCTCTGGGTGTCTGTGTCCGCCTCTCTCTGGGTGTCTGTCCTCCCTCTCTCTGGGTGTCTGTGTCCCCCTCTCTCTGGGTGTCTGTGTCCCCCTCTCTCTGGGTGTCTGTCCTTTCTCTCTGGGTATCTGTCCTCCCTCCCTCTGGGTCTGTGCCCCCCTCTCTCTGGGTATCTGTCCTCCCTCTCTCTGGGTCTGTGTCCCCCTCTCTCTGGGTGTCTGTCCTCCCTCTCTCTGGGTGTCTGTCCTCCCTCTCTCTGGGTCTGTGTACCCCTCTCTCTGGGTGTCTGTCCCCCTCTCTTTGGGTCTGTGTCCCCCTCTCTCTGGGGCTCTGTCTGCCCTCCGGGTCTCTTTGGGCCTCTGCTTCCTTCTTGGTCTCTGTGCCTCTCCCGTGTCCCCCCTCCCCTGTGTCCACAGTTCCTCCGACTCTCTGACCGCACGGATCCGGCTACAGTTTATAATCTGGTCACGCGCACATGGGGCTTCCGGGCCCCGAACCTGGTGGTGTCAGTGTTGGGGGGGTCGGGGGGCCCCATCCTCCAGACCTGGCTGCAGGACCTGCTGCGCAGCGGGCTGGTGCGGGCCGCGCAGAGCACAGGTGACTAGGGGGGTGAGGGGCTCTGCCTCCTGGGCCGGGGCTGGCTGCTCATCTCCTCCCTCTTCTCTGGGATGCTGCCTCCCCCCCCTCTGTGTGTGGGTGTTTGTCTCACACGCTGTTCTCTCTCTCTGTCTTTATACACCTGTGTGCTGCTGACCTCACCGCCATCACCCTCTTTGTGTCTGCAGGGGCCTGGATTGTCACCGGGGGGCTGCACACAGGCATTGGCCGGCATGTGGGCGTAGCTGTGCGGGACCACCAGACAGCCAGCACTGGGGGCACCAAGGTGGTGGCCATGGGCGTGGCCCCCTGGGGAGTGGTTCGCAATAGAGAGGCCCTCACCAACCCCAAGGTAGGACCCAGGGGCTTGGAAAAGGAGGGGTTTGGGGACCTGGACCCCTGGGTCTGAGGGAGGAGGGGCTGGGGGCCTGGACCCCTGGGTCTGAGGGAGGAGGAGCTGGGGGCCTGGACCCCTGGGTCTGAGGGAGGAGGGGCTGGGGGCCTGGACTCCTGGGTCTGAGGGAGGAGGGGCTGGGGGCCTGGACTCCTGGGTCTGAGGGAGGAGGGGCTGGGGGCCTGGACCCCTGGGTCTGAGGGAGGAGGGGCTGGGGGCCTGGACTCCCGGGTCTGATGGAGGAGGGGCTGGGGGCCTGGACCCCTGGGTCTGAGGGAGGAGGGGCTGGGGGCCTGGACTCCCGGGTCTGATGGAAAGACTCCCTGGTTGGCCCCTCATCCCCCAGGGCTCGTTCCCTGCGAGTTACCGGTGGCGCGGGGACCCCCAGGACGGGGTGCAGTTCCCCCTGGACTACAACTACTCGGCCTTCCTCCTGGTGGACGATGGCACCCACGGCCGCCTGGGCGGCGAGAACCGCTTCCGCCTGCGCTTCGAGTCCTACATCGCCCAGCAGAAGACGGGCGTGGGAGGTGCGTGGCATCTTCCGCTGGTGGCCCAGGTCCCGGCTCCGGAGCCCAGCGGCCTGATCTGGTCAGGATTTGGGGTTTGCGGCGAGGAGGAGGTTTCTATGGTCAAGGCCTTCCCGGCATTTGCTGTATTTTAAAAAAACCTTTATCTGAAATGGGAAATGCACAGGGGTGGACAGCTCACCGAATTTTTTTTTTTAAATATATTTTATTGATTTTTTACAGAGAGGAAGGGAGAGGGATAGAGAGTTAGAAACATCGATGAGAGAGAAACATTGATCAGCTGCCTCCTGCACACCTCCCGCTGGGGATGTGCCTGCAACCCAGGTACATGCCCTTGACCGGAATCGAACCCGGGACCCTTCAGTCCGCAGGCCGACGCTCTCTCCACTGAGCCAAACCGGTTAGGACTCTTTTTTAAAAAAATATATTTTTTAATTCATTTCAGAGAGGAAGGGAGCAGAAGAGAGAGATAGAAACATCAATGATGAGGAAGAATCATTGATTGGCTGCCTCCTGCACGTTGGACCGAGCCAGCAACCCAGGCATGTGCCCTTGACTGGAATCGAACCTGGGACCCTTCAGTCTGCAGGCGGATGCTCTATCCACTGAGCCAAAGCGGCCAGGGCCCGATGTCATTTCTGTGGGCTTCATCCGTATCATTGCCTGAGTTGTAGTTTGTAAATAACCCATGAGTAAAAGAAAAACAAAGCAAAACCCGTTTTGAATATATGACATACCGATGCTTTTGAGATGCAGCTAATTCAGTACTTAGAGGAAAATGTGTAGATTTAAGTGCATAATATCCAAAAGGAGATGAAAGGCTGAAAATGGTTGATTTAAGCCTCCAATTTGAAATACGTTAGAGCCCTGGCTGGTGTGGCTCAGTTGGTTAGGCACCAAAAGATTTGATTCCCGGTCAGGGCACTTGTCCGGGTTTCAGGCTCTATCTCTGGTAGAGGTTGTGCAGGAGGCAGCCGATCGGTGTTCTGCTCTCACAGCAATGTTTCTCTCTCTCTCTCCCCCATCTCCCTTCCTCTCTCTCTAAAAATGAATAAAAATTGCCCTAGCCAGTTTGGCTCAGTGGATAGAGCATCGGCCTGTGGACTGAAAGGTCCCGGTTCAATTCCGGTCAAGGGCACATGCCTGGGGTTGCGGGCTCGATCCCCAGTGTGGGGGGGGGGGGCATGCAGGAGGCAGCCGATCAATGATTCTTTCTCATCATTGATGTTTCTATCTCTCTCTGCCTCTCCCTTCTCCTCTGAAATCAATAAAAATATATTTAAAAATAAATAAATAAAAAGCAATAAAAATAAAAAAAGAACCCTAGAAACAAAACAACAAATCAAATCTAGGGAACATAGAAGCAAGAAAATAAAACAAAAAAGGGCAGAAATTGATGAACTAGATACATGTATAGTGAAGAATATCAACTAAAACAAAAGTGGGTTTTTTTTGCAAAAATTTCTGTTCAATTTTTAAACTTTACTTCGCTTTCTGGCTACATTATTCTTTTTTTTTAAATAAGATTTTTCTGCATTTTTTGACTGTTCATACAGTAAAACTTATTTTTGGGGTGTGCAGCTCTATGGTCATAGATTCATGTGACCATTTCCACAATCAGGACACCGTATGGGCCTCTTAGCTTGAAGGCACCCATTTCTTTTGTACCCCAGCCCCTAGCAACCACTGATCTCTTCACCAACACTTTCATCTTCTCTTTTCCAGAAGGCCATATAAATAGAATAATAAAATGCATAACCTTTTGAGACTGGCTTTTCATGCAACATAATATATTATGGCAGTTTTAACGTTCGCCCTTTGGAACAAATCAGCTCATACCAATGTAAATAAAGAAACAGTTCATTATCTTCCCGACCTAGCTCCAACCCCTATATTGGGGTAATTAGTCTTACACAATTTAGACTTTATCCCTTTATCTATGCTTATATAATTCTGTGCAACTATATTTCCAGCTATATGGTGTTTCTTTCTTATATTATACATATTACACTTTCTTATGGCCATCCCTTTAGGTCCAAGCTTCTTTTTTGGGGGGCGGGGGAGGGTCCCAACTTCTTCACTTTGCTACCACTTCTAACAAATAGTTGTATGATATTCCTTAGTTATGGGTATATCATCTGTTGTTTGTGTTTCTGAGTTGATGGATACATAATGCTTTACCAGTGCTTGGCACTATAAGGAATGCTGAATAAATATCTCTGTGTGGACATGCAGAATTACATTACAGGTGTTGTAAATTCGATACAGTAGATTCCCCGAGTGATATTGCTATGGGTGTATTTTAATAGGTAGACTAGATAATTTTTCTAAAAACTTGTAGCGATTTTCACTCCCATTGAGAATGTGTGAAAATGTCCTTTTTCATTCAGTCTCAACCAGCTCTGGATACTCTTGCTTTAATTATTATTTTTTTTTCCAATTTGATGGGTAAAAAGTAACATCTCACTTTTAATTTGATTTTTTAAATTAATCTAATAATATTCAGAGATGTAAACATATTTTGTTGGCCAATCAGATTTCCTCAGGTATGAATTGCCTATTTATATTCTGTGTACATTTTGTTGTTATTGTTGTCAATCCTCATCCAAGGATGTTTTTCCCATTAATTTTTAGAGAGAGTGGAAGGGAGGGAGAGGAAGGAGAGAGAGAGAGAGAGAGAGGGAGAGAAAGAGAAACATCAATGTGAGAGAGACACATCTATTGGTTGCCTCCTGCATGCGCTCCTACCTGATTGAACCTGCAACCCAGGTACGTGCCCTTAACCAGGAATTGAACCTGTGACCCTTCGGTGTACAGGCTGATGCTCTAACCAATGAGCAACACCAGCCAGCATATTTTAAAATTGGATTCTTTCTTGTCTTTTTATAGGCATTTTTTTTAAAAAAATATATTTTATTGATTTTTTACAGAGAAGAAGGGAGAGGGATAGAGAGCTAGAAACATCGATGAAAGAGAAACAGCAATCAGCTGCCTCTTGCACACTCCCTGGTGGGGATGCGCCTGCAACCCAGGTACATGCCCCCGACCGGAATCGAACCCGGGACCCTTGAGTCCGCAGGCCGACGCTCTATCCACTGAGCCAAACCGGTTCGGCTATAGGCATTTTTTGTATCCTGGCAATAGTAACCCTTTGAATATTAGATGTAAACTTTAAAAAAAATATTTGTTTTTTATTTATTTCAGAGAGGAAAGGAGAGGGAGAGAGAGAGAGAAAAACATCAGTGATGAGAGAGAATCATTGGTTGGCTGGCTCCTGCACGCCCCCTACTGGGGATCCAGCCTGCAACTCAGTATGTGCGGAGACCAGGAATTGAACCATGACCTCCTTGTTCATAGGGCTCAAAAATTTCTTAACTCTGACATTTATTCTTCCATGTGAATTTTAAAATTATCGTATTCCATTAAAAAAAACCAAAAAACAAAAAGGAGCGGTTGAGCATGGACCCAGGAACCAAGAGGTCACCAGTTCGATTCCCAGTCAGGGCACATGCCCAGGTTGCAGGCTTGATCCCCAGTGGGGGCCGTGCAGGAGGAAGCCAATCGATAATTTCCTCTCTCATTGTTGTTTCTATCTCTCTATCCCTCTCACTTCCTCTCTCTCTAAAAATCAATAAAAAATATATTAAAGAATAAAATAAATGAAAACACTTCCAAATTCCTCCTACCCTCCTTTCCCCAAACTGCATTTAATTCCTTTGTTACTTTGTGACAGGTTAACATGGCACTAGTGTTTCCATTTATTCAGGCCTTGTCCTTACATAATTTTTTGTCAATTTCTTCATAAAGGTCTAGTATCTTTCTGGATGAATTAATTCCCAGGTATTCTATACTTTTTAAAAAATCAATACGTGAATAAGAGACACGTTTTGAGAAAAGTTCTTGATTTTTGTTTATTTTTCTTATATCAATTCTCTTACCAAATTCTCTTATTAATATTTACTTCTGCCGTAACCGGTTTGGCTCAGTGGATAGAGCGTCGGCCTGTGGACTGAAAGGTCCCAGGTTCGATTCCGGTCAAGGGCATGTACCTTGGTTGCGGGCACATCTCCAATAGGGAGTGTGCAGGAGGCAGCTGATCCATGTTTCTCTCTCATCGATGTTTCTAACTCTCTATCTCTCTCCCTTCCTCTCTGTAAAAAAATCAATAAAATATATTTTAAAAAAATTAAAAAAAAACATTTACTTATGTTGAGGGGAGTCTCTACAACTGTCTGAGACTATAAATCATATTTTCCTCCAAATAAATTCCTTGTCTCTTCCAGCTTAAAAAAAAACAAACCATTTTCATTATTTTATTCTTTGACACCATTATGCCCAAATGAGTGTGAATAATAATAATGCCGCCTCATTTCTTACTTTAATGGGAACAGATCTTGTGTGACTTTAATATGCGGCTTTGGTAGATATCTTTATTATGTTTGGATAGTTCTTTCTTTTCCTTATTTCCTTCATTTACTGTTTGGACCTTCATCTTCTCCTGGCTCCTGATCTTAGCAACCACAGAATTGCCGCTGACAAACACCAGCCTCGCTCAGGAAGACGGGAGTCCGGGCCCCAGTCCCTCCTTCCTTGGGGAGCGGAGCATTACTGTCTTCCAAACCCGGCCCCTCCCAAGGTGCTCAAAGACAGGACAATTCCCATGAGCCTCAGGGCAGAGGACTGGGCAGAAGCCAACCTTTGCCGCAGGGACTCCTGGCAAATGTGGTCCACCGTCCCTGGCAAAGGCGGATGGAGGTGACCACCTGGCTCTCTGCTCTCCCCAGGGACTGGCATTGACATCCCTGTCCTCCTCCTCCTGATTGATGGGAATGAGAAGATGTTGAAGGTACAGTCAAGGGCCCAGACGCCTGGGTGTAAGGGGCTGGGGACGTGGGCCCTGGGTTTCAGGGGAGGAAGGAGCGGGGGATCGATACTTCAGGTGGGGTGAATCCCTTCATCCCTTTCTTCCCTGACCTAACTCCCCCCTTTATCTCGTAGCGGATAGAGAATGCCACCCAGGCCCAGCTCCCCTGCCTCCTGGTGGCCGGGTCCGGGGGCGCTGCGGACTGCCTGGCGGAGATCCTGGAAGACACTCTGGCTCCAGGGAGTGGAGGGGGCAGGCGAGGGGATGCCCAAGATCGGATTAGGCGTTTCTTCCCCAAAGGGGACCCCGAAGTCCTGCAGGCCCAGGTATGACATTGAGGGCCCGGCTCTGGATCCTGAGATGGAAGGGAGCTGGGGGCCTGAGCTCCTGGGACTGGAGGGAAGAGGGTGCTTGCTGAGGGCGTGGAGTCCTAGATCCAAGGGAAGAGGGTAGTAGGGACCCAGACTTGTGGATTTGAGGGAGGAGAGGCCTGGGGCCTGGACTCCCAGGTTCTGGGAGTAGAGGGAGCTGGGCGCCTGGAATACCAGGTCCGGAGGCCCCCTGTGTCCCTGTGGCCAGGGCCCCGGCGGAGCGGGCCGGCGATGCAGAATTTGGTGTTCTGCAGGTGGAGCGGATCATGACCCGGAAGGAGCTGCTGACAGTGTATTCCTCTGAGGACGGCCCTGAGGAATTCGAGACCATTGTTTTGAGGGCTCTTGTCAAGGGTAAGACTTGGACTCCCCAATTCCTCCACTCTCTCTGCTCAACTTTGGACAGTTTTCCTGGCCTGGGTGCTTATTCTCTCTCCTCTAAGGCCATGCCCCTCTTCACCTCTTTCTTTGTATCCTTCCCCTTTGCACTGTTTCTTGAGGCTTTGCATGGTGCTTTTGAACAGTTTCCCAAGATACTTTCTTTATATTCCAACACTGCTTTCCTTCTGTCGAATCCATTTATCCATCCATCCATCCATCCACTCATCCATCCATCCATCCATCCATCCATCCATCCATCCATCCACTCATCCATCCATCCATCCATCCATCCATCCATCCATCCATCCATCCATCTATCCATCCATCCATCCATCTATCCACCCATCCATCCATCCATCCATCCATCCATCCATCCATCCATCCATCCATCCATCCATCCATCCATCCATCCATCCATCCATCCATCCATCCATCCATCCATCCATCCATCCATCCATCCATCCATCCATCCATCCATCCATCCATCCATCCATCCATCCATCCATCCATCCATCCATCCATCCATCCATCCATCCATCCATCCATCCATCCATCCATCCATCCATCCATCCATCCATCCATCCATCCATCCATCCATCCATCCATCCATCCATCCATCCATCCATCCATCCACTCATCCATCCATCCATCCATCCATCCATCCATCCATCCATCCACTCATCCATCCATCCATCCATCCATCCATCCATCCATCCATCCATCCATCTATCCATCCATCCATCCATCTATCCACTCATCCATCCATCCATCCATCCATCCACCCATCCATCCATCCATCCACCCATCCATTCACTCATCCATCCATCTATCCATCCATCCATCTATCCATCCATCCATCCATCCATTCACTCATCCATCCATCCATCCATTCATCCATCCATCCATTCACTCATTCTTCCATTCATCCATCTATTCACCCACACATCATTTATCCATCCATCCATCCATCCACCCTTTCTTCCTCTTCTACGTGCCTCCAGTATGTTTCAAGCACTGCAGGGTGGGGAGTCAGAGATGAGCCGAGCACTGCCTCCCAGTGAGGAACTCCTGATGTTTCACAGCAGGAATGAGTGATGAAAACCAAGGTCAGGAGCATAATGGCACCTGGTGGAAGCTGAGGACAGGGCTAGTTTATTCATTCAACAAGCACCATCCTAGGCTCCAGAGGTTATAGCAGATCCGTATCCTGTTCTCCAGAGCCCCTGATCCCACCAGGGCTGTTTGGATGAAACATTAAATAAAATTTAAGACAAAAGCTTGGGGGAGGAACCGCCGTCAGTAAGGGGAGGAAAGTCTAAGAGGACTGGTGTTTAAATTGGGCCTTGAAGACCCAGTGGAATTCGGACTTAGTGAGATGAGGAGAGGGGATAAATAAGTGGTCACGGGGATTTCCCAGGGCTCTGTGGGGATGTGGGCGGGGGAGGTTATTGTTGGTGTTAGACGAGTTTTACAGGGAAAACACCTCAGCTAAAGACTCCTAAAGGCATAGTATCAATTTACAAGGTGTTCTCAGCCCCAGCTCCCCCCCCCTCCCCCCCCCCGCCCCCAATCGTATCCACCATGTTCTATGGCGGCAGAAAGAACAGTTACTTCTGATTTGGGAGTCAGATAAAGCTGTGTGCATAGTGGCCTTGAGAAAGAGACTTAGTTTCTCTCTCTCTGAAAAATGGAGATAGTACCTCGCAGGGGTGTTGTGAGCTGAGAGGCAGCTTATGAGCAGTGCCTGGTGTCTGGGGAGGGGGGGGGACGACCCAGTAAATGAGAGGTCTTCTTAGTGTCACCCTCTTTCTCATGGGGACGCCTCCTCACACAGAGGATGACAGTGGGCAGATCGGCTTCGCTTTACGGAAGTTAAGGTATGAGCTCCTTGGGAGAAAACAACAGCGTTGCGAGACGTGGTTTGGGGGTGGCGGTGGCAAGCCCATTGCCTGCAGAAGTGGAAGTGATCCGATCACACTCTGCGGGGGAAATTGGAGCTGGCGGGCGGGCTGCGGGCTGGGTGATAGCGGAGTGGAGCGTATGGGGTTTCAGCAGGTGAGGAAGGAGGGAAGGGGGAAGGGTCGAAGGCTCCTTAAGAGTCTAGCAGGAGCCACGCACTGTGCTGAGCAGCTGGCATGCATTTTTGCCCCTGACCCTCCCTCCCCGCCTGCAAGGATTTTCTCCCCACTTTGCAGATGAAGAAACTGAGACACAGAGAGGGGGGAAGTGACTTGCCCAGGGTCACACAAGGTAACAGGTGCCAGGCTTCAATTCGGGCCTGTCTGACTCTCCATCCAGCCCACTGCACAGGCTGTGTTGGGGGCCGGGGCGGGGGGAGGGGGGTGGGCGGGAGAGCCACGTGGATGGCATGCAGCACATGGCCTGAGACAGCCAGTGAGGGGGGCAGGGCCAGACCACCCCGACCTCAGCTGAGGCTTTGTCCTGAGGGGCATGTGAGGGACAGGGTCAGTCCTGTGTGTAGAAGGACCCTGGGGGTCAGGTGGGGCAGACTAGAGAGGACAGGAGAGACTGAGGAAAGGACGAGACTGCAGCGGTGGTGATGGGGCCCGAGGGGACAGTCAGGGGGCGGGGAGAGAGTCAGGGGCTGGAGAGAGAGGGCTTAGGCCAGTGATGGCGAACCTATGACATGCGTGTCAGAGGCGACACGCGAACTCATTTTTTTTTTGGTTGATTTTTCTTTGTTAAATGGCATTTATTTTTTAAAAATATATTTTATTGATTTTTTACAGAGAGGAAGGGAGAGGGACAGAGAGTTAGAAACATGATGAGAGAGAAACATTGCGTAGCCGCCTCCTGCACACCCCCCACTGGGCATGTGCCCGCAACCAAGGTACATGCCCTTGACCGGAATCGAACCCGGGACCCTTGAGTCCGCAGGCCGACGCTCTATCCACTGAGCCAAACCAGTCAGGGCAATGGCATTTAAATATATAAAATAAATATCAAAAATATAAGTCTTTGTTTTACTATGGTTGCAAATATCAAAAAATTTCTATATGTGACACGGCACCAGAGTTAAGTTAGGGTTTTTCAAAATGCTGACACGCCGAGCTCAAAAGGTTCGCCATCACTGGCTTAGGGACTGAGGAGTTTTGTAATATGCAGGAAAGGGAGGGACCAGGACGGCACCTGGGGGTCTGCCTCGTTGACTGGGTGGACAGAGACGCTATCCCTGAGATGGGGGACCCAGGGGAACCTTTGTTTTGAGGAAACAGCCTGAACTCAGGATGGGACATGGTAAGCAGGGAGGGCCTGGGGTCAGGCCAGCTGCTACAAGTTAAGGCCGAATATAGTGCAAGATATTATCCATCTATTTTTTTCTCCCCTGGAAACTGTGAGGAAAGGAGGGGAGATTCAGATTTACAAAATCCCGCTCTGCATGGGCTTCTGGGATTTGAAAAGAAACATCAAGTTGTGTTTTCTCCACTCTCAGCCTCAGTGGTTACACTGGTCAAGCCGCAGCGTCCTCCCAGTTGGGAACGTCTTCCCGCGGTTATTATTGACACCGTAGCGTTCCCATTCTATAGACAAGGAAACTGAGGCTTCAGGGCCAGTGGCTGCCTAAAGTCCTGCAGCGGGTCTCGGTGGAGCCGGGATCGGAGCAGCCTCAGGGCGCACTGCCCATCCCCTCTCCGCCAGACCACCTCGCCCTGCCACACCAATTGTTGGGACAACCACGAGGACGCGAAGGCCCTTCCTTTGCTTTGGCGATAGATGTGGAGCGAGTGGGCCCAGAGGGAAAAGTACCTCCCTGGCCAAGTGCCCGGAAGCCCAGCAGTGTCTAGACAGGCGGCTTCACTTCGTGCACGCCCTGCAGGCTTCCGACGGTTAGGGCCCCTGTTGCGTGCACACACTTTGCACCCATTCAGTGGTTGGATCCAAGTTTTAAAGGCCTCTTGATCGTCCTTGCTCTTCTTCTTTTTTTTTAAATACACTTTGTTGATTTTCTACAGAAAGGAAGGAAGAGGGATAGAGAGCTAGAAACATCCATGAGAGAGAAGCATTGATCAGCCGCCTCCCGCACACCCTCCACTGGGGATGTGCCCGCAACCAAGGTACATGCCCCCGACCGGAACTGAACCCGGTACCCTTCAGTCCGCAGACTGATGCCCTACCCACTGAGCCAAACCGGCTACGGCTTCCTTGCTCTTCTTAAGGACCCCCAAGGGTCTCCCAGAGTCCCTAGACCAGTGGTCGGCAAACTCATTAGTCAACAGAGCCAAATATCAACAGTACAAACGATTGAAATTTCTTTTGAGAGCCAAATTTTTTAAACTTAAGCTATATAGGTAGGTACATTGTTATTAACTTAATTAGGGTACTCCTGAACTGGCCTTTGCTAAAAACGTCCTCCATCTGATTGAGGTACGTTCGCTGAGGTGGACCCCTTCCAACTCTCCCATCCACACTCGTCTTGTATACTTGTTTCGTCTATATTCGCATTTTCTCCTAACCTCATTTTCTGCTCCTGCCCCCTCTTCCTTCTTACACGTACTCCACGTTTCAGGAAGTGAGGGTGACTTAGGTTTGCAATGGATCCTGCGTTTTCCTGCACCGGCCTTTGCTCCAGCTGCTCCTGCGGCTGAAGGCGCTCTCCGCCTTAGAGGCACACCTTCAACTCCCACCCGCCTCCCCGAAGCCCCGCCTCCCGAAGCCCCGCCTCCGTGCCCACCTGTCGCACTCAGACCCCGGTGACTGCAGCCTCCCTGGGGCCTGATCACATGCTATGCCCGCCTCCGGCGGTGCCCATCACCCTGAGGGTAGTTGTGTGGTTCCGGGACCTATTTCCCTGGAATGAGCTCCTTCCGGGCAGGGGCTGGATTTAATTTCTCCATCCCTCCCAGTGCCTGGTCCATAACCTACCTCAATAATGTTCACGGAGTGAATGATTCCCCTTCCTTCTTCCTGGGGCCTCTACACACTGGGCTGCTCTCTGCCTCTGAGTTGAATGACCTTCTGCTTGACTTCTTTTTTTTTTTAATATATTTTATTGATTTTTTACAGAGAGGAAGGGAGAGAGATAGAGAGCCAGAAACATCAATGAGAGAGAAACATCGATCAGCTGCCTCCTGCACATCTCCTACTGGGGATGTGCCCGAAACCCAGGTACATGCCCTTGACCGGAATCGAACCCGGGACCTTTCAGTCCGCAGGCCGACGCTCTATCCACTGAGCCAAACCGGTTTCGGCTACTTGACTTCTGAAGACCCCAGAATCTGCCAACAGCACCACTTATATGGGATTAAACATTTTTTTTATTGATTTTTTTTTTTTTTAGAGAGAGAGAGAGAGAGAGGAAGGGAGAGGGATACAGAGATAGAAACATCAATGTGAGAGAAACATCAATTGGCTGCCTCCTGCATGGGGATCCAGCCGGACACCTGGGCACGTGCCCTGACCGGGAATTGAACCAGTGACCTCTTGGTTCATGGGTTGACGCTCAACCACTGAGCCACACCAGCTGGGCTTGATATGGAATTTAAATGTCGGGCATCCCCAAACGCAAAGCAGACACTCAACCGATGTCCCCGCCCTCCTCCTGAGTTTTCCCTCCGCCTCTCTCCCTTGCAGCCTGCGGGAGCTCTGAGGCCTCCGCTTACCTGGACGAGCTGCGTTTGGCTGTGGCTTGGAACCGCGTGGACATTGCCCAGAGCGAACTCTTCCGGGGTGACATCCAGTGGCGGGTGAGGGGTCGGAACCCGGGCTGGGGGTCCCGACAAGGGGAGGCACTTGACATGTGGCCTGTCCATCCGCTTCTTATTGTCCAGTGTCCGCATCCTGTTCCCTCGCTATCCGTCACTCAATTCTGTACCCCCATCTCTGGCCCTTCACCTCTGACCACACCTGGCCTTCTGTGTCCCTGCTCATCTCTCCCCCCGTTCATCCCGCCCCTGCCAGTCCGTCCACCTGGAGGCCTCGCTCATGGACGCTCTCCTGAATGACCGGCCAGAGTTCGTGCGCCTGCTCATCTCGCGTGGCCTCAGCCTGGCCCACTTCCTGACCCCGACGCGCCTGGCCCAGCTCTACAGCGCGGCGCCCCCCAGCTCGCTCATCCGCAGCCTCCTGGACCAGGCGGCCCACGCTTCGGGCGCCAAAACCCCAGCCCTGAAGCCCTCCGCCGAGCCCCGCCTCCCCGACGTGGGGCGGGTGCTCCGGATGCTGCTCGGTGAGATGTGCGCGCCGAGATACCGCGCCTGGGCCGCGGGGGATCCCCACCGCGATCACGGCTGCAGGGACAGCGACCATGGCTGCCCCGAGAGCGTAAGGACCAGGGGATGCTGGAGGGGGAGACCCAGAAGGGCCTGGGGGTGTGGCTACGCGGGGAGGGGTGTGGCTACACGGGAGGGGGAGTGGCCAGCTGACGGTGTGTGATGGGACTGGGTCAGGGGCCGATGGGGGCGGGGTCAGGGCGGTGTTGGGGGCGGGGCCACACCTCACCACGCCCCTTGCCTGCAGTCCCAGCTGCTCTGCCGCAGGGCCCCCTCGGAGCTCATGCTGGATGCGGTGCTGGGCCAGACCCCCTGGAGCGACCTGTTTCTCTGGGCGCTGCTCCTGAACAGGGCGCAGATGGCCTTGTACTTCTGGGAGATAGTGAGTGCTGCCTTGGCCGCTGATTCTGCTCTCCGCGTCCCTGCCCTTCGGTTCTCCCAGACTCCGGTGTCCCCCGTGACCTCTGATGTCACCCTGGGGGGGGGGGGGGGGGGGGGNGCCTTGTACTTCTGGGAGATAGTGAGTGCTGCCTTGGCCGCTGATTCTGCTCTCCGCGTCCCTGCCCTTCGGTTCTCCCAGACTCCGGTGTCCCCCGTGACCTCTGATGTCACCCTGACCCCCCCCCCCCCCAGTCCTCTATTCCTGGTGTATGACTCCAGCTGCTGCTGCTAATGCTTCCTCCCCTCCTCCCCCCCCCATATGTCATGCATTTCTTGTAACTGGCCTTTTCTGTTAACAATATATATTGGGCCTTTTTCTTGTGCATACATGGGAATTAACCTCTTTCTTTCAAAATGTCTGTACAAAGAAGTTAGACGGTAGCCAATGGGCATCATTTAAACATTGGTACACTTGCAATTTATTTTTTAAAATATTTTTATTTTTCAAAATATATTTATTTTTTAAAATATATTATTGATTTCAGAGATGAAAGGAGAGGGAGAGGGAGAGAAACATCAATGATGAGAGAGAATCATTGATCGGCTGCCTCCTGCACGCCCCACACTGGGGATAGAGCCCCCAACCCGGGCACGTGCCCTTGACTGGGAATCGAACTGTGACCTCCTGGCTGATAGGTTGACACTCAACCACTGAGCCATACCAGCCGGGCAGTACACTTGCAATTTAGATACCTTGTTGTAGCTGCAATGGAGAAGGGGCAAGACTAGATAGCAACAAGGAAGCCAGGTAAGAAGCCACGCTGGGGCTCTCCAGGCAGCCGAGGTGAGGGCCTGACTACAGCAGGTAGGATAGAGGTGTCGGGACACATTTGAGAAGTTGCAAGGTTAAAAAATAAATAAAAAAAACTTGTGGGAGTTAAATCGGATCTAAGATAGAGCTTATTTTTATGCCTATATGTGATAGAAATATCTTGGCAGGACTCTTCAGCCAATCAGGTCAGGGGGTGAATACAGACTTAATTTATTTATTTTTTAATCATCACCCAAGGACATTTTTTTTTTTTTAAATATATTTCACCGATTCCCTACAGAGAGGAAGGGAGAGAGATAGAGAGTTAGAAACATCGATCAGCTGCCTCCTGCACACCCCCCACTGGGGATGTGCCCGCAACCCAGGCACATGCCCCTGACCGGAATCGAACCCGGGACCCCTCAGTCCGCAGGCCGACGCTCTATCCACTGAGCCAAACCGGTTTCGGCCCAAGGACATTTTTCCATTGATTTTTAGGGAGAGTGGAAGAGAAAGGGAAAGACAGAGAGAAACACATCGATTGGTTGCCTCCTGCATGAGCCTCTCCCTGGCCCCGATCGTGCACCGGTGGGGTCCGGAATTGTGAGAGGGCGCAGGCCAGGCTGAGGGACCCCAACAGTGCACGAATCTGTGCACTGGGCCTCTAGTTGTTATATATAAGTGTTTAATCCTACATGTTAATCCTACTGAGGTTCTTGTGCGAGTCACTTCTCTCTCTCTTGCTGTTTTCAAGATCCTTTGTTTTTGACTTTCAACAATTTGATTTCTTTCTCAATGTGGATTTCTTTGTATTTTCCTCTTTGGAATGCCTTGATCTTCTTGGATGCATAAATTCATGTATTTCATCAAATTTGGGAAGTGTTAGGCCATCTTATCTTCAAATGTTCTTTTGTTTCTTTCTGCCTATCCTCCCCTTTTGGGAATCCCACTATGCATATATTGGTATGTCTTATGGTGTCCTGCAGGCCTCTCAGGGCTTGGTAATTTTTTGTTTTTTTTTCCTTATGTGCCTCCAACTGTATAATCTCCATTGATTTTTCTTCAAGTTCACAAATTCTCTTCTGCCTCCTCAGAGCTGCCGTTGAGTCATTCTGGTGAATTTTTCATGTCAGTCATTGCACTTTTCGGCTCCAGAATTTCTTATTTGCTTACTTTTATTATTATTATTTCTCTCTCTTTATTCATATTCTCTACTTGATACGACATCATTTACCTGGGTTCTTTCAGTTCCTTTTTCATAATTTCCGTTAGCTCTTTAAGCGTATTTAAGACAGTTGATTTAAAGTGTCTATTCACTGAGTTTCCTTAGGGACAGTTTTTATTAATTTCTCTTTTCTTGTGAATGGGCCACACTTTGTTTCTTTGCACGCCCCATAATTTCTTTGTTGGAAACTGGAATTTTTAATATTATTATAAAGTGGCCATTCTGGATATCAGCTTACCTCCTCCCTCCAGGGTTTCTCATTGCTTCTTCTTCTGGCTTGTTGGTTTAGTGACCTTTCTAAGCTATTTTTAAAATATATATATATATATATATTTTATTGATTTTTTACAGAGGGGAAAGGAGAGGGGTAGAGAGTTAGAAACATTGATGAGAGAGAAACATCGATGAGCTGCCTAGTGTGGATGTGCCCGCAACCAAGATACATGCCCCTGACCGGAACCGAACCTGGGACCCTTCAGTCCGCAGGCGAACACTCTATCCACTGAGCCAAACCGGTCAGGGCTAAGCTATTTTTGTAAAGTCTGTATTCTTTGTCATGTGCGGCCACTGAAGTCCTTGTTCTGTTAGCTCAGTGGTCAACTGGTGACTTGAGATTTCCTTAAGTGCTTGGGGGCAGGGTGTGGAGTTGAGGTGGGGAGAGAAACCCAAACCCTCCCAGCCTGCAGATCCACTCCGTGTGGGAGCTGTCTTTCAAAGCGCAGGCAGGCTGTTTACACTTCTACTTTATCTGTCGCTTCCGGCTTTGGTTGCCTAAAGGTCAGCCTGAAGTGAAAGCTCGGGGCTTTCTCTAGTCATTTCTGGGCAGGCATCCAGGCTTGTCAATGCCTGTAGCCTTCTAAATCCCGTGGTACACACAGGAGCTTTGTAAACCCCTAGGCCCCCCAGGTTCTCCCTCCCCAGCCACTTCCCTCCCGAGCTGTTCAGTATGTCTATTACTACCTGGGCTGCTATTCTTTTGTCTTTTTTTTGTTCTTGAGTTGTAAGAGGGCCGCTCTTTATTTTTAAACGCTTTCAAACACCACCTGGGAAGCCGCTTCTGTCCTGGGGAAATTCCAAGGACAGTGGAACAAAGGCAAGCTCTTGAGCTGTTTTCTTCAGGGAGCCACACACAACCACACACACAAATGGTGAGGTCCACACACACAACCACAGTTACTTAAGAGGAAGATCTGAATTCCTGCCCTAACCGGTTTGGCTCAGTGGATAGAGCATCGGCCTGCAGACTGAAGGGTCCCAGGTTCGATTCCGGTCAAGGGCATGTACCTTGGTTGCAGGCACATCCCCAGTAGGGAGTGTGCAGGAAGCAGCTGATCGATGTTTCTCTCTCATTGATGTTTCTAACTCTCTATCCCTCTCCCTTCTTCTCTGTAAAAAAATCGATAAAATATATTTTAAAAAAATAAAAATCATCATTCTCCCCTTTAAAAAAAAAAAAAGATCTGAATTGCTCCTTCTGGTACCCCAAACCCGTCAGGCGCCACCGAGCTGGGGAGATGGTGATGGTAAGCAGGTTAGTTAAAATGTCACAGTGCTCTTTCTAAATATATATATAGATTTCAGAGAGGAAGGGAGAGGGACAGAGATAGAAACATCCATGATGAGAAAGAATCATTGATCGGCTGCCTCCTGCACGCCCCACACTGGGGATGGAGCCTGCAACCCAGGCATGTACCCTTGACCTGGAATCGAACCGTGACCTCCCAGTTCACAGGTCGAAGCTCAACCACTGAGCCACGGGCTTACTGAAATTTAACAGTTTCGTTCTTCATTAAGCATTTTCCTATTTGTTGTACGCTTTATATGAGGTCCCAGAATTTTATTTAAAAAGTGGATTCTGACAGTTTGGGCCAGCTTGTTTGTTGCTTTTGTGGAGGGATGGCGTTTGAAGCTCTCTACCCGGCATTTTGGGTGACATCTCCAGCTGCTCCCCGGCCTGTCCTTAATCTCTGAGGTCATTCTAACCAGCCCAGCCCCTGCTCTCTGAACTCTCTGACACAGTGGTTCTCAACCTTCCTAATGCCGCAACCCTTTAATACAGTTCCTCATGTTGTGGTGACCCCTAAGCATAAAATTATTTTCGTTGCTACTTCATAACTGTAATTTTGCTACTGTTATGAATTGTAATGTAAATATCTGATATGCAGGATGGTCTTAGGCGACCCCTGTGAAAGGGTCGTTCGACCCCCAAAGGGGTCGCGACCCACAGGTTGAGAACCGCTGCTCTGACGTCTGACCTTTTCACGGGGTGTCCAGTTTCTTCCAGATCCATCCACGAACATCCCTTTATCCGTGGCCTCTGTTGACCCTGGCTAATTTCTGAACTCTGGCTTTGTCCCTTCCCTTGATCACAGGCTTGCTGCCCCCTCCTCACCCTCGGACCCTGTCCACCACCTCTCTCTCTGTCTCTCCAGGGCTCCAACGCCGTGGCCTCGGCTCTAGGGGCCTGTTTGCTGCTCCGGGTGCTGGCGCGCCTGGAGTCCGAGGCTGAGGAGGCAGCGCGCAGGAAGGAGCTGGCAGCCAAGTTTGAGGGGCTGGGCGTTGGTGCGTGGGGCAAGGGTGCCTGGGGGCAGGGGTCCGGGGCTGCGGTGACGGGGGTCTGTGCGTCTCCCCACTCCTCTCATTACCCTCCCCCTCCCCGCCAACCACTCCTCTCTCCGCTCGCACGGTCTCCTTACTCCTTGTTCTGCCTCTCACTGACCCTCCCGCTCCCAGACCTCTTTGGCGAATGCCACCGCAGCAGCGAGGACCGGGCTGCCCACCTGCTCCTCCGGCGCTGCCCGTTCTGGGGGGATGCCACCTGCCTGCAGCTCGCCATGCAGGCCGATGCCCGCGCCTTCTTTGCCCAGGATGGAGTCCAGGTGAGCGTCGGAGGCCGGCCTCCCAAACCAGTGGTCGGCAAGCTCATTAGTTCACAGAGCCAAATATCAACAGCACAACGGTTGACATTTCTTTTGAGAGCCAAATTTTTATAAACTTAAACTATATAGGTAGGTACATTGTCATTAACTTCATTAGGGTACTCCTAAGGCTTAGGAGCCACACTCAAGGGGCCAAAGAGCCGCATGTGGCTCGCGAGCCGCAGTTTGCCGACCACGGTCCCAAACAGACCCCGGCGACACCCCGGTAGCCGAGCAGGATGAGCCCTGCCCTCGCCCAGGGTCTCCCCCTAGAAACCACCCTCCTCCAGGGAGTCCCAGCCTGGCCCAGGAGGCTGCTCGTCCCTCAGCAACCCCACCACCCGCCGCAGGAGCGGCCTCCCGGGGCACAGCCTCCCACCCCCTAAAACGTTCCCCTCGACACAGGATCCCCGATGAACCCAGAGCAAGTCCCTCCCGGTTCTGGTCTCAGCCATGAGAATGGCCTCACCCATTACCTGGTGTTTTGGACATAAACTCTGGGTTAGGAAATGCTGCCCTTCCTGCAGGAATTCCCCTCTTTCCGGAAGCCCTGCTTGTCCTCAATACCCGGCGTTCTGCCTACAGACAGGAAGTCCAGCTTATCCCAACAGGAAGTCCCGCCCCCAGCCGTGGGAATGATTTGATTGGCATTTCAAATAATTACCCAGAGTTCTTTGCTTCGAACAATGGTTAAACTCCTGGGGTCTTTTTTTTTTTTTTTATATGTTTTTATTGGTTTTTAGAGAGAGAGGAGTGGAGAGGGAGAGGGAGACAGAAACATCAATGATGAGAGCAAAACATCTCTTGGCAGCTGCCTGCTCGCTGCAACCCGGGCATGTGCCTTGACCCAGAATTGAACCGTGACCTCCTGGTTCATAGGTTCATGCTCAACCACTGAGCCATGCAGCCTGGCTCATGGGGTCTATTTTATGCCCTTATCGTAACCACCTTGTGCTCTATCTGTGAACAAGGAGAAAATACTAGTGCCTGTCTTCCTGGGGTGTGGCGAGGGCTATGTGAGCTAATCTATGCAGAGTGCTTAGCCCAGTACCTGGCATATCCTTTATAATAAAACCCTAATATGCAAATCGACCGAAGAGCCGAACCACCAGTCACTATGATGTGCATTGACCATCGATATGATGTGAGCTGCCCCCTGGTGGTCAGTGTGCTCCCACAGGGGGAGTGCCACTCAGCCAGAAGCCGGGCTCATGGCTGGTGAGCATAGCGGTGGTGGCGGGAGCCTCTCCCACTTCCACTGCAGTCAGGTGGTAAGGAGCGAGGGGTCCGGACTGCAAGAGCCCCGGACTGCGAGAGGGATGTGTGATTGCCAGCTTAGGCCCAATCCCCAGAGGATGGGGGGTAGAGTGGGCCTAAGCCAGCAGGTGGACATCCCCCGAGGGGTCCTGGACTGTGAGAGGGTGCAGGCCAGGCTGAGGGACCCTTTCCAGTGCACGGTTTTCGTGCACCGGGCCTCTAGTTGTGTTAATAACCGTCAGCTCAAACCTGAGGGAAGGTGGTCAAAGGCCAGGACCTCGATAGTTGCGGTCCCCACATTGAGCGCTTGCTCTGGGCCCTGGAGCCGTGGGCCAGTTCTTGCCTGGGCTCTTCGGGAAGGGCTGGGGAGATTCAGGCTCTAACCTTCCCCACCCCCACAGTCTCTGCTGACACAGAAGTGGTGGGGGGAGATGGACAGCTCCACGCCCATCTGGGCCCTGGTTCTCGCCTTCTTTTGCCCCCCACTCATCTACACCAACCTCATCACCTTCAGGTCAGTCCCGGGGTTAGGTTGGTAGGAGGGCGCTGCTCATCATTCTTCCTGCTCAGCTCTGCCCACCTCAGTCCTCCCAGTGCTTCCACCTTATTTCCTCTCTTTCCCTCCCCAAGACTGGGGCACGTTCTGGGAGGTGAGCTTTTGGGGGGCTCTCTATCTCTACGGGCAGTTCTTCAGCCCGCAGGCATGGCTCTGGGATGGTTCCCTTTAGGGTGACTCTAGCGGGGTACCTCCCCATCTCCCTGCCATATCTCTGGGTAAAGAAGCTGGGTGTCTCCGGAGAATTCCTCTCCCACGCCTCCCTCCCCCGTTCTCACTCTGTGCCTCTCTCCATGCCAGGAAGTCAGCGGAGGAGTCCACACAGAAGGACCTGGGGTTTGACGTGGACGGAAGCCTCAATGGGGAAGGGCCTGTCAGGTGAGCGCAGCACCAGCACCTCATGCGGTGGGGCGGCCTGGGCAGCCGCAGGAACTCTGGTACGGGGAGCAAGGCCGGAGCAGAGAAGGGGGGCTTCCAGAGGTACTGGTTTCACGCAGCCACTGAAGATACTGAGGCAGTTTCCCAAATGCCATTTAACAAAGAAAAATCAACCAAAAAAATGAGTTTGCGTGTCACCACTGACATGCACGTCATAGGTTCGCCATCACTGTTATCTCGATAAGCAAGTGGAACTGGGTGGATTTGGTTAATTTAGGGAGACTTTGCCTATTTATTTTTTCTGACTCCAGGGCCTTTGCTTTTTTTTTTAAAAAAAAAAAAGTTTATATTGATCTCAGAGAGAGAGGAAGGGAGAGGGGGAGAGAGAGAGAAACATTGATGTGAGAGAGAAACATTGATCGGTTGCTTCCTGAACGTACCCCAACCAGGGACCAAACTGCAACCTGGTCATGTGCCCTGACTGGGAATCAAACCGGTGACCTTCTGGTGCTTGGGACAACACTCAACCAACTAAGCCACACTGGCCAGGGCCAGGGCCTTTGCTCTTCATCTCTATGCCACGGTACCCATGAAAGGTGTTTTCAAATTGGACCTAAGCAAATGAAAGGAAATATTTATCAGTCTTCTGATAAATCTGCAGAGTGGAGGTGCATATTTGAGGGTACAAGACAGAGAAAGTCAGAGATCGTGATGGTGAAAGAAGGGGGATTTGGACTTTAGACAAGAGTCAGGAGTCATTCCAGGGGCCAGAGGCCAGAGGCCAGAAGCGTGGCGGTAAGAGGTGAAAGGTCAGCAGTCTTTTTTTTTTTCTTTAAATATATTTTATTGATTTTTTACAGAGAGGAAGGGAGAGGGATAGAAAGTTAGAAAAACTTTCGACGAGAGAGAAACATCGATCAGCTGCCTCCTGCACACCCCCTACCGGGGATGTGCCCGCAACCCAGGTACATGCCCTTGACCGGAATCGAACCTGGGACCCTTCAGTCCGCAGACCGACGCTCTACCCACTGAGCCAAACCGGTTAGGGCAAGGTCAGCAGTCTTGATGGTAGAGGCTTTCAGAGGTCAGAGGTCACAAGTCAAGGAGATGGCAGGCGGACCGCAGACTTAGTTTCAGTTCGGCAGGGTCAGAAGTCGTGAAGGTGCAGGAGGTCACGTGAGAGGTTAGTGGTCTTGACAGTGGTGAAGGTCGGGTTCAGAGGTCAGGCTGAGCTCTCCCTTCTCTCTCCCCCCCACCCCCAGGCCAGCAGATCCCCCTGAGAAGATGCCTTTGGGGGTGTTGAGTCAGCCCAGCCGGAGGGGGTGCTCCCCACGCCTGCGGCGCTGGTCCCAGTTCTGGGGGGCGCCGGTGACGGCCTTCCTGGGCAACGTGGTCAGCTACCTGCTCTTCCTCATGCTCTTCGCCCGGGTGCTGCTCATCGACTTCCAGCCCTCGGCGCCCGGCGCCCTGGAGCTGCTGCTCTACTTCTGGGTCTTCACCCTGCTCTGCGAGGAGTTCCGCCAGAGCCTGGGGGTCGGCTGGGGCAGCCTGGCCACCGGAGGGCCCGGGCCCGGCCACTGCCAGGCCCCGCTGCGCCGCCGGCTGCACCTCTACCTCATGGACACGTGGAACCAGTGTGACCTGGTGGCCCTCACCTGCTTCCTCCTGGGTGTCGGCTGCCGGTGAGTGCCCGTGGCTCCAAACCCCTGACCCCTGGGAGGGAGGGAGGGAGAAACATTGATTTGTTGTTCCAATTATTTTATTATTATTATTTTTTAAAATATATTTTTATTGATTTCAGAGAGGAAGGGAGAGGGGAGAGAGATAGAAACATCAATGATGAGAGAGAATCATTGATCGGCTGCCTCCTGCACGTCCCCTACTGGGGATCGAGCCGGCAACCCAGGCATGTGCCCTGACCGGGAATCAAACTGTGACCTCCTGGTTCATAGGTAGACACTCAACCACTAAGCCATGCCAGCTAGGGCTATTATTATTTTTTCTAAAAATATTTTTATTGATCTCAGCGAGGAAGGGAGAGAGAGAGAGAGAATCATTGATTGGCTGCCTCCTGCACGCCCCCTACTGGGGATCGAGCCCACTACCCGGGCATGTGCCGTTGACCAGAATTGAACCCAGGACCCTTCAGTCCACAGGCCGATGCTCTATCCACTGAGCCAAACCAGCTAGAGTTGTTGTTCCAATTATTTATGCATTCATTGGTTGCTTTTTCTAATGCCCTGACCGGGGATAGAACCCGAAATGTTGGTGTATCTAACCAGCTGAGCTACCCGGCCAGGACCTGTCTCCGATTATTCTTAAAAAACAAACAGAAACCCATTCTTGATGGAACGTACTGTAAAGATGGTCTAGGAACAATTTGATCCCGCGGGGAGAGCTGCTTCAGGGATGAGATGACTAAAGGGAGAACCCGCTATTTATGCTCGATCTGGAGCTCAATGGAGGTTTCTCTGAGCCCCCAGACCTGGCCCGGCATTGGCACCACCCTCACCTCTTTCCTCTTCCTCCACAGTCCAGGCCCTGGCCTCCTGGCCCCTGCCTCTCTCTGTCCCCCCCTCCATCTCCATGGCTGCCTATCTGGCCTGACCCCTCACCCCAGCCTCCTGGACTCCAGGCTCTTCCCTCCAGCCCATCCCCACAAGGGTCCTTCCAAGACCAGAGCTGACCCAGCGTTCCCCCCCTCCCCCCTCTCGCCCCCATGCCTGGACCTGGCATTGGAGTCCTGCCTGTCTAGGCTGCCCCTCTCTGCAGCGCTGTCTCCTGATTTCTTTGTTTCTCTTCATCTGCACCCCGGCTTCTCTGAAACCTTCCAGTTCCTGCATCCCAGGTCCAGGGGCTGTGACCTTGACCTTGATATTTTGAGTCTGTGTAATTATAAATTTGTAATCAGGATTTCACCAAGGAAGTACTTTGAAACTGCCTTGATCAGTTTTATGTGCAGGGCAATGAAACTAGCTTCAGTTATTCTCCGTTTCTGACATGATTTCCCCCTGGTTACCTAGCATTTGGGTTGAGTTTTACACAAACATCGGTCCATCATTGGCGTTTTTGTCTGGATTGGATTTTGCCAAGTTTCGGGTCTGTGTTTGTGAATTGTACTTTTCCCGGGTGAAATGTCACCGGTTCAGATTTCATCAGGGAGGCCTGAATGTTGTGTCACTGACTTAGTCCACAAAAATGCTGACTGTTTCTACCATTTCTTAGCCGATTTATAAAAAAACGGATTTTGAGGAATTTCCCCCTCAATTATTTTCTGTTGCCAAGAATGGGCGACATAATGTTGGTTCCTTCCTGCCATAGTTCCCGGATCATACCGTGTGGTGCCCAGAGAGCGGCACAAAGGGCACATTTAAACGTCCTTGGGAACACATTGTCTTTGGGTCTTGGCACGTGCTGGTCCCCCCTTCCTCTCCTTGGTCACGCCAACTCCTGCACTTCCTGTAGGCCTCAGGCTTTAAAGCCTTCCTTTATCCCACCCAGACTCTGGGTCCCTCCTTTGTGCTCCCCTAATGTCCTGCGATCACCCCAAATGGTACATAGAGTATGGCCTGTGCTCTCTCTCTCTCTCCTTGAGTCATCACTCTATCTCAATTGAAAAGATCTTTGAAATGTAGCCTATTGCCAAAGAAATGCAAAAATATGTCCTCACTGAACAAGATGAAGCAGGTGAAGGAATAGAACAGGAGCCAACGGTTTCCTCAGTCTTTTCAAGTGTCTCACTTTCTCAGCAGTGACTTCCCTCGACAGTTGGGTGCATATCCCGCCGTTCTTTCTCTGTGCATTTACATGGAGAGACGCCGATACTTCTTTGATGCACAAACGACACTATATTTTATGTATCCTTCTGCAACTTTTCCTTTTCACCTACAACATTTTTCCCATGTCAGTGTTTGCAAATATACGGTATTCTTTGAAAATATGCTGCATCGGGCCCTAACCGGTGTGGCTCAGTGGGTAGAGCGTCGGCCTGTGGACTGAAAGGTCCCAGGTTCGATTCCGGTCAAGGGCATGTACATTGGTTGCGGGCACATCCCCAGTGAGGGGCATGCAGGAGGCAGCTGATCAATATTTCTCTCCCATCGATGTTTCTCACTCTCTATCCCTCTCCCTTCCTCTCTGTAAAAAATCAATAAAATATATTAAAAAAAAAATATGCTGCATCGGGTTCCAGAAGAAGGGAACCAGTGGCTAAAGATCAGACAAGACAGGCTTCTCCCGGCCAGAATGTAACGAGTGAACGCGTTCTTTTCCTTCCCGCACTTGAAGAGAGAGAAATCGGGCCCAAAGTGTCTCCACAAAGTCTCTTTCATTTTCTGCGCCAGATAGTCATCACGTATTAGCTGCTCTGGGGCCAGTCCTCTGCTGATCATGTTTCTTTTTCTACAAAGTCCTCGCTGTGAGGACACCGCTCCTTTTGAGAACAAAGAGCTTTGTGGACAGAGTCTGGTGACTATTTACAGGAGCTACACCCTTGTCTCTTCTCAGCGGATTCACTGGGAGGAATGCCTCTCCCATGCTCTGTTAGAAATGCTACCCAGGAAGACGACATGATCACTTTATTCCAACAGCAATGCCAGAGAGTTTGGCAGGACCCTGAGCTTGCGTTTATCTCTTGTATTTTTCTATAAAATATCTCCTGAGATGAAAGGGGAAGGCCTTGTTTGCCCATGCTCTAGAGCAGTGGTTCTCAACCTTCCTGATGCCGCGACCCTTTAATACAGCTCCTCATGTTGTGGTGACCCCCAACCATAAAATTATTTTCGTTGCTACTTCATCACTGTAATTTTGCTACTGTTATGAATCGTCATGTAAATATCTGATCTGCAGGATGTCTTTTCATTGTGACAAATTGAACATAATGAAAGCATAGTGAGTAATCACAAAAACAACATGTGATTATATATGTGTTTTCCGATGGTCTTAGGCGACCCCTGTGAAAGGGTCGTTCGACCCCCAGGTTGAGAACCGCTGCTCTAGAGGTACCAGCGTATTTTAGACATTTTGTCAAGCTTAGCGTTTTCTAGGGGAGAGGAGAAGTATTGCATGGAGAAAAAAAAAAAAATCCCAGATCTCAGCTTACAGTGGAGAAATTTCCAGCGAATTCCAGAACTGCATGGGTGAATCGTTTTGTTTTGCCAGTCCCTTCCAGATGGCCATTTTGGTTGTTTCTAATTTTTTATTATTCCAAAGTAATACAAGTTTACATGGAGATTCAAATTTTGTAGGTTGAAGAGAACCTATTCTTGATGTGGGTAGATTTCACCCACCGTCAGGGTAAGAAAGTGCCCTCTGAAGGACATGCTTGGCAAAATCTAGTATTTTTGATCTTTAAAATTTTGTGGCTCTTAATTTAGGTTAACTTTCTACTTTTTTAAAAAAAATATATTTTATTGATTTTTTACAGCGAGGAAGGGAGAGAGATAGAGAGTTAGAAACATCGATGAGAGAGAAACATCGACCAGCTGCCTCCTGCACATCTCCCACTGGGGATGTGCCCGCAACCCAGGTACATGCCCTAGACCGGAATCGAACCTGGGACCCTTCAGTCCGCAGGCCGACGCTCTATCCACTGGGCCAAACCGGTTTCGGCAACTTTCTACTTTTTTTGTTGTTGTTTTTTTGCCAAAAAATGACCTCTCTTTTTTATATTTATGCATCCTTGACTACTAGTTAAGTTGGGCATCTTTTCATAACTAATGGCCACATGGACTTCTGTCAATTATCTTTTTCTTTTTTTTTAAATCCTCACCCAAGGATATTTTTTCCAATGATTTATAGAGAGATGAAAGGGAGGGAGAAGGGGAGGAAGAGAGAGAGAGAGAAACATGGACGTGAGAGACACATTGACACATTGATTGGTTGCTACCGGGACTGGGGAACTTGCAACCAAGGTATGTGCCCTTGACCAGGAATCAAACTTGTGGCCCTTCGGACCAAGGATCGACGTTCTAACCATTGAGCAAACAGGCTAGGGCTCAATTGTCTTTTCATATCCTTTGCCTCCACTTAAAAATTTTTATGTTCATTGATCTCTTGTATATCTATATATATATATATGGATCCTAACCCTTGGATGGTTTTCTTCTATATATCTTAAACTCTGAAGCTTGTCTTTTTACTTTGCTACCTTAAGCATTCTTTTAGACTGTAACTTTTCCTTTGAAATAACCCAAGACTAACAAAAAAAAATATTGCAAACACAGTGCAGAGAATGGCCATACACCTTTCACCCGGATCCTCCAAATGTTAACATCTTACCTTATGGAGACCCGAAATCTTATTCAAACTAACCCAGCTGTCCCACTGATGTCCTTCTCTGGTCCAGGCGCAGTCCACGACCCCATACTGCCGTTGGTTGTCATGTCTTGAACTTGATGTTTCAGGGACCTCCTAGTTTTTTGTTAAGGCTGTGCTTCGTGCGGCTGGTATTTAGTGGATGCCCGTGCTGACCCGGCCCAGCTGGCACTGGGAGACCTGGGCGCACCCCGGGTGAATGGGGGAGGCCACAGCCCATCAGCAGCCTGGTGCGGGGAAGACGCAGGTTTCCTATGCACCCTGTGACCCTTGAGTGACCCCTGTATCGTCTCCCACACCCCAGGCTGACCCCGGGCCTGTACGACCTGGGCCGCACAGTCCTCTGCCTGGACTTCATGGTCTTCACGCTGCGCCTGCTGCACATCTTCACGGTCAATAAACAGCTGGGGCCCAAGATCGTCATCGTGAACAAGATGGTGAGGGGGGGGGGGCCTGGGTGGGGCCCGGTGGGCGGGACCATAACCTGGAGGGCGGGACCAAAGCCCTGGGGGTGGGGCCAGAACCCTGGAGGGCGGGGCCAGATCCCGGGGGGCGGGGCCAGGCTTGGTCTCATCTCCCTCTCCTGCAGATGAAGGATGTGTTCTTCTTCCTCTTCTTCCTCGGAGTGTGGCTGGTGGCCTACGGGGTGGCCACGGAGGGTCTCCTCAGGCCCAGGGACCAGGACCTCCCGCAGATCCTGCGCCGCATCTTCTACCGGCCCTACCTGCAGATCTTCGGGCAGATTCCGCAGGAGGAGATGGACGGTAAGGGAGGAGGGGGCTGGCACCCCCTGAGTCCCTTCTCTCTCCTCCCCGTCTCTGGGTGGGTCTCTACACCCTTCTCTCTGGGTCCCCGTCTCTCTCTGCGTCTCTAAGCAGCCCCCCCCCTACCCCCCCAACCCTTCATCCCCAGGGGACTCTGGCCTCCTCTCTCTGCATCTCTGTCCTCTTGTCTTTAGGTCTCGGACCCTTGCTGTGTTTCGTTGGGTCTTGTCCCCTTGCTTTCTGGGATTCCGTCTCCCCACGCCCCTCTAGATTTTTTTTTTAAAAAATTGATTTCAGATCCAAAGACAGAGAAACATCGATCAGACTATCAATCCCCAGAGGGAAAGTAGGGGAGGGAGTGGGTAAAGGGAAGAGATCAACCAAAGGACTTGTATGCATGCATATAAGCCAAACCAATGGACACGGACAACAGGGGGATGAGAGCATGATTGGGGTGGGGGGAGATTGGGGGTTCATGGGGGGATGAGGACACATTTGTAATACCTTAACCAATAAAGAAATTAAAGATAAAAAATAATAAATAAATAAATCAGGAGAATTCAATACACATAAAAAAAAGGCAATAAAAAATTGATTTCAGAGGGGAAGGGAGAAAAATAAATAAACAAACTTGCAAACAAACAAAGAGGACGGGAAAGGGAGAGGGAGAGAGAAACATCCATGATGAGAGAGAATCATTGATTGGCCACCTCCTGCACGCCCCCCACTGGGGATCAAGCCTGCAACCCGGGCACGTGCCTTGACCGGGAATCGAACTGTAACTTCCAGTTGATAGGTTGATGCTCAACCCCTGAGCCACACTGGCCGGGTGCCCCTCTGGATTTCCGTCTTCGTTCGGTCTCTGTCTCTCTGCCCCCATTTGAGTGTCTCCCTCCACAGTGGCCCTCATGGATCATGTCAACTGCTCCTCGGAGGTGGGCTTCTGGGCGCGCCCGGTGGGGGCCCAGGCGGGCTCCTGCGTCTCCCTTTATGCCAACTGGCTGGTGGTGCTCCTCCTCGTCATCTTCCTGCTTGTGGCCAACATCCTGCTGGTCAACCTCCTCATCGCCATGTTCAGGTGAGGAGCCCCGCCCGCTCTGATCTGAGGTCACCCACCATGACATTGACCCTGGCATGACCTTTGACCCCAGCATGATTGATTCTTGATCCCAGCCTAATCAACTCACCTTTAGTCCCTAAAATCTAATGCTGCCCTGTCCCCAGGCCCAGGCAGACTCTGCTTCTGACCTGGACTGTGGACTCTGATTCTCTCCCTGAGCCCAGGCTGAGGGGAGAAACCTGGGGTTTTTCATAAATACCCTTTACCATGTTGAGGAAGTTTCCTTTTATTCTAACTTTTATGAGGCTTTTTTTTTTTTTAATTATGAAAAGGTGTTGAATTTGGTCAAATGCCTTTTCTGTGTCTCTGGGTCGGTTGAGATGATTATGTGATTTGTTTCCCTTTGTTCTATTAAGGTAGAGTATTACATTGGTTGATTTTTATATGTTGACCCACCTTTGTATTCCTGGGATAAATCCTACTTGGTCATGGTATATAATCCTTTTACTATCCTTCTGAATTACGTTTGCTAGTATTTTGCTGAGAAATTTTGCATGTATATTGATCTATGCCCTAGCTCAGTGATGGCAAACCTATGACACGCGTGTCAGAGGTGACACGCAAACTCATTTTTTTGGTTGATTTTTCTTTGTTAAATGCCATTTCAATATATAAAATAAATATCAAAAATATAAGTCTTTGTTTTACTATGGTTGCAAATATCAAAACATTTCTATATGTGACACGGCACCAGAGTTAAGTTAGGGTTTTTCAAAATGCTGACACGCCGAGCTCAAAAGGTTCGCCATCACTGCCCTAGCTCAATCATGTCAAACTCTGAGACTCACCAGCCACGAGTTTGACATGCTTGCCCTAGCCATTTGCTCAGTGGTTAGAGCGTCAGCCTGAGGACTGGGGGTGGTGTGTTTGATTCCAGTCCAGAACATGTACCTCGGTTGCAGGCTCGATCCCCAACTGGGCCACGTGTGGGAGGCAGCCAATCAGTGTGTCTCACATTAATGTTTGTCTCTCTGTCTCTCCCCCTCCCTTCCACTCTCTCTAAAAATCAATGGAGAAAATATCCTCGAGTGAGGATTAACAAAACAAAACAAAAGAAAACAAAACAAGAATATTGATCTGTAATTTTCTTTTCTGTTGATATAATGGGAAATGCTGGCATCATAGAATGATTCAGGAAATGTTCTCTCCTATTCAGCTTTTTGGAAGCGTTTGAAAAGGATTGGTGTTGTTTTTTAAATGTTTGATAGAATTCACCAGTGAAGCCTGGCCCTGGGCTGTGTGTGTGTGTGTGTGTGTGTGTGTTTGATTAGTTATCTCTTTACTTGTTTACTTGTTATAGGTCTTTTGAGATTTTCTATTTCTTCTTGTGTCAGCTTAGGTAATTTGTGTGTTTCTAGGAACTTTTCCATTTTATCTAGGTTATCTTTTTTAAAAACTTGATTTTAGAGGAGGGTGGAGAAGAACATTGATTTGTTATTCCGCTTATTTCTGCATTCGTTGGTTGATTCTTGTATGTGCCCTGACCGATGATGGAACCAGCAACGCTGGCGTGCCGGGATGAGGCTCTAACCAGCTGAGCCACCCGGCCACCATACTATTCTCTTATAATCCTTTTTATTTCTGGAAGTTTGGTAGTAATGTCCCCATTTTATTTCTGATTTTAATTGTTTGTGTTCAGACTGACTTTGGAACCTGACTACAACCTCTACCCTAATCCATGACACCATCCCCTACTTGACCTCTGATCTCTGACCCTTGGCCCTCCTACCCTAACTACTAATTGCATTTCGGAATAACCTCCGACATTATTGATTATACCATCTGGTAATAACCTCCGACATTATTGATTCTGACATCTATCCGCCTGCTGCCTTGGACTTTGAACGTACTGCCTGACATCTCACCTTGATCCTCCGCCCTTGACTGGGCAGCGACCTCTGGTGACCCTTGACCTCTGGTCCCCACAGCTACACCTTCGGCAAAGTACAGGGCAACAGCGACCTCTATTGGAAGGCGCAGCGCTACAGCCTCATCCGGGAATTTCACTCTCGGCCGGCGCTGGCCCCACCCTTCATCATCATCTCGCACGTGCGCCTCCTCTTCCGTCGATTGCGCAGGCACCGGGCCAGCATGCCGGCCTCCCCCAACCTACGGCATTTTCGTGAGAAGCGGGTCTTGGTCNCTGGCCACCATACTATTCTCTTATAATCCTTTTTATTTCTGGAAGTTTGGTAGTAATGTCCCCATTTTATTTCTGATTTTATTTTTTTTTTTTTTTCAAACATATTCTACTGACCTTTTACAGAGAGGAAGGGAGAGAGATAGAGAGTTAGAAACATCGATGAGAGAGAAACATCGACCAGCTGCCTCCTGCACATCTCCCACCGGGGATGTGCCCGCAACCCAGGCACATGCCCCCGACCGGAATCGAACCTGGGACCCCTCAGTCCGCAGGCCAACGCTCCATCCACTGAGCCAAACCGGCTTCGGCTTTATTTCTGATTTTAATTGTTTGTGTTCAGACTGACTTTGGAACCTGACTACAACCTCTACCCTAATCCATGACACCATCCCCTACTTGACCTCTGATCTCTGACCCTTGGCCCTCCTACCCTAACTACTAATTGCATTTCGGAATAACCTCCGACATTATTGATTATACCATCTGGTAATAACCTCCGACATTATTGATTCTGACATCTATCCGCCTGCTGCCTTGGACTTTGAACGTACTGCCTGACATCTCACCTTGATCCTCCGCCCTTGACTGGGCAGCGACCTCTGGTGACCCTTGACCTCTGGTCCCCACAGCTACACCTTCGGCAAAGTACAGGGCAACAGCGACCTCTATTGGAAGGCGCAGCGCTACAGCCTCATCCGGGAATTTCACTCTCGGCCGGCGCTGGCCCCACCCTTCATCATCATCTCGCACGTGCGCCTCCTCTTCCGTCGATTGCGCAGGCACCGGGCCAGCATGCCGGCCTCCCCCAACCTACGGCATTTTCGTGAGAAGCGGGTCTTGGTCAACACAGAGGAACCCCAGGGGCGGGGCCCTGAGAGAAAGAACACGGATAAGCTGGGGGGGGGGGGAGATGGCGGAGGCGCCGGTGGGCGCGGCTCAGGCCGCCGGGGGCGTGGTCTGAGAGCTCAGGCAGGGTTTTGGGTGGGGATTGCGGGACAGGACGGGTTCCGGCCCCAGGAGGGGCGGGCCCTTGACTCTGTCCGGACCCTGCCCTCCAGGGGTCCACCTCCCTAAGGAAGCTGAGAGGAAGCTGTTGACGTGGGAATCGGTGCAGAAGGAGAATTTCCTATTGGCGCGGGCGAGGGACAAGCGGGAAAGTGACTCGGAGCGTCTGAAGCGCACGTCGCAGAAGTGAGGGCGGGGCCTGGCCGGGGGCGGGGCTTCTGGCCTCTGGGGTGTGTCCCGAGACATAGATTGGTTGGGAGGATGGGCTGTGTTTGCAGAGCACCAGGCTGGAGGCGGGGCCTGAGTGGGCGGAGCCTGAGTGGGCGGGGTCCTGGAAAGTGGGAAGAGGCGGAGCCACAGGGGCGGGGCCCTAGGTGGGCGGGGCCCCGGGTGGGCGGGGCGAGTGGGCTCCCCGCGGCTCCGGCCTGAAGTCCTGGGTGCACAGGGTGGACATGGCGTTGAAGCAGCTGAGACAGGTCCGCGAGTACGAGCAGCGTCTGAAAGGGCTGGAACAGGAGGTGAGGAGTGCAGGCCAGGCTGGGGGTGTGGGCGGGGTGGGAGGCAGTGGATTTCCGTAGGGCGCCCCGATATCCCATCTGCTCCCCAGGTCCAGCACTGTAGCCGCGTCCTGGGCTGGGTGGCCGAGGCCCTGAGCCGCTCTGCGTTGCTTCCGCCAGGGGGGCCTTCACCCCCGACCCCGCCGGGGCCCAAAGGTCAGTGCGTAGGGCCGACCTGCATGTACCTCCGGCCTCTGTCACTGCCTCCTGTGCACCTCCTTTCCCGGCCCCTGTTCCCCTAACTCTCTTTCTCATTCGCGATCCTTTCTTTGTCCCTCCTCCACTCTCTCGGCTTCCTTTGGACCTTTCATGGGTCTTTCTGCTTCTCGCTGGTCTCCCATTGTTTCTGTCTTCCTGTCTGTGCCCACCACCTGTTCTCTCCCCTCTCCCTCCCCCAGACTGAGCCCTGATGGCAGGCTTCAAGGAGTAGCGCCATGGGGAGTTGTTGCCCCCAGAGGAAGGCCTAGCTGGCCCTGGACCCCAGTACGCGGTGGCCCTGTCTGGAGGTGGGCCCCATGCCGTGGACTGGATCGCTGTCGGCACCACTGCAGGAGTCTCACCCGTTGGAACCACAGCAGGCCCGGCCCCTCCCAGAACCAGCCCCACTCTGGGAGGATCTGCCTCGGGAGCCCAGGCAGGGCCCCCCTGAAGGCCCCGCCACAGCCTGCTGGGCGGGAGAAGGTTACAGGGCCCTGGGGGCACAGGGACCACAGAGGCACTCAGCTCCCCACACCGGGGAAATAAAGCCACTTGAGAGTCTGGATGCTTGATTCTTGGGGAATTGGTGGTGTCCAGATCCTTTGGGCATGGGGGTTAGAGCTGGCGGGGGCGGGGGGTTGTGATCCTTGGTCAGTTTGCTGTATTTCCGACATCTCGGGGTCTGTTCCCTGCTCTCAGCCCCACTATTCCTATCTGACTCCGGCCCAGCCCCTCTTGTCTGGGCTATTTTGATGGCTCTCACTTCAGTGGGAAGAGAACCATCCGCACCCCCCTGCTCCTTACTTTACAGAACTCAGTGGCGGAAGCAAATTCTTTTTTGGAGCGGGGAGGGTGGGCGCTGTGTACATCTGCATTGGCAACAGGGGAACAGATGATGCAAATTTGAGCAGATAACTGCCTATGTGTCTTTAAAAAGTCTAATTAGTGGGAAATTACAGGCCACGTGCACATGGAATCGAAGCAAATATGCATCATTATCCATGCAGTTTAACTAAACAACCCATAACAAACTAAACTGGTAATGACAAGGCTGAACTGACAGCAATTATTAGTTAAATAGCAGGAAAGCCAGCAACCACCAGCACATCCAGAAATCACAACCAAAACACCCTTTCTCCAAGTTGGAGGAGTTCCAGCTATCTGCCTCTTTGGGTGCAGAGTGGCTTTGAAACATGGCCAAGTGTGCGGCAACCAGATTTCAATGGAAAAAAATATCCTCGGGTAAGGATTAACAAACAAAACAAAATTAGATAAAAAAAAAAAAGAAAGAATGAGGCTTCCTCTTTGCCACATCTACTGCGAGGATGAAGACCATTCTCAGCGATCAGACTGTGGACGTTCCAGAAAATGTGGACATCACGCTGAAGGGACGCACAGTGATTGTGAAGGGCCCCAGCGGCACCCTGCGGAGGGACTTCAACCACATCCATGTAGAGCTCAGTCTCCTTGGAAAGAAAATGAAGAGGCTCCGGGTTGACAAATGGCGGGGAAATAGGAAGGAACTGGCCACAGTTCGCCCTATCTGCGGTCATATACACAACAAGATCAAGGGCGTTACACTGGGCTTCCGTTTCAAGATGAGGTCTGCGTACGCTCACTTCCCCACCTACGTCATTATTCAAGAGAATAGTTCTCTTGTTGAAATTAGAAATTTCTTGGGCAAAAAATACATCTGCAGAGTTCGGATGAGGTCAGGAGTTGCTTGTTCAGTATCTCAAGCCCAGAAAGGTGAGTTGATTCTTGAAGGCAATGAGATTGAACTTGTGTCAAATTCAGCTGCTTTGGCTCAGCAAGCCACAACAGTTAAAAACAAGGATATCAGAAAATTTGGGGATGGTGTCTCTGTTTCTGAAAAAGGAACAGTTCTGCCAAAACCGGTCTGCCTCAGTGGATAGAGCGTCGGCTTGCGGACTGAAAGGTCCTGGGTTCGATTCCGGTCAAGGGCATGTACCTGGGTTGCAGGCACATCCCCAGTAGGAGATGTGCAGGAGGCAGCTGATCAATGTTTCTTTCTCATCGATCTTTCTAACTCTCTATCTCTCTCCCTTCCTCTCTGTAAAAAATGAATAAAATATGTTTTTTTAAAAAAAGGAACAGTTCAGCAGGCTGATGAATAAGATCTCTAAGTTGTCCAGCTCTAGAAAACACCAAGATGCCGAGTGGTTTGTCACACTTGTTTGTGAAACTATAAAGATGTACAATAAAAAGAAAGAATGAACTGTTGGTCCTGCAGCCTCTAACTACCAAGGAGGTCCAACAAGGACCAGCCTTTATGGATCTTGGACACAGTATGTCCCACAGAGGGAAATTTCACGCAGGCTGATGCTGCTGTCCCTGACTCAGGCAGGTTAGACTCCTTGGTCCACGTTCCCCGCAGGAAAATGCACCTGAATTCACTTGAGAAGTCTCCCACTGGGGGAAGAAAGCTAAAGGGACCTTGTGAGGTAGGGACCTTTGGGCCCATTCAGTGTGCAGCTGTGGCTTCCACTATTTTCTTAAAAAAATATTTTTTTATTGATTTCAGAGGGGAAGGGAGAGATAGAAACATCCATGATGAGAGAGAATCATTGATTGGCTGCCTCCTGCGTGCCCCACACTGGGGATTGAGCCCACAACCCAGGCACGGAATAGAACCGTGACCTCCTGGTTCACAGGTTGATGCTCAACCAACCACTGAGCCACGCCATCCAGGCAGTGGCTTCCACTATTGAAGGGACAATTGATACTGATGTCCCCCCTGCTCACCCTGTGGATATCCTATAAGTGTCGGGGTTCTGCCATCCAGCCACGGCAGTATGTGCCGCCCTCGCCCCCTCTCCGTGGGAGTCTACCGGAACAATGCAGAATCCAGAAGGAGAAAGGGAAATCTCTCAACTGTGATGATTTAATGGCTGCGGACTGAGGCCATTTCCCAGCACAACAGCGCCACCTGCCTGAGGTAGCCACCATGTACACCCTCCTTTAAAAAATATGTATTTTTTATTGATTTCAGAGAGGGAGAGGGAGAGAGAGAAACATCAATGATGAGAGAAAATTATTGATCAGCTGCCTCCTGCATGCCCCACACTGGCGATGGAGCCAGCAACCCGGACATGTGCCCCAACTGGGAACCGAACCTGGGACCCTTCAGTCCACAGGCTGACGCTCTGTCCACTAAGCCACCCCAGCAAGGGCCATGAACACCTCTTTTAAGAAAAGGCAGCTATTAAGCTCTCCTTGAAAGCAGCCAGCGGCCTGACCTTTGGGAGGCCTTGTGACTCCCCTAGCCTTACGTTTCCATTTTGGAGAAAGCCAACTCAAACTTGACAGCTAGTAAGGTCTGACATGGTTAAGGGTAAACGGTGTATTCGGGCGTGCAGCCGGCCTGGTCCTCATATATCTGTTTTGCAATGGAAGAGTAGCAGCTACCCCTTTGGAGGGAAGGCTGTTCCCCACTCTACTGTCTGAAGCAAGGCCACTGGCTCAGTGTGCGCCCCATTTCCAGAGGTTCCCACAATCCACTGGGCCTGGTTTGCCACCTGTTGAGCTCAGTTAAGAGCTGACGGTTCTAGCCTGTGTGACTTAGTTGGTTGAGTGTCGTTCTGTGCACCGAATGGTCGCCAGTTCGATGCCCAGTCAGGGCACATAACCCAGGCTGCAGATTCCATCACCCATCGGCTTGTGTGAGGGAGGCAACCAATGGATGTTTCTCTCTCACACTGATATCTCTCTCTCTCCCCCTCTCCCTTCCTCTCTCTCTAAAAATCAATTTTTAAAAATGCTGATGGCTGCGTGGCTGGTGTGGTTCAGTGATTGAATGTCAACCTATGAACCAGGAGGTCATGGTTCAATTCCCAGTCAGGGCACATGCCTGGGTTGCTGGCTCGATCCCTAGTGGGGGGCGTGCAGGAGGCAGCCAATCAATGGTTCTCTCTCATCATTGATGTTACTCTCTCATCCTCTCTCTTCCTCTCTGAATCAAAAAAATATTTTAAAAAAATAAATAAAAATGCTGATGGCGTCCATTAGGGTGCAGCAATCAGCCAACCCATCAGACATATTGCTGTTGATAGTTAAGGTATTGGACAGGTCTTCCTACTTTTCCCACCATCCGCAGGCATCTGGTATTATTGTTGCAACAGTTACCTCAAAATCAGTTCAAAAATATGTTTCTGACTCTACTTCCTGGCCCACACACCATAGTGACCAGACTCCCTAAATGGGGGTGTTTCTAGAGGGGTTCAACTTGTCTGCTTCCTAGATAGTGACTGAGAGCGAAGGGGTGGGAGGGGTGGGAATTATACGACCTGTTTTAAAAATTAAAGATTCTGTCTCTATCCCTTCTTTTTTTATATATATATATTTTATTGATTTTTTTACAGAGAGGAAGGGAGAGAGATAGAGAGTTAGAAACATCGATGAGAGAGAAACATCGATCAGCTGCCTCCTGCACATCTCCCACTGGGGATATGCCCGCAACGAACGTACATGCCCTTGACCGGAATCAAACCTGGGACCTTTCAGTCCGCAGGCCGACGCTCTATCCACTGAGCCAAACCGGTTTCGGCTCTATCCCTTCTTGAGTCACGATTCTTCCTGCTGGACAACTTGGTGGCTACACCCTCTGGGTGGCAGCCTGGCCCAACTAGAGCTGACCAACTAGGGCAGTGGTCGGCAAACTGCGGCTCACGAGCCACATGCGGCTCTTTGGCCCCTTGAGTGTGGCTCTTCCACAAAATACCAACTTCTGCGCATGGGCCACAAAGTCTCAATCACACTGTACATGCGCGCCCGCACGTGGTATTTTGTGGAAGAGCCACACTCAAGGGGCCAAAGAGCCGCATGTGGCTCGTGAGCCGCAGTTTGC
>JAWPEG010000001.1:8995854-9006539 GCA_035771395.1 Myotis vivesi | reverse complement strand
TAAAAGATTCAACACGGTGTAAACCATCCAAAGCCGGGGGTTCTGGAGTAGATTTACATAAGGCACTTGATGGCACAGGATACAGAACTAGGAGATGACGTGGGTACCAGTGGAAATCAGCCTGTGACCATGTGCATTTCAAATCAGTGGGCAAACATGAATTATTCAGTGATTGGGGTGGCACAACTGGCAAGACAGCTGAGAGGGGAATCATGCTCCTAATATCAAAATACGTTTCGGATGGGTCAAGGGTCACAATGTAAAAACTGAAAATAGCCCTGACTGGTTGGCTCAGTGGATAGAGCGTCAGCCTGCGAACTGAAGGGTCCCAGGTTTGATTCCGGTCAAGGGCATGTACCTTGGTTGCAGGCACATCCCAAGTAGGGGGTGTGCAGGAGGCAGCTGATCGATGTTTCTCTCTCATCGATGTTTCTAACTCTCTATCCCTCTCCCTTCCTCTCTGTAAAAAATCAATAAAATATATTTTTTTAAAAACTGAAAACATAACTCACTACAAATCAACATGGATGGCCCAGCCGCTGCTCAGTGGTTGAGCCTCAACCTATGAACCAGGGAGGTCAGGGCAAATGCCGGGGTTGTAGGCTCCATCCCCAGTAGGCGGGCGTGCAGGAGGCAGCTGATCAATGATTCTCATCATTGATGTTTCTCTCTCTCTCTCCCTCTCCCTTCCTTTCTGAAATCAATAAAGATATATTTAAAAAATAAATATGGGTGAACATTTCTACAATCTTGGCACCTGGAAGGGCTTCCTAAGAATAACATGAAAGCAAGAATCCATAAAAGTTTGATAAGTTCAACTATATAAGAACAAAATCTCTGGGCCCTGGCCGGGTATCTCAGTGGTTAGAACATCACCCCACTACCCCAAGGTTTCAGGTTCTATCTCCGGTCAGGGCACATACAAAGAGCAACTAATGAGTGCATGAATAAGTGGAACAACAAATCTCTCTGTTCCTCTCCCTCTCCCTCTATCTTCCTCTCTCACCCTTCCTCTTTCTCTAAAATCAATTTTTTAAAATGGATAAATAACTACATGAAAACAAAATCTCTATAGGATAAAATAAGAAGAAACTTAACCAAGTTAAAAGATATCAAACTTGTAAATAAATTCAACCTTTATAACAAAAGGCTTAATTTCCCTACCATACCAAGACCTTTAAAAATTACATAAAAAGGCCCTAGCTGGTTTGGCTCAGTGGATAGAGCATCAGCCTGCGGACTGAAGGGTCCCGGGTTTGATTCCAGTCAAGGGCACATGCCTGGGTTGCAGGCTCAATCCCCAGTGGGGGGCATGCAGGAGGCAGCCTATTAATGATTCTCTCTCATCATTGATGTTTCTATCTCTCTCTCCCTCTCACTTCCTCTCTGAAATCAATAAAACAATATATTTTTTAAAAAATTACATAAAAGGACCAACAACCCAATAGTCAAATGAGCATCCAAAAAAACCAGACAGTTCAAGAATAAATGAAGCACAAACGGCCTTATGGTCCGGCAATCCCACTTCTGGGCATGTACAGTGGGGCCTTGACTTACGAGTGTCCCGACTAACGAGTTTTTCGAGATACGAGCCGTCTCTCTCCGCGGATTTTTTTGCTTTGAGTTGTGAGCTAAAATTCGGGTTACGAGCCAGCTTCAGATACCCCACCGCTAGTGGGCACAGCGAACGTCACAGTGAACGCCACATCAGCCCAGCATCACGTGTCTCACTCGTTCACTTTTTGATTTGACATACGAGTAATTTGAGTTATGAGCTCCGTCACGGAACGAATTAAACTCGTAAGTCAAGGCCCCACTGTATCTGGGAATGAAATCACGGTCTCAAAGAGCTCCCCGCACCCCGTGCTCATTGAAGTGTTCTTCACGATAGCCACGTTATGGAAACAGCTAAGGGCTCATCTATGGATGAATGAATGAAGAAAACATTGTCCCATATAAAACAATGACATATTATTCAGCCACAAGAAAGAAGAAAATCCCTCCATTTGTGACATCATGGATGAACCTAAGTGAAATATGTCAGAGAAAGATAAACATATGACCTTCACTTACGTAGAATTTACGAAATCCAAACTCTTAGAATAGAATGGTAGCTGCCAGGGGCTGGGAGTGGGGGGAATGGGGAGATGTTGGTCAGGCGTACACACTTCCAAAGATAAGAGGAATAAGTTCAGGGGATCTACTGTAAGATGGCGACTAGAGTTAACTTTACTGTGTTATATACTTGAAAGTCACTAACAGAGTAGATTTTAAATATTCTCAGCGCGCACACACACACACACACAAAGGCGATGATGTGAGGTGTTAACGTGTGCTCTTGAGGTCATCATTTTGTAATAGATATGTGTTTCAAATGATCACATATACACCTTAATCCTACATGGTGGTGTATGTTGTTTACGTAAATAAAGCTGGAAAAATAAAAGAACTGACATAAAAATAATAGTGGTCCCAAATGTAAAGGGAATAGATGGAGGAGAGGCAATAAGTAAACTAGTGATAGAAGATACTGTCCCCCATGAAAGAACCCCCCCTTTTTTTTTGCACATTTAAAGGTTTCAGCCGAACCAGTTTGGCTCAGTGGATAGAGCGTCGGCCTGTGGACTGAAGGGTCCCAGGTTCGATTCCGGTCAAGGGCATGGACCTTGGTTGCGGGCACATCCCCAGTAGGGGGCGTGCAGGAGGCAGCTGATCGATCTCTCTCATCGATGTTTCTAACTCTCTATCCCTCTCCCTTCTTCTCTGTAAAAAATCAATAAAATATAAAAAAAGAAAAAAAAAGGCTTCATTGGGTTGGTTCCAGGCAGGTTTTTTAAAGAATATGTTTTTGTTGATTTTATTTTTTAAATATATTTTTATTGATTTTAGGGGGAGAAGAAGGGAAGCGAGAGATAGATAGAAACATCAATGATGAGAGAGAATCATCGATCGGCTGCACCCTGCATGCCCCCCACTGGGGGACTGGGCCCGCAACCCTGGCATGTGCCCTTGACCGAAATCGAACCCGGGACCCTTCAGTCCACAGGCTGACGCTCTATCCACTGAGCCAAACTGGCCAGGGCTCTGACTTCACCTTCCTTTAAAACAGTGGTTCTCAACCTTCCTAATGCTGCGACCCTTTAATACAGTTCCTCATGTTGTGGTGACCCCCCAACCATAAAATTATGTTCGTTGCTACTTCATCACTGTAATGTTGCTACGGTTATGAATCATCATGTAAATATCTGATATGCAGGATGTCTTTTCATTGTTACAAATGGAACATAATGAAAGCATAGTGATTCATCACAAAAACAATATGTAATTATATATGTGTTTTCCGATGGTCTTAGGCGACCCCTGTGAAAGGGTCGTTTGATCCCCAAAGGGGTCGCGACCCACAGGTTGAGAACCGCTGCCTTAGGACAATTGGTGTTAATAAAAAGCAAGGGGTCTTGAGACAAGCAGAACTTGGTTCCTATAGCCAAGCTCCTCTGGCTCCCCAAAAGGCCTTCCAAAATTATGTTTCGTCTCTAGACTCTAATAATTTACAGCAGCCCCTTCTCCAGATTCCTGAACCCCTCTAGATGCTGGACAAGACCCCCGGCATTACTTTCCCCATCCAGGAAAAACAAGAGACTTTGGGTCCAGTTACATTAGCAATTCCTACGTTTCCCTCTTTTAATGTCAACTTGCCGGCCAGGGAGTTCCACTTTGAAAAACCTGTGATGTGCCCTAGCTGGTCAGTGGTTAGAGCGTCAGCCTGTGGACCAAAGGGCTCTCTCTCTTGGGTTCAATTTCTGGTCAAGGGCACGTCCCTCGATTGCAGGTTCCCCAGCCCTGGCAGGGGCATGTGTGTCTGTGTGAGGCAGCCCATTGAAATGCCTCGCGTAGCTACTCCTCTCTCTCCCGCTCCCCACTCCCTTCCACTGTCTCTGGAAATGAATGGGAGAAAAGTCCTCAGGTGAGGACGAAAACAGCAACAGCAAACGGTGACCTTCTGCCAAATGAGCCAAGTCTTTATTTCAAAGAGGAATTACTCACATGGCGGAAAGTTTGTTTCTCTGGTTATCTGTTTTTATTCATCTTCTTTGAGCTTTGCCCACGTGAAGCCGAGGACGGGTCTTCTTTTTCTCTGCTTTACCTTTATGTCTTAAGAAATCGGTGTCCCTGTGGTGCCTCGTGGAGGCTGGGGAGATCCCTTTCAGGAGGGTGTACAAGAAGTAGGCAGGGATGGGCAAGATGGTGAAGACAGTGAGCAGGGCGAGCAAGACTTTCCCCCACGGCGGATAATTATGGAGCTCTTCATTTGACTGTGGAGAAGAGGGAGGAAGGTTTAGAATGCCCAGGTTATCTGAAGTGAGATGCAGAAGGTGGGGGTAGGAGATGAACCAAGGCAAGAGACCAGATCACTGAATCCCCAGGGAATAAGATGATTGGGTCCCAGAGGCAAGAGTGGATTGAAAAGTCTGTCCCCATTCCCTGGGGGGGGGGGGGAGGAGCCAAGTGTGGGGTCCGGGGTCTGTGGAGGGAACTCACAATGCTTGAGTTCCAGGCCATGTAAGTGATCGGCCTCACATATAGATGAATCAGGATGATTACCAACAGGACCAGCAGCACAAATGGAGACACAAAGCACCATAGCCAACGAAAAATGGGGGAGATGGGGCGCCCCAATATGATAATCAAGTCTGCAAGGAACCTGGGAGGAAGGATCATCAGGCTTTAGAAGGGCCCTTCCGGCCTTACCCAGCTCTGGGGGAGGGGTCAGCCCAAACCCAGCCTCCGAAAGACCCTTTCACATTTCTTAGACCTTTCTGTTCATCTCCAAACTAGTCTTCTTACCTCTAAAATCCATCCCCTTTCAGGCTAATTTCTGTCCCAGCCCCCAGAATTAAAAATAATTTTTTTTCACCTTCAGGATGAAGCCAAGTTCCTAAATGTAGCTTCTTTAAGCCCATGTACCCTGCTATCTTTAGTAATGCGATACCTTCTTAGGCGCATTACATACGCAAATCAGGTTCCTTCTGCCTAGAATGCTCATCTCTTTCCCTTGATGAACTCCCCTCCATCTGTCCAGATACTGTTTAGGCATCCCCTCATTGCCTGACTCTCTGGTCCTCGATTGCTAACCACCTGTGTTTCTCCAGCACCCTGGGCTGCCTCGACCATAGGCTTACCACCTCCCCCAGGATCTACTTCTGTGTCTTCCTCTTTGGACTCTGAGAGAAGCAGCTAAATATAATTTATCCCAGTATCCGCAGGACTCACTATGAGACCTGCTTGGAACGTGGGAGGCCCTAAGTCATATTTGAGCGGGAATGAGTGTGTGGGCGAGTGGGCATGATGCCAAGAGCCACCGTCGCCCAGAAAGGCTACCACCCTTGGATGATGCGGTGCTTCTCAAAGGTTAGGGCGCATCGGAATCCCTTAGGGCAGCGGTTCTCAACCTGTGGGTCGTGACCCCTTTGGGGGTCAAATGACCCTTTCACACGGGTCGACTAAGACCATCAGAAAACACATATATAATTACATATTGTTTTTGTGATGAATCACTATGCTTTAGTTATGTTCAATGTGTAACAATGAAATCGGGGGTCACCACAGCATGAGGAACTGTATGAAAGGGTGGCGGCATTAGGAAGATTGAGAACCACTGCCTTAGGGTTTCTGTTAACATGCAGCTACCAGTCTGAAGTGGAGCCTGAGGGCCTGCATATCTAAGGAGCTTCCTCCATAGAGCACAAGGGAGAAGCAAGGGCTTACACGTTTCAGATGTCCAGACTACCCTGGTCAACAGTAGGGCTCAAGATCGCCTAGGTCCTGCTACAGACTGTTCACCGCTTTGCCACTGTACATCTATTTTCTCCCCAAACCAGCCCATATCTTTCTCCTTCCCACCCTCCTGGGAGCTGTCCATAGCCCTGGGATCAGAGCAGGAGGGGCCCAGGCTCCCCGAGGGTGCGTGGCAGGAGAGCCTGGGCTTGGGACATCACCTCCGGGCCCCATAGATCCAGGCCATGGACACATTCTCCAAGATGAGGATGAGGAAGAGGGGCAGAGAGGCCCAGTAGTCATCCAGCAGGTTCACATAGTAGCTGCCCGAAGGCTGCACAAAGAAGCAGCTGCCCAGGAACATGGCCACGCAGACACTCACTGGAGGGAAAAAAACCAGACTGGGATCAAGGTCAGAATTCAAGCTGGGCCGGAGGAGTCCTGGTGGGGTTAAGCTACACCACGGCCTGCCGCCTGCCCGCCGGTGAGAGTGAGGTCATAGGTCAGAGCACCTGTGAGCAGCGTTGTGTGTCTCCTAAGGCAAGAGAAGGTGTCCTGGAGAGGGGTGATGATGCCCTGCAGGATCCCTTGCATGGTGCTCAGCCCCATGGTCACCAGAAACACGAAGGTGATGATGGCCCAGAAGGTGGATCCAGAAAACACAGCGATGATTTCAGTAAATGCCACAAAGGCCACACCTGGCCCCTCCATAACCTGTAAAGTGAAAGGAAGGGGGGGGGCGCGATCAAAGAGCCCGTAGAGTCCTAACTGGGCTCCTGTCCCCGCCCCCAGGAAGTGATCTGTAGCACTCTTCGGTTAGTGACTTTATAACAGTGATTCCCAAAGTGGGCGTTACCGCCCCCTGGTGGGCGCTGCAGCGATCCAGGGGGGCGGTGATGGCCACAGGTGCATCTGTTTTAACTTTTTTTGTATTACCTTTCTATTCTGAGTTCAATAAATAGTTTCATAATTTCAAACTTCAATGTTTCTAATTTACACCTTTCTTTACTATATTTTACGAAAAAGGTAGAAACATTAATACATATATCTTTCTGTTTAATTGCTATTAAAATTTTAAAAAAATTAATTTCCAGGGAGCGCTGAGTAATATTTTTTCTGGAAAGGGGGCGGTAGGCCAAATAAGTTTGGGAACCACTGCATTATAAGAAGGACTTCCTCCTACAACAGCTGCTGGTCTAGCATCTCTCTGGTGTTGGCGCTCGGCAGGCTTGTACGAACTCTGGCACTTGCAGAGCTTACAACTGCCTTGTCACTAAAGGAAGCTGGTAACCTTGCTCGGTTGCCCAGTTTGCTGCTCAGAATTGCCTCCCTGGATTCTACGGCCCCTAAGGAGAGCTGGAGTTTCTAGTCCTCTGGGGGAGGTGAGGGGAACTCTAGGACTCCCCCCCCCCAACCCCCAACCCTCACCTACCTCCTTTAATTGCTCAGATAAGTCACAATTGGACAAGTAGGGTAGGGCCACGACTTTGGCTCCTTCAGGGAGGTTGCCAAACCACCTGGGGTAGGTGTAGCTCATATGCTGATACAGGCTCTCTGGGAGCCGGAGCTCAGGAGGCAGCACGCCCGCCGTGACCAGGTTCATCATTCTCTCAGCATTCCTGGGGGCAGGAGTGGGATCGTATAAAGTCAGTTGGGCCTTTAAGACAACTTCTCTCTTATTTTCTAGACGAGAAGGGAAATCGCTAGCTTGGTCTCGGATCTGTGGTTTTCCCGAGGGCAAGGATGATAGTCTGATTCACCAATGGCTATGTTTCCAGAACTCAACACAGGGGTTGGTGGAGAGGAGATGCTTTATAGAGAAATGTCTGATAAGCATTTTTTGAAATGAATGGCATAGGAGATGAAAATAGGGAATAGGCAGGGGACATATCTAATACTTTCAACAATTTTTTTAAAATATATTTTATTGATTTTTTACAGAGAGGAAGGGAGAGAGATAGAGAGTTAGAAACATCGATGAGAGAGAAACATCGATCAGTTGCCTCCTGCACATCTCCCACTAGGGATGTGCCCGAAACCCAGGTACATGGCCTTGACTGGAATTGAACCTGGGACCCTTCAGTCCACAGGCCAACGCTCTATCCACTGAGCCAAACCGGTTTTGGCTACTTTCAACAATTAAGAATTATTATTATTTTTTTAAATATATTTTATTGATTTTTCACAGAGAGGAAGGGAGAGAGATAGAGAGCTAGAAACATTGATGAGAGAGAAACATCGATCAGCTGCCTCTTGCACACCCCCTACTGGGGACGTGCCCGCAACCCAGGCACATGCCCTTGACCAGAATCGAACCCGGGACCCTTCAGTCCGCAGGCTGATGCTCTATCCACTGAGCCAAACCGGTTTCGGCAAGAATTATTTTTTAAAAAAGAAAATAGGAAGCCAAAACTGGTATGGCTCAGGGGTTAGAGCGTCAGCCTGCGGACTGAAGGGTCCCAGGTTCAATTCCGGTCAAGGGCATGTACCTGGGTTGCGGGCACATCCCCAGTGGGAGATGTGCAGGAGGCGACTGATCGATGTTTCGAACTCTCTATCTCTCTCCCTTCCTCTCTGTAAAAAAATCAATAAAATATATATATTAAAAAAAATAAAATAAAATAAAAAAGAAAATAGGAAATAGTCTATGGGGGTTCGTGCTGTGGCCATTTTTTTTTTTTTTTGTCTACTGGTTCAGTTGAAGATATCCCCTCATTTTCCCATGGCAGTCTCCAGTTAAGAATGGAGCAAACACACCTTTGAAAACATCCAAGTTTGGGGTTTTCTTCGTTTAGAAAGGCAGCTCGTAAAGAGAGAGATTTCCAATGTTTCTAAAGTTTAGGATGCTCAAATCTGAGGGACCCATGTTGACTGAGCCAACATCCCTGAGGGACAGGGGCCTAGACTAGAGTTCTACGAGCTATTTCTAAGACTTGGGTCTTTGTGACGCAATCCATACGAAATACTGGGCTCACTTCAGGTAACATTTCTCACTGTTCTCTGTGGCCAAGTAGCCCAGCGTGGCAAATACAAACAGCGTGGCAGTCAGTGACATGACCAGGTTGAGAAGAGCCACGGCAGAGGCATCCATGATGCAGTTGTTGGACCGAGGGACATATGAACTGATTGCAGTGAAGCTGCCAAAGCCGGAGCCCATGGACAAAAAGAGATGGTTCCCTGTCCGGCGCCACACGTCCACAGAGTACAGGGCTGGCACCTGGGGAGGAGAAGTGCCAGGTGAATTGGGATATAAAGGAGGGAGGACAGAAGACAAAAGAAGGGAATGAAAGGGGGATCTAGGAGGGCCTCTACCAGACTACACAGTCCCTGCTACCCCCACTGGGATAAGAGGGTTAACGGGTGAGGGACACCTCACCTGGGCAGCAAACAAACTCTTGATACCAAAGTCTGCTCCTTTCAGCATGAGACTCCGGATAAGGACACAGATGAAGATGATGTAGGAAAGGAATACTGAGACATACAGCATCTGGGTAGGAAGTATGATTCTTCAAAGAAAGTTCAGCAAAGGCAAAAGTTGGGATAGTAGGGCCAAACTATTGGGAACCAGAGGTCAGATGAGGAGAAATGAGAAGTTGGAATGGCTGGTTTGGCTCAGTGGCTAGAACATCAGCCCGCAGACGGAAGGGTCACGGGCTAGATTCCCAGTCAAGGGTACGTACCTTGGTTACAGGTTCAATGCCGGCCCTGGTCGGGGCAGGAGAGGGAGGCAACTAATCGATGTGTCTCTCTCACATTGATGTTTCTCTCTTTCTGTCTCTCCTCTCTCTCCCTCCCCTCCCACCCTCTCTAAAAATCAGTGGAAAAAATAGCCTATAAAAAAGCTGTGGGACATTTAAACAGTGGAATACTATGCAGCTGTAAAAAAGAGGGGTCTCTTACCCTTGGAGACAGCATGGAGGGACCTAGAGACTATTATGCTAAGTGAAATAAGCCAATCTGAGAAAGACAAATATCACATGATCTCACTTATTTATGGAATCAAAGAACAAAATGAATTGTCCCACAAAATAACACCCAAAGCAGGGAGAATGGGACAGACTGATATACCTCAATGTGGGGGTGGGAGGACAAGAAGAGACAAACCGAATAACTTATATGCATAGCCCATGGACACAGGCAATAGGGTGGTGAAGACCTGGGGGAGCGGGTAGGAGCTGGGCAAAGGCAGGTAGTGGCAGGGAAATGGGAGACATCTGTAATACTATCAACAATAAAAAACATATATTAAAAAATGATGTTCTTTTATTAACATGCTAGAGGCCCAGTGCACGAAATTCAGGCACAGGGGCGGGGCCCTCAGCCCGGCCTGCAACCTCTCCAATCCAGGACCCTTCGGGGGATATCCGACTGCCTGTTGAGGCCTGATCCCTGCGTCGGAAATCCCTCTCGCAATCCAGGACCACTGGCTCCTAACCGCTCACCTGCCTGCCGGCCTGGTCGCCCCTAACTGCCCTCCCATGCCAGCCTGGTCACCCCTAACTGCCTCTGCCTTGGCCCCCACCACTGTGGCTTTGTCCGGAAGGACATCCAGATGGATGTCTGGAAGACGTCAGTCTAATTAGCGTATTACCCTTTTATCAATATAGATATCTCTAAGCAAGAACATCTAATCTAATAAAAGACAAACATGCAAATTGACTGTACCTTCACTACACCTTAAGCCATGCCCACCAGCCAACCAGAGTGACTATATGCAAATTATCCCAACCAAGATGGCGGCCGGCAGCCACGGAGCTGGAGTGAGCAGGAGGCTTGGTTGCTCCAGTGATGGAGGAAGCCAAGCTTCCTGCCTGCCGTGGCCGGCTCTGAGCTCCACTCAAGGCAACAAAGTTTCAATTATAGAAGATAAATAAACCCCAGATACCTGCTTTCAGGTGGCCGTGGCCACA
>JAWPEG010000001.1:8970656-8995625 GCA_035771395.1 Myotis vivesi | reverse complement strand
CTCCATGGGGTGAGGGTCCCCACTGGGGGGAGCTTGACCAGCCTGCAAACAGCCATCAGCCCCTCACCCAGGCTGGCCAGGCACCCCAGTGGGAACCCCCACCCTGAAGGAGGTGTGACCAGCTGCAAACAGCCATCAGCCTCTCACCCAGGCTGGCTAGGCACCCCAGTGGGACCCTCACCCTGATCCAGGACACCCTTCAGGGCAAACCAGCCAGCCCTCACCCATGCACCAGGCCTCTATCCTATATAATAAAAGGGTAATATACAAACTGACCCTAACAGCAGAACGACTGGGAATGACTGGTCACTATGACACACACTGACCACCAGGGGGAAGATGCTCAATGCAGGAGCTTCCCCCTGGTGGTCAGTGCGCTCCCACAGGGGGAGCTCTGCTCAGCCACAAGCCAGGCTGATGGCTGCCAGTACAGCGGTGGTGGTGGGAGCCTCTCCTGCCTCCTCAGCAGCGCTAAGGATATCCGACTGCAGCTTAGGCCTGCTCCCCGCTGGCAAGTGGACATCCCCCGAGGGTTCCTGGGCTGCCAGAGGTATGTCTGATTGCCAGCTTAGGCCCAATCCCCCGAGGAGCGGGCCTAAGCCAGCAGGTGGTCATCCCCCGAGGGGTCCCAGACTGCGAGAGGGCACAGGCCGGGCTGAGGGACCCCTCCCAAGGGCACAAATTTTTGTGCACTGGGCCTCTAGTTTTAAATAAAAATTCAGGTTAAAAAATATATCCTCACTCCTCAGGTGAAAAATTTGTTAAAAGCCCAGCTGGTGTGGCTCAGTGGTTGAGCATAGACCTATGAACCAGGAGGTCACAGTTCAATTCCCGGTCAGGGCACATGCCCAGATTGTGGGCTTGATCCCCAGTAGGGGGTGTGCAGGAGGCATCCAATCAATGATTTTCTCTCATCATTGATGTTTCTCTCTCTCTCTCTCTCATCCTCTCCCTTCCTCTCTGAAATCAATAAAAATATATTTTTAAGAAAGAATTTGGGGCCTACAGGCATCAGGTTTGGAGAATAATAGGGGTCTCCGGTAGAAAGGAGTCCATCAGATGAGTAAGTTAGAGGGGAACTCACCTTCCCGGTGGACTTGAGCCCTTTGATCATACAGATGCAGATAATTAACCAGGTCGCAAGTAGAGAGGCAGAGAGATGCATGATTGGTAGCCCACCCAACTCGATTTCATCTGTGGTCTTCAGCACATGCCGGTACCAGAAGTATGTGGTAGATGTTGTCCGTGAACATTCGGGATCTGAGGTGAACTGGCCATGGAGGAAACTGCAAACCCAGGTTCCTCCCCTTCTTTTCCTCCACCCACTCCTTCCCATCCCATTTCATCTTCCATCTGCTTGTCCATCTATCTCAATGATCCTCTTCTTCCTTCATCCCGCCTTCCTCTTCTCAGCCCTCCCACTTGCCCTTTTCTTCCCTCCCTTCTCACCAAAACTGGAATTCTTCGTTAAGGGGCACAAGGACCACGGCAGGGGAGACTGGAAAGACTGAACCAAATAGTAGAGACTCCAAGCCATGAGCACACTATAGTACAAGCCCACGATGAAGCACACCTAGGGACCATGAAGAATTCTGGAGGCAGGGGAAGAAAGGCCAGCAGAAGGGAGGGAATGGGACAGAGGATTGGGGAACTGAAGGGACTTGACCCACTGAAATGAAATCAGGGGACCCATTCCAGGACAAGGGTTGGGATAAGGGTCAGTGTAAAGGGTCGGCCTGGGCAGCCCAGGGCTCCTCACCATGAAGCTGCTATACCCCACACCACCAAACCAGGGGCTCATGTTCTTCCACACACCAATGCTGCCCTGATGCATCCTCTGACCGACTGCTATCTCCATCACGAGGAGAGGAAATCCGACCAAAATCAGCATAAGGATATAGATGATGATAAAGCTCCCTGTGCAGGGGATTCAGGAGGGCTTTGAGGAACATCTGGTTTTTTAGTCCCTGGCCTTTTCTGGGAGTCCAGGAAAACATATTCCCTACCAGTGACCTCCCTCAGGGCCAAGGGCATCAGGCTTCAACTCTTTCCACATCCCTCACTGTCCCAGGTGTCCAGTCCCTTATCCCCCAGGTCCTAGAAGACCCAGATACCTAGTTTCTACTCCAACTCCTGACCCAGACCTCCAGCCCCACCTTATGAACCCAAGTATTCAAATATCCTGTGCTCACCCTCCCAAGGTTCTATGTATTCACATACTTGGCTCTTGCCCCATTCAGGATCCCAAATCCCCATCCCCTACCGATCCCAGAGACCCCAGAGAAGCCAGAACAAGCCTCTGGCTCCTTGACCCTTCATGGGTTCGAGACTCCTCCTCCCCAGGCTTACCACCTCCGTTGTGAAGACACAGATAAGGAAAGCGCCAGATGGTGCTCAGCCCAACAGAGTAGCCCACCTGGGCCATGAGGTACTCAACCTTATTGGCCCAGGATGGTCGGTCAGTGACGTATTCGTACTTTGGCTCATCTTTGTCTATGGCCTCCAGTGGTTTCTCGATTTCTTCATTAAACCAATCCATACCATGTTCTTCCCCATTCAATTCCTCAGTAGGCAACACCTTGGCATTTTCGGTTGGGGGAGCTGAGGTCGTAGCAATCACAGGCTTGGAATCTGAAGGTCCAGCAATCACGGGTTTGGAATCAGGAGAGCTAGACATCTGGGCATTCTCATCCTGGGACTCCATGTTTTCAATAACATTCATCATTCTGAGAAGGCTCTAGTTCCTGCTTCTGCAAGGATGGGACCTCCTTCCTTCTTGACCTTAAGGACATCAAGAACTTTAAATTTGAGCTGTATGAGTTGAGGAAAGACAAGACTAATCTTACAAAAACCCTGAGGCTTGCTTGGATGGCATGGCTTAATGATTGAGCATCAACCTATGAACCAAGAGGTCATGGTTTGATTCCCAGTCAGGACACATGCCCTGGTTGCGAGCTCAATCCCCAGTGTGGGGTGTGCAGGAGGCAGCTGATCAATGATTCTCTCCAATCATTGATGTTTCTCTCTCTCTCCTGCTCCCTTCCTCTCTGAAATCAATTTAAAAAGACATTTTTTCAAAAAGGGATTACAAGAGAGTACTGTGAACAATTGTACACCAAAAACAAAACAAAACCGTGGACAATCTAGATAAAATGGAAAACTTATAGAAACAGAAAATCTACCAAGACTAAATCACAAAGAAATAGCAAATCTGGCCCTGACTGGTTTGGCTCAGTGGATAGAGCGTCGGCCTGCGGACTCAAGGGTCCCAGGTTCGATTCCAGTCAAGGGCATGTACCTTGGTTGCAGGCACATACTCAGTAGGGAGTGTGCAGGAGGCAGCTGATCGATGTTTCTCTCTCATGGATGTTTCTAACTCTCTATCCCTCTCCCTTCCTCTCTATAAAATAAAAATCAATAAAATATATATAAAAAAAGTAAATTAGTGGTTGTCTTAGCCTGGGTTAAGGGGCTGGGGCAGTTGGAGTGATGGCTAAGAGGTGTGGGGTTTCTTTTTGGGATAATGAAAATGTATTAAAATGGACTGTGGTGCCCTAACTGGTTTGGCTCAGTGGATAGCAGGGGTAGGCAAACTTTTTGACTTGAGGGCCACAATGGGTTCTTAAACTGGATCGGAGGGCCGGAACAAAAGCATGGATGGAGTGTTTGTGTAAACTAATATAAATTCAAAGTAAACATCATTATATAAAAGGGTATGGTCTTTTTTTTTTTTTTTAGTTTTATTCATTTCAAACGGGCTGGATCTGGCCCGCGGGCCGTAGTTTGCCCACGGCTGGACTAGAGCGTCAACCTGCGGACTGAAAGGTCCCAGGTTCAATTCCGGTCAAGGGCATGTACCTTGGTTGCAGGCACATCCCCAGTAAGGGGTGTGCAGGAGGCAGCTGATTGATGTTTCTCTCCCATCGATGTCTCTAACTCTCTGTCCCTCTCCCTTCCTCTCTGTAAAAAATCAATAAAATATATATTTTTTAAAATGGACTGTGGTGGTGGGTGCACAACTCTGTGATAGATTAAAAACCATTGAAGTGTACACTTTAAATGGGTGAATTGTATGGGATGTGAATTATATCTCAATAAAGCTGTTAAAAAATAAAGCTACCAGGAAAAATCGAGGCTAACAAGAAAATCTGAGTATTGCCTGGGTATTTGATATTAGGATTACTCTTATTTATTTTAGGTGTGATACGTTTTGTCAGGTGTTCTTTTAAAGTGTTCTTATACTTCAGAGATTTGCTTCAAAGTAATGAGAGGCATGCTGTGGGGTGAGGAGAGATGAAACCGGGTTGGTCACCAGTAGGTCAACTGAAGATGGCTGATGAGTACAAAAGTAACTCATCGTTACGCTTTTGTATGTGTTTGAAGATTTTCCCAAATAAAAGGCCCAGAGGCCACAAGACATGAATCTTTGTCCGGCTCTCTCCCTCACTCTTGGTGTGAGCCTCTCTTTCTTCCGGGTCTCCTGATGGAAACTGAAGATGACATACCTGTACTTCATACCATTCTTGTGAGGCATAAAAGTGAAGAGATGTGCAAGGTACCCTACCGAGGGACGGGCCTTCCCTTTGTCTAACGAGGCCAGAAATGCCCGACAGCGGCCCAGAAGACAACCTGCTCCTGCTCAAGGTGCCAGAAACCGCACTTGATACAGTGAGGACCCCAGGCCTCTGCAGAGAAGAACCCATGATAGAAACCAGTCTCCCGCCGTGGGATAGTCCCAGTTGAAACAACCCTGCGAAGGACCTTCGACAAGCGGCCTGAGAAAGAGAAATCTAGAGGAGGAGGAGCTTCATTCCGCTCCCATCTCCCATCGGTTTACCCGGTGAGCCCCTACTTTTCAGTACCTCCCCCACAGGCTCTGCTCCCACAGCTGGAACTGAAGGTTGGGGGGGCAGAATGGAGGATGAACACCTGGGTTCCCAAAAGGAAGGCGCTTGGAAACTCAGGCTATTTGATCGTGAGAAGGTGACTGTGTCCTCTCCCCCAGTCCTCCCTTACCTGACTCAATAGCACGAGTCTTCAGGGGACAGGTCGTTTGGAAGGGGGCGGGGCCACAAGGTACGGGAGCCAATGGGCGGTGACGTGGAGCGGCACGCCGCCCGCAGCCCGCCCATCCTCGAGCTGGAGGAACGCGGTGAAACTGCTGAGGCCCGGAGACGTTGGGCATCTCTGCTCTTCCCACTCACCAGACCCACCCCCGGAGTTCCGCCCGCCAACGCATGGTTAGGGACGTCTGCTTTTTCTCCCTTTGTCACAGAAACGTATGCAGCCACAGTCTCCCTGTGGAAGCTGAGCAATCCGAAGTCCTGGAATTTCTTGAGCATTAAATTTTAAAGGAAACCTTCGATCTTGGGGAATCCCAACCACCTCTACCCACAAGCCCCGTTCCTCCTCCTCTTGGCGAACACCTCAGCTCCGTTGTGGACTCAAGCGCTCCTACAGGTTCCTTGAGACCCACTCAGTCTCCATCCCTAAGTGAATTCATCTGCTTTAGCCCCGTGGGAAAAGGGTAACTTACACTTACATATGGGACCCTGGTGGGCTCAGGATACCATGTGGTGGTTCCCAAACTGGTTGTTAGTTCACAGATCACTTCGTCTGTGTGAAGGACTTAGTCGTCAACAGTCATGAGAATCTATTTTCCCCCCTCATTCAAAGGTATTGATTTTAGAGAAAGAGGAAGGGCGAGGGGGAGAGAAATATTGATGTGAGAAACATGTATCTGTTGCCTCCCCGATGCACCCTGACCAGGAATCAAACCCTCGACCTTTCTGTGCATGGGACAACGCTCCAACCAACCGAGCCACACTGACCAGGGCAGTCTTGGAAACTCTAATTAAAATTTTAAACCTATGATAGGAGTACCATGTCCCATGAGCAAGCACATTAATATCCTTTCCATCTTTGCTGAAACCACCACATCCTGGGTTTTTCTTGGCTAAAGGCCAGTCCCTGGATAAAGGAAGTCAAGTAATCTAGCATCTGAATTTGCCACAGCAAGGAGAGGGCAGGAACTCAGGTCTGAATATTTAGCTCTCAAAAGGGTGGAAGTCTCCTGCGAGTAAGACTGAATGTCTGAGACATTTATAGAAAATAAAAACAGATCTGCTCACACCCTGTGCTTGGATTGATTTATTGATCAACAGCATTACTCCTCCAGCTCCGTATCAGTCAGATTCAGTTAGCATCACTGACAGTGTATGTGTACACACTGAAAGGGGCTGGGAAAAATGACAGTGGCAACCTGAGGGGTCTAGGAGGGGGGCCGCAAAGCCAGGTCCCAAGAGCCCCCAAAATAATGCTATATTCTCGGGGGAAAAAAGGAGTTCTGGGTCCCAGGCCATCACAATTGGTAGCTGATATTAAGAGTTGCCTGTTAGATCTGCTTTGAAGGATGTGAGATGTTAGGCCACATCAAGGAAGTTGGGATGTCACACCGCTGGTGGACCAGCAGTTTCCTTACCACCTTGTGGGGTTTCCTTCTTTTGGGCCTCGTTACTGAGACTTTGGGATTTGGAGGATCTGAGAGGTTCCTCCAAGCTTCTGGGTTTGAAGGGAATACCATGGGCAAAGCTGTATACGAAGTATATGAGGATGGGGAGGGCGACAATGAGGAAGATAAAAACCATTACAAGCAGCGTCCATGATGGGTATGGTCGAGGCACCTCTTTGGACTGTGGAGAGATGGGAAAGGGGTTCAGAAAATTGAAGCCCCCAGAAGAGGAAAGACTGTGGAAGGGAAGAGTGGGAGGGGAACCCGGGCAGAGGACTGAGTCTTCAGGGAGCAGAGAATGAGATGATAAGGTCCCTTTAGGTCAAGAGTGGATGGAAAGATCTGGCCCCCACTCCCTAGGAAGGTCGGGGGTCTGGAGAGGGAGGCTCACAGTGCTTGAGTCCCAGGCCACATAGGTGAAGGTCTTCAGAGACAGAAAAATCAGAATTACAGTGAACAGGACGAGCAGCACAAATGGACACACACAGCACCACAGGCAGTGAAAGATGGGATGGATGGGGCGGCTCCACAGAGGCCCCAGTTCTGCAAGGAACCTGGAAGAAAGGGCCAGGAGACTGTGGCAGGCCCAGTCGAGCCTTACCCTTCCTTGGGGGCCAAGGCCAGTCTGACCTTATTTAGCATCTTCTAAATATTCTACCTCACTTCAGCTCAGGCCTCCTCTTCTCTCTTCCTCCCAGCCCAAGAAAAAATGTCAACCATTCCTCTACTGCTCTAAAACCTTTCATGGGTACCCAAGGCCCTCAGGATAAAGGCCAAGTCTCTTTCATTCATCCCATAAACACGAGAGTGTTTATGATGTGCCAGGGACTATTCTAGGTGCTGGATATGCATAGTGAACAAACACAGGCCCCCAATAAAGTTAACATGCGACCCTCAGGGAACTTTTCTTAGTTTCTTCCAGCCCGTATATCCAGCCTCCTTCAGTGCATGTTCTCAAACTTAATCAATATACAGATGGGGTCCTTTGGCCTAGCCAGTGGTCGGCAAATGGCGGCTCGTGAGCCACATGCAGCTCTTTGGCCCCTTGAGTGTGGTTCTTCCGACTTCTGCGCATGGACCATGAAGTTTCAATCGCACTGTACATGCGTGCCCACACGTGGTATTTTGTGGAAGAGCCACACTCAAGGGGCCAAAGAACCGCATGTGGCTCGCGAGCCACAGTTTGCCGACCACTGGCCTAGACTATTCATTTGTCCAGACTCTGCTCAATTGTCCTCTCCTCCAAGATACCTCCTCTGACCTTCCAGGCACCCCTACAGTGCTGCCAGCACCTCTCCTCTAGACTTACCACCTTGTACCGCGATTGTCTGCTTGTATATGTCTTCCTCTTTGGACTCTGCGCTCTTTAAGAGGAGGAGCTAATTCTAAGTCATTTATATCCAAGTACTACAAGGCTTTCTCAAAACAGAGAAAAGTCTCAAGAAATATTTGTGGCCGAAACCGGTTTGGCTCAGTGGATAGAGCATCCGCCTGCGGACTGAAAGGTCCCAGGTTCGATTCCGGTCAAGGGCATGTACCTGGGTTGCGGGCACATCCCCAGTAGATGTGCAGGAGACAGCTGATCGATGTTTCTGACTCTCTATCTCTCTCCCTTCCTCTCTGTAAAAAATCAATAAAATATATTTTTTTAAAAAAGAAATATTTGTGGAGTAAATAAATGTGAATAAACTGACTGCAAGAACTACTGTCACCTGAAAATACTGCCATCTGAGCCTTCTGCCCTTGAATTATACCACTTGGATGTCCACATACCAGCCTGGTAAAAAGCTGGGCTCAGGAGTCCCCTGTGTGTGACTTGGATTCTCCCACTCTCCCATTCCACAGTTACAGTTGCTAATTTCCAGCCCCTGATTAGTTTGTTCTCTCTCCTGGTCGTTCTTCCTTGAAGAATTAGACCACATCTCTCAATCCATCCCTCTAACACCCTAGCCTAAGCCATTGTTAGCTCCCATTTAAAATATTACAGTAACTCACTACTGTTCTCCTTGCTTCACTTTTGACTCCTCATAGTCTATTCTCCACACAGCAATTATAGGCATCTTCTTTTTTTAATATATTTGTATTGATTTCAGAGAGGAAGGGAGAGGGAGAGAAAGGTAGAAACATCAATGATGAGAATCATTGATTAGCTGCCTTCTGTAATGTCCCCCACTGGGGATCAAGCCTGCAACCCAGGCAGGTGCCCTGACCAGTGACCTCCTGGTTCATAGGTCAATGCTGAACCACTGAACCACACCAGCCGGGGTATAGGTATCTTTTTTTTTTTTTTTTAAATAAATCTGGCCCTGGCCACAGGGTCACAGGTTCCATTCCCAATCAATGCATGTACCTCGGCTGCAGGTTCTCCGGTCCTTGTGGGAGTGCTTACGGGAGCGAGCCAATCAATGTTTCTTTCCTCTCTCTCTCTCCACCCACTCCTCCCTCCCTTCTACTCTCTCTGGAAATCAATGGAAAAAGTATCCTCCGGTGAGGATTAAAAATTGTTTTAATCTGATTATGTCATTCCCTTACTCAAAACCTTCTAGTGCCTCTTCTATCATCCTATACAATAAAAGAGTAACATGCAAATTGACTGAACGGTGGAATGACCGGTCGCTATGACCCACACTGACCACCAGTGGGCAGATGCTCAATGCAGGAGCTGCTCCCTGGTCAGTGCGCTCCCATACGGGGAGCACTGCTCAGCCAGAAGCCGGGCTCATGGCTGGCAAGCCCAGTGGCAGTGGCGGGAGCCTCTCCCACCTCCACTGTAGGTGAGTGGTAAGGAGTGAAGGGTCCCAGACTGTGAGAGCCCCAGATTGTGAGAAGGACTTCTGACTGCCAGGTTAGGCCCGATCCCCCTAAACCAGCAGGCGGACATCCCCCGAGAGGTCCCGGACTGCAAGAGGGTGTAGGGCAGGCTGAGGGAACACCCCCACCCAGTGCGTGAATCTCGTGCACCGGGCCTCTAGTTCTGCATAAAAAGCCAAGTCCCACTATGGCTTTGAAGGTGCTACACAATGTCTCACTAACTCTCTGGCCACATATCCTAACACTAGAGGACTGGTGGAGTCCCTTGGCCTGGCCTATGAGGATCGGGCTGAAACCAACTCTCTGACATTCCCCAAGGGATCCCGGATTGTGAGAGGGAACAGGCCAGGCCAAGGGACCCCATCAGTACAGGACTGGGGCCTGGGAGGGACCATAGGAGGGCTCCAGGGTGTGTCCAGCTTGTCTCATCCAGTCCCAATTGGCCAGATCCCAGCAGCAAGCCAACCTACTGGTCAGACCATCTGCCCCCTGGTGACTAGAGGGCATCATAGCGACTGGTCAAATGGTCAAACGAACGGTCAGACTCTTCCCATATTAGGCTTTTAGTATACAGGATTCTATTCCGACCTCTCTGATCGCCTCGATCCTTAAAGCTTTCAGGCATAATGCTTCTCTTACCATGGTACCTACTGCTCCCTCTACTTGGAACACACTTTCTCAGAATTCTGACTGACTCCTTCATTCAGGAGTCTGTTCAAATGTCTCCTTATCAGAGAGGTCTTCCTTGCAATCCTACCTCAATTAACACCCATACAAACTCACACTCTTGATCATTTTACCTTACTCTATGATTTTTCTCCTGTCAATTATTACCAACTAACATTTTGTTGTTGTTCATTTGGTAACTATCTGCACCACTAGAATGTAAACTCCCTGAGGACAAGTATGATTGCTTTGATACTGTATCTGGTGACTAAAAAAGTGCCTGGCACATATTAAGTACTTAATAAATATGATCAATAAATGAGTGAATTAAAAGGTTTTGCAGAAGGCCCTGAAGTTGAGGGTCCCTAATGTTGCTCTAGTTGAGTGAGAATGGAGGCAAAAAGAAAGGGGTCAGCCCCGCCAGTGTTGCTCAGTGGTTGAGCATCAACCCATGAACCAGGAGGTCACAGCACATGCCCAGGTTGTGGGCTTGATCCCCAGTCGGGGGCATGCAGGAGGCAGCCAATCAATGATTCTCTCTCATCATTAATGATTCTCTCCCTCTCCTTTCCTCTCTGAAATCAATAAAAATATAGAGCCGAAACCGGTTTGGCTCAGTGGATAGAGCGTCAGCCTGTGGACTGAAAAGTCCCAGGTTCGATTCCGGTCAAGGGCATGTACCTGGGTTGCGGGCACATCCCCAGTGGGGGATGTGCGGGAGGCAACTGATGGATGTTTCTCTCCCATCGATGTTTCTAACTATCTATCTCTCTCCCTTCCTCTCTGTAAAAAATCAATAAAATATATTTAAAAAAATAAAATAAAATAAAAAATAAAAAATAAAAAAAAATATAGAGGGAGGGAGGGAGGGAGGGAGGGAGGGAGGGGGAGGAAGGAAGGAAGGAAGGAAGGAAGGAAGGAAGGAAGGAAGGAAGGAAGTCACCCTTCCCTTAGCCCCAAGTGATCACCTCCTGGACCCATAGGCCCAGCTCACAGCCATGTTTTCAGATATGACGATGACGATGATGGGGAGGACCATCCAGTAATCACTCAGCAGTTTGATGTAATAGACGCCTGCAGGTTGAATGAAGAAGATGCCACACAGGAACATGAGTCCAAAGAGAACCACTGGAGGAAACATTGAACTTGGATCAAGGTCAGAGGTCTGGCTGGCGGCGGGGGGTCGGGGGGAGGGTTAAGCAGAAGTTATTACCAGGGCTGGATTAGAGTCTCAGTGCAACCAGGGTCATTGGTGGGAGTAGGGCCATAGGTCAGAGTACCTGTCAATAGCTTTTCATGTTTCTGGCAAAAAGGAAAGGTGTCCTGGAGTGGAGTCATGACACCTTGCAGGAGCCCTATCATGAAACCCATCTCCAGGAGCAGCAACAGCAGGAAGAAGAGGATGGACCAGAACACAGACCCAGAAATGAATGACATGGCTTCAATGAAGGCCAGGAATGCAAAGCTTAGGCCCTCCTTAACCTGTTAAGGGGAGAAAAGGCAGGAGTGAAAGTGTCCTTGAACTTAAGCACAATACAGATCCAGATACGTTCTACCTTCCCTGGAAAAGTTCCCCAAAGTCTCGGGTCACTGAAAAACTCGGATCTCCACGCTGACCCTCTGACAAGGAAAACCCATCCGCCCAGCATTATCCAGGGGAGGGCATTCTGCAAGCTCTATTTCTCTGCATTATCAGGGCTGCAGGTTATCCTGGCGTCTCTGGGATTTTTTTTTTCTGGTGCTAATAAAAGATGAGATTTCTGTTTTACAGAAGGCATTAAGGAACTCTCCGCCCAGTGCACCTAGTTTTACTGACCTTCAAAAACTGCTTCTCTAAGTTGCACTCAGTAATGTGGGAGAGGACCAGGTTCTTGATGGGCTGGGAAAGACTGTTGAGCCAGGAGGTGAAGATGATGTCTGGATCATCTGGTATGTTTAGAGGGGGCAGGGCCTCAGGAGGCAGTTTCCCCTGGACTACCAGCTTCAAAAGCAATTCAGCATTCCTAGGGATAAGAAGTTGAATCTCATAGAACCATCTGGCTCCTTAACTTCCAGAGAAGAAAGGACATCTTGAGCCTAGCATTACTGATCTGAATAAGGTACAGCCTGGGAGAAAACTGAAAAGGCACCCACCTTCAGGGTCATGAACTCATGCGAACCAGAAGTCTTTCCTATAATCTGCTGGGGACTCCTGGGTCCCTCCTCTAGTGATGAAGTCTCCTATTCATCCTCACCTCTGCCCTTCCTCCCGTTTTAGACTAGTAGGCAAAAGTCAACCTTCTAAGCTTTGCATACTGAATATCAGGAAGTACCATGTACTTAGATGACAGTGCATAGCTCATGGAGTTGAGCTATGAGAAACTTCATGGTCTTTTTCATCTGAGCTCTGCTGGCCTCTCTCACCTTCTCTTTCCCCCACGACCCTCTGCACATTTTATGCTGTGGTCAGATTTAACTACTTACAGTTTCAGGGCCTGCCATAGCCTCTCATTCCCAAGACCAGCCCCACCCCCGCCACCATTCTTCACTTGGTTAATTCCTACAAATCCTTAAAAATCAGCTCATTGCTGCAACGGAAGGCTTGCGTGGGCTTACTGATAAGAGCAAAATGCAAGCTGCAGGAAAATAAGTATAGTTTGATCAAATTTTATCAACTAAAATACTGTATGTTCTTCTGGTGGTTACTTGCACAGGTTAGGATCCCTAGGGACAAATTCAGCTTAGGTTTGCCTCCTCTAGAAGTCCTTCCCTGACTAGCCTGGGCATAGTTCATGGCTTTGTCTTCTGTCTTCCCATCACTCCTGCTACCAGTTATCATGACTTTGTGACTGTGATTAAGTATCGAAATCCCTTCCCTCCGTCCCTCCAAAACTGAAAACACAACGAAGGCAAGGACTGTGGTCTGAGCCACCTGCCCAACGATGTACAGCACCCAGAGTACTTTCTAAATGCCTGAGGGATAGTTTTGATTCATGCCCACAGACTAGAACAGGCTGAGAAGACAATACAGGCTCTAGTCCTGAGCGTCCTGGTGGGGCTTAAGTATGACAGATTGACTGACACCCCTAAATTCGGGAGTTGCCAGTAAAGAATGACGGCATTCGGGAGCAGAAGGGTGTTCTGAAGGGTGTGGTCTTAGAGGCTGTCTGAGACTAGAGTAACCTTGACTGCTTGCCACTTTTCGAATTTCTCTGTTGAGATACACTGAGGGAGCAATTGGCAATCTCTGACGTGGAAGATTTCCAGGGCTAGAAAGGGGCTCTGAGAAGGACAACATGTGAGGGGGATTCTCTTGTCTCTGTTTTTCATTCTAGGAGAGAGCAGAGGCTTGCAAGTGCGCCTGTGTGAAGGCGGGTCTTTGCAGCAGCACCTGTAAGATTAGGGTCTCTGGGTTTTGTAGTTCCCTAAGGCTGACACTCTCAACTAAGGGGCTGGCCTTACTTCTCAATGCAGCTGTGTATGAGGACAGTGGCCCAGAAGCCCAGCACACTGAGGATAAAAGTCATGGCAAGTATCGAGAAGCCCAGGTTGATGAAAGCCACAACGAACGCATCACTGAGACAGTTGTTGGGCTGGTCCATGTACGAGGAGTAAATGACAACGGGGCCAAAGCCGAGACCTAAGGCAAACAAGACTTGGATCCCTGCTTGGATCCACGCAGTTATGCTGTACATAGCCGATACCTATAGGGGAAAAGAGAAGAATAAGGAGAGATGTCAAAGAGGAGGAGAACCTTAACAAAATGCAGGGGCTACAAAGGGAGGCCGTGGGGAAAGGACACTAAGAGCAGACAACAGGTGTTCTCTAAGGTCTGAGAGGGGAGTGAAGAAGATATACCTTCATAACCGTCAAACGCTGAAGCCCGTATCGTGCCCCAGTCAGCAGTACACTCCGGATGAGTAAAGAGATTGTGATGATACCAGCCAATGGTACCAAGACACATAATACCTGAATTCAGGGGAGGGCATATCAGCAACCATGTACCAGTGGCGGGGGGGGAGGGGGGGGAGGGTCAATCAACAGTCAGCAGGGATAAAACATTCTGAGCCAGAAATGAGGAGTTAGAAGATAGCTTTCAGTAGGGTTCAGGGGCCAAGTGGGAGTGAAAGGCCAGAGGGAGTGGGAAATCAGAAGATCAATGAGTAAGGAATGTTAGGCGAGGGCTAAAGTATCTGAGACTGTTACCGGATCCCAAAGTGGAGACTCACCTTCCCGGTGGACTTGATCCCATTAATCATGAAAATGCCAACAAGACACCAAGCCATCAAAAGGGGCAGGAGCAGAGAGATGACTGGTGGCCCATGCTCCTCAATGCTGTCTGAGGCCTTCAAGGTCAGCCGGTACCAGAAGTACATGGAGGGTGTTGTCCGTGCACATTCAGGATCTGTGGGTATCTGGCTTTGGACTCCCTTGCTAGACAGGGTGACCGTTCCCCTCTTCATTCCCCCACACCCCCTTCCTCGCATTTCTTCTTTCTTCCTACTACCTGCCTCTTCTTTATCCCTCCTCACTCCTTTCTCCTCTTCCAAATTCCCTTCCACCTCTCTGTGTCCCCTTTCTCTTTCTCTTTCTCTTTCTCACTTCCTCCTCACCGAAGCCACTGGAGTTCTTCAGGAGAGGACAGCGCTCCCACGGAACGGAAAACTGGAAGGACTGGCCCAGATAGAAGAGGATCCAGCCATTGGCCACATTCAAGTACAAGGCGGTGATGAAGCACACCTGTGGGGCCAGGAAGGCGGTGGCTGGGGAGGAAAAGTGGGGACGGGAAAAAGGGAGGGATTTGACAGAGGATTGAAGAACCGAAGAGACTTGACCCATGGAAGTGAAATCAGGGGACTCATTCCAGGACAAGGGTAGGGATGGGGGTGGGATGTAAAGGGTCGGCCTGGGCAGCCAGGGCTTCTCACCATTAAGCTGCTATACCCCACACTACCAAACCAGGGGCCCATGACAGTCCATGCACAAATGCTGCACTGGCGCATCCTCCGACCAACTGCCATCTCCAGGAAGAGGAGAGGAATCCCCATCAAGAACAGCAAGAAGATGTAGATGATGAAAAAACTCCCTGTGCAGGGGATTTAAGGAAGGGCTCTGAGAATCATCTGGCTTTTCAGCGTTTGGATTTCTTTGGGAGTCCAGAAAAAGACATTCCCTACCAGTGATCTCCCTCAGGGCCACAGGCATCAAGATGTAACTATTTCCACATCTCTTAAAGTCCCAGATGTCCAGCCCCTGGCCCCCCAATTCCTGGAAGACTCAGATACATAGGTTCCACCCCAACCCTGATACAGGCTTCTAGCCCCACCATGATGTTCGGATATCCTGCACCTCTACCCCTCTCACCACCCTCCGTGTTCAGACAGCTGGCTCCTCTCCTGCTCAGAGTACCAAGTCTCCAGCCTCTACAGATCCCAGAGACCTTGAAGTTTGAGGCCTGGCTAAGTCTCTGTCTTGCTAACCCTTTGTGGTCCCATGATTCCTGGTCCCCAGACTTACAACCGCCATTGTGAAGCCACAGGTGGGGAAAACGCCAAAGATTGAGTGGCCTCAAGGAGAAGCCCACCAGGGCGAAGATGTACTCAGCCTTGTTGGCCCAGAGTGGACGGGTGGAGACGACCTCACTCTTTTTCTTCTCTGATACCTCCACCTTCTTAAGTGAGGGTCTCTGTTTCACCAGGGCATCTTCCAGCTCAAATATAGAGGCTTGCCTAAATTGGCTGCTCCTCCTTTTCTCAGCTTCAAAAGCCTGAGTCTCCCAGGCCTCAGCCTCTGCAATTCGGGACGCCAAACTCTGCTTCTCGTAGGGCACCGAAAGCCTGCTCTCTGCGCCCTTGCTTTGCTGAGTGTGGGTACTTGGGGAGCCCTCTACAACGGCTGGATCAGTAGATGAGACTTTCGCCTGTAAAGACTGGGCCTTTGTCTTCACTTCAGGCAGACTCTCCGGAGCAGCTTCCACTTTTCCAAGGGAGGGTCTGCCTTCCTGAGCAGACCTGAAGGACACCAAAAACTAGATTTTAGATTTTGAGTTTCAAAATAATCTTCCACACCTCCTTAAAGAAAACCTTTTATTTATTTTAAAGTATATTTTATTGGTTTTTTACAGAGAGGAAGGGAGAGAGATAGAAAGTTAGAAACATCGATCAGCTGCCTCCTGCACATCTCCTACTGGGGATGTGCCCGCAACCCAGGTACATGCCCTTGACCGGAATCGAACCTGGGACCTTTCAGTCCGCAGGCCGACACTCTATCCACCGAGCCAAACCGGTTTCGGCAAAGAAAACATTTTATTTCTGTCCCTACCACCACTGAAATTCAAAGCACAAATCATTCTCTTACGTAAGTTTTACTTTTTAGAAACGCTTTGGTGCACGGGTTAAGAGATAGGAAAGCTAACAATAGTCAGGAATCTCGTTCAAGAAGTTTCTGAAAACACTGACGTGTACTCCCGACAGAGGGAGGTGCCATTTTTAGTTGGCCTTTGAATCAAATAAACTAATTTAACACTAAATCTGTCTTGTAACCGTAGGAAACTTGTTTTCCCTCTCTGAGCTTTCTCATCAGTAAAACAGCCAGGTCTCTGTTCAAATATCACCTCACCAGAGTGCCTTCCCTGCCCACCTATCTAAAAGAGTAGCCTTGCCGGAACCGGTTTGGCTCAGTGGATAGAGCGTCGGCCTGCGGACTGAAAGGTCCCGGGTTCGATTCCGGTCAAGGGCATGTACCTGGGTTGCAGGCACATGCCCAGTAGGAGATGTGCAGGAGGCAGCTGATTGATGTTTCTCTCTCATCGATGTTTCTAACTCTCTATCTCTCTCCCTTCCTCTCTGTAAAAAAATCAATAAAATATATTAAAAATAAATAAATAAATAAATAAATAAATAAATAAAAGAGCAGCCTACCTATCCACCACGCTCTCCGTCCTACCCACTTTTATTTTTCTTCATAGCATTTCTCACTTCCTGATGTGATTAACTCTTGACTGTTAGTCTAGTTATTGTCCATTTCCCCTCTCCTCCCCAACTGCTCTACCCCCAGCAAGAGGATGGTGCTCTACCTCATATTTGGAGCCAGTCTCCTCTCTGCTCTCTGTGCTTCTACCACTCTGACCTTTCCTTGGTTCCTCAAATACTCTACAAGAGAACGGGCCGGGAGCGTGCTGAAAAAGAAAAAAGAACAGGATGCAATGGGTTCACTGATCAAAGTCTAATAAATATTTAAAGAAGAAATTATACAAATTCTCTACAATCTCTTTCAGAGGACAGAAGCAGAGGGAGTACTTTCTAACTCGTTCAACAAGACCAGCATTACCCCAATAGCAAAAACATTACAGAAAACTGCTGACCAATATCTCTCATTAACAGAGATATAAAAATCCTAAACAAAATATTAGCAAATCTAATCAACAATGTATATAAAGAATTATATACCATTATCAAGTGGGATTTATCCCAAGTATGCAAGATTGGTTCAACATTCAAAAATCAATTAATGTAATCCATCACATCAATGAGCTAAAAAAGAAAAATCAGCCCAGCCAGTGTGGCTCAGTAGTTGAGCGTCAATTTATAGACCAGGAGGTCACAGTTCAATTCTTGGTCAGGGCACATGCCCAGATTGCAGGCTCAATTCCCAGTGTGGGGCGTGTGGGAGGCAGCTGATCCATGATGTTTCTCTCTCATCGATGTTTCTATCTCTCTTTCCCTTTCCCTTCCTCTCTCTCTCAAAAAAAAAAAAAAATCAATAAAAAACACCTCAAAGTTCCACTAAATAAACATTTAAGCCGTAACCGGTTTGGCTCAGTGGATAGAGCGTCGGCCTGTGGACTGAAACGTCCCAGGTTCGATTCTGGTCAAGGGCATGTACCTTGGTTGCAGGCACATCCCCAGTAGGGAGTGTGCAGGAGGCAGCTGATCGATGTTTCTCTCTCATCGATGTTTCTGACTCTCTATCCCTCTCCCTTCCTCTCTGTAAAAAATCAATAAAATATATTGTAAAAAAAATTTAAAAAATATATACGTATATATAATCAAATTAATGAACTGTAGAATATCCAAACAAAAGAAGACTGTACATATGTAAAGAAAACAAAAGCACTACAACTACTTTCAACATCATAAATTAATCTCACAAGGTTGAGAAAAAGAAGCATGACACAGCCCTGCCAGTTTGGCTTAGTTGGTTGGGAGTCGTCCTGTGCACCAAAAGGTTAGTGGTTCAATTCCCAGTCTGGAGACCGCCAATCAATGTTCGCTCTCACATCAATGTTTCTCTCTCCCTCTCCCTTCCACTCTCTCTAAAAATCAATTAAAAATCTTTCAAAAAGAAAAAGAAGCATGACATAAAATATTCAACAGAATGACTTCCTATTTCTAAGTTAAAAATGAAGCAAAATTATATAGTTTAGGGATGCATATATACATGATAAAAGTATAAAGTGAATGATTATCACAAAAGTCAGATTAAAAGGTACCTTTAAAAGGAAAGAAAGGATACTGTAGGGCAGTGGTTCTCAACCTTCTGGCCCTTTCAATACAGTTCCTCATGCTGTGACCCAACCATAAAATTATTTTCGTTGCTACTTCATAACTGTAATGTTGCTACTGTCATGAATCCTAATGTAAATAGCTGATATGCAGGATGGTCTTAGGCGACCCCTGTGAAAGGGTCATTCGACCGCCAAAGGGGTTGTGACCCACACACAGGTCGAGAACCGCTGCTGTGGGGGAAGATGGGGTACTGATTGAGAGCTGATAATGGGAAATATTTTTGAGTCATGGAAATGTACTATTTATCTGGGTGTCAGTTACACATATATAAACTTTATAATTAATCATTTGAAACTCTGCTTACATGTTCCATGCACCTTTGTGGATGTATATTCTATTTCATGATTGAGAATGTTTAAAAAAATATACAAAGAAAAATGGCCAGCCCGGTCGGCATGGCTCAGTGGTTGAGCATCAACCTATGAACCAGGAAGTCACAGTTCCATTCCCGGTCAGGGCACATGCCCAGGTTGGGAGCGCCATCCCCAGTGTGGATCGTTCAGGAGGCAGCTGATCAGTGATTCTCTCTCATCATTGATGTTTCCTTTCTCTCTCTCTCCCTCTCCCTTCCTCTCTGAAATCAACAAAACATATGTATATTTTTTTAAATTGTATTCCACCGAGACTGGTTTGGCTCAGTGGATACAGCGTCGGCCTGCGGACTGAAAGGTCCCAGGTTCGATTCCGGTCAAGGGCATGTACCTGGGTTGCGGGCACCTCCCCAGTGGGAGATGTGCAGGAGGCAGCTGATCGATGTTTCTCTCTCATCGATGTTTGTAGCTCTCTGTCTCTCTCCTTTCCTCTCTGTAAAATATCAATGAAATATAAAAAAAAAAAATCGTATTCCTGCCCTAACTGGTTTGGCTCAGTGGATAGAGCCTTGGCCTGCGGACTGAAGAGTCCTGGGTTCGATTTTGGTCAAGGGCATGTGCCTGGGTTGCGGGCACATCCCCAGTAGATGTGCAGGAGGCAGCTGGTCGATGTTTCTCTCTCATCGATGTTTCTCTCTATCCCTCTTTCTGTAAAAAATCAATAAATATATATATATATATATATATATATATATATTTTTTTAAATCGTATTCCTTAAAACAGTTTGGGGGTGGGGGGTGGTAAACTGGTAATATGGTTTTTCAGGGCAGAACCGCGTTTTGGCAAATGGAGATTCTGCGAACGGGCCACCGTGACACCTATAAACCCCCTGGTTTCCCGCAGACCCTTCTGGGCGCTGGAGAGGTCGGGGCGCGGCCCAACCCGGAGACTCCACACTGTGTCCCCGCCGCCACCGCTCCCCCGGCCCGCGCCCTCGGGGCAGTGCTCGGTCTCCCCGAAATGCCCGTTTGCCTCGGGAGAGGAAAGGAAGGAGCTGCCGTCCGGGTTCCTCAGGCACAGGAAGTGGCTGTTGGTCCCTGACAGGCCTGTGGCGGGGTGGGACCCGGTGTCCGCTGTCCCCGAACTTGAAGCCCTGGGTTTCACCCCTGGGCACGGCGTCATGGCCGAGGCCTGTGAAGGCCGGGCCTTGGCGTCGCTCACAGTCAGATTCGATGAGCACAGGGGCTACGCCAGCTTTCCGCGCTCCGAGGGAGGAAAAAGGAGGCACCTCTGCGGCCTCTCTGATCCCTCAGTTCCGCAGACGCGGGGGCGGACAGGAGGCCCGGCCTGTTACACCCCCGCGGGGTGGCGCCCGGCCCCACACCCCCCAAATCTAGGAGCGTTTCCGGGGCTCCCGAGGGCGGGCCAAGTCGTCCTCACCCTGGCCTGGCGGCCTGGCCTCTCCGGTCCCGTCAGTTAGGCGACAACGAGGGTCAATCAAGAAGCTTCCACTGAGAAGTCTAGTGACGCTCTCGGGCCCCTTTAGGCCTCGAGGCCGGCTCGCTCCACACACCTGGGTTCCTCTGCGCATGCGCCACGCTCTTCCCGCCCCTCCTCTCCGAGACTCCCACGTGACTAGCAGCCAATGCTGCCCCCCTCGTCCTTTTCAGCTCCCGCCCTCAGTCCACGCATGCGCATGTGCTTCTCTTGCTTATGAGCCGTGGTGATGTGCACGCACACACACAGAATGGAGTATTATTCAGCCATAAAAAAGAAGGAAATCCTACCATTTGCGACATGGATGGAACTGGAAGGCGTTGTACCAGGTGCAATTAGACAGAAAAAGACTAGCCAGTGGTTAGAACGGCAGCCGCGCCCCAAGGGTCACAGGTTCAATTCCCTGTCAGGGGCAGATGCCTGGGTTGTGGGTTCTGGGAGGTAGGCAACCAGTCTGTGTTGTGTGTGTGTGTGTGTGTGTGTGTGTGTGTCTCCCTCCCTTGACTCCCTCTGAAAAACAGTGGAAAAAATATCCTCAGGTGAGGATTAATAAATAAATTTTAAAAAGAGGGAAAAAAGTCATTTATACGTGAACAATTTTTTTTAATTTTTAATAATAATCATAGTAACAGAGTAGAATGGTGGTTGCCAGGGGCTGGAAATGGGGAGATGTAAGTGAAAGGATATAAACTTTCAGTTAAGAAGAATAAATTCTAAGGATCTGATTTATATCATGGTGCTTATACTTAACTAGAGGCCTGATGCATGAAATCTGTGCAAGAGGCTCGGCCCTCGAATCCCTGGCTTCATCCGGAAGGACATCCAGAAGGTCATTCAGCTGTCCAGCCTAATTTGCATATCATGCTTTTATTATTATAGGTAGTACAGTATTATATACTGGAAAGTTGCTAAAAGTAGATCTTTTTTAAAAATATATATATATATTTCTTTATTGATTTCAGAGAGGAAGGGAGAAGGAGAGATAGAAACACCAATGATGAGAGAGAACCATTGATCGACTGCCTCCTGCATACCCCCTACTGGGGATTGAGCCCCAACCCAGGCATGTGCCCTCGGCTGGAATCAAACCTGGGACCCTTCAGTCCGCAGGCTGACGCTCTATCCACTGAGCCAAGCCGGCTAGGGCAAAAAGTAGATCTTCAGTGTTCTCACCAGACATACAAACTATATGAGATGGTGAACCTGTTAATTATTTTAAGTTTGGTAATCATTCCACGATGCGTATGTTTATCAAATCATCATGTTGTACACTTTATATAATTACATTTGTCAGTTATTCCCCTTGAGGAGGGGAAGCCCAGCATTAAAAATCAACATACTGCCAATATGAATTGATTTTTTATAAGAAAATAAATTGCATTTCAAGCCTTAAAAAAAAAAAGGATAGCAGGTTAGATCTCTCAGAAGAGAGAAAGGGTGCAGTATTCTAAGAGGGGCTGGTTTCCCAGGGCTTGGGTGGATGTCATGATGGTAGGAACATCCCTAGTTTACGTTGGAAATGTGAGGACTTAGGATTTGTCAGGATCGGGAGCCTGTGGGGTGTCAGGGGAGACTTCAGAGGCTGCTAAGCATGCAGCTCAAGCCGAGAGAGATCGGGTGCTGCAAACCTGAATCCAAATGCCAAGGTCCCAGGCTCAACCCTGGCTCCTCTGGGGCCTCCTCCTCTAGGGGCCCCGCTGCAGAGGCAGGAAGTACTGTCTGAGGCTCAGCTTCCGCTCTGGGTGTTTGGCACTGCCCAGCCACCTCTCTCACTCCCACGGACCTTCCCCGATGGGGCCCGAAACACTTTCACTTCCCTCAGGTGCCCAGCCTCTGCCCCAGCACAGGGGTGCACCTGGTCTACCCTTGTTGCCAAAACAGGATGCAGACTCTGAGAAAGGGGCCGTGACAGAAGGGGGGATAGTGCTCGATAGAGAAAGGACAGGCGTGCAGAGAGAAGGTGCCAGAAATCCAGAGAGGCAGAGGACAGAGACTCCGAAGTTGAGGGAGACAGACATTCAGAGGAAGACAAAAGTCTCAGAGAGAACCCCACCGGCTGGGTGATTGAGCATCTACCCATGAACTAGGACAGTGGTCGGCAAACTCATTAGTCAACAGAGCCAAATATCAACAGTACTTCTTCAAAATAGACTCACCCAAGCCAAAAACCGACTTCTGCACATGGGCCACGAAGTTTCAATTGCTCTGTACGTGCGCCCACACGTGGTATTTTGTGGAAGAGCCGCACTCAAGGGGCCAAAGAGCCGCATGTGGCTCGTGAGCCACAGTTTGCCAACCACGGAACTCGGAGATCACAGTTTGATTCCTGGTCAGGGCTCCATCCCCAGTGGGGGCCGATGGGGCCGATGGGTGATTCTCTATCATCATTGATATTTCTATCTCTTCCTCTCTGAAATCAATAAAAACATTTTTTTAACTCAGAGAGAAAAAAACACACACACACCAAAAAAGGGAGGGAGAGGGGATATACAAAATAAAAAGACTCAGAGAGAAGGAAACAGACCCAGAGAGGGAAGGACAAGGGACCCAAGGCTGGGAAGTGGGGACAGAGATGGATGCAGACATGGCAGAGCTCAGCAGGCAATGAGGTCAGAGTGTCTGTGAGGTCGGCTGCTGACCGGGGCCAGCCTGGGGGCCTGGTGCCCAGAGTAAGTGGGTACAAGTGGATCAGGAGTCCCTGTGGGTCCCCCAGCCTGCGCCATGGACACCTGGGAGGAAGGGCCTAGCGTGTCTTTGGTGTCCACAAATTCCAAGGCCCCTCAGGTACTGGTGTGTGTGTGGGTCCCGGTGGGGCGGGTGAGGGAGCCAAGGACGGAGACAGAATAAAACCACTTTGTGTATAGAGGGAGGGTTTGAGACTCCACCCCTGGCACTTCCTCTTTCTCTGTGTTCTTCCTTTCTGTCTGTCTCAGCCTCTCCTCCTCGTTCAAGGCTTCTATCTCCCCGTCTCCCCACTGCCAACTCCTCTTCTGGTCACTCACCCCTCCAGGCCACGATGTCGGCCCAGGACAGCTGCCTCAGCCTCATCAAGTACCTCCTCTTCGTTTTCAACCTCTTCTTTTTCGTAAGTTGTCTCATGGCTCTCCAGCCAGGGCCCTGGGCCCCGCCGTCACCCCCCCACCCCACCCCACCTCGTATCCCCACTTGCCCACCACCACCTTCTCCTCTCCTCTCCGAAGGTCCTAGGCAGCCTGATTTTCTGCTTCGGGATCTGGATACTCGTGGACAAGACCAGCTTCGTGTCATTTGTGGGTGAGGGGGCGAGGGCGGTCGGGGCGGGCCTTCCGGGAACAGCATGGACCTGACCTCCCAGCAAGTAGCTTCCTGGGGCCTCCCTTGCCCCAGGGAGCCCCTCAGTCCCATTCTGCAGGCCGGTCCCGGGCTCTGCAAAGCTTGCCACTGCTATGCCGCTCCAAGCCTCAGTGTGTTCCTCTGACAAACAGTTGTGCAGACGGACCACTCAGAACAATAATAGTCATTTCTTAGGCACTTCTTATGGGTCAGACCTTGTGCAAACGCCCATCAGATCCTCCCCACAAACCTTTCCTGAGGTTCAGAGAGGGGGAGTCACATACTGGATGTCACACAGCAAGGAAGTAACACAGATATAACACTAATAATAATAATAGGAAAATAATAATGGGGTAATAGCCAAACTCCTCATGGTTCCTAGTTCATGTATTTGCCCTGGGTTGAGGACTGGATTGAACACGTAGCTCCCAGGTCCCTCAAAGCAACCCCAGGAAATAGACAGCATTACCCCCTAGGCCTCAGGGAGGTTAAAGTGACTCATCCGATGTTGGCAGAACAAGTGATGGAGCTGAAACCACGGGGAGTGGGAAGGAGCTAGAGGAGGAGAGAGACTGAGAGCGAGAAGGAGAGGCTGAGAGCTGAAGGGAGGAAGGAGGACAGAGGCTCAGAGAGAGAAGAGAATCCCAGAGGAGAGGGACAGAGGCTCAGGGTGGGGCAGGGCCGGAGGCCCAGGAGCCCAGAAAGAAGCCCCCAGGACACTGCTTGCTCCCTCCGGCGAGGGTGGGGATCGGGCTGGGGGCTGCCTGGCACTGTGCACATCAGACTCAGTGTCGCTGCCTCTCCTCCCCTAGGCTTGTCCTTCATGCCCCTGCAGATCTGGTCCAAGGCGCTGGCCATCTCAGGGGTCCTCACCATGGGCCTGGCCCTGCTGGGCTGCGTGGGGGCCCTGAAGGAACTGCGCTGCCTCCTAGGCCTGGTGAGTGCCCGGCCCCTCTTCATCCCTAGGACCCCTCCCCCCTCCCCTGGGCAGCGGCTCAGCCTGACCTCTCCACTCTGCCCCCCAGTATTTTGGGATGCTGCTGCTCCTGTTTGTCACCCAGATCACCCTGGGGATCCTCATCTCCACTCAGAAGATCCGGGTAAGCTTGCCCGCTCCCCCCCCAACCAGCCCCCCCTGCCTTCCGCAGCTAGTGGGTGGACTTGGAGGGGGTGGGGTGGAAAAAGACGTAAACAAAGGCAGACAGGGACCGACAGACAAATAACAGAGAAGCAGAAGAGAGAAACAGCCACGAGGACAGAACAAATACAGAAACTGAGAGAAAGAGAGAGAGGGGTTGCGGGGGGGGGGGGGGG
>JAWPEG010000001.1:8907684-8970612 GCA_035771395.1 Myotis vivesi | reverse complement strand
GGGGGGACAGGGCGAGGCAGAGACCCGCACGGACGGAAGAAGAGAGACCGAGATCCAGAGGGAAGCAGGATAGAGCGACACGCAGAGAAACGGGCTCTGAGGAGGAAACAGAGACCTAATGAGAAATGGTGGGAAATGATGAGAGAGCCAGAAAGACGGTAGAAACGGGCAGAGAACGATTTTGAGGAAGAGACACAGGTAACAACCATTCAGGGAGGAACCGATGCCCAGGGACCTCTGGGGTCAGCGCAGATGGGGGGCGGGGGGGAGGCAGGTGGGCGTCCAGCCTCACTCTCGGCCTCTCAGCTGGAGCGGAAGGTGAAGGACCTCGTGCAGGAGACGATCCAAAACTACCGCTCGGACCCGGAGAAGTCCGCGGCGGAGGAGAGCTGGGACTACGTGCAGTTCCAGGTGTGTGAGGCCCCCTCCGGTAGGAGCAGCCGCCCTCTAGCTCCGCCCCGAATGTACCCCCATCTGCGCACCCCACGCCCGCTGGGGCCCCGCCCTCCGATGATCCCATAACTGACCCCATTATGGCCCAGTTCCCCAGCTCCCTCCAGACCCTGGAAAGGCCCCGCCCTCTGCCTCGACAGGACCGGCCCTCACCCCCAAGACCCTAGCATGACCCCAATCCCCGCCCCTAGCGACTCTGGGTCCCACGGGACCCGGCCCACGTGCGACTCTGTTCTCTGGTCACTCTTGTGGCCCCGCCTCCCCATCCACCTGCTCCCAAAGGCTGAATGCACTGCCCACCCAATTTGCGGTCCACAGCGTGATTTTTTTGCAACTTCTCCTCTAGCCCCAGGTCGCCCCGTGATTCGTCTCTCCCAACCCCATGTTCCCCTAGTGTCCCTTGACCCTGTCATGACCCCAGCCCACCCCACAGCCCCCACCCTGCACCCATTACTCGGCCCCCTGCTCCCACCTTGACCTCATACCATGACCCGTTCCCCTGATCCCCCAAACCAGTGGTCGGCAAACTCATTAGTCCACAGAGCCAAATATCAACAGTACAACGATTGACATTTCTTTTGAGAGCCAAATTTTCTTAACTTAAACTATATAGGTAGGTACATTGTTATTAACTTAGTTAGGGTGCTCCTAAGCTGGCCTTTGCTAAAAACGTCCTCAATCTGATTGAGGTACGTTCGCTGAGGCCGACCCCTTCCAACTCTCCCATCCACACTCGTCTTGTATACTTGTTTTGTCTATCTCCTTTCCGAAAACCGACTTCTGCGCATGGGCCACGAAGTTTCCATCGCACTGTATGCGCCCGCACGTGGTGTTTTGTGGAAGAGCCACACTCAAGGGGCCAAAGAGTCGCATGTGGCTCGCGAGCCACGGTTTGCCGACCACGGCCCCCCCAACCATCTCGCCTCCCTCCCGCCCGGGCCCCTCTGACCCTGTCCCTCTCCCAGCTGCGCTGCTGCGGCTGGAACTCTCCTCAGGACTGGTTCCGCGTCCCCAGCTTGAGCAGCAACAAGTCGGAGTTCCAAGTGCCCTGTTCCTGCTCTAACTCATCGGGGACCAACCACTCGGCGATCTTGGATAGGACCTCCCTCCCCCAGTTCAGCCGCGGGGGGCCCCTGGCGCGGCCCAGACACAGCGCAGACGTGTGCGCCGTCCCTGCAAACAGCGGCACCTATCGCGAGGTGGGAAGCGGCGCGGCCTAAGGCTGGGGTAGGACGTCGCGGGAGGGGGGGGGGAGGTGGGTACGGTCCCCCGGAGGCGGGACCTCACCCTGCGGGGGAGGTCTGAATGGAGGGTGGGACTACGAGAAATCGTGGCGGGTTCTTTTTTTTTTTAATTTATTTTATTGATTATTTACAGAGAGAAAGGTAGAGGGATAGAGAATTAGAAACATCGATGAGAGAGAAACATCGATCAGCTGCCTCCTGCACACTCCCCACTGGGGATGTGCCCAAAACCAAGGTATATGCCCTTGACCGGAATCGAACCCGGGACACCCTTCAGTCTGCAGGCCGGCGCTCTATCCACCGAGCCAAACCAGTTAGGGCAGTGGCGGGTGCTTGGGGAAGGTGGGGCCTAAAGAGAAGAAGGAGGACCTGGAGCGCCGATGCCTGGGGAGGTTTGTTTTGAGCGAAGAGATGAGAGAAGCCTGGTTAACCGGGGTACAGGGGCGTGAGAGCGAACCCCAGAAAAAGCCCCGCCTTTCGCCTTTCTCTACACTCGCAGGGCTGCGCGCGGAGCCTGCAGAAGTGGTTGCACAACAACCTCATCTCCGTGGTGGGCATCTGCCTGGGCGTCGGTCTACTCGAGGTAATCGGGTCCCAGCCTCGCTCGCGATTGGCTGCACAACTCTTAGGTAGCCCCGCCCCAAATTGCACGCAGTCCATTCAGGCTTCTCGGCCGCTCCGCCCGGGACGAGACCTAGCCTCGGCGAGCTGGTGGCTGGCACACCGGGAGGTAGTCCCGCCCCCGCTCTCCATCGCGAGCCTCCCATTGGCCTTGCTCGGCAAACCAGCCTCTTGCTATTGGCCGCAATGCCCCTCCCCTTTCCCGGCAGGTGAGTGTGGCGGGGCTGAGCCTGCTCCTGCCACGCAGAGCAACCGGCCGGGAACCCCAGCCGCCGGGGCCGGGCGCCGAGGGTTCGAGCCCAGGGCCGGGCCTGAGCGCTGATGGCGGCAACGGGCGAGGCGGTGCGCTGAGCAGCGGCGGGCGTAGCGGCAATCTGTGGGGTAGCTGGGGCATGGCGGATGCTTGCCCCAACTGGGGGGACAAGGCCCCGCAGGGCAAGCTGCCCATGGCACTGGGGCCCTGGCCGCTTTGGGATCCAGACGAGGAACAGCCTGAGACCCGGAGCGCGGGCGCCGAGGCGGAGGCAGAGGGGAAGACAGATGAGCCTCCAGAATAAAGGGCTTGCTCCAGATCGCACTACTTTTCCAGACTCTAGACCTGCGTTAGACGCAGCTGGTTCCTCCTACCCCGACCTATTCCTCCCTCCCGGCCGGTCAGCATCTTTGGTGACCTTATTCCATGACCTCCTGCCCTTTTACCCTTAACTTCACCCTCCCCCCCTCTTCTTCTCTTCCCCTAAACGCCCTTCCTGGACCCCATCTTTCACAACCAGGCCCAGTTCTCCCTCGAGCCCCGCCCTACCCAACTCTAGGTCTCATTTCCTTCTCTGGACCCACCCCCTGACTTTCCTCCCTTAGGACCCCCACCACCCCGTCTTCCTCTCATCGCCACCCCCTCGACCTCTCTGATAGCGTCTTCTTTCTCTATAGCTCAGCTTCATGACGCTCTCCATATTCCTGTGCAGAAACCTGGACCAAGTCTACGACAGGCTCGCCCGGTACCGATAGGCCCCGCCCCCCCCAAGTCCCGCCCCTGCCCCTTCAAGTACCCTGGGCTCTTACCTCCCTGTGGCCTGTAAATATTTGTTTAAACCCCAGTTCTCCCCAGGCACTGGGCCCTCTGCCTCATTCCCCCCCCGGGGACCCAGGTGTCGGCCGGGGCCCCCCTGCTGTCACCTCTCTCGTGGGACTTGGGGCTTCCCACCACCAACTTCCTGTCCCCAAAGATACCTCATTTCAATGACTCATGTCAGTCTACCACCGCCCACAAGATTATTTCTCAATCAAACTTCAAATAAAACCCCTACGTTTTGGTACAATAGCTTTATCCTCTGTCAAAACACAAACCAACACAATTTGGGGTGGGAGGGGGTGGTGGTGAACAATTCAGGCTAGCCCTGGCTCGGGTAGAAGAGGGGAGACATTATGCCGAAACCGGTTTGGCTCAGTGGTTAGAGCGTCGGCCTGCGGACTGAAAGGTCCCAGGTTCGATTCCGGTCAAGGGCATGTACCTGGGTTTCGGGCACATCCCCAGTAGGAGATGTGCAGGAGGCAGCTCATCAATGTTTCTAACTCTCTATCTCTCTCCCTTCCTCTCTGTAAAAAATCAATAAAATATATTTTAAAAAAAAAAGCTACTCCCCTCCCCCCCACACACACACACACTGCTTGCCCAGCTGAGAAAAAAGTCACGACCCTAACACCCACTTATAAATATCTGTTATATTAAAAAAAAAATTTTTTTTTTCCAGGGCCCACCTGGCCCTGCACAGAAAGGGTTAACCTTCAGTATTTGATGTCGGGGTCACAGGGCAGGGGTGGTAAGGGGAGGCAGATTAGGAAAAGGGGGGGTGAAAAACAAAGAGAGGACAAGCCAATATGTAAGTAGGGCTCTCCCAAACATCCAGACGGAGCGGGGGTGAGGGCCCCTGGTAGAGATAGAGGCCAGGCTGTGCCCTCAGGGTACCCGGTCCCCAGTCCCTGGTGCTCTGGTCCTTCCACACCCATGAGGTCCCAACATCAGGATCCATCCCTTCCCCTTGGTCGCAGCCCGGCTTGCAAGGTCCCCTCCGACAGGAGCAGCCCCCTCTCCAAATAAGAGGCCTCAGGCAAGCTGGAGGTCCATTCCGGGGGGAGCCACTTTCGGGGTCCCCCTTCAGTCCCTGACCAGGCGATAGATGTGGTGCTGGGCGCCCCGCTCACTGGTGGAGACTTCGAAGACGTAGGCGGTGCAGAGCAGCAGCTCCTGGGTGTCTCGGTTCGTCACCACCTGCCAAGGGGGCCAGAGAAGGGGTTTGTGCTTAGAAGGGACCCCTGTGCCCTCCCTCAGTCATCATGGGGCCCCCAGGAAAAGGTTCCCACCATGTCACAGGTCCCAGGCAGAGGGGATGCTCAACATGCCCGCGAAGGGCCTCTCATCAGATGGTATATCACGTGTTACCGGGTCAAGGAAGTCCCCACGTCACATCCCCAGGGGAAAGGTCCCCAGCTCAGCACATTCCTCAAAGTCAAAGGGATCCCACCCAATCATGTTTCCTGGACTAAGGTTAGGTTCCCTGTACAGAAGGTCCCCTCAGCTAAGGACCCACCATGACTTCTCCAGGTCAGTTCCCCAGGGAAGGGGGGTCCCTCATGAGAATGCTGTGGAGTCCCCACCCCATCAGTCCCCTGGGTCATGGGATCCCCTAAGCCAGTGGTCGGCAAACTCATTAGTCAACAGAGCCAAATATCAACAGTACAACGATTGAAATTTCTTTTGAGAGCCAAATTTTTTTAACTTAAATTATATAGGTAGGTACCTTGTTATTAACTTCATTAGGGTACTCCTAAGGCTTAGGAAGAGCCACACTCAAGGGGCCAAAGAGCCGCATGTGGCTCGCGAGCCGCAGTTTGCCGACCACAGCCCTAAGCCACGGTTCAACTGCAGGGTCCCCAATGTGTCAGTCCCCCAGGTGGAAGGGTCTGGGGCTGAGGGGCTGTGGTGGGCCCGCCCTCCACACCTGGGCCCCCGCAGCCCAGCCTCAGCGCATCACCTGGAGCAGCGGTTCTCAACCTGTGGGTCGCGACCCCTTTGGCGGTTGAAAGACCCTTTCACAGGGGTCACCTAAGACCATCCTGCCTATCAGATATTTACATGACGATTCATCACAGTAGCAACATTACAGTTATGCAGTAGCAACGAAAATAATTTTATGGTTGGGTCACAACATGAGGAACTGTATTGAAAGGGCCAGAAGGTTGAGAACCACTGACCTGGAGGATGGTGAAGTTCTCCAGGACGCTGTTCATCATGTAGCGCTCGGGCAGCTGCCGCAGCTTGTGCAAGAAATTCACCAGGTACTCGCACATGGGCGAGCGCAGCAGGCGGTACACGAACCTCCCGTCCTCCAGCTGGGCGCGCTCCGTCTGAACCAGGTGGAGAGGAGTGGGGAGGACAGTGACTGAGACACACATGGGTCAACCCAGGAGCCCAGCCACCCCACCCCCCACTGCCATCTTCCCTCCCCACTGCCCCATCTGCAGTGACTGGAGATAGGCCTGAACCCTCAGGTGTCCAACTCAGGATCACTAAGCCTGCAAACCAGAGACACCCCCAGCCCCTCAAAGCCGTGCTCTGAACCCTCCATGACCTCTGAACTCCTCTGATCCCTGGTACCCTCAAGCCCTCCAGGCCCCTCAATGAGATCCCCAAACTCTATAACCTTTGAAACAGACCCAGCAGGTCCTCAGCAACCCAACTGTGACCACTGAGCCTCCTGGTCCTGTGAACTCTTCCACATTCCCAGGAATCTTTTGCATCTCTGTCCCACACATTACCTTTGAACCCTCAAAGCGACCCTTACATGTGACTTTAGAACTCCACATTAGCTCTACGCCTGTGCATTAAACCCCCAGAGAGGCTGGGCCACCCCCACCCCACCATGAAGACAACCCCAATACCTGAGCTGTCGTAGCTCCCAGTCCATTTATTTACCCTGCACCCCCAGAGTGCCAGGTGCCTGAGTGCTCACCCGCCCAGAGCTCCACCCCTCCGGCCTCACCTCCACTTTCTCCACCACCTGCTTGCCAAAGGAGCAGACTTTGGAGGAGCAGGTGAGGGTCATGTGCTCCAGGCTCTCATACTGGCTGCTCACACCATAGAAGCCACCACTGCTGCCAGCGGCCCCCACCTCCTCACCACTCGGGCCCCAGTTCAGGTCCGCCTGGGGGATGGGGAGACACAGGTTAAGTTGGGGGAGACATCCCTTAAAGCCGTCCCTTCTAAGTGGTGGAGACTCGGCCCGGCCGGTGTGGCTCAGTGGTTGAGTATCGACTTATGAACCAGGAGGCCACAGTTCCATTCCCGGTCAGGGCACATGTCCAGGTTGTGGGCTCGATCCCCAGTGTGGGGCAGGCAGGAGGCAGCCGATCAGTGATTCTCTCTCATCACTGATGTTTCTTTTGTTCTTTTCTCTTTTTCTTTTTATTAATTTCAGAGCGGAAGGGAGAGGGAGAGAGAGATAGAAACATCAATGATCATTGACTGGTCACCTCCTGCACGCCCCCCAGTGGGGACTGAGCCAACAACCCAGACATGTGCCCTTGACCGGAATCAAACCTGGGACTCTTTAGTCCACAGGCCGATGCTCTAGCCACTGAGCCAAACCAGATGTTTCTATCTCCCTCTCCCTTCCTTTCTGAAATCAATAAAAAAAATTTTTTTTAAATAAATAAATGGTGGAAACTCTTATAACATAGGAACTCTGTTATAGAAGGAGCCCATGGCCTGGTTTCTCCCATTTGCCCCGTAGCTGCCCACCTCACTTCCTCTGTGTTCAAAGTCCCCACCTCTCCAAGTGCCGGCTTCAGAAGTCTGAGTCCCCAGAATGATCCTGACCCTCTCTGCCCAGTGAGCCCCCCCGTCTAAGGAGCCCTACTATTCAACAGTTTTGCTTCTGAAACCCTCAACTCAAGAGTTCAGCCTCTTCCAAGGGCCTGGTTACTAAGGAGGGAGTTACTGCCTAGCAACCGGAGGCTCTCCCCCAGAGCCCTTAGCAACCCTGGTTGCTAAGACAAGGGGCTACTTCCTAGCAACGGAGCCTGGCTCCTCTTCAGAACACCCTCTGGGGCCCTTGCAGCTGATTCTCACAGGTCAGACCCCTCATGTCTCAGTGGCCAAGTGAGCAGACAATCGTTATGCCAGGTGGCGGTCTGAGACCTCATAGCAACTTTGGCCGGAGCCCCTTGGTCACCCTACCTTCCTGGGAGACAGACCTCTTCCTCTCCCTAACTTGAGTTACCAGCTTAACCAGGTCTGACTCCATCCATCCCCCTAGCACCTGGGGCTTGTGAAGCCAGACAAATACTGAAGGCCTCTTCAGCCACTCCCTGCATCCCTTCAGATGCAGGGTTCCTATGGGTTGCTCTCTACCCCTGGCACCTGGTGCGGCCCATCTTAAGCCCTAGCAATGCCTACAGCCTCCGCAACACATCCCCAGAGCCGTCTTGGGCCTCCACTTCACACACTAGAACCCTTGGTAACCACAGAAGCTACGGGTCCAGCAAGGCCAGCAAACTTCAGGCCCTCTGCATGCTTCCTTCTCAGAGACTAGATCCCTCCACTGCCCTGGTTACCACAAGAGGTAACCCCCCCAAACATTCATCTATATTGAACCCCTATAGCATCAGCCACTGTACTGAACACCAAACCAAATAGGCCTAAGAAAGACCCAAATGGACCCCCAATTATTTATATGGAACCTGGCATAGGGCTTTGTATATAGTAAGTGCTCAATAAATGATCGTTCAGTAAATACGGGACCTTACAAAGCCACCGCCCAGCTCCTTCAGTGGTACCCTCAAGGCCAGACATTCTCTAACAACAGGGTCTGGTGGAAAGTAGCATCCCCTCTTAGAGGCCAAAATTCGCCAGGACTTCATTTGCTAAGGGGAGGAGGACATTCCCTAGCAACAAGGCTTAGTGTGGGCAGGTGGGATGTAGGGAAGTCTGAAACAACACAACCCAATCCCAAGGGCTGTATCAGTCACATGACTTGGTGTGGCAACGTCTAGTGCAGCGGTTCTCAACCTATGGGTCACCACCCCTTTGGGGGTCGAACGACCCTTTCACAGGGGTCGCCTAAGACCATCGGAAAACACATAGATAATTACATATTGTTTTTGTGATGAATCACTAGGTTTTCATGATGTTCCATTTGTCACAATGAAATTGGGGGTCACCACAACATGAGGAATTGTATTAAAGGGTCGCGGTATGAGGAAGGTTGAGAACCGCTGGTCTAGTGGGATCTGCGGGGGGGTGGGGTGGGGGTGGGGGGTCCAAGTCCTATTCCTACGCCTGCACGGGTCCCATGCATCCCGCCCTGGGGACCAAACTCCCTGGAGCTCCTGTTGCCAAGGGGGCCGATACTCAGCCGTGAGGAGCGGCAAGGCCCCGGCTGACCTGGTAGAGCCAGAGGCCTGAGCTGGGCGGCCATGGGGTTTATGAGCACTTGAGTCTTGGTGGCAGAACTCACCCAGAACTTGACCAGGAAGAAGGCGTGAGGGGGTCCACGGTCGTACAGTTCCCGCAGACCCCCCTTTTTCTCAGGGAATTTGTCATAGATCTGCCGAACGTCCACGCTCTCGAGCGGGGGAGCCCCGGGGCTCGGGCAGTGCTGGCTGATGTGTACGAACAGGTGCCTCTGGTACTGGGGAGAGAGAGCCATCGGTGAGGAGTGGGAGATGGGCTGGACCCCCGGCCCGCACTGCCGAAGCCAATCTTACACCCCTGTCGCCACCCCCAGAGCTCCTGCTAGCGGTTCTGCCCTGTCCACCCAGACCCTGGGCCCAACTCCCAGGCATGTCTCTACTCTCTTCAGCCCCTTCATTCCCATAGTACCTCAGTGCCCAAGCCTTGTCCCTACTGCCCGACTCTCCGCCCTGTCCCATACTCTCCATCCTCATAGGCCTGTCCTCTCCCACTGTCACCCCAGCCTCCTGTCTGGCCTCCCAGCCTCCCATCTCTCCTCCCCAGTTCATCAGTCAAATGGCTCCAGAGCTGACCCTTGACCTCCCCTGCTCATAATTTTCCCATGGTTCCCCAGCACCCCCAGCACAAAGACCATACCCCTCAACCGGGCCATGTTTTGAATAGTTGTTCATAAAGGTTCCATCAATGGATGGATGGGTGGATGGGAATCCACATAGCCCACATTAAGACTGTCTCTCTGTTCCCATTCTTATCACTTCTTGTCCATAACCTGAAATCTTCCCCATTTTTTCTTCTGACACAAATCCTCCTCTATCTTTCCAGGTCATCCAAATCTGCCTCTTTCTGGAAGCCTCCACTGATCACATGCAGATGCACTCTCTCTACCACCTCCAGGTGCCCCATCACCAGGAGAAAGTCTGGGTCCCTGAGCTTGGCAATGCCAACTCCTCCAGAACCAGCTCCTGCCCAAATAGCCACAGCCTCCCCAGCTTCCCACCATATTCATTATTTTGTTTCTCTGAAAGCCTCAATGTTGTTTCTACCTCTGTACCTGAAGCACCCAGTTCTGCACATGGCAAACTCCTACGTAACCCTCAAAGCCCAACTCACATGTTGTCATCTCAGGGAAGCAAGCCTTCTCTGACTCTCCAGGCAGAATGACTCCTCTGTACACCCACAAAAGCTTGTGCTTCCCCCATCCCAGCACATACTCAGACATCGATTGAGAATCTGTTGTGTAGAGGTACTACTCTGGGTCCCAGGGCAACCAGGTAAAGTCCCTGACCTCATGGAGCTCACAGTCTACTGGCAGAGACAGAACAAATTTCAAATCATCTTATGGATAATATAAATTTTGGAGAGTCATGCACACTATGAGAAAAGTCCTAATAAAGCATAGTAAGGGAGTGGCGAGTGATGGCAGCTAGTATATTCCATAGGGTGGTTTGGGAAAACCAACCTGAGAAGATAATCAAGCCAGAACCTGAATGAACGAAGGGACTGAATGGGGATATCTGGGAAAGCACATTCCAGGCAGCAGGAACAGCAGATGCAAAGGCCCTGAAGCAGGAGTGGGCTGGCGTGTTTGAGAAAGGGCATGGAGGCCAGTGTGGGCAGAGCTGAGCAAACAAGGGTGAGAGTGCAGGAGGTAAGGGCAGAGCAGGACTGAGGGTCAGATGGTTCATAACTTTGTGGGCAACTGAAAGGACTTCAGCCTTTGCTCCAAGTGAGATGGGAGGGTTTTAACCCGATTTGACTTGGGTTGTACCAAAACCACTGTATACAATAATTGGTGTTTATGTGGCTGTGATAGAGACAATGGGTTCACAAACACTAGGGCAGTGATGGCGAACCTTTTGAGCTCGGCGTGTCAGCATTTTGAAAAACCCTAACTTAACTCTGGTGCCGTGTCACATATTGATATTTTTTGATATTTGCAACCATAGTAAAACAAAGACTTATATTTTTGATACTTATTTTATCTATTTAAATGCCATTTAACAAAGAAAAATCAACCAAAAAAATGAGTTCGCGTGTGATAGGTTCGCCATCACTGCACTAGTGCCTTTTCACAGCTAAACTACATTTCCCAGAGTCCTCTGCAGTTACATGTGATCACATGACTAAGTTCCGACCAATGGGATGTGAGCAGACCTGCTAGTTGCCACTTCCAAGCCAGACCCATATAACCTCCTCACTCTTTCCCTTCCACCATCTGCCAGCCAGATGCAGAGAATCCAGTAGCAAATTCTGAAGCCCTAGAAAATGGCAGCGCCACAAAATGGAAAAAGCCTGGATTCCCCGAATCACTGGGTGGAAGGCTGCTGTTGAACACCCACGCTGAAATGTTACATGAGTGAGAAACTTCTATGATGTCTCTGGGTGTTGCCCAGGCTAATGTGGCATCTGTCTCCTTCCTAGCCCAGGAAAAGCTCAAGACTAGAAACAAGATCTGCTTCCCCAAGTTCCCAGTATCCACCACAAAGCCTGGTGCACACTAGACACTCAGAAACGTTCGATGAATGAATAAATGATGTCTTAGAGTTTCTCTGACCTTCCCAACCCACAACCTCATGACCTTCCTATTCCTTTATGCTAAGAGTTGTCAAAATGTGGTCCCAGCAGCATCAACATCACCTGGGAGCTTATTAAACTCAAATTCTCGCCCAGCTGGCATGGCTCAGTGGTTGAGAGTCGACCTATGAACCAGGAAATCGCAGTTCGATTCCTGGTCAGGGCACATGCCTGGGTTGCGGGCTGGATCCCCAACGTGAGGTGTGCAGGAGGCAGCCAGTCAATGATCCTCTCTCATCATTGACATTTCCACCTCTCTCTCCTTCTCCCTTCCTCTCAATAAAAAAATATTTTTTAAAAAAATTCAAATTCTCAGGCCCCACACTAAACCTACTGAATTAGATATTCTGAGGGTGACACTCAGCAATCTGTGTGTGTGTTGTTTTTTTTGTCTTATTTTAAATATATATTTAAATATTTCTTTATTGATTTCAGAGAGGAAGGGAGAGGGGGAGAGAGAAACATCAATGATGAGAATCATTGATTGGCTGCCTCCTGTACTCCTCCTACTGGGGATCGATCCCACAACCCGGGCATGTGCCCTTGGCCGGAATCGAACCTGAGACCCTTCAGTCTACAGGCAAACACTCTATCCACTGAGCAAACCGGCTAGGGCAGCAATCTGTGTTTTAACAAGCCCTCCATGTCATTCTGATAGATGCTATTTTGAGAACCACTACTGTATGCTTTCCCTTCCTATAACCCTCTGCATTCCAAAACACCCACAGCAACTAACCCAAAATTGGACTTACAGAGTCAACTGCATCCGGGGGTTCCACAAAGGCCGAGAATTCCACCAGCTGTAACCGGGCAGTGCCCAGGGCCCGAGCCTGCCAGGCTGGGGGTGATGGGGCAGGTGGGGGCAGGGCAGGGGGTGAGAGGGCTTGGGGGGGCTCGTACCCTAGAGAGAGAAGAACAAATAATAAAAATTGCTAACATTTATGGAATATATCAAGCACTGTTCTCTCTTGCCTGCCTCCACTTAGAAGCTGAAAAAGCTAAATACTCACTTTCCCAGCCTCCCTTGCAGCTAGAGGTGGCCATGTGACACAGTCCTGGCCAATGAGACGTTAGGGGAAATCTGCTCGGGGGCTTCTGGGAAGGAGTTTCTTCCTGAATGAAAAAGACAGAACTTTGGGAGGAGAAAGCTTTTGGTTCTGGTCAAGTCCTGCTTGGGACATGGTGCCTGGAGTCACAACAGTCATCTTGGGACAGGAAGAGAGAGGCCAAGGGACCTAGAGAGATGCTAGTCCTGATATCGCTGAGGTGCTGAGCCAGCACATTAGCAGCCCGCCTTCAGACTTTTTGTTATGTGGAATCATTAAAGCCAGCGGTTCTCAGCCTGTGGGTCTCGACCCCTTTGGGGGGGTCGAACGATCCTTTCACAGGGGTCACCTAAGACCATCAGAAAACATATCATTACATATTGTTTTAGTGATTAATCACTATGCTTTAATTATGTTCAATTTGTAACAATGAAAAGACATCCTGCATATCAGATATTTACATGACGATTCATAACAGTAGCAAAATTACAGTTATGAAGTAGCAACGAAAATAATTTTATGGTTGGGGATCACTACAACATGAGGAACTGTATTTAAGGGTCGTAGCATGAGGAAGGTTGAGAACCACTGATTAAAGCCTTTTTATTTCTGGCACTATTAATTTGGGTCTTGTTACTTGCAGCCAAAAGCATTCCTAATTGATGAATCTGTGAAACCTAGGTGTAATTTTTCATCAGTGTGAGGACCACATCAGGATGGACTTCTGGAAGCCATCTTTGCTGCCAAAAGGAATGGGACAGAGTCTGCCTGGGAATGAAGCCACCAGAGGAAGGCAGAACCAAGCAAGTCCTGATGCTACCATTGGAGCCCCTAGATCCAGCCATACCTGAAGCCATAACCCCTGAAATATCAGTTAACCTGACCCAATAAACTCCATTTTGTGTGCAAGTGGCAGAACACAAACCCAGCAAGTGGCAGAACACAAACCCAGCGTGTGTGGCTACAGAGGCCGTGCTCTTAACCACAACAAATTCTGTCACGTCCTTTCATACCTCCACACACCCTGCCTCAGAGCTGGACCTCAGTAGGAATGTGACCCTGATCCATGGGAGGTCGAAGGAAAGGCAGTTAGGGTTGACAAGAGAGATGGGAGAGGAGGGAGGGTGGAGAGCGGACTCTTACCTGGGAGGTCAGTAGATGGGGGAGTCAGTGACAAGGAGAACGGTGTCTGCGAGAATGGCTTCACACTGAGGGAGAAAGGAAGCTGAGGGTGAGCAGGTGGAAGGATTCTAATCATACCAGCTACCTTTACTGAGGCACCAGGACAAGCTGGACCCTGTGCTCGCACATGATGTGCATTTTTTTAAAAAATGTTTTACTGCCGAACCGGTTTGGCTCAGTGGATAGAGCATCGGCCTGCGGACTGAAGGGTCCCGGGTTCGATTCTGGTCAAGGGCATGTACCTTGGTTGTGGGCACATCCCTACTGGGGGGCGTGCAAGAGGCAGCTGAGCGATCTCTCTCATCGATGCTTCTAGCTCTCTATCCCTCTCCCTTCTTCTCTGTATAAAATCAATAAAATATATTTTTTTAAAAAAAGTTTTACTTTTTAGAGTGGGGAAAGGTTAGGGTTTGGGTTAGGGATCGGCTGCCTCTTATACACCCCTCACCCCCCCATTGGGGATCAAGCCTGCATCGAACCGGTGACTCAACCAATGACCCACACACACCAGCTCAGCACATTATGTGCACATTTTATTTTATGTTTTTAAGGTATTTTTATTGATTTCAGAGAGGAAAGGAGAGATAGAAACATCAATGATGAGAGAGAATCATTCATCGGCTGCCTCCTGGAGGCCCCGCAATGGGGATACAGCCCACAACCCAGGCATGTGCCTGGACCGGGAACCGAACCATGACCTCCTGGTTCATAGGTTGATGCTCAACCACTGGGCCATACTGGCTGGGCTATGTGCACATTTTATTTTATTTTTTTAAAAATATATTTTATTGATTTTTTTACAGAGAGGAAGGGAGAGGCATAGAGAGTTAGAAACATCGATCAGCTGCCTCCTGCACACTCCCCACCGTGGATGTGCCCGTAACCAAGGTACATGCCCTTGACCGGAATCAAACTTGGGACCCTCCAGTCCCCAGGCTGACGCTCTATCCACTGAGCCAAACCGGTCAGGGCTATGTGCACATTTTAATCAAAGCCTCACAGCCTATGAGGTAGGTGTGATTACTGCTCTTCTCATTTGCACAGGGGTCAGCTGACCCACCCAGTCACACAGCTGTAGAGCCTGGGCTCAAACCAGATCAGTCCCAACCATGAAGCCTGGGATCGTGGTGATAGTTTGGTACCTCTCACAAAATGGCAGAAAGAGAACAGAAATGGGGTCTCTTGGGTGAGGAGACTAGGAAATCTGGAGAAAGAGGAGGAAAGGGTCAGGAGGGGGGTAGAAAATGACCGGCAGCCCAGAAATGGGACTGGTGAGCCCAGAAATCAGACCAAACTTTGGGGTGAGGAGGCAGCACAAAATCCAAAGTGCGTCCAACAGAACTTCTGCGATAATGAAAGTGTTCCCGCCGAAACCGGTTTGGCTCAGTGGATAGAGCTTCAGCCTGCGGACTGAAAGGTCCTGGGTTCGATTTCGGTCAAGGGCATGTACCTGGGTTGCGGGCACATCCACAGTAGGAGGTGTGCAGGAGGCAGCTGATCGATGTTTCTCTCTCATCGATGTTTCTAACTCTCTATCTCTCTCCCTTCCTCTGTGTAAAAAAATCAAGAAAATGTATTTAAAAAAAAAAAAGAAAGTGTTCCCTCTCTGCGCCGCCCAGCACTGTGGCTCCTGAACATGAGACATGTGACTACTGAGCAGGAATGTGGCTCAGGTGTCTGAGCGATTGAAGGTTTAATTTTATTGCATTTGCTTTAACTTCAATTTCAATAATCACCCGTGGCCAGTGATGGTAGTTATCTGATAGCATAGAGACCAATAACATATGGGCATCCCAGGAGATGGTGGTGAGACTGAGAGGTCAGAGGTCAAGGAGACATGATGAGGTCAGAGGTCAGTAAGAGGTCAAGAGTCCAAAGATCAAGATCAGAAAGACAGCCCGGCTTGTGTGGCTCAGTGGTTGAGCATCACGGTTTGATTCCCAGTCAGGGCACATGCCCGGGTTGTGGGTTCAATCCCCAGTAGGGGGCATGCAGGAGGCAGCCCATCAATGATTCTCTCTCATCACTGATGTGTCTATCTCTCTCTCTCTCTCCCTCTTTCTTCCTCTCTGAAATCAATACAAATATATATATATTTTAAAAATCCCTAGTGGATAGAGCGTTTGGCCCAGTGGATAGAGTGCCTGCCTACGGACCAAAGGGTCCCAGTTTTGAGTCCAGTCAAGAGCAAGTACCTTGGTTACAGGCTCCTCCCCGGCCCAGGAACCTGGTCAGGGCTCGTGCAGGAGGCAACCCATCGACGTGTTTCTCTCACGTCTTTCCCTCTCTCTTCCACTCTCTCTAGAAATCAATGGAAAAATATCCTTGGGTGAGGATTAACAAACAACAACAACAAAACAAAAAAATCAGAAAGACACAAACTCCAGGGACTTTCCAACTTTGGCTCCCTACGGCCTTCACTTGCCATCCCAATTCTGCAGTCTAAACTCCAGTACCCAACCCACCGACTTAATTTCTCATCATTAGGCCACTGCCCAAATATTACCTCCTCCGAGGCCTTCCTGACTTCTGTCTAAATAGAGCACATACAAAAAAATTAAAAATAAATGAATAGGCCCTGAGCGGTTTGGCTCAGTGGATAGAGCGTCAGCCTGCGGATTCAAGGGTCCCAGGTTCAAGTCCGGTCAAGGGCATGTGCCTTGGTTGCAGGCACATCCCCAGTGGGGAGTGTGCAGGAGGCAGCTGATCAGTGTTTCTCTCTCTATTCGATGTTTCAAACTCTCTATCCCTCTCCATTCCTCTCTGTAAAAAAAATCAATAAAATATATTAAAAAAATAAAATAAAAAATAAATAAATGAACAGAGCACGGATACCCTGCTTTATTACCCACATTTATTCTTTTCTTTTAATGCTTTAGTTGTTTACATGCTTATTGTCTGTCTCCTCCCCTCTCCAAGTATATAAGCCCCATGAAGGCAGGAATTATCTCTAATTTGTTCAATGCTGTGTCCCCAATTGAAGCAGAGTAACAGGCACTTAATAGCTGCTCAGTAAACATTTGACTGACTGGCCCGTGGCCTTCTCTCAGTTCCTGAAACTCACCGCTTTCCTATCACAGGGCCTTGGCACATACTGTTTTCTCTGCCTAAAATATTCCCACTTTCATTCTTCACCTGACAAAGTCCTTCTCAGCTTTCCACATTACCTCCTCAGAGAAACTCCCTGGAACTCTCTCCCTCACCCCAGAGCCTGCTGCAGTTCTATTTTTTCTTAATATTTTTATTGATTACAGAGAGGAAGGGAGAGGGAGAGATAAAAACATCAATGATGAGAATCACTGATCGCTGCCTCCTGCACGCCCCCTACTGGGGACTAAGCCTACAACCTAGGCATGTGCCCTGCCAGGGAATTGAACTGTGACCCTCTTTGTTCATAGATCCACGCTTAACCACTGAGCCACACCGGCCAGGCCCTGTTGCAGTTCTTCACACCACATCGCATATACTCTTTCATTGTGTGTTTATGCACATGATTTAATTAACACTCATCTCCTCAAGTTGACTATCAGCTCCATAAAAAGAGGAACTCTCGCGACCAGTGCAGAACACCCCGTTTCCAGATCAGCCTCCTCCCCTTCGGCTCTGGGCACTGGTTCTGACCCTTCCTATGTCCCCATCCAGCAGCACCTCCCGGCGAACTCTTCTCTCCCAGCCTGGATCCCACAGCCTGTCACTTGACTCTCTTTGGCAACACTCTCAACACTCCCGCCTCACCTCACCGTCCTGAGGCCACATTGCCCGACCAACACCCAGCCTAGAACCATTGGCTCCTTTCTGGGCTGAAAACTACCCGTCCCATGAGCCTCTGGGCCCATTTCCGTCTTTCTAGCTAGAAACATATCCTGTCACCCTCGTGGCTCTCTCATAGCTAAAACAGACACTCCAATTTACCTCTGAGGCCATTTTCTTCCTTCTGATTCTGAGATGGACCCCTGTTCAGGCCCAAGAACCACCTCTGTGGGATGAGAACCAGCCTTCCCATGAGCCTCTGGGGCTCCACTCAACCTTCCCTGGAGTTAGACCTACAACTGCCTTTCCCATGAGCCTCTGGGGCCCAGCCAATCTGAGCAGAAGGCCATTATTCCCATGGACATTTTTTAAAACTGTTTTAAAAATAACTTTTATTGATTTCAGAGAGGAAGTGAAAGAGATAGAAACATCAATGATGAGAGAGAATCAATGATTGGCTGCCTCCTGCATGCCCCTCACTGGGGATCCAGCACGGGCTGGCATATGCCCTGACCGGGAATTGAACCGTGACCTCCTGGTTCATAGGTTGATGCTCAACCACTGAGCCACGCCGGTCGAGCCCCATGGACATCTTCCAGGCCTCTCACACTCATCAAGTCTCATGCTGAGCTCATTTTTTCCCAAACCCATTCCTCCCACAGGTTGCACATCTGTGGACAGTCCCACCAATCCCAGTCACCAGCCGGAGCCCAGGCGCTGTCCCTGCCTCCTCCCTCCTTCTCAGCCAGTCAGGCCCCAGTGCCACCCCTCCTCCTCCTGACTCTCCTGCCCCATCCCCCCCTCACTCTCCCATCACAGACCTAGTCTTCCTCTCAGACCATCACCGCACCCTCCTGCCTGGGACTCAAATCCAGACAGCCCGGCTCCAGAATGGATGTGCACAAGGGAGCTGGGAGCCGGGTGGGGGTGGTGAGAAAGGCCTATGGGAGAGAGTGGAGGAGGGGGACAGGTGCTGATGCAGGACAGAAAGTACTCACTCTGGAACATTCCAGGGGGTCCCAGAGCCCCCTGACCAAAACTGGAAAAGCTCAGAGGCCTGGAGACAAGACAAAGGGGGACAGCCAGTTAGCCCCCGGTTGAAACCACCCCTCCCCCAACCCTCCAGCTTTGAACCCCACTGTCCCCAACCCAGGCCACCTGAGGACCAGCGGGACCCAGTTTGGCCTGCAGGGAAGGTGCTGAGATGAGCTGGGCCGAGGACATGGTGGCCATTGTCTGGAAAGCCTTATCCTTGGAAACCTGGTCCTGGAGGAAGCGTTGAGGGTCCATGTTAACGGGGTTCCAGTGGACACAGCAAGGGTGGGGACAGTGACAGGGTGGGCAGGATAAGCACGGGGAGGCTCAGAGATGGGAGGTCATGGTAACGGGCTGGGGAGTGTCCAAATCCCTCTCACTACAGCCCCTATCCCTCCTGCCCCCCTCAAGAATGTCTGGGGTAAGGGAGTGGGTGAGAGGATGGGCAGAGGGACTTACCACATTCAGGGCCTGCCCATGGGGGAGGGAGCCAAAGAAGGAAAGAAAACAGGATTTAGTAAGTGAGGCCTGGGCACCCCACCTTGCCTCCCTGCCAACCCCTGTAGCCCACCACCCTGAGTAGAGCAATGAGAGGAAAGCGAAATGAAGGGTGACTATGGAATGGGGGAGAGGGGGAGCGAGGGGTAGGCCTGGAAGGAGAAAGAAGTTCCCAATGTCCAGAATAAAAGACAGTCATGAGGATTTCTAGGTCATTAAAGCACCGGAAGTGAAGGTTTCCGGATATGCAGGCAACAGGAAATGAGAATTTCGAACCCAGAGGGAATAGGCAGTGAGCGTTTCCTCGCTGAGACAGGACAGAGGGGAGCAGTGAACTCCAGAAAAGACCAGAGAGCCCTGGCCAGTGTGGCTCAGTTGGTTGAGTATCGTCCCGTGCACCAGAAGGTCGCCGGTTCAATTCTCAGTCAGGGCACATACCCTGGGAGGCTGTTGATGGATATTTCTCTCTCTCTCAAATCAGTAAAAAAAAAAAAAAAAAGTGCTTAAGAAAGAAAAGCTCTGGCTGGTTTGGCTCAGTGGATAGAGCATCGGCCTGCGGACTGAAGGGTCCCAGGTTCGATTCCAGTCAAGGGCATGTACCTTGGTTGTGGGCACATCCCCAGTGGGGAGTGTGCAGGAGGCAGCTGATCGATGTTTCTCTCTCATCGATGTTTCTAACTCTCTACCCCTCTTCCTTCCTTTCTGTAAAAAATCAATAAAATATATTTTTTAAAAAAAGAAAGAAAGAAAAGACAGAAGGGAAGGTGTTTAGATCCAGAGAGAAAGGAAAGGGAGGCTTCTGGGTACAAAAAAAGGAATAGGGCCCTAGCTGGTTTGGCTCACTGGATAGAGCATTGGCCTACGGACTGAAGGATCCCAGGTTCGATTCCGGTCAAGGGCATGTACCTTGGTTGCAGGCACATCCCCAGTAGGGGGTGTGCAGGAGGCAGCTGATCGATGCTTCTCTCTCATCGATGTTTCTAGCTCTCTATCCCTCTCCCTTCTTCTCTGTAAAAAAATCAATAAAATATATATATTTTTAAAAAGGAATAGGAAGTGATGGTCCCCAAATCCAAAGAAAGAGGCATAAAAGACTCCCTACTCGGAGGAGTAGAAAATGAGGGTCTGTGGCCAAGAGGGAACCAACCGGAAATCCAGAGGATGGGGAAAAGAAAGGGGATGTGAAAAGCTCCAGAAGGATATGATGATATCTGGGCACAGGAAGAACGGGCAGGCCACACAGGCACCGGAAATGGGGAGATGGATCAGGAGGAGACCAAGAGGAGACCTTCACAGCACAAGAGGGAAGGGTGACGAGGGCGCCAGGAAGAGCACAAGAAGGACAGGAGGGGAGAGGAGGGAGGCGGGAGGCAGCAGTAGGAGGAGAGGCCCGACACCCCATTCTTCTTGCCTGCCCCAAGCGAGACCTCTGTGCCCCTCTCTCTATGGATCTTTCCCATGGTCTCCATCCACCCACTCCTGCTGCGCCATTAACCCCCACCTTGGGTTTCTGCTCCCCCCATTCTGTTCCCCTTTCTGTGTGAATCTATGTCCATGTCTTGGTCTCTGTCCCCCACCCTGCATCTCTGTCCCTCCTTCTCTGGATCTGTTACCCTCTCTGAGTTCTTGTCCCCTCTTTCTGGGTCCCTGTCCCCCTCTCTCTGCCCCCCCCCCCCTCAGGATGTCTGCTTTGGTCTCGACCTTGAGCTTGGACTGGATTTCCCTCGATTTCCTTCGGGCCAAGACCTGGATGTGACTAGAGACCTGGAGAGAGTGACAAAGAAGTAGATTCAGGCGAGAGTCACTTGCCCCTTGCGTCCCCTACCCCTTGCCTCCCTCCAGGTGCCCCACGAGCTGCTGGGACCCGGGAGATGACACGCAGAACATGCCGGCTGTGTCAGGAGCAGGCAAGCACAGATGCGACCATACAGGCCACTCTTCTCTCTAAGACTTCTTCCCCAGACCCAGCAAACCCAGCTCTCCTCCCCTTCCCTGTCCTTCTCTTTGGCTCCTTTTGTCTCTCTTACTCTGGTTCCAACACAACGGCTAAGAGAACTATACCAAACAGGCACAGAGTGTACTGAGCTGAGAAGACAGACAAAAGCGCCTGAACCACACCACCCTCGAACCTGAACCTGCCCATACCAGTACGGCCCTGAGAAGACCAGCCCGTCCCACACACCAGCCCCAGAGTCGGTCCTGAGACCTGTTTGCGAGTTCGGGTCTTCCCTGTTCTCAGCTTGATGTAACGGGCAATCAGTTCATTCCGACCTGCGGGGTCAAAGATGGAACAGAGTTAGCCCCTCAGCAGAACTTCCCAACAGAGAGGACACCAGGGAAGGAGAGAGAAGCCAGAGTTCCCAGAGGCCCCCAGCAAACTGGTTACAACTGCAGGTTTTGGAGCCACACTGCCTGGGTTCAAATCCCAGCGCTGCCACCCAGTAGCTTTGTGGCCTCAGGCAAATCACATAGCTTTTCTGGGCCTCAGTTTCCTCATCTGTGCAAATGGGATGCTAGCTCCTACCTGAGTCATTGTGAGAATACGAAGTGCTTTTATGTGAACAGTGTTTAAAGCGCCATAAATATTGCTTGTTGTCTTTTATTAATCAACTAGAGGCCTGGGCACGAATTCTTGCACAAGCCGATCGGCCAGGCCAGCCAGGGGGAGGGGATGCAGGAGCCATAAATGTTGCTTGTTATCTTTTATTAATCAATGAGGGCCCGGGCAAAGGAGGGGGTGACTCACCATACATCTTGCCTTCATCGGACAGGATGATTTTCCGCCGGCCGCAGGGTGGGTAGATGGCCAGGGCCTCCTGGAAGCTCTGTTCGATGTCTGGACTCCAGACACCCTCAGCATCCGGACCCCCGTCTCCCCCAGCCCCCTCGCTGCCTCCAGTGCCCTCCTCGCTTCCTTCCTCACTTCCTGTCCAGGCGCTGCCATCGTCCAGGGGGGCCCCAACCCGGGGTTCCCCCATCTGGGCCTGGAAGAACAGAGAGCTCAGCCAGGCTCCCCCGACCCACCCTCTCTCAGGGCTTGGAGAGCTGGGAGTCCAGACCCCGGGGTCTGGGGGAGGAGGCTGAGGCTGGGACTCCTAGGTCCTGGAGAAGGGGGCTGGATTTCTGGGGAAGCTTAGGGTGAGAAGTGTCCTCCTCTGGATTTCCAGGAGAGCCTGAGTTGGGATGAAGTCTTGAAGACCCCATAGTCATGTACAGGGCCCATGAGAGCCAGTCATGTGGGCATGGATTACTAGTTGAAAGAAGACAGGAGTCAGGGCCTAGTTGCGGGAGGAGGGTTGTGAGTGAGATCTTACTCCCACCCCAAGAACAGGTGCTAGGACGTGAGCAGCAGCTGCTGGAAAAGTCGGGGCACAGGCCCTAGTAAGGCTAAAGGGAGATCCAGAGAGAGGGGGACAGAGACCCAGAGGGAGGGGCACAGAGAGCCAGAAAGAGGGGGCCAGAGACACAGAGGGTGGTGCACAGAGGCTCAGAGAGAGAGGGGGACAGAGAACCAGAGGGAAGAGGGACAGAGATTTAGGGCAGAAACTCAAGTGGAGACCAGGAAAGATCCGCAGAACCACAGAGTTGGGGGAGTCAGGGGCGCCCTGCCATCAGGAGAGCCAGAACAAAGGGCCCAGGCATCCCCTCCCCCAGTTTCCCACAACCCCCATAAGGGGAGGGGCTGGCCAGCCAGGGCCCCTCCCCTCCAGCCCCCGGCCCCGCCCCTGCCCTCCCCATCCCCTGCGCCGTGGGCTCGGATCCAACTCTGCTACTTCCCAGTGACTTTCCGGAGGCCGGGAACAGGGGGAAACTTTTTCCAATACAGTCCGATCCCGCCTCCCTGGCGGCTCCACGTCTCCCACAGCTTTCCCAGGACCCCAGAGTCCAGGCTCCCATCCCCCTCCTGCCCAGGACCCCGAGTCCCGGCCCAGGCAGACAAAGACCCCAGGCCCAGCCTAATGGCGCTGCGGCGGTCAGGACCCCCATAGGCCAGAATCCCAGCCCAGCTCTCCCCCATGCGGCCAGACAAAGGGACGGAGGAGCCGGCTGAGAAAGGTCCCCCCGAATTTCCCGCCCCAGGCCCCAAACTTCCCAAGAGACAAGACTGGAGCTCTAGAAGGCTCCGTAGCCCGCCCTCTGCCAGCCGGGAGGCCCCTTTCTCCACGAGGAGGGCCAGGCGCCCACAGATGACACACACGGACCAGTTCGGTCCAGAAACACGCACAGGGTCCTTTCTGGCTTCCAACCCACACGGCGCAGACACGCACACCCCGCGCACACCCCGCCGAAGTTCCCTGCCCTCGCCCACGCCCAGGCCCACACTCCCACACTCCCACACTCCCACACTTAGACGCCCAGCAGACACCCCAACTCGGGCAAAAGTTCCAACCCCGCACACAGACTCGGTCCGAAGCGAAATCGAGCTCCCCGCGCCCCCCCTCCCCCATAACAAGAAGGCGGCATGCAATTCAGAGGGGGTCCCCCACACACACCTAAAACTCCTAGCACGTAACTTTCCACCCCAACTCACACACCCCAAAGCAGGATCCCCGACTCCCGCCGGCGCCTTCCTACCTCCCGGCCTGGGGCTGGGGAGCCGCGGCGGGCGGGGCGCTGCGCAGGAGAAAGTTGCCCGGGAGCTTTGTTTGGGAAAAGTGGGAGGGACCGGAGGGGGGGCGGGCCCGGACACCGGACAGCGGGAAGGGGGATCCGACGGTGACAGTTGGAAGGAGGATTTTTTTCTTTTTTGCTTTGGCAAAGGAAAGGTGAAGTCTAGTTGGAGTCTGGTAGCACCTACAGGATTCGTATGCTAAGATTCCTGAGACAGGAGGGGTGTGGAGGGTCGGGGCTCCTGGGTCTGCGGGAGGTGGGGGCTGGGGCCTGGACTCTGCCCCTCCAGTGTGTTTGTGTATTGGGAATGTGGAAGTGATACAAGCACAAAAGGTTCTTTCCTGTTCAGCCTCAAGCATATCTTTTTTGAGGATTTACGTATAGGGGTGTGTGTGACGTACAGGGTTTTTAATATATTTTATTGATTTTTTACAGAGAGGAAGGGAGAGGGATAGAGAGCCAGAAACATTGATGAGAGAGAAATATCGATCAGCTGCCTCCTGCACACTCCCCACTGGGGATGTGCCCGCAACCAAAGTACATGCCCTTGACTGGAATCGAACCTCGGACCCTTGAGTCCGCAGGCCGACGCACTATCCACTGAGCCAAACCAGTTAGGGCTAGGGGTGTGTTTTGATTGATTTCTATAATAACACGGTTACCTTGGGACCTCACCAGAGTTAAGAGTCGCGGGCATGGCGAGATCCATGGAGGTGGAGACTCCCGCACCCACGCGCACTCATGGACTAGAGGCGGCGCTGTCCCAGGACCGGAGAGACACTCGGTACTTGAGTGTTCACACTCATGGGACCAGAAAAGGCTGGTGTCCGGACCCTGGGGACCTGAGGGAGAAGGGAGCCCGATTCCGAGTTCTGTTTTCCTTTTCTTTAAACTGACGATTATAGTAACTTTCAAAATCTGAGCAGCAATGTAAATGTGTTTCTTGAAAAAAGTCCGAATTTCTTGGCAACTGGAACAGAAGGCTGGATTTCGGGTTTCTGGAGAGGGCTTAGTGGAACCGAAGTGGGGTCGGAGTGCATTCATCGTTTCAAATGCTGGAGAAGACGAGAAGCGACACGGAGAAACGCTCAGGAAGGTGCAAAAATGCGAGGCGGCTAACCAGGAGGACCGCTCCCGGCGGAGGGAGCCCCTAGGAAAGAAACTGGGGGCGCTGGGAGCAGGAGCTGGATCCAGCCCAGGGGCGGGGCCCAGGCGTGGGGGCGTGGCTCTAGGGCGAGGGGCGTGGCCACCTGCGGTTGGAGCGGGACTGGCCAGACTCGGTCGCCAACGGCGAGGTCAACCGAAAGGGGCGTGGTCTGACGGAGCGTGACCGTGAAACGAACGGCCGACTGGCTCGAGGGGCGTGGCTAACAATGAATTGAGGCTTGGCTAGCCAATAGGAGGCCCGGCTAGTGGGTGAGGTCACATGTGGGGGCGTGGCCAGGCCGTAGGGGCGCGGCTAGGGCTCGCGGAGTTCATTCAACGCTCCAGGTGTCCGGCTCGGCTCGAGACCAGAAAGAACTGTTTGGATTTAACAGTCCGTGGACGGCCCGAGTCTGAGAGTCCAGTGACCGGACCGTGATCTAGTATAAAGGCGAGGCCCAGAGGGTGAGAAGGAGAAGGTGAGACATGAGATCTGGGTATGAATGTGGGGGAAAGAAAGGGATGCGATCCGGGTATGAAGCCAAGCCCAGAAGAGCCGGGCCTGGGAGGATGCGCGGGACCTAACACGATGGAGGAGGTGGGAGCAGAAGAAAAAGGGAGAGGGGAAATGGGTTTGGGGGTGTGGGGGAGTTGCTTGGGGTTAAAACCTGGGCAAGGGATAGGAAAGGCATGATTGTCTTGGGTGGGGGCTCTGACCCCTACCGATGCCACAGCCTCCCACCCCGCCCCGCAATGTGGCACACGCTGGTCCTGCTGCTGCTGCTCCCCTCTGCCTTGGTGCCCCCCTCCACTGCAGCCCCGATTCGTGACACCGCCGACGCCCAGGAAAGCTCCTCGGGTTTCCTAGGCCTCCAGAGACTGCTACAAGGCTTCACCCGGCTTTTCCTGAAAGTGAGTGATGGCAGGGGGTGGGGAGAAGGGGTCCCAGAGAAGAGGGACAGGGATAGATGGAGACTGAGAGGTGAAAGGGGCGGGGGGGGGGGGCGAACAATGGGAGACAGGTCAGGGCCAGACAGAAGGAAGGGAGGTAGTCAAAGGGACAGAGAGNTCCGGGGGGGCGCCCGCGCCCCCCCCCCCCCCCCCCCCCCCCCCCCCCCCCCCCCCCCCCCCCCCCCCCCCCCCCCCCCCCCCCCCCCCCCGAACAATGGGAGACAGGTCAGGGCCAGACAGAAGGAAGGGAGGTAGTCAAAGGGACAGAGAGCAACAGGAAGGCCGAGAAATAGAAAGAGGGAGGGAGACAGAAAAGAGGCTGAAGGGTGGGATAGAACAGAGACAGGAGGGCATGAGGGGCAAAGATAGGAAGGCAATGGGGCAGAGAATAAGGATGGGGGCAGGAGGTGACTAGTTAGCCCCTAAGGGTCAGAAGACGGAGAGGGGAAGGGGGTGAATGGGACATGGCGAGGCCTGGAGGGCATCCTGGCAGGGCTGCAGATGTACTGGGGCGTCCTGAGGCCCAAACGCTCACCTGTCCCTCCTCCGTCCCAGGATGACCTGCTGCGGGGCATGGACAGCTTCTTCTCCACCCCCTTGGACCTGCGGGGCCTCCCTATGAACTACCACCAAGAAGAGAACCAGGAGCGCCAGCTGGGGAACAGCACTCTCTCCAGCCACCACCAGATCGACAAGGTGCCTAGGCCGGGAAGTCCCTCCTGGGGGCTGCCTTGGATCCCTCATGCTGTCGTGTCTGCTGAGCCGAGGGCGGAGGAGGAAAGCAGTTTTGCTCTCTCTCTCTCTCTCCTCCCACCCTCACAGGTGACCGACAACAAGACAGGAGAGGTGCTGATCTCCGAGAAGGTGGTGGCATCCATTGAGGCAGGAGATGGGAGCGTGGAGAGTGACTGGAAGGTTAGGAGAGGCCCCCAGCCCCGAAAAGTTTTGTCATCAGCTGAAAGGGACTAACCCGCTCTCAGTAATGAGATATACAACCTCAGAGCACATCCTCACTCACTCAGTAAACTCCAGAGGGTTTTGTAAACCAGGAAGTGCTTTTCATTCCAGCTGCCTGGTAAGCTTCACCCTTACAAACTTCAAAGTGTGGTTTTATCTCAAAGCACTCTGCAAACCTTTTCCGTATTTTCTAAATGTATCCCAAAGTGGTAAATCTGTCCCTCGGAAACGCCAAAATGTGATTTTTTTTTTTCATCCCAAAGTTCTTTATGAACCCGAAATGCTTTGTGTACATCACCTTTGTGAACCTTTGAGTAATTCTAATCCCAAAGGATTTTTTTTTTAATCCTAACATGTTTTAAGAACCTCCAAGTGCTTGCAAACCCATACAGTTCTCTCTCAAACACACACAGGTTTTTATTTCAAAATTGTTCAAGTCTACAGAAAAGTTAGGGAGAAGTAGTGCAATGATTCTATCTGCACTCTTTTTAGCATAGAGCAGGGTTTCTCAGCTTTAGCACCAGCATCCTTTGGTGTGGAGCTATCCATGCAGGGGGCCATCCTCTGCACTGTCAAATGCTTAGCAGCAACCTGGCCTCTACAAACAGAAGCACCACGCCCACCACACCAGCTGTGACGACCAAAAATGTCTCCAGACTTTAGTTGAGAACCAATGGCCTAGATTCACCACTTGTTAACATTTTACCACTTTTACTCTATTTTCACTTTTGTATTTTGGAACCATAAGACAATGGATTATTATTTTTTTTAACATATTTTTATTGATCTCAGAGAGGTAGGGAGAGGGAGAGAGAGATAGAAACACCAATGATGAGAGAGAATCTTTGATCGGCTGCCTCCTGCATACCCCCTACTGCGGCTCGAGCCCTCAACCGGGGCATGTGCCCTTGATGGGAATCAAACCTGGCACCCTTCAGTCCGCAGGCTGACGCTCTACCCATTGAACCAAACCAGCTAGGGCCAAGAAAATAGGTTTTTGACATCATGACACTTTACCCCTAAGTCCTTCAGCAGATCTAAGAATAATACATTCTTCCACATGACCACAGTACCACTTTCACACCCAAGGTATTTAATGTTGATGTCAGATTGTCTCTGTATTAATTTGAGACGGCTTTCGTCATAAAGTACCACAGACTGGGTGGTTTAAATAACAAAAACCAGTTGTCTCAGGGTTCTGGAGGCTAGGTGTCCAAGACCAAGGCTGGTTCCTTCTGAGGGCTGTGAGGGACAGTCCCTTCCATGCCCCTCTCCTGCCTCTGGTGGCTTGATGACAGTCTTTGGCAATCCTTGGTGTGTAGATGCATCTCTGCTTCATTTCCATAGGACATTCTCCCTGTTTGCATTTCTATGTATAAGTTCCCCCTTTGCATAAGAACACCAGTCATATTGGATTAGGGCCCGCCATGATGACTTCATCCTGACTAAACCTGCAATAACTCTATTTTCAAAAAAGATCATGTTCTGAGGTCCTGGGGGTATGGACTTCGACATAGAAATTGGGAGGGGCACAATTCAACCCATAACAATCTCCTATAGGGCTTCTCAGACCTCTAAGTTATTTTTTTTAATATACTTTTATTGATTTCAGAGAGGAAGGAAGAGAGAGAAAAACATTAATGATGAGAGAGAATTGTCGATCAGCTGCCTCCTGCATGACCCCCCCCTCCCCCGCCAATGGGGATTGAGCCTGCAACCCAGACCAGACATGTGCCCTGGCCAGGAATCAAACCATGACCTCCTGGTTCATAGGTCGGTGCTCAACCACTAAGCCATGCTGGCCAGCCTCAGACCTCAACTTACTAAAATGCATACCAATTCAGTAGGTCTAGGTGGGTGGGGTGGATCCCACTAATTTGCATGTCTAACAAGCTCCCAGGAGGTGCTGACGACGATGGTCCACAACCCACACTTTGACCAAACTCTATCTCTGTGGCCAACAGACCCGAGGCTTTGTTCTGAAGATTATTTGATGCTGGCCAGAACCTCATTGTCCTGAGGGCTCCATGCTTAAGGGAGTGGTCATGCAAGGGCTTGTATGGCAGTCATATGAGGCCATTCTCCAGCCCCCTTGTTCCTCCTCTAAGGGAGTCCACCACATGACTAGTGACCTGCCAGGGAAATAAAGGTCAGGGGAGGGTCCAAACTACATGACCAGCAATATGCAAGGGAGGAGAGGTCACCTTGGGGTGAGGTCCCACTCTACAATATTCGTTTCCCCAGTTTTGTCCATTGCTAGACACATCGAGGCTTTCTGCCTGGTAACCTGTACCTGGCTTATCATTCCTATTTGCACACACCTACCTAACTGTCTACCACATTCCCCCTCAATGATTCTTGACTCTGAATTCTTTGCAGTGGTTCTCAGCCTTCTGGCCCTTTAAATACAGGTCCTCATGTTGTGATCCAACCATAAAATTATTTTCGTTGCAAAACAACAAGAAAGCCCACTACATGGGAGAACATATTTGCCAACAGTATATCTGATAAGGGCCTAATCTCCAACATTTATAGGGAACTCATACAATTAGGGGACCCCTGTGAGAGGGTCTTTCGACCGCCAAAGGGGTCGCGACCCACAGGTTGAGAACTGTGGGTCTCTTTTGCAGCTGCTTCATGCTGAAGAGGGGTGGAGTTTTCCTTCAGAGCCAAGTGGCCCTTGCTCTCTATCAGGGACAAGGAGGCCTGGGCACAAAAGGAGGTTTTGATGGTGTCTAGAGTCAGCAAGGGACAACAATATTCTCAGAGTGCAAGTAGGACTTGTAGCCTGGTGGAGACAAATTGCATTATAAATCATAATATTATTGAGGCAAAAGCTAAAATAACATGAATCACAACAAATGGTCTGCTAAAAGGGAGCATTCAGGCAAGGACACCTGGCTGCCTGGCCTAGATTTCAGATGTTTGCCTTGTCAAAGGATGGGAGAAAGATGAAACATTGTTTTGGAGGCTCGTAGCCAGATATTTAAGAAAACTAGAAAAAGTCAGGATCCAGTTAGGTTTACAGGTGGAAAAATAAAACTTTGAAGACAAGTAACTGAATTAGAGTCTAATATCTACGACAGTATATTATGGATTTGATGGAAACACAAGTTCTCTTCCTAAAATTACCCTCATTTTTATCAAAGAACCAAATTCAGACCAATTTATTTACTGTATTAAGTCCAGTTTCAATTTGGCCTGATTATTTGCATAAACACAACAAGAATAGTAATTGGTCGCATAGGCTTTTAAAAACCTGCTTTGCTGGAAGTTCATAAGGAATCTCCAGATTGAGCTTCCATTAGCCTCTCGGGGTGAAGAAGCCAAGCCATACAGTCCCATCAGTCTTTGCCGGCATGTTTGTGTGAATTCCTCAATACCTGAGGTCCCCAAAAATGTCTTGAGATTCTTTATTTGCCATCTCCCAGGAAAGCAACCTTCATTCCTTATCTGGAAAGATGGGACATGAACCATATAAATAAAATGAGCAAGGTACCAGGCTGTTTGCTTTTTTTATGGGGCTTTTATCAGCTTCCAAAGTCAATCCTAACTCCTTAAACCTTTTCTGATAACAACCAGAGTCTACATATGTCCCTCTCAACCATGACATTCCAGTCAAAGTCTTGGCTACTAACATAAAAAAACAACACCCCATACACATTGCAATTATGGCCATGATTCTTTAGTAACGCCAAGAGCTTTTAATACCAAAGTGCTTTGCACATTTGAAACTGCTTTTCAAACCTCACAGTACGTTTAATCCTAAAGTGTTCTGTAATCCCAACAGACATTTTAAACCCCAAAGTGCTTTTGAAACCTCCAAAGTGTGTTTTCAACCCCAAAGTAGTCTATAAACCTCCCAAGTATTTTGAATCCAAAAGTGTTTGTAAACCCAAGTGCTTTGTAAACAGCTAGGAGAGTTTTTAACTCCCAAAGCGGCCTGTAGGTGGCAAACTGAGTTAAATATGCCAGTGGGTCTGAAAGTCCTGGGGTTGTCATGCGGTTTGAGACGATCTCCTTGTCCCTCCTCCCCAGGTACCCAAGATAGAGGAGAAGGAGGCCCTGGTGCCCCTCCCAAAGGCAATGGACAGCTTCCACCCAGAACCCCACCCCCGTGTGGCCTTCTGGATTATGAAGCTACCGCGGCGAAGGTCTCACCAGAGTGCCCCGGAGGTCAACCGCGCCATCAGCGAGAAGGAACACCGCCTGCAGGCCATCCGGGATGGGCTCCTCGAGGGGACCCGAGAGGAAGCCCTGCAGAAAGGGACCCAGGCCGCCCCCCACTTCAAGCCGCCTGCCCGCAAGACGCACTTCCTGTACATTCTCAGGCCGTCTCAGCAGCTATAGGTGTGGGGATGGGCACGCCTGCATGTACCCACAACCAGACCCCACCCCAAGCTCCATGTGGAAATAAAGTTCTTACATCGAAAAGCACGATCTCCTTTTAAGGATCTGTCCCCCAAGCCTCAGCTAATCAGGCCATGGCAAGTCCCAACAATAAGATAACTAGGCAGTCATAGAATATTTGAAAATGAAGCATTACACCACTAAAATAATGCACAGGTCAAATTAGTAAATATTTTATGTTTTAAAATATATTTTTATTGATTTCAGAGAGGAAGGGAGGAGAGAGATAGAAACTTCAATGATGAGAGAGAATCATTGATTGGCTACCTCCTGCACGCCCCCTACTGGGGATCAAGCCTGAAACCCAGGGATGTGCCCTTGACTGGAATTGAACCTGGGACCCTTCAGTCCACAGGCCATTGCTCTATCCACTGAGCCAAACCAGCTAGAGCAAATTAGTAAATATTTTAAACAATGATAATGGGAATGTGACATAAACTTGAGTGTAGCTCAAGAGGTTCTCAAGGCCAACCTGTGCGGCTCAGTGGCTGCAAGTCAACCCATGCACCAAGAGGTCACTGGTCTAATATCTGTTCAGGGCACATGCTCAAGCTAGGGGCTCAATCCCCGGCGCAGGGGAGGGGGGAAATGTAGGAGACAGCTGATCAAGTTTGATGTTTCTCATTGAAGTTTGGTTGTTTTTTACATATATTTTTATTTCAGAGAGGAAGGGAGAGGGAGAGAGAGATAGAAACATCAATGATGAGAAGAAATCATTGATTCGCTGCCTCCTGCGTGCTTCACACTGGGGATTGAGTCTGCAACCCAGGCATATTCACTGACCATGAATTGAACCAGGACCTTATGGTTCATGGGTTAGTGCTCAACCACTGAGTCATACCGGCAGGGCATCTCATTGATATTTCTATCCTTCCCTCTCCCTTCCTCTCTCTCTCAATACTTTTCTTAAAAAAGTTCTCAAAGCAAATTATGGCCTTAAGTGCATATATTAGAAAAGAGGCTAAATGAAAAATATCAAAGCACTCATCTCAAAAAACTATAAAAATTTAATTGAGCTATAACTTAAGATTTAGCACTCTATATGTAATCACTATACTATAAAAAAAATTAAATTTTGCCGAAACCGGTTTGGCTCAGTGGATAGAGCGTCGGCCTGTGGACTGAAAGGTCCCAGGTTCGATTCCGGTCAAGGGCATGTACCTTGGTTGTGAGCACATCCCCAGTAGGAGATGTGCAGGAGGCAGCTCATCGGGAGGCAGCTGATCGATGTTTCTAACTCTCTATCTATCTCCCTTCCTCTCTGTAAAAAATTAATAAAATATATTTTTAAAAAAAATTAAATTTTCAGGTGTTACAAAATTACCCAGACCTCAAAAAAGAAACAAGAAATACTAAAGGGCCCTGGCCTGTGTGGCTCCGTGGATTGAGTATCATCCCATGCACCGAAAGGTTGCCAGTGGACTCCAGTAAGGGCACACACACACACACACACACACACACAGAGAAAAAAATACTGAAGAAATATAAACTGAAAGAATGAAATTATATGAATAAAGCTAATGGGGTCTACCACTTGCCAGCCTGTGCTAACAAAGCACAAAGCAAACATTCTTATAAGACCCCACATAGATACTATTTGTCTCCATTTCAGAGAAAAGGCTGCCTTTAGGGGGATGACGTCACCAGTCTCGCAGCAATGGCACTAGGTTTGCCCGATTCCGTCTCTCTCTCAACCACGCACCCCACCACCTGCCAAGCAGGTTCTTCCCCCGGCCTTACAACAAGTCACCAAGTAATAACCAGAAAAATAACTATTAGACGAGGATTGCCACCTTAAGGCCTTGAGGTAACCTAAGAAGCAATTATCTATTTCTGGGAGGAAAACGGAGGCTCAGAGAGAGCAGCCATTGTGCCAGGGTCACAGCTAGCAAGTGATGGAACCAACATTGAAAACTAAGCATGTCTCGCTCCAGGCCCACAACCTCCTCATCGTTCTACACGGCCTCGCACTTGCAGGCATGAACTCCATCCACTCACTCATTCAACTTTAAGTGCCCGGCATGCTCTGGCCACCAAGCAGTCTCCTCCTGCATACAGCTCACATTCCCGTGTGGATGACAGACAGATCGCACATATAGAATGTGTCCCGTTTTAAGACGTGCTGCGAGGACCACTAAAAAGTGGATACTGCCCTAACGGGTTTGGCTCAGTGGATAGAGCGTCGGCCTGCGGACTGGAGGGTCCCAGGTTCGATTCCAGTCAAGGGCATGCACCTGGGTTGCGGGCACATGCCCAGTAGGGAATGTGCAGGAGGCAGCTGATGGATGTTTCTCTCTCATCGATGTTTCTAGCTCTCTATCCCTCTCCCTTCCTGTCTGTAAAAAATCAATAAAGTATATATATATATTTTTTTAAGTGGATACTATGAGCTAGCAGAGAGTTTGAGTGGCTGGAACATCTTTTGTCCCAAATCCCCCTGCTTGGGAGCCAATCTTGGATCGACTCTCTCCAGCCGGAAAAGCTGAGACTATTCTTGTCCGCGTTTTCTCCTAAAAGGAGTGAATGGAACCGTTTGGGAAAGACCTTCGGGGTCTATCAATACGTTGGGGCTGGAGTCACAAAAGGGCGCAGGCGCAGGAGGAGTTGAGACATTATTGTGATGGCGACGGGCAGCCCGTCGAGGAAGGGAGGGCAGAACGGCCACGGCTTGGTAGCTAATAAGTGGGGATAAACAAGGAGACTCTCAGCCCAACTCCCCGTTCCTGGCTTGGGTCTGTTTCGCCGAAGCCCGGGGACGCTGAGAAGACATCAGCGCAGGGGAAGCAGCCTCCTGCCCCTTCGCCTAAGGGCGGCCGGTAATCCCGCCACTGGGCTGGGCGCGCGCCCGAGCGGCCCTACGCATGCGCAGCCTCGCGGCAGCAGGTAAACGACAAGCGCGCACCTTCCCTTACTGTGCGCCTGCGTCGGGGGAGGAGCGCAGCGAGGCGGGGTATAGACGCTGCGCGTGCGCGCTCCGCCCCGCCCCGCCCCGCCCCCCGCTAGCTTTTGCTTTTCCGGCGGGAGTTGCGTACGTGCACCTCCACGCGGGCAACTGCTGGTCGTCGTCCGTCGTCCGTCGTCCGTCGTCCGTCGTCCGTCGTCCGTCGTCCGTCATCCGTGGCCCTCGCCTGAGTCCCGGGAGTGGGACGTGACCCCAGGTGCGCCCTGGCTGTGCGAGGTATCCCGTTAGAGCCCCCCTCGAAATCCTCGCAAAACCCACAAATCCTGGGAGAGCGCCCCCAATATCGGGGCCTCTTCCGTGGCTTGTTAAAGGCCTTCCCGAAATCCTGACCAAATCCCCTTAGAAATACTGAAACGAACCTACCAGAAAACCTTACAGATGACCCTGAAATCTTGTCAGAATATTTTAGAAATTTGGTCAGACTTCTTCAGACCCTGCCAGCGACCCCCGAAATCCCGTACCTCTGCCTCCCCAAATACTACCAGAGACCCTCCGAATCCTGTCAGATACCCCAGAAATCTTGTCAAAATTCTGTCAGTTTCCTCTCTCAAATATAAGAGAGCTCTGACATCCAGTCAGAGACGCCCCCCAGAAATCTTGTTAGAGACCCCACAGGAACCCAGGAAGATAACCCAGAAATCTAGACCCTGTGGAAATGTAGAGAAACCCAGGAATCCAGTCAGAGAGACCCCAGGAACCCAGTCAGAGAGACCCCAGAAATCCAGTCAGAGAGACCCCAGAAATCCAGTCAGAGAGACCCCAGAAATCTAGTCAGAGAAACCCCAGAAACCCAGTCAGAGAGACCCCAGAAACTCAGTCAGAGAAACCCCAGGAACCCAGTCAGACCCCAGAAATCCTGTCAGAGAGACCCCAGAAATCTAGTCAGAGAGACCCCAGAAATCCAGTCAGAGAGACCCCAGAAACCCAGTCAGAGAGACCCCAGAAACCCAGTCAGAGAGACCCCAGAAATCCAGTCAGAGACCCCAGAAACCCAGTCAGAGAGACCCCAGAAACCCAGTCAGAGAGACCCCAGAAATCCAGTCAGAGAGACCCCAGAAACCCAGTCAGAGAGACCCCAGAAACCCAGTCAGAGACCCCAGAAATCCAGACTCCCCAGAGTTCCAGTAAGAGACACCCTGAAATCAAGACCTTAAAATTCCCAGATGTCCTGCCTGAGCCTCCTGCTAGACCCCCCTCCAAAGGCTAGACTCCCCGAGATTGAACGGAGCCTCCCTCAGTCCCTCGCCAGGAGCTTGTCCCCCCAACCCTGTCAGAGGCTCCCAGTGCCTGTCAGCACCTTGCACCCCTTTCCCACTCAGGTTCCAGGGCCACTGCCCCCTGCAGACCCTCCAGCGTCGCCCAAACCCTAGAAGGGTCACAGCCACGTTTTCTAGGAATTCTAAAGCCCCGAGAAGTGTGCCCGCACGGCTGTGGCACCCCCTGGGACCAGGAAAGCGGGGTGTGGGGAGGAGAAGGGAGCTGTGCAGTGGGGTGCGGACAGTCAGGCCCTGGGGGACCCTGCTTTGACCATTTATCTGCCCCCGTGTGCCAGTTCGGTGTGACGGGCACCATTGTCCAGTGTAACTTGCTGCTGCTGTTACTCAACCGAGGATATTTCTCCATCGTTTTAGAGCCGAAGGGAGGGAGGAAGGAGAAGAGAGTCCCTTGACCAGGAATCCAACCAGCGACCCTTCAGTGGGCCAGTGCTCTAACCATTGAGCCACTGGCCAGGCATCCAGTGTAATAATAATTATTATTTTTTAAATATATCTTTATTGATTTCAGAGAGGAAGGGAGAAGGAGAGAGATAGAAACATCAAGGACGAGAGAGAATCATCGATTGGCTGCCTCCTGCACGCCCCACACTGGAGATGGAGCCCACAACCCGGGCATGTGCCCTGACCGGGAATCAAACTGTGACCTCCTGGTTCATAGGTCGACGCTCAACCACTGAACCACACTGGCCGGGCCCCTTTTGCTCTTGACATTGTCCTGGAGTTGGGATAAGAAGTCATATGGTCAACCTGGTTATAATTAACGTAGGCAGGACAGAAGAGGGGGTCCCAGCTGCTCTAGGGACTCAGGAAGGCTCCCCCAGGAGCCGTGGGCCAGGGCAGGGGCCCAGGTGGGAGTAGTGCTCAGTGTGGCCTCGGCCTGGGAAGATGCAAAGCTCCCATGGGTGTGATGAGGGAGGGGGGCCAGTGGGGAGAAGAGTAACAAAAAGAGGCAGGAGTTACAGGGACCACCCTGCCATAGCAGCCAGAGGGGTTAGGACTTGGTCCTGAGGGCACCAGGGAGCCAGGGAGGACTGAGAGCAGGAGAGATGGGATCAAACGAGTGGGACGCCAGACACAGGCTGATGTGGCGAAGATGTCGGTAGCCCAAGGTGGTCAGGAGGAGGGGACGTGTGAGCTGAGACTGGGAGGGCTGGCCAGGAGGGTGTCCCAGAGGTGGGAACAGCAAGCCCGGTTTGGGGAACAGCACTCAGTTCAGAGTTGCTGGAGCAGCAACTGTGACTTGGGGCCAGGCCATGGAGGGCCTTCGATGCCAAGTCCAGGGTCTAGGCCAGTGATGGCGAACCTTTTAAGCTTGGCGTGTCAGCATTTTGAAAAACCTAACTTAACTCTGGTGCCGTGTCACATATAGAAATTTTTTGATCTTTGCAACCATAGTAAAACAAAGATTTATATTTTTGATATTTCTTTGATATATTTAAATGCCATTTAACAAAGAAAAATCAACCAAAAAAATGAGTTCGCGTGTCACCTCTGACACGCGTGTCATAGCTTCGCCATCACTGGTCTAGGCTCTGTTCAGGGGGTGCTCGGGAGCCATGGAAGAGCAGTGAGCAGGGGAGGGGCAGGTCAGCTCGGGGGCCCTGTGGGTGTGGGCTGGTGTGGGGGGCCGGAGGCTGAGGCCAGGGGAGAGGCTGCAGCGAGGGCCCATGGGGAGAAGACGAGGCCGAAGCCTGGGCCATAGGGAAGGCGAGAAGGGGACAGGGTAGAGTCATTGGGCAGGAAGACAGGGCTGGGACTTGACAAGTGGTGGGAGGAGGGCTGGTGAAGAGGCAATGACCCCCACCCACTGGCCCCACTTTGATCTCTGCCACCCACTCTTCAGGTCCCCCTTTGCCCAACCCACACCTCCAATCCATAAAACAGGTCTGAGCGGGAGCCGCTGTGTTGGAGGCAGGGGTGGGCAAACAGGTTCTGAGAACCCAGAATGGCCTGGAGCGCAGGTGAGGCAGGTCAGGTCCCCACCCCTCAGGTGTCTGGTCTGAGGAGGCTGTTCCCCTGCTTGTCCTTCCAGGAGCTCTGAGAGCAGCCGGTCCCTTTTCAGTCCCTCCCAGTGATGGAGGGGGGCTGTTAGCTTCGCCAGCAACTGTGGAGCAACGAGGGTGGCCCATGGACCTGCCAGAGAGCCCAACGGGTGGCCCCGCTACTCAAAGTAGGTGGCTGGGTCCCTCTTGACCCTGCGTGAGGATGGAGGAGGGAGGAGTGGATGAATGGGCTCCAGACTGAGTCTTGGGGGAGGTGGCTTGAGGCTCCACCTTGGTGCAAGGTGTGAAGGAGGGAACCTGCCCTGTGCCCACCTGTCCGGACCCCTCGTCCCCTTTGCTCCTAGAGCCAGAGCAGAAGCCTTTGCGTGTGGTGCGTGGTGCCCCCTGCCTGGAGCACCCTTTACCAGGGACTGCAGGCTCCCTCTCACTTCATTCAGATCTCTGCTTTCTGTAAGGCACCTGCCCTGTCACACTCGCTCCTCTTTGCTGCTCTACCTATCTTCATAGCACTGACAACGGTTGGTCTGTCTGTCTACTCTCTGCCCTCCCCCCCACACACACACACTAGAGGATGAGCTCTGCCAGGCAGGCTCTGTTTTATTCTCTCTGGTATTTCCAGTTCCTAGAGCAGCATTGTCCAGCAGCATATATGTAATTTTAAATTTTATTAGTAGTCATATTCAAAAGAAAGAAAAAAAGAAACAGGCCACATGAATGGCAATAATAGATGTTATTTAATTTTATATCTCCACAATAGTATCATAGTATCATATAATCAATATAAAATGGATTGGAGATACTTTTTTTCCCCCCATGCTAAGTCTTCAAGGTCTGGTGTGAGAAGACGAGGCCGAAGGTGCTATTAGAGCAACTTTTTATGCCTAAGGTGCTCTTTTTATGCTGGCCACAGTTCAAGTGCTTACAAACAACGTGCGGTGGGTGCTACGCTAGAACGATGCCTGATGCATAGTAGGAACTCGGTTACTGTCCTAGAATTGACTGGATGCAAACCACATGCATGGGAAAGCTGCTTCTGGAGCAAGATGCTCCCTCGCTCGCCCGGTGGTTGCCCTCTCTGAAACTCATTGGCTAAGTGGGGAGCCCAGTGTGATGGGGGATGAGGCTCCCACCCTCGGGGAGAGGCAGGGCCCCTTTCTTAGAGGCTCCTAGCATCCAGCAGCAGCAGAACCTGAGTGTTTTCTTGGCCCCAGGCTTGAACTGCAGCCTCAGGAGGTTTTCTGGGTAGGAAGGTAGGAAGTAGACACCTGGGTGGGGAGACCCGAGTGCCTACTGACGGAGTGACCGGCATCTAAACTTCTCTGGCACCAGCAGAGGGCGTGCAGCCACTGAGGAACCCGTGGGCCAGGACTGAGCCAGCCTGGAAAGGCTCCTGAAGGAATGGGAAGGAACACCCAGGGGAGATGGAGACAGAGGAAGACTCTGGGGAAAAAGACACGGAGAGACAGCATAGGAAGGAGAGAGAAGGCTGGGGAATGAACGGAGAGTCTCAGAGATATGAGAAGAGAAGCACAGAGACACAAGGAAGAAAATAGAGGCAAGGGACATGGGGAGAGAGATGGGAAGGAAGATGGAGAGAAAGAGCAAGAGAGAAAACTAGAGAAGGGCAGACACAGAGACACAGAGAGAGGTAGAGACACTGAGGAAGGAGATGAAAGAAAATAGGAGAGAAGCACAAGGACATCTTCCTGCGGGGCCCTGGGAAGAGACTGTAGACACATGCGGATCCTTAGACCCCATGTGATCTGTAACCAGACAGTCCTGGGTTGACTCTGGGTTGCTCTCCCTGGCTAAGTGGCCCTGGGCAAGTGACTTTGCTGGGCCTCAGGGTCCTCCTCCATCACATGGGTTCACTGCACGAGGAAGAAACAAGAGTACAGGGAAAGCCCTGGCACGGGCCCTGGCATCTCCCCTAATTGGGTTCCTACTTCCCTTCCCAGGGAGTATGGGCTCCTCCCCGAGGGGGCGGAATTGGAGCTCACTACAAAGAGCCTGTGAAGAGTGGAATGAGAAAGGTCCTCACGTTGAACTTTTTTATGCCTAAGGCTCCTCGCCTATAAAGTGGGGCCCATGCCAAACCTTCTATACTAAGCTTCCACGACATGCCAGGCCCTTCGCCAGGGCTTTTCCAGATTTTATCTCAGCCATTTTCTAAGAGGGAAGGAACACCAACCCCATGTTCCAGACGAAGAAACTGAGGCTCAGAGAGGCTGGGCCCCTGGCCTGGGTTGTCTAAGTGTTTGCCAGAACCTGTAGCCTGCACTCAGCCCAGTGCTGTACCCAGCAGTCCAGGGGTCTGAAGGTCACTTCCAGCCCTCGGAAAGATGCTGGGCTGTCCCAGTGGTTCCTGAGGTAAAGGATCTCCTCCCATATCTTGGCATATTTATTGAGTGCCAACTCTGCAAACACTGGATACAACAGTGGACAAACGGACCCTGGGATGTGCATATTGCGTGTGTGTGCGCACGCATGCGCATGCTCTTCACACACACACACACACACACACACACACCCCTAACCCTCCCAGTCCTGGGGAGCAGGATCACTCTACCCCACCTCCCTGCCATTTTATTGGTTGGGAAACCACAGCTCCAAAAAGAGAAGCAACTTGCCTACAATAGTGCAGCTGGGCTCTGAGCTCCTGGCCCTGGGCTCCCCTGCGGCCAGCTTCAACTGGGCATGGTGAGAGGAGAGAGACCCGGCCCACCAGGCAGGCTAGGGGACCGGAGATGCAGCAGGCAGAATCGATCCAGGCTGCCAGAATGTTAACGGATTGTTCCTGGCTTCTGGGCCCTCCTTCACCCTCAGCTCCTCCCAGAATCCTCTCTTCTTTGCCCTCCCCTTCCTGTAGCCCCTCTGAGAACAGCCTGGGAGGCAGGGGAGGAGAGGAGGAAAGGGTGATTGCTCATTCTTCTCTGGCTTCTGAGTGGGTTGGACACAAAGGAACAGACAGCAGGGGGGACTTCCTGTCCTGAAAGATGGGGCCCACATCCCCAGGGTGGAGGGGTGAGGAGGTGACTCAAAGACCCTCACATTGCTGCCCCCGCCTGAAGCTGCCTGCTGTTCCCCACCAGCGGAAACTCCAGGCTGCTGGGAATGAACTTCTCCCCTCTGCAGGAGCCAGGCCACTCCTCTCCTCACGGGTAGACTGGCCCTCTTGTCTCCTCAGTGTACCTCTGGGAACAGCCGGAGGAGGGGCGCCTAGAGACACCGCTCAGCTTAGAGGATCAAATACTCAACTCTATGTTCGAAGCTTGTGACCCCCAGAGGACAGGTGGGAGGGGCAGGGTGGGGCTGGGAGCACTGGGTGTGGGGGAGATAAGCAGTAATAAGGGGCAGAGATGGGGGGCTTGGAACTGGGGAGCCTTAGAGAGAGGGACGGGGGTCTTGTAGGACGGTGATTATGGGAAGCTTCAGGAATGAGTGGATAAGGGCATGAAGGCCTTTCAGGCAAGGACAGTGGGGGAAGAAAACTTGGGGGATATTAAGAGAAGAGGGAGGGGCTTCAGTGCTTGGGGGAGGGAGGAGAGGAGGGTAGCCACTGGGGGCATAGCTGATTCTCTTTGGTCCACCCTCTGAGGTGGATCTGATGACTTGTGAAAACGTGGACTTAGAGGAGGGAAAGGACTTGCCCAAGTTGTCCCAGCCGGGCTGTGGTGCATGGGTGCCACCAGCCAGCCAGTGATGGCCTACTGTCCCCAACTCCCACGCCTCCCCACCTGCCCCCATTCCCTCATGGCATGCTCCGTCTCCAGGCTCTGTGGCTGTGACCCGCGTACTAGCCTACCTGGAGGCTGTGACAGGACAGGGCCCCCAGGATGCACGCCTCCAAACACTGGCCTGCAGCCTGGACCCCAATGGGGAGGGCCCTCAGGCCACCGTGGACTTGGACACCTTCCTGGTCATCATGCGAGACTGGATCACTGCCTGTCAGCTGGATGGGTGGGTCCCTGTACCTCCACCCTCACCTGGGAAGTCCTTCCTAAGCTCTAACCTCATACCTTCTTAACTGCAGTCAGCACCCTTTGGGCACAGGGACCTCCTGTGGTTGGAAGGAGGCTGAGGAGAGACAAAGTAAAGAGATGGGATAGGGGAGCAGCAGAGTGTCTGAGGACAAAGTGCATGTGAAGGGGCTGTGAAGTGGGTCTGGGAAACAGACATAAAAGGGGCTGGAAGGAGGAAAACGGGGGCGATGGGTTAACAGATGCCCCTCACCATCCCTTCAATCCCAGTCCTTGCTCTCCTGCTTTGCCATCTGGCCCCAGGCGCTAGCCATCTGGCCCCACCTTCCTCCCCATGGAGCTTACTCACCTAACCTGGCCCCTCCTCCAGCCGCCCAAAAACCCCTGCTGGGTTTGAGGATGGCTGCAGGGGGCTCTAAGCCTCATCCCTTTGATATAGAGGATTAGAGCTGGAAGAGGAGACTACCTTCGAGGGAGCCCTGACCTCCCAGCAGCTGCCATCTGGTGAGAATGCTTTATATAGAATGAAGCAGGCTGGCCCAGGTCAGACAGTGGGGGGACTTCCACTTGGCAACAGAGCAGGAGATAGAGTGGGACCCCAGGGACCTTTGCTCTAGCCTGGAGCTGTGAGTTTGGCCTTCTAGGAGCCTCCCCACCCTCCTTGAGCTTTGTGAGTTGTTTCCAAAGCCTTCTAACACCAGCTCTGTTAGAGCCCCACCAGGCCCTGCCCACCTCTCCTCTCATCCAGCCGGGATCCCCAGGCTACAGTCCCTTGCTCTCGCACTCACACACTCACAGACCTGCATGCCTTTCCTGCAGAAATCTGATAATCTGATTAGTTACTTGCCCTGCCCTTTGGTTAGTTGATTTGCTTACCATTGTATCCCTAGGACCTCACACACAGGAGGTCTCCGTAAACATGTGTTTGTGTTATATTCCTCCAGCCTTACAAAAACAAAGGCAAATGAAATAGAATTTACTTGGCATTCCTTGAACCTCCTCCCTTTGGGCTTAGGGGCCAAGGGAGGGCTGTGAGCAGGGGAGGGGTGGGTCAGCTCTGGGTGGGGGAAGGACAGAAGGGGAAGCTGGAGGTGAGGAGGCTGAGGAGGAGGTTGTGGTGAGGGCCTGAGCCAGGGTGGGGGGTGGGATAGAGAGGAGGGTGGAACACAGTTGGGGAGGAGGGGAACAGGGCCTAGGTCCTAGTGGACTGAGGGGGTGAGCAGGAGCAAGGGATCCAGGTGGCGAGTGTGGGGCGGGGGAGTGGGAGGAGGAACAGGTTTGGGGCCAGTGATGGGCATGGAAATTACAGGGCTATCTGGGAGATCCAGCCTGAGCTCACGGATGAACAAGAGGCTTTTCTAATGTTGGGTGTAGTTACAGCCCTGGGAGCAGATGAGATCACCCAGAGCAAATGCTCTGAGGGTGGAAGCCAGACAAGGAACAAACCCAGAGTCCTGGGGAGCCCCAATACCTAAAGTCACGGGGGAGCCCACCACCCTCTGTCTGTCTCCCTCCAGGAGGTGCAGACACGGAGGAGCCAGCCAACCTGGAGAGCTTCGGAGGCGAAGACCCCAGACCTGAGCTGTACCTATCCTCAGGCCCCCTCTACCCTCCCCTCCCATGCCCTCCAGCCTGCCCAGGGCTGGGCTGGGGCTTGGGGTCCTTTGGGAGTGGATGAGGGATAGGGGCTGTGCTAACTTCTCAGGGAGAGCAGGGTAGTCTCCCTCCTGCTCTTTCTCCAGAAGAGCTTGTCTCCCCACCACCCTCACCACCTACCGTCACCTGGGAAAGGCGGCTGGGGCTGGGGTGGTGACCCTGGCCCTTCCTGCCCCCAGGCTGGGCACAGCTGACTTGCTGAGCAGCCTGGAGGACCTGGAGCTCAGTAACCGCAGGCTGGCTGGGGAGAATGCCAAACTGCAGCGCAGCGTGGAGACCGCTGAGGAGGGGTCTGCGCGCCTAGGGGAGGAGATCGTGGCCCTGCGCAAGCAGCTCCGCAGGTGGGCCGGGCCCACGTCCACCATCCTGTGCCCCAGCCTCGCTCTTCACTCCCTCCCTCTCCGTGTCTGTGACCCCGCACGTCCCGTCTTCTTTTCTTCCGTCTTTTATCTTTCTCTCTTGTCTCCCTGGTTCTTGTCTCTCAGCATCTCAAGTTCAGATTCACTCTATTCTTCCCTCTCTGATCTCCATTTTAGCAGCCTGTTTCTCTCCCTGTGCTCTGTCTTCCTCGTGTCTGTCCTGTCCCCCTATTTTAGTCTCCCACTCTCGAGGACCTACCCCCTTAGTTTTTTAGGTAGAAATTGTCCTGTTCTCCAGGCTCAGCCTCCCCACACCCCCTTTTTTTTTTTCTCTGAGTCTCTCTCCCCTTCTCTCTCGGTCCCCATCCTCCTCTATCTCTGTCTGGGGTTTCTCTGTTGCTTCTGCCTCTGAGTGGATCTCTCCTGTGGTCTGTCTTCCTCTCTCACGGCTCACATGTCCCTGCCCACACAGTACCCAGCAGGCCCTGCAGTTTGCCAAGGCTGTGGACGAGGAGCTGGAGGACCTGAAGAGTCTGGCTGAGAGCCTGGAGGAACAGAATCGCAGTCTTCTGGCCCAGGCCCGGCAGACAGTAGGTTCTGGGCAAGGGGCACAGAGGTACCCTCTCTCTTCCCTCTTTCTTGGAGTCTGAGCATCAGAGCCTGACGATGGAGGGGAAGAGGCAGAGGTCACCCAGGCTTCCTCCATCCCTCCACGTCCTGCTTCAGGCTTTGCCGTTCCTCTAAAGACACAGGGGCGGCAGGAGCCATCAGGGCTCCGCAGCCCTGCTCCTCAGTGACCCAGGCCTGAGTGTGATCCCAGGGGAGGGGGAAGGGCACCATGGGGGTAAGGAAGCCCCAACAGAAGCCTTTGTCCTCTCAGGAAAAGGAACAGCAGCATCTGGTGGCTGAAATGGAGACCCTGCAGGAGGAGGTGAGCCAAGGCCCAGTGCCCAGCCCCGCCTCTTCCCAGTCCTACCCCCGGTGCCTCAGACATCCCAGCCAGCCTGCAGACCAAACACCCTTCAGTCTGGTGCGGGAGACCCCAGGGTCCCAAGATGTGAATGTCCCTGAAGGTCACATCACTGCATGTGAGAACTGGCACAGTTGGTCCGAGTGCAGGGTACGTGGTGGACTGCCTGGGTCCCCTCTCTGTGCCTCAGCGTCCTCACCTGTAAAAATGGGCAAAATAATAGAATCTCCCTCATGGAGTTGTGTAAGATTTAAACAAGGGATGCTTGTAAAGCCCTGGACACAGCGTGGAAAGTGCTCAGTAAAAGTTAGCTGGTGTTGTTCATATATTAGTTGTTTTTTTATGGTGGAAAGAACACAGGCCTTGAAGTCAGCCAAGTTCAAATCACATCTCTGCCACTTACATGACAAGCCTTAGGCCTGTGACTACCCTTTCCTAAGCTTAGCTTTCTTATATATTTTTTAATCCTCACTTGAGGATATGTTGTTATTGGTTTGCGAGTGAAAGGAAGGGTATTGGCGGGGAGAGAGGAAGAGAGAAACATCAATCCGTTGCCTCCCACACACCTAACCGGGGATCAAAGCTGCAACCTTTTGGTGTATGGGACAACATTCCAACCAACTGAGCCACCCAGCCAGGTCCTTAGTTTTGCAGTATTTTCTAAGAACGGAGGAGAAGGGCATCTGTTCCACAGGGTTATTATGGGAATTAAATGGCTGCTTTTAGCCCAGGGCCCAGCACGTAATATGAACAGTCCCAGTTCAACCTCACGTCTGGTTCGAGCCACATTCCATCTGAGACAGAAAACATCATCTGAGATCATTTTGAGTCTACCTAATCCAGTGGTTCTCAACCTTCCTAATGCCGCGACCCTTTAATACAGTTCCTCATGTGGTGGTGACCCCCAACCATAAAATTATTTTCGTTGCTACTTCATAACTGTAATTTTGCTACTGTTAGGAATCCTAATGTAAATATCTGATATGCTATATGTGTTTTCCGATGGTCGCGACCCACAGGTTGAGAACCGCTGAATCCTTTTAGGTGGAAACTGAAACTCATCCCTTGATGATGAATCTCGTCACTGTCCCCCCACAAGGTGGCATCTAAGTTGCTGGAGACTCAGGCAGAACCTTTGTGCTCCAGGAGGCGGCGGTCCTCACACAACATCTGTTCTCTCTGCTGGGCAGGATTGATGTTCGTAGTCCCATCTGGTCCTTGGCCTTACTCACCACTGCATGCTGGCATCCACTGGGAGGCTGGCATTGCCTTCTCATCTCTGGACATATAGTCTTTGCTGCATCTGCTGGTGGTGGCCCCCATAAAGGCCACTGGGTCTCTCGCTCAGCCACTTCTGTACCCATCTAGGGGCACAGCGAAGATGTAGCTGTTTTCCTGTGATTCTGTGGCCATTGGGGCCTCCCTGGTCCCTCTCTGCCTCAACAACTCGCACAGTTGTTTTTATTCCCTTATTCACATGCCTTGTTGCTTCTGCGACTGAGCTGGGAAATGCCTCTCTCAGATTCCCACATGTCCCAGGGGTTCTGTGGTTCAAGTGCATCCATTCTTTTCTTTTTAATATATCTTTATTGATTTCAGAGAGAAAGGGAGAGGGAGAGAGAGATAGAAACATCAATGATGAGAGAGAATAATTAATTGGCTGCCTCCTGCACACCCCACACGGGATGGAGCCCGCAACCCGGGCACGTGCCCTTGACTGGAATCCAACCAGGGACCCTTCAGTTCACAGGCCAGCGCTCTACCCACTGAGCCACACCGGGTAGGGCAAGTGCATCCATTCTTGCCCCCCTCACAGCTAACCCTGAGCTTTGATGTCTCAGGGCCTACTTTCTCTCTGTTGCTCTCTTCAACTCTCCTGTGCCCCTCCCCCAGCCCTACTCTGCCTGACCCCTTCCCCCCAAATCTTTGTCCTATGTCTACATATGGCTGTTACATTTAAATCTAAAAATGTTTCTACTATTGTTTTCTGGCTCTTCCATGAAAATTCCCTCCTTTGAAGCTATGGGAACTCGCTGCAAAATGGCTGCCACAGTGCGAGGCATGGGATACAGAGAGGATGTAACTGTTTCTTCTAGAAATTCTCTTTTTTAAGAACCAGGGGCTTTCCCTAAAGCCTCTGGCAGAACCTCTGTCTTTGAGCAAAGTGGCAAATGATAATAGCCAAGCCACTCCTGGTATAGCACAGCCCCTGATGGGCCGGGAATCCTGATTAACAAGTGGTTTGGAAGGTGTCTGGGTTGCTTTGGCAGCTCTTTGGCTTGTTTTTCTGTCTGTGGCCTTGTGATCACAGGGGGCTGTAACAGCTCCCAACTTCATGTTCTCATTCAGAGCAGGACAAGGAGGGGCAAGGGGGCTCAGCAAATGCTGCTCTCATGGCTCTCTTTTCATCAGAAGGGAAAGCTTTTCCAGGAGTAACCCCACCACCACCACCACCAGCTGCCAGGGAGGCCGCAGAATGTCTTCAGCCTCTGGAAGGGAGAGAATGGCTGCTGGGTCAGCTAACCTTCCCAACTCCCGAATCTGCCAGGATTTCCATCTTGATTCACCTCCAGGGCTAAGGCTGGGGACCCACCTGCCCACATGGAGAGAGGACCTGAATGAAAGCAGAAGAAGGAATAAGCAGGGTGAATGGCAGCCGGCAGTCTCTGCTCTGCCCAGCCCAGAAGGCCTGTTGCCAGATCAAGTGCCTTGAGCTGCGCCTGGGACATCCTAGGCGCTCGATAACTGGAGCTATTCTTGGATCCCTCCCCTCCACCTTTCTCCCCACTGGCTGCTGCCTACAGAGCATCTATAGATCGAGTTCTCAAGTTACAGTAGAATAATGCTGGAGTAAGGGACACTCAGCTCTCCCTAGGAGAACCTATGGAGCAGGGTTCAGGTTGCTGCAGAAGAAGGCAGGAGCGGCTGAGTAACCAGGTTCCCTGCCGAGTAGCCCAGGATCCAGCCTGCAAATCCCGACCAGGTGAACAGATGTTGACACAGCATTCCTGGCCCCTCCGTCCTTCCTCCGCCCTTCACCTGGCACCCAGGCTAGCTGGGACTGAGAGGGAGGAGGGCAGTTGATGGAGGCCTTGCAGGGAAGCCGGGCTGGAGAGGAGGAGGAACTGGCTTTGGTATCCTCAGGGGCACCAGGACGAGGGATGTGGCAAGGGAAATCAACTGCCTCCATGCCCAGAAATGCTCTCCCCATGATGCCTCATCAAAACTCAGTGCAGCTTGCTAGGTTTTTGGTGCCCAGAAACTCTAGATGGAATTTGGGGCACTTTATTCTCAGTCCTATTTCATAGCTAGCCCTGCCCACTGCCTTCTCCTGGCCCACTTGTCCCCTTCCCCCGCCCCCCCCCACCGCCCCACATAACTCTCTTCAGCCTTGAGGATTCTGCCCCAGCACTGCCTCCTCAGGAAACCCCTCATCAGGGCTCCCAGCAGGCCCAGGCCCTAGTCCTCATCAGAGTCCACCTCACGTTATCATCAGCTTCTGCGATGGTCTCCACCTCTAGTAATGAACTTGGGACGAGAGATGCAGCTGGTTCCCCATTGTCACCCAAGGTTTCATCTGGCTCAGAGGAGAGTCGGGGGTTATAAGCACAGAATTTGGAGTCAGATTTGAGTTTGAGTCCACTTACCATGTGACCTTGGCCAAGTTTTTTAACCTCTCCGATCCTCAATTTCCTCTCTAAAATTGGGGATGATGGCAGTTAAAACTATGTTAGGACAGCCAGACATTACATTCTTCCTGAACGGCATATGACCTGCATCGCAACACCCATGAAATCTGCCTGCCAAAAAGTCAAAGTCTGGACCAGGCCCTGGACCTACCTACCAGTTTACAGGAAATAATGAAGATGCGGGGACATGGAGAAGGAGAACACAATAAACCAAGTGCACAGTTTCCACAAGACAAATAACCTGGTTTCTTCCACAAAAGAAGGACCCAAAAAATGCCAGGATTGGAAAGTGGAGGATCACTCAAGTTAAAAAGAATTGAGACATTGCCCCCTATCCACAACCAAAAGCCTGTGGATCTTCATTCAAGCAAAATAAATGAAACATTTAAGAAAAAAAAACTTAAAAAGAGCACAATTTGGGTGTGAGATGGTACTAAGGAATTATTAATTTTGTTAAAGGTGATAATGGTAGGTATTGTGGTTTTGCTAAAGGTAGGGTCCTTAAGTAGGAGATTAAAATGCTGGAGTAGTTAAACGTGAAATAATATGATGCCTGGGATTTGCTTTAAAATAATCTGGTTAAACCCCAAACAAACAAATGACCTGCAAGATAGAGAAGAAACAAACTGGGAAACTATATAATTATCGAAGCTGGGTGATTGGTAAAGGGTTTCATTACACTGTTATTTTTACTTTTGTATGTGTTGAAAATTCATAATCCAAAGTTTAAAAAATATTTGTAAACATTTTTTCAATTACAGTTTACATTCAATATTATTTTGTATTGATTTCAGGTATATACATAGTGGTTAGACAATCATATGCTTTAAAAAGTGGTCCCCTGATATTTCCAGTACCTACTTGGCACCATTTATAATTATCACAATATTATTTTTTTTGAATATATTTTATTGATTTTTTACAGAGAGGAAGGGAGAGAGATAGAGTTAGAAACATCGATGAGAGAGAACCATCGATCAGCTGCCTCCTGCACATCTCCTACGGGGGATGTGCCCGCAACCCAGGTACATGCCCTTGACCGGAATCGAACCTGGGACCTTTCAGTCCGCAGGTGCTGGGGTCCAATCCCAGCAGGTCCAGGGGTCCCCAAAGGTGTGGACGGAGTCGGCGAAGAAGGAATGACACAAAGACAGCCTTCAGTTGGTCAGCAGCCTAGTCAGGACCTATAGCCAGGATCTCCAGCCAAAGTTCTGGTCGGAGTTCTGGTTAGGAACTGATGAGGATCTGACGTTTATTGTCTTATTACATCCGTATTTATACCAGCCGATTTTAATCCTGTCAATTTCTATTACAAGGGGTAAGGTGTTTCTCATCTCCATTCCAGGGAGTAAAGACCATGTAACTTAACTACCCGCCTGGCACTTAATTAAGGGGTTGTATCCCCTCCCTAACCTCAGGGAAAGATCCCCACCTGGGGAAACAACCTTTCTCGGAGAGGTGACCTTGGTTAAAACACATGGCGCTAAAGGGAGCAAACATATTAAAAACAGTATGCTACACACGCCAGGTCCACGGAAACACATGCTGTGCAGATGCCTCTTTCCTGCAGCGACTGCGTCAAGCAGCAAGGATGGACTGGCCTCTGGCACGCAGGCTGACGCTCTATCCACTGAGCCAGACCGGTTTCAGCTATCACAATATTATTGACTATATTTCCTATGCCGTACCTTACATTCCCATAACTATTTTGTAACTACCGATCTGTACCTAATCCCTTCACCTTTTTCACCCAGTTCCCTAAACCCCCCTCCCTTCTGGCAACCATCAATCTGTTCTCTGTAACTATAAATCTGTTTCTGTTTTGTTCACTTACATTGTTTAATTTAGATTCCACATAAAACTATTCTGAATATAACATTTACCAAACACTATATATATAACAGGCATTGTTCTAAATCAGCGGTTCTTGACCTGTGGGTCGCCTAAGACCATTGGAAAACACATATATAATTACATATTGTTTTTGTGATTAATCACTATGCTTTAATTATGTTCAATTTGTCACAATGAAAATACATCCTGCATATCAGATATTTACATTACGATTCCTAACAGTAGCAACATTACAGCTATGAAGTAGCAACGAACATAATTTTATGGTTGGGGGTCACCACAACATGAGGAACTGTATTAAAGGGTCGCGGCATTTGTGCTATTAACATGTATTTTCATTAATTACCATCTGTAGACCTAGGGAAGTCACTCAACCTTTATGTGTCTGAGTTGCTTTTTTGTTTTTTTTTAATTGATTTTTAGAGAGAAACATCAGTTTGTTATTCCACTTACTTACGCATTCATTTCAGTGGTTGCTTCTTGTATGTGCCCTGACCAGGGATGGAACCCACAATCTCAGCATATGGGGATGACACTCTGACAAATTAAGCTACCCCCCCAGAGCTGAGTTGCTTTTATCTTTAACACAGGGGATAAGAAATGAGGTTTTTTACTCATTTACTGCAAGGTACTCAGTAAATGTTACCAAGTATCTGATTTAGTCCTCACAGCAGCCCCATGAAGTAGGCTCTAATCGTCATTTTTACAGATGGAGGATGGACTGATGCACAGAGAAATCAAAGCTGAAATTCCATATGCTGGTCGGAGGGGTTTCATGGGCTAAAACATAAAGTGCTTAGCCTGAAGCCTGATGCACATCACGTGTCAGCAAATGTCAACTGTGGGTATTAGCATCGCCATTTGCTGACGTGAACATAACCAGCCATTCCTCCTTCCAGAATGGAAAGCTACTGGCAGAGCGGGATGGAGTGAAGAGGAGGACTGAGGAGCTGGTCATGGAGAAGGATGCTTTGAAGGTGCTGCCCCTCCCTAGTACCTTGACAACTTCCCACCACCCCCAGGGCCATATTTACCAACTCCGGTCTCAGCCACCGAGGCCTGGTGACAGCTGGGAACTTCCATCAAGCCGTCAGGTTCCCAGGGCTGCCAGGCAACTTGGCTGAAATCCCTGTCCCTGTAGCTGATGTCCAGAGACCTGGAGGGAGGTTGAGGAGAGGGGTTCGGGAGTGGGCAGGACAGATGGACAGACTCCTTCCTTGGCAGCGGCAGCTCTATGAGTATGAACGCCTCATTTGCCAGCGAGACACGGACCTCTCCGAGGTAAGGGGGCCGGGTGACATTTGCTTCCGTGTGCACCTGCCCATCTCCTGCCCTGAGTCAGGAAAGGGAGGCCTGCCTGGCTCTAATCCTGGGATAAGCAAATGACCCAGAGAGGTCACAGGCTTCCACTGAGGTCACAAAGCAGGGCCCTGTGGGATCACACCTTGTGGTTCTGCAGCTGAGCTGGGAAATGCCTCTCAGATTCCCAGATGTCCCAGGGGTTCTGTGGTCCAAGTACATCCATTCTTGCCTGCCTCAGGGCCTATGTTCTCTTTATTGCTTTCTTCTTCAGTTCTCCTAAACCTTTCCCCAGCCCTAAGGATCTCCGCACGAGCCCCCCAAACCTTTATCCTACATCTGTATATGGCTTTTACATTTAAATCTAAAATTTTCTATTGTTTTCCAAACCCAGTGCTGTCCCTCGGGCCCTTGCCCTTCCCCCAAGCTCACCCTGCCCTCCCCCACACTCGCACACCTCCACTCAGCCTCAGTGTCTTAATGAGGTTGGGCCCAGTCTCATCGGCTTTGGGCTTTCCCAGCGCACGTGCCACGCAGAGAGTCTGGCCAAGACCTTGGAGGAGTACAGGACGACAACCCAGGTAACCCAGGCTCCCTCGCCACCCTTGGCGGCCCTCTGCTCGGCCTGGCTCTCCCACTTCTCCTGCCATCTCCGAGATTTACTGCCTCTTTCTGTTTCTGTCACTCTGTCTCAAGTCTTCTCCTCTCACTTCCATCTCCACTATCTGATGTATGTCCCTCTCTCTGCCTTTTCACTTTTTATCTTTCATTTCTCTTGTGTATCTCTGTTTTCTGTGCACTTTTATTCTCTGTGGGTGTCTTCTCACCACATCTCCCCTCCTTATCTCTCTGTGTGTCTGCCTGGCATATTTAGGTCCTTGCTCAGCCCCTCTCTGGATCTAGTCTGCCTCCCAGGCTGACTCCTCTCTCTGTCCCTGGTCTTTATGAGACTTACACCTCCTGTGTCTCTTGCTTCTCTTCGAAGCTGTTTCCATTGTGTTTTATTGTTCCACGTGTCTCTGTCTCTGCCTTCCTTTGCTTGGTTTTCTTGGGTGGCAGGTTACCTTCTGGATTCCTGCTGCTCTGTCTCTCCTCAGCCTCCTTAGTTTGTCACTGCTTTCTTCCCCGTGTCCCTTGGCAATATGTGTCTTGAGGAACCCAAAGAAGTCAGGGGAGTAGACTTGACCTTGGGAGAGGAGCCTGGGGGTGGGGGTGGGGAAGAAGGGAAAACCAGGTGTCCCTCGCTCCCTCCTTTGCAGGAACTGAGGTTGGAAATCTCACACCTGGAGGAGCAGCTGAGTCAGACCCATAAGGGGCCGGATGAGTGAGTGGAACATGAGGGGTGAAGGCGGCAGGAGGAGAGCCCAAGGGCAGGGACCTCAGCCTCCAGCCCCGCGGTGGGCAGGGTGGCAACCCCAGCACGGGCGTCCCTCAGGTGGGGGGCAGGCACAGAGGCCGTCCCCCTCCTGACTGTGGCCAGGCTACCCAGAGGAGCTCAGGGGAGAAGAGTGGACTGGACCAAGCTGCTGCCCCCATCACTGGGCGTGGAGATCCAGGCCATTCAGCAGGTGGGTCTGGCACCCCTGGGAACACCCAGCCCACCTGGAGCTGAAACTCTGACCCAGCCCTGACTCACCCTAACCCGTCCTAACCTCTTATCCAATTCTTGGTCCTGGCACCAAACTCATCCTGGGTCCTGCTTCCACCCTCCCCAGCCCAGCCTCATCTCAGCTTCTTCCACCACCACCCCCCCCACACACACACACACCTCAGCCCATCTCCATCCACATCTCTGACCTGCATTGTGCCTTTACTTGGCCCTCCCTGACGTCAGAAACAACTTTCCCAGAAACAAGAAGAGGCAGTCACCCATCTCTCCAGCCCTCTGTGCGGGGTGTGGCAGTGGGAGGAGGGCACCAGTGAGAGTGACGAGGAAGCTGAGTTTCTGCCTGAAGCCCCAGCTGAGGGACAGGTGAGCATGGGCGGGGCCGTGAGACCAGTGGAGTCCAGAACTGGGAAAAGGGCCTGGGACCCCATGTACCTGCCCTGCTCCCATTCAATAGGCAGTTGTTCCTGAGGGACACGGAACCCAAGCCAGACAAGACACCATTCCTGCCCCTTAGGGACTGGCCTGCTAGTGCGGCAGGCAAAAATGAAGAAAGCCATCACAAATTCCTTTGTGATGTGATGGTGGTTGTTTAGAAAACACTGTCAGAAATCACCTTATTTGAAATGGTACTACACCCTGGCCGGTGTGGCTCAGTTGTTAGGAACGTCATACACTGAAGGGTCTCAGGTTCAATTCCCAGTCAGGACACATACACAGGTTGCAGGTGCATATGAGAGGCAACCAATTAATGTTTCTCACATCAATGTTTCTCTCTCTCTCTCCCTCTCCCTCTCCCTCTCCCTCTCCCTCTCCCCATCACCCTCCCTCCCTTCCTCATACCTCTGCCTCCCTCCCTCTCCCTTCCTCTCTCATATCAATAAAAAACATATCTTCAGGTAAGGATTAAAATAAAAAACATTTAAAATTTAAAAAATGGTACTACATACATTTACAAAACAGTCAAAGGGATGTAAAGTACAGCATAGGGAATATAGTCAATAATAGCGTAAAAACTGTGTATGGGGCCAGGTGGGTATTGGAAATGTAGGGGGGACACTCTGTAAAGTACATGAGTGTCTAACCACCATGCTGTACCCCTGAAACCAATACAAAATAATATTGAAAGTAAACTGTAATTGAAAAAAATTTTTTAAGTTACTAAATCCTTAAAAAATAAGATAAAATAAAGAAATAGAACGGTACTGCAGTGGGAAGTGAACGGTTCCTCCTGACACTGTAAAGATACATTAAGCATTTACCTTAGCAAATCCACTGTGAAATCTTGAACTCGGCAATAGCCATTGTTGCCCTGGCTGGTGGCGTTCAGTGGTTAGAGCGTTGGCCCACAGACCAAAGGGTCCTGGGTTCACTTCCCCATCAAGGACACATACCTTCGGACTTTATCCCCAGCCCCATTTGGGGTGCCTGCAGGAGGCAACCAGTCGATGTGTCTCCCTCACATGGATATTTCTTTCTCTCTCTCTCTCTCTCTGTCCCTCTCCCCCTCCCTCTCTTCCACTCTCTCTAAAAATCAATAGAAAAAAATCAGGTGAGGATTAACAAATAAAAATAGTAGCCATTGTTTTATGAATTTTGTAATAACCTGAACAATAATATTTCATAACTTTAAATAACTGAGGCAACTCATCTTTTTTTTTTTTAATCCTCACCCAAGGATATTTTTCCATTGATTCTTAGGGAGAGTGGAAGAGAGAGGGAAAGACGTGAGAGAAACATTGATGTGAGAGAAACACATCGATTGGTTGCCTCCTACACAATCCCTGAACAGGGCCTGGGCCAGGGAAGAGCCTGCAACCAAGGTATGTGCCCTTGACCAGAATCAAATCTGGGACCTTTTGGTCTGCAGGCCAATGCTCTATCCACTGAGCCAAACTAGCTAGGGCTAAAGTAATTTTTTAAAATATATTTTTATTGATTTCAGAGAGGAAGGGGGAGAGGGAGAGAGGGAGAGAAACATTGATTGTCTGCCTCCTGCAGGCCCCCTACTGGGGATCCAGCCCACAACCCAGGTATGTGCCCTGACTGGGAATCAATCTGTGACTTCCTGGTTCATAGGCCAACACTCAACCACTGAGCCACACCGGCCTGACTCAGGGATGCATTTAGAAAACAGTGTCAAGTTGATTGAAGTCGTAGGATGAGATGTCTGGAAAAAACAGGGACCTTGGTCCTGAGGAAGAACAAATGACCCAAGACTGGGACCCTGGGAGGAGAATGGAGTTTGAAAGGGGACCACTGAGCCCCTTTTTGGCCCAGGTGAGAAGTTTGGGGGACCTGGACTCCTGGGTCCTGAAGAAGAAAGGGACTTGATGTGGTCTAGAACTGCTCCAGTTTCTGCTCCTGGCTGGGGGGTGTCAGTGAGGGAGGTAGAGCTGTCCTCAAGGAGGGGGCCCAGGAGGAAGGCAGGTTTTTTAAGAAGATGGTGAATTCTTGAGGTGGTAGCCCGGAGATCTAACCTTTTTTTTCCCCACAGAGGAACTTCCAGGGAGAGCCAGCGTACCCACATGAAGGAAGGAAGGAGCGGTCAATGTGGTAAGAAGCCTGCTCCTCCCAAACCCATCCTCTGCCTCGGGGTGACACCTCGTGATTCTCAGAGGGAATAGAAGAACCCTAAGAGCCCTGCTGGAGCCTCATTGCTCGCTCATTCATTCATTCATTCATTCACTCACTCACATGCTGAGGCGACCCTAGGCCTGTGGACCAGCATGAGTCAGATCCAGCCCTGCCCTCAGTGACTCCCGGCCCAGGGGAAATAACCCTGCCCACAGAGTCCCAGGAGGACATCCGGCACCTGACCCCACCCAGGGGAGAGGGAGGCAATGCCTGAATGGGGTCTTGTAAGAGTGGTATTCATATAGGAGACTCTTAATAAAAGAAGGTAATTGTCAGGAAGATAGGCAGCTCAGTCACCCAGTCACTCTCACTGAACACACCTCTCCAAGGCCTCTAGGGAACCTGGGATAAATGAGACCCAGATTGGGCCCCTGGGGAGTACCCAGGCAGTCGCGCAATCATGAGGGCTCTGGGATCAGACACCCGGGGTTCAAATCCCAGCTCAGTCCTTTTGTGATAGAGGATGGTTGGTGCATTTGGCATGGTGCTGTGGACCTGTGGTTGTTAAGAGGCTTGTGTGCAGGCCTTTGAGGATAGAAACAGCACTAGATGCCTGCAGGAACCTCCTTGGGGCCCTGTCCTGGGGGCCTGTGGTTTCCTGTGGTGCCACCCTCTCCCCCACCCCTCTTTCAGCTCCTGGCTGTAGCAACTAATGAGGCTGCCTGCCATGGGCTCTAATTGGACTGTCTGGGAAAGCTGAGGTTGGGAAGGATGGGGGCTCCAGAGATGTGACCTCCCCTCAGTCACCGAGAAATGGAAGGGAGAAGGGGAGGGTCTAAGCAGCAGCGGGGGCAGGGGCTGGACATCTGAGATGGGGGGCAGGGGTGGTGTGATGCACAGATCAGGGAAGTTGGGAGTGAGGGAGGTAGTGAAATCAGTGGCCCTGGAAGTGGCTAGGGTTAAGGACCTGAACCTTGAGAGGGCCTGGATGCTTTTTGGGGTGCTGCTAGAGGGAACAGCTGTATCCTGAGGATGTCAGGTCTGAAACTGGAGGGCCAAATCCCTTGTTCCCAGCGAAGGTGATGGCTAGGAATGTGGACATCTGGGTCTCCAGGGGCTATCCAGGCTGGCAGCTTGCGACCTGAGTCTCTAAAGAGGCATTTCAGGCACCTGCGAGCCTCGGTGGGGCAGAGGCTGGGCTCATACCCCCTGAGAGAAATGGTCTAGGATGAGAGTGGGCCTTACACAGTTGGATTCTGGAGTTTGAGTCCTGAAAAAAAAAGCCAGTGAGACTGAGGCTCAGTGAAAATGGCGCGACCCAGCAGGTAGGAAGCAGGGGCAGGGTCTCCTCAGGTACTGGTCTGAGCCTCTGGTGCTTTGGGGAGTGAGAGTTGGAAGCCTCGGCTCCTCGCTGGCGCATCACCTAGAAAAGTAGCCCCTGAGAAAGCCAGCACCCTTTTTGAGGTCACAGATCCAGGTCCATCCCCCTTAAGGCCCCAACTTTAAAGGTTCCCCTGAGCCCCTCACGGGCAAATGGGAGCCAGGCAGAGGGAAGAAGCTTGCAGTGACATTGTTGTTGCCCCAGGTTGCCCAGAAGAGAGGAAGAGGAGGAAGCGGAGATCCACGTCACGGTAAACAGTCCCCGCACCCTCCCCAGTGCCCATCCACTCCAGGCCCTTGGAGGGGACTGATGGCATCACAGCTCCTCCCAGCTCCCGCCTGCACCTCACTTCCCCTGAGCAGACAGAAAAATCATTTGGCCAAGAGATAACAAGGCCCTCGCTGTAGCTAATGAGAGCGGATGGTGCTGTGAGTGGTGGCCTACAGGCCAGTGGGCGGCCAGAATGTTCCCAGGGGACCCCCCCACAAGCACACACAGGGCTGCAGCCGCCACACCACCGGCCTCACAGACGTGGCTACACCCCCGGATTGCGAAATGCACACGCACATGCGCCCACACACAGGAAGGGGCTGGGCCCTCCGCAGCCGGCCTGGGCACCCCCACTGCCCAGCACCACACACACCAGGTCCTTTTCTTTTCCAAGCAGCAGGTGACCATCCCCATTCTCAGACAAGGACAGGGAGGGAAGGAAATGTGGTGATGTGAGTGAGGAGCCTGCAGTCCTCGGCTGAAGATGAGAGCCCAAGTGTGTGCCAGGCTCTGTTCCACGCACCTGGACCCTGCAGGGTCCAACCATCCCACAGGGTCTCTCTGAGCAGCCTGACCGCAAAGCCCACCTCCTTCCTGCCACCCCCTCTGTGGAGCCTGGTCCCACCTCCGCTTCCTCAAGCTGGTGTGGGGAGGATCCTCACCCGGCTCTCGGCTCTCGGTGGGATGAGGGTTAAGGATCATGTCGGAAAGGGCCTGGCTCCAGGCCTGACACAGAGCAGGCACACAGTAGGTGGCCATGGTGAAGGTGGTAGCTGGCACTGGTGTTCTGTTATTCGTTACTTATTACTGTATTTCTATGGCCATTGGATACGTCAGAATCCAATGGAAGTGGAAATAATCACATTGAGTAGCTCATACAGTTATCGAGCACTCACTATGTGCCAGGCACTGTTCTGAGCCCCATGCTCACTTTTTTTTAACCTGAATTCACTCAGTCAGTCTCCACTTTAGGCCTGTGAGGTGGGCACTGTCGTCATCCCTGTCCAGCAGGTGGGGAAAGTGGGGTGTGGAGAGCTGGGGTGATGTGCCAAAGGACACACGGCCAGAAGCTGGCAGAGCTCGGACCCCAACCCGGCAGTGTATTTCAGTGTTCACGCACGGAGCCATTCATTCGCTGTGTTCCACCCCCTTCCATGGGGTCACTTCTGCCCAGGACCCCATGCCCAAGTTTGTCATCTCCTTTGTCCTTCCAGGCTGATCTCTCCATCCTTCTGGGAGACCCTCACCCTGGAGACATTCCAAGCAGCCCTCCTGAGAGGTACTGGGACCCCCAGGGACTGGAAGGGAACTTGGGGACAATGTGCAGTGTGACTGCCCTGCCTTCCTCTCTCTCCAGCAGCCCCTCCCAGCCAGACCTACAGCACGCGCTGGTGCCTGTGGAGAGGAAGCTGGTTCCGGTTAAGAGGCCAGTCTGGAGCCACTTCTGCCTGTGCCCCCTGCACCCTCAACCCCAGCAGCTCAGGTGAGCCCCAAGGTATCACCAAAAGGAAATGGTGGTCAGTCATCGGAGCACATAGGCTCCCCTGAGCCCTGCCCTGAGTACTGTCCTGCCACCCCACCAGGGTCAGGCGGCATCCGCTGATTCCCGCGCCTGTCCTGGGTCTCTTGCTGCTGCTGCTGCTCTCCGTCCTGCTGCTGGGCCAGCCCCCGCCCCCCACCTGGCCCCACCTCCAGCTCTGCTACCTCGGCCCTCCCCCAGTGTGAGCCATGCTCCCCGCCCCTCAGAGCAACGTCTAGTTCGGTGAATTCCTCGGACTCTTTTTACTGTTATTCCTGTTGTTGTGCCACTGTTATCAAGACCCCAGATGCAGTTCAGTACTCCAGGATCCACGCCCCGGAATGGGGTCTTTATGTGAAGTCTCTTGGTTTCGTGATGGTTTTTACTACATTTCTTGATAACAGCAAAACGTGCCCAATAATGGAGTAAGTGCGAGGGGTTTATTGTCCTCACAAAACAAGCCTGGAGAACAGCACAAGGCCCACGGCCCGTCTCCACAGCCTCGGGCTAGGGCGCTGTCTGTGACCCGCCTGGCCCCCTCGTGCTCAGAGGATGGCGGACATTCTGGCTTCATTCATCTCTCTGCAGAGAGAAGGCGATGTGGCCCTTCTTTTGTATAAAGAAAAGCAGTAGCCTTCCCAGAGCCAGCAGCAGACCTGTGTTTATATCTTGTTGGCCAGACTGTTTGGCATCATCACCCCGGGCTGCAAGGAGACCAAGCGCCTCTCCTGGCAGAAAAAGGGAGGAGATGTGGGCCAGGCACACACCACAGATGTCCGTCCGCTACATGCAAACGGCCAGCAGGAAGGGGACCAGGCGCCATTTTTTCACTCCACAAATACATAGTGATCGTCTAGTTGCCACGGCTAGACCTTAAAAGATAAAGCTGTAGAGAGACAGGCCCTCCAATGTCAGGCTAAGGAGCGTTCATTTTCCCCAAGGATGATGGGAGGTTTTGTTGCTTGTGTTTGGTTATTGATGTCTTAATTGAGGTGTAACTTACACACAGATAAACGGACAAATCCTAAGTACCAGCTGGATGAATTTTCGCATATGTAAGCGTTCCAAACTAAAACCCGAACCGGTCAGGATAGAGACCTGTCTCAGCGCCGCAGAGGCTTCCCTGGGAGAGTTTCGAGCAAGGGTGGGACAGAATCACACCCCAGAAAGGCACCTAACTCAGCCTGGAGGCTAGAGGTTTCTTCCCAGACCCATGACATCCGTTCAGTCTTGAAAGGTGGGCGAAGTTGGCTACAATGAGCAGGGGCTGAGGAGGATGCTGCAGGCAGAGGAAGTAAATATGTGTGAAAACGGGGTGGGAAAGACCCCCTCCCTGTGTGGAGAGCCATTGGCAGCACCGTGCTGCTAAGATTAAAACTAGAAGAGCCCGGCCGGCGTGGCTCAGTGGTTGAGCGTCAACCTATGAACCAGGAGGTCACGGTTCAATTCCCAGTCTGGGCACATGCCGGGGTTGAGGGCTCGATCCACAGTGGGGTGTGCAGGAGGTAGCCAATCAATGATGCTCTCTCAGTACTAATGTTTTTCTCCCTCTCCCTCACCCTTCCTCTTTGAAATCAATAAAAATATTTATTAAAATTTTTTAAAGAAAAGAAAATTATGTGAAGCCAGGAAGAATTGAAGGCTACGGAGTGGTGAAATTAAGATAGGTGGGCAAGAGCCCATGAAGGGTTTTAGACACCGCCATGAACTTTACTCCTAAGTGCCCAAGAAAAGGCTTGAGCAGAGAAGGGACAAAATTAACTCGGAGTGGGAAAGAGACCCGAGCCTGCATAGGGGGTGAGTAATGAAGTGAGGCTGAGGAGGAGGTGGGGAGAAGGCTGGGGCTGGGGCCCAGGTGGGAGAGGTCTGAGCTGGACCTGATGTGTGGGTGGGAAGAAGGGAAGGGTGGAGAGAGGCAGGGCAGGAAGGATGGAGTCAGGGACTGACAGGCTGTGAAGGAAAAGGGAAGGACAAGGACAGTACCTCACCCAGTGGCTAATCTATACTAATAAAAGGGTAACGTTAATTAGACCGGGAGACCTTCTGGATGTCCTTCCAGACAAAGCCATGGTGGCGGGGCCAAAGCAGAGGCGGTTAGGGGCGATCAGACCAGGAGGGGAGGGTAGTTGGGGTGAGCAGGCTGGCAGTGGGGGGGGGGCAGTAAGGAGCAAGAAGGTTGGCATGCAGAGTGGTTAGGGGCGATCAGGCAGGTGAGCGGTTCAGGGGTGGGCAAACTTTTTGACTCAAGGGCCACAATGGGTTCTTAAACTGGACCGGAGGCCGGAACAAAAGCATGGATGGAGTGTTTGTGTGAACTCATATAAATTCACAGTAAACATCATTACATAAAAGGGTACGGTCTTTTTTTTATAGTTTTATTCATTTCAAACGGGCCGTAGTTTGCCCACGGCTGGGTTAGGAGCTAGCAGTCCCAGATTGCAAGAGGGATGTCAGACATCTGAGGGGTCCCAGATTGGAGAGGGTGCAAGCCGGGCTGAGGGACATTCCCCCCCACACACACCCCCATGCACAAATGTTGTGCACCAGGTCACTAGTAGACTCTAAAGCCATTCCCAAGATGGAGAGCCCATGAGGAGCTCATATGGAATGGGGTGGGGGTCAGGATTCCCAGAGGTGGCTGGAGCCCTGAGCTCTCAGTCTGGAAATGGAGGTCTGGGTGTTATCCGCTGTGGAGATCTAGGGAGGAAGTAGAGTGTGTGAAGGGCAGAATGAGGCTACTCAGTGTCTAGAATAGGGCCCGGCATATGGTAATGCTTGTAAGGTGGTAACTCCATTTCTCCATCAGCAGAGTGGAAAGGTTTAGACTTTGAAGTTGCACAGGTTTGGGTTCCAGCTATCCTGTGCTTTGTTAGCGCTGGCAACTTGGGGAAATTAGTCCTGACTTTCAGAGTCTTATTTGTAAAATTTGGCCAACTCTGCATGATTTTGAAGATTACAGTTATTCAGTATTTCAACGACGTAGAAACAGACCCACCTCATGGCCCGAAGGGCAATTAAGGCGCGGTGCAAATTATGGGAGAGCTTGCCAATCACCAAGAGTCCGCCCCGCCCCCTTCCGTTAGCGGCCACGCCCAGCTTCGCCCCTTCGCTAGTAGACCAATCACAGTGCGGTCCGCGCGAGCTGCGCCCAGGGCACGCAGTTCCGAGCCCTTGGCATCTGAGAAGTAGGAGGTTGTCAGTCACCTTGAGGGGCAGGGCTGGAGGGCTGGCCGAGACTCCAGGATGGCAGGTTCTGATTGGCTGCTTTCTTGCTTCCCTGGCAGCCAAGGTGTCTCCCCGCCCCCGCCCCTGACTCCCGGAGCCTGATGACTGGTTCTCTCTCTTTTCCCGCCCCAACCTGTCGCTCTGACGGTCTCCCCGGGACACAGGAAACCCTGGAGAAGCTGCTGGAGATGCTTCGAGAGAAGGGGAAACCCTTTTCTAATAAAAACGTTCGCTTCGTGCAGTTCTGAAATCCTCTCATAGTGTATCCGATTAATCCTCAGATGAGGAAAAGGATACTTGGAGGTTAAGCCCTTTCCAATACCTCACGTCTGGGGAGCCTGGTCTTCAATGGCAGGTGCAGCTCACATCAGAGTCCCTGATCGCACCACTGCGCCCAAAGAAGTCGGGATATGAGAGCGGAAACGGCGAATTTTAGAGACTAGTGAGAGCTGGAAGAAAGAGACGGGGACCCAAAGGAAGAAAAGTAGGAAGACAGGAAGGAGTCAGGCAGAGAGAAAAAAGTGAAGAATGGAAGAGTTTTAGGGGCAGCAAGAAGAGAGAGGAGATAGAGATTCCCAGGGTGAAAGAGAAGTACGGAGACTCAGAGAAGGGAGGACAGACACCTAGAGAGCGACAGAGACCCAGAGAAGGGGGCAGAGACCTGGGAGAGAACCAGAGAGATGGGGACAGAAACCCAGAGAGAACAGAGCCTCAGGGGTGGGAGGAACAGAGGCTCGGAATGAGAGGTGCAAATTAGGGTTCGGGGCCGGGGTGGAGCAGAGATGGAGAGGTGGGGCTGTGCATGAATGGAGGGGACTGAGGGGTGAGATGCCAGTGTAAGCGGTGCTGGGCCCGCTCCCACCCCCCACCTCCACCCCTACCTTACACACACAGACACACACGCACACGCACACGCACACACGAGCGCAGGAAGGAGGCGGAGTCCTGGCGCACGGCAGGGTCTTTATTAACATGCCCGCGGGCGCTCAGCGCGCGTCCAGCACCAGCAGCTTGTGCATGTAGGAGTTCAGCCAGCGGCGGCGCTCCAGGGCTGCCAGCATCCGCGCGCGCTCCCGGAAGGCCGCGTCGTCTGCCAGGGCCAGGCTCCGCCGCGACGGGGGGCTGGCCCGGGCCGCCCAGGTTCCGCCCGGGGTGCGGAGGCTTCGGGGAGACGGAGAGACGCGGTCACCGCATGCCCGGGCCCTCCGCCCGCCACCCCCTGTCCTCCCCGGGGTCTAACTCGAAGCCCCGTAACTGCACCGTCCAGGGAGTGGCTCGGTCTCCGCGCTCTGCCTCTGTTGCTCTGTGCGGGTCGCTGTCTCTGTTCTCCAGCTTCGGAGCCGGGGGGGGGGGG
>JAWPEG010000001.1:8869204-8899091 GCA_035771395.1 Myotis vivesi | reverse complement strand
CCCCCCGGGGGGGGGGGGGGGGGGGGAGGACAGGGACGGCGCTCAGGGCGTCTCCACCCGGTTCCTGCGCACCGGCTCCTCCCTGTCCCTCATTCCACCCCTTTGGGACCATCGCTCCGCTCCTTCTGTCTCAGCCCCGCCGCGCCCCCCGCCCTCCCCCCTCCCCCCACCCTACCCCAGGTCCAACCTTGCTGATCTCGAAGCCGAACACTTCTTCGAAATAGGCGGGCTGGGAGATGAGGAGCAGGTAGAACGTCCAGCTGCGGCAGAAGTTGGCCACGATGATGGCGTAGACCGGCATGGAGGTGAAGAAGCGCCGCCAGGGTGCTTTAAACTTCTGTGGGGGCGAGAGCAGGGGCCGCTGAGACAGGACCCAGTGGCTCTCCGTGTCCCTTCAGGAGCCTCACTACAGTCCCGCAGAGACCCCGGTTTCCCCACTTCATTAAAACCCCCAGGGGCGCCAGCCCATGTCCCTGCACCCTAGCCTCTATGCAGCGGTTCTCAACCTGTGGGTCGCGACCCCTTTGGCGGTCGAACGACCCTTTCACAGGGGTCGCCTAAGACCATCCTGCATATCAGATATTTACATGACGATTCATTACAGTAGCAACATGACAGTTATGAAGTAGCAACGAAAATAATTTTATGGTTGGATCACCACATGAGAAACTGTATTTAAAGGGCCAGAAGGTTGAGAACCGCCGCGAGTGACACTTCAAGAATGCAGGCTCCTGATTTACAGTGGGCCCTCCGGTTCGCATGTGCCCGGCCTCGGTGACCCTCAGGGACCCATAAGTGTGGGCCCAGGAATCTTCCCATTCAATATTGACTCCTAAATCTAGCCTCACCCACCAAAAGGTCTAAGCAAAACCCCACATTCTAGTCCCGCCTCTGCTGGTTTGACCACGCCCACCAGTGGCCCCGCCCCGCTGACGACCTAGCCCCGCCCCTATCCCCGCCCCCGGCGTTAACCCCGCCTCCTATGTTCTGGTCCCGCCCAGGGGGCGTTCCCATCAGGTCTCCCGAGTCGGGGAACGCACCACGATCTACACGCTGTGCGGGTTCTAAGCCCCCTTTCTCCTGCCTCCCTGCTTGGATCTCTCTCCCCGCCCCACTGCGCCCCCACCCCACAGGCTTGGCTCGGACCGTGAGGGGGTTCATGAGTTTGGCGCTCTCGCCGATGGCTTCTTCGATGTACTTGCGCTCCTCTTCTGAAATGCTGGGGTGCAGCGCCGGGGACTCATAAGAGACGAGCAGCCAGAACAGGTACCAGAAGATCCCGAAGCTGCCTGGAGGGGGTCAAGAGGGGGATGGAAGCGAGGTGACGACCGGCCTCGCTCTGGCCCAGCACCCCCCGAACCCCGGCGCCCGGGCCCCTCACCATAGACGTAGAACACAGAGCTCCAGCCTGAGTACTGCACCAGGACCCCGGCGAGAGGCATGGCCACCACCGCCCCGGCGTAGGAACCTGATGGGGGTGCGGGAGAGAGAGCAGACCTAGCTACCCCCCGGGATCCAGGGGTTCGGACCCCCAGCCTCGTCTTTTCGGGACACAAAAGTGCAAGCCACAGCCCCTCCTTCCACAGATATCCGGCCAGTGCCCAACCCCCTCCTTCCCCCACCCCCCTCCTCTTTCAGACCCACAAATCTAAATCCCAGCACCTTCCTCTCACCGCAAAAGGCTGTGGTAGCCAGGCGGCTCCGCTCTAAGGGAGGGGCCCATTTGCTCCAGATCCCGTGGCAGGCGGGGTAAGTGACCCCCTGGGGAGAAGAAAGTCAAAGTCAAGGAGAAGAGGTTAGCCCTAGCTGGTTTAGCTCAGCCTGCGGACTGAAGCGTCCCGGGTTCGATTCCGGTCAAGGGCACATGTCCGGGGTGCGTGTTCGATTCCCAGTAGGGGGCGTGCAAGAGGCAGCCGATCAATGATTCATCATTGATGTTCCTATTTCTCTCTTCCTCTCCCTTCCTCTCTGAAATCAATATATATATATATATAAAAGCGAATATATTTATAGCGGGACTTTACCTCCACCAACCCCTGCAGGATCCGCACGAAGATGACACAGCCATAGTGGACGCGGGCAGCCGAGGGGATCAGCATGTTCAGAGTGGATGTAGCAACAATAGCAAAGCCGAAAACCCTGATGGGAAGAGTCCGTGGCTATCCCACCATGCATAGGATTCTGCTCTCTCTGCCCACAGCAGAACCCGGTTCCCCACAAGCCCAGGCCCCACCTTCTCTCCGACCCCCACCGTTCACAACCACAAGCCCCGCCTTCCTCTAAGACCCCGCCCCCAGGCTCCTCCCATGGTCCAAAGTCAGCCCCCAAATGCCAGGTCACACTCTCTAACTCCACCCACGCAACTGTAGCTCCTGCCCAACTTGAGAAACCCCACCCCGACCCGTACCTGTTGGCTGCGAATTTTTGGCAGATAAATCCCCCGGGAATCTGGGTGACAATGTAGCCCCAGAAAAAGGAGCCGTGTATGAGGCCAACAGTCTCTGGATCCCAGTTGAACTGAGCTTTCTGTGGGCCGAAAAGCACATCAAACCTGTCGCCGGAGTTTGCACCCCCCCCCACACCAATCAGCACCCACAGACTTAGTCCCTTGGCCAATCCGCAGCAAGGATCCCCTCTCTCGCCCCGCCCATCAGAGCTCAAGCCATCCCTCCCTCGGTCCAGACCGAACTAGGCTTCTCCACGTTGTTAGGGCCTGTGCTACCTTAGCAACGGGGCCTGTTGCTGCCTAGACCCCTCATCTGCCTGTGGCCCTGCCTCAGTGCCCCTGCTCTGAATGTCTAGGGACCTATATCCGGGGTGGCGATTCTTTCTCTACTTCTGACCAACTTAGGATCTGTTTGCCCAGTAACCTGGACAAGTTCTAGTCAAGGACAAGAAGTAGCCAAAGGGGTCGGCCTGATTGGAAGGGAGCTAGAGGCGGAGTAGACCACAGCCATAATCAGAACTTTGTTTTCTGAAACAGAGGCATGGCCTACCCGGAAATTAAAATAGGGAGAAAGCCCAGCGGGTGTGGCTCAGTGGATTGAACGTTGTCCCATGGACCCAAGAGGTCCCAGGTTTGATTCCCAGTCAGGGCACATGCCCAGATTGCAATATTTCTATCTCTCTATCTCTCCCTCTTCCTTCCTCTCTATCTAAAAATCAATAAAAACATATTTTATTTTTTTAAAATATATTTTTATTGATTTTAGAGAGGAAAGGAGAAAGAGAGAGAGAGAGAAACATCAATGATGAGAGAGAATCATCAACCGGCTGCCTCCTGCAAGCCCCCTACTGGGGATCAAGCCCGCAACCCGGGCATGTGCCCCTGACCAGAATTGAACCCAGGACCCTTCAATCTGCAGGCTGACGCTCTATCCACTGAGCCAAACCAGCCAGGGCTAAAAACATATTTTTAAAAAAGAGGAAAAAAGTCTGATGTGAGGTGGGATTTAGGTAATGGCCAGAGCAGACGAAGCGGAATTTAGCAGGGGTAGCGCTTCAGAAAAGTCAGGTGGGGATGCCCAACTGCTATGGCTCAGTGATTGAGCGTTAACCCATGAACCAGGAGGTCACGGTTTGATTCCTGGTCAGAGCACATGCCTGGGTTGCGCTCGATCCCCAGTAGGGGGCGTGCAGGAGGCAGCCGATTGATGATTCTCATCATTGATGTTTCTCTCTCTCTCCCTCTCTGAAATCAATAAAAAATATATTTTTAAAAATTCAGTGGGGAGCTTATGATGGGACTGGGATGAAGATGTGACCCTGGGACAGGTGTGGGACGCGGGTGGAGCAAAAGTTGCTAGGAGGCCCAAAATGGACAAGGGGCAACACATAGGGAACCTAAAGCTGGGGCCCAGTCCACATTTTGTCTTTAGGGACCTGATCTCAATAGGGGCGGAGCTTCATGTAGATCGGGGCGGGGCTTAGGAAAGAAGATCCCGGAGACAAGTCAGAGGAGAGGGGGCAGCACAGATGGGCGGGTCTACTCGGGGTGTGGCGTGGAGGGGGCGTGGCCTGGGCTGCGCCGGATGGACATGACGTCATCAGGGCGTAGGCGGCACCGCGGCTCCGGCCCTGCGCTACCTGCACCACCAGGTGGCCGTTGCGATGGGTCGTACTGTTGTTGACCATGGAGACGATGGCCACGCCCAGGTTGCAGCGGATGCCGAAGCTGATGCAGAAGCCCAGGCCGCTCATGATGGCGATGATGTAGCGGCGGGGGAGGCCGAAGCAGGTGCAGTCCACTACCGGCGGGTCCCGCGTCTGCGTCGTGACCGGGCGGCCGTCCGCACTCAGCTCCAGCGTCTCCGCGCCTTCCTGCCGCTTCTCCAGGAGCCTGCGGGGCGGCCAGAATGAGACTCGGCCCAGGGCCCCCGCCCCCTCCTCCCTGCACCACGGGAGTTCAGGGCCAAACCTCCTGCTTGAAAAAGACCCGGGATTCTCACTGAGCCCGTGTTCCCCGTCTTCCTTCCCAGGAGCCCGGCTTCTCTCCCCAGGACCCAGGATCCAGGAGCTCCCCCCCCCGCCCCCTCAGACCAGGAATTCCACACCCCCAGCCCCTCCTCCCCAGACTCAGGTGTCCAAGTCCTCGGGTCCCTTCTCTCCCACCTGCCATCTCTCAACTCAGCAGTTTTACACCCTCACTACCCTTTGCGGCCCAACAGCCTGTGCCCCACCCCCCACCCCAAGGCCCAGGCTCTCTCTAGCCCCCTCCCCCAGATACGAGTCTATTTGGGGAAGCAAAAGGCGCTAAGGAGATGCTTCAGCAAAGGTGTCAGCAGAACAGATGCTTCTCAGCCACGTCTGTTTGTATGCCGAGCCCCTCCCCCTGCCTCTATGGCTGCCCTCCTGCCCCGGGCCCCAGGTGTGGGGCTGACAGCCAGCTGACTCCGTTCAGCCACCAGCAGCCCATTCCTAGGGCCTCGGGGGTGGGGAGACTTCCGGGATCCTGGACTCCAGCAGTGCAGCCGGGCATCCCTGGGGAGCCTGGAGTTCAGGCTGTCAGCCTAGGGGATGGGGAGGGGGGCTGGTGGGTGGTGTCCTGGCAAGGGACAGATGGCCCTAGTGGGGGACTTGGCTGGGTCCCCAGCGAGCCTGTCGCCCCCGCCCGTTCTGGATCAGGGATTGAGGCTGTGATGACGGAGACGGGTAGGATAGTTGGAGAGCCACCTCCAAGCCACAGAGAGGCTGCGGGAAGAGGTGTCCAGAGGTGTGGACAGACCCACAGGGAGGCTAAGGAAGAAGGTCAGAGACACAGAATGAAGCGAGAGACCCAGAGAGATGGGGTCGGAGACCCAGAGAGACAACCAGAGAATAAGATAGGGGGACCCACCCCAGGAGAAGGGGGGACAGAACAGTGACCCAGAAGGGAGGGGACAGAGACCAGAGGCAGGGGACAGGAACCCAGGGGAGAGGATGTAGATACAGAAAACCCGAGCGTTGAACGATGAAGAGACTAGGATGCTGAGGAGATGGGCTGGGGCTGTGATTGGTGAGGTGCGGCTCCTCTCCGAGGCGGGGAAGCAGCCAGAGGATCCGGCTGGATCCCAGGAAGGGGCCAGAACAGATGGAGGCGAGGGAGACTGGGACGGGGGAGGAGAGAACAGCCAGACGGCCTGGGGGGAGGCGGTGGAAGAGATGCGAGAACACAGCCACCCTCCCGATCCTAGAACTTAAGGAGAAGGGAGGAGGAATGATAAGAAACGGATGGGGGGGGGGGAGTGAGGGAGTGGACCAACCCCAGGGGGTGAGGAATGAGACCCTGAGAGAGCTGGAGAGAGGGGGGAGGGAGCCCCCGGAATGACTCGTACAGGGTGGTAGGGGCTGCCCACTCCCGTCAGAACCTGTCAGCCAATGAGATTAGACTTTGACCCAGGTGGGTATCAGATGCTATTTGACCCTGAAACTCAAGAAGTGATTGCGGCAACATCAAGGCGGTCCCGCCTCGGGGCCTGTGTCTGCTCCTCTGGGCTCCCTGTCCGCTCGCCCAGACCTCTGTACCCTCTGTCCCTTAGCTTCTCTCTCCTCTTCCCAGCGTACAACTAAGGAAACTGAGGCACAGAGAGTGAAAGCAGTACGTCCAAGGTCACCCGCGAGAAGAGCGATGGGGCCTGCTCGCATCCTGGCCCTGGCATCACCAGCCCAGGGCCAGGCACACAGAGAAGGCCCCATGGCTCCTGGTCTCGCCTCCATCCCTCCCGCCCCCCCTTCTTGTCCCTAGTCGCCTAGTTTACAGTCTGTTTCCTGGTCTGGGGGAGCGTCCCCACCCACTGGAGCTGGAGCTTCATGCATCTCTAGGAAAACCTGCAGCCTCCAGCGCAGGTGGGGAGGGGCTGGCCTGGGTTGAATGATGGATGGCTCAGCCACCAATGCCTCCCTCTTCTCCAGCTGAGCCTCAGTTTCCCCAGCTTCGTCTAGAGCAGTGGTTCTCAACCTGTGGGTCGCGACCCCTTTGGCGGTCGAACGACCCTTTCACAGGGGTCGCCGAAGACCATCGGAAAACACATATATAATTACATATTGTTTTTTGGGATGAATCACCATGCTTTAATTATGTTCAATTTGTAACAATGAAATTGGGGGTCACCACAACATGAGGAAATGTATTAAAGGGTCTCGGCATTAGGAAGGTTGAGAACCACTGGTCTAGAGGCCCGAATGGGGGTTGTGTCCAACACAGAGCATCTCCCTTGACTCCAACCATCGCAGTGAACCCCAGGATTCCTCCTTGACTGCGCTGGGCTTGTGGTGCCCAGGGGCCTGGGAGGCAGCTCAGGGCAGGGGTGAGAGTAAGGCAGGGCCCCAGCGAGAGAAAGGCAGACGCAGATGAGAGGCTGAGGGGCTGAGGGGCTGAGACGGAGGGAGGGGGCCTGAGGGACACACCTCTCCACTGCAGCACCCCCAGCCCCGCCTCCATCAGCACATCTCTCCCTCTGTCTCCTGACTTCTCACGGATGTATTTTGAGAAACTCGTGAAAGGAGGCGAGAAAAAGGGTGGGGAGGGGCTGGGAGATTGGGAGAAGCAGGGGTAGGGTTATCTTAGCTTCCCACAGCCTCCCCGCCGCGTGCCATCCTCCGGCCCCCTCCCTTCTGTCCACCCTCATTCCCATCTCCCCTGTTACTAGAGGGTGAGGGGCCTTGGAGCCCAAAGGTGATCTACAGCAAGCAGGACTAGCGTTAGACTTAGAGAAGGACTTGCATGGCCTAGTGAGATGGACACAGGGCCACTAACCCCGGGGTCAGGGCTGTGGGCATGGCCAGGCCCCAGGGAAGGGCAGTGGAGATGCTGGGGCTCGCTCCTCCCGCCCGGGCCGGGTATTTTTAGGTCTCACCGCAGATGAGTAATTTCTCTGACTTGGAGCCAAGGCTGGGGTTGGGGGTGAAGGCCTGGAGGGAGGCGCTCGGCCTGCCCTGGGGACACCCAGGTCACTGGGGTCATCGCCCTGGCCGGTAGGAGTCCCCCTGAGCTCTAGCCTACATCCTTGGGGAGGTCTCATGTGGGGCCTGCAGCTACCTTCCCCCCAGAGGCTCGGGACACCCCGGCTTCTCCCTCCCAGCTTAACTCGCCCCCAAGGACGAGAACCCCTGGGCCCCAATCCGCTTTAACTTCAGATTAAACGCTCTGAGTGACGGAGACAGAGATAGACAGAGTGATGGAGAGACCCAGGGTAGCGGGATGAACATCCAGGGAGAGGACAGAGACCCCAAAGAAGAGAGACCGAGACCCCGAGAGGGGGGCAGAGACCCCGAGAGGGCAGTTGATAGAGATCTAGTGAGAGCCAGAGTCACAGAGAGGACAGAGACTCGGAGATAAAGGGGACTAGAGACCCAGAGAGAGGGGCCCAGAGGTCCAGGGAAGGGACACAAAGAGCAGAGGGGTGAACAGAGCCCGAGACGTGGGACAGGGGTTCAGAGACCCAGACAGAGGGGAACGTACAGAACCAGAGAAAAGGGTCGAGAATGGAGTGGGGTGGGGCCAAAAGAATAAACCAGGTGATGAGCGAGACAGAACCATGGACAGCGGCGCCGTCGGAGGCGGAGGGAGAAAACTGGACAGATGGGTGGACACCCCGCTCCATCATCCGCGTATCGCCCGTCCATCTCTGGGTCTGCGCCCGGGTGGGCATGAGCGTCCTCTGCGGACCTTGCCCTCTTCCCCGCCCAGGACCCGCACCCAGCTCACCGGTGCAGCCGTCCGAGGGCGCGACCCGCTAGCTTCCGAAACTCCTCCTTGTGGAACTGCATGGTGGCTGCCCCCGCGGCGGGGACCCCCCGCCGATCCCCCCGCCCGCGGGCCCGGGCGGCCGCGTCCGGGTTCCCGGGGTCCGCCCCGGCCCGGCCGGCCCCGCAGCTCCGCTCGGGGGGGAAGGAGGCTGCGAGTGCGGCGGCCGAGGGGCTGTCACTGAACTCAGCCTCGGGGGCGGAGCGAGGCGAGGCCCCGCCCACCCCATCCCCGCTGGACCCTCCCCTGGCTTTATAAGCCGGCCCGGCCCCGCCCTTCCACTCCTGGACCACACCCCTGGGTTTGAACTCACTCGAGTTGCATCAATCGAGCTCGGTCCCTTCTCAGAGTTACTCTCCCTCATCCCATCCCCGCCCCTGGCTCCTTGTAGCGCTTCCCTGAGACGTGTCCCCCGCCCCACCTCCCTTCCTTTCATCTCATCCCCGCATTTTCCTCCCCTTCAGGGCCATCTTGCTGGAGTCTCCTTCCGCGTTTCATCCTCAGTCTTCTCCCTCCTAGATTCTGCACCCTCCAGGTGCACATCTCGCTCCCCTGATTCCACCCCCATCCTGAATCATCGCCCCCGGTTCCAACACCCTCATTCAAAAGGTTCTCTTCTCCTGCAGGGAATTCTTTCCCCCGAATTCCAACCCCCATCTTCACTCACGCCTTGTCCCCTCTATTCTTCCCCATCCAGTTTCTTCCCCTTTGACGTCCATCCACATGTTCCCATCATCCCTCTTTGGAATTCCATTCCCCTCCTGTTGTTTTTCCTTTGCACGCACCCGGCTCCCAGGTCCTTGACCTCCAGTTTCCTACCCCTCTGAGTCCCATCCCCGACTGTGATACTGCCCCCCTCCGGCCGTCGCCAGTTTCGCCCCCAATAATTTAGTCCCCACTTTGGAATCTGTCCAGCTCTCTCAGTTGGGTCTCCGCCCCCTGAGTTCAGGCCCTTCCCCCTGGGATCTGCCCCGCCCCCTCCATTCTGACTCCACCCCCTGCATCCAGCCCCGCCCCTTAGGGTTGAACCCAGACTTTTGGTCTGTGCGCCCGGCCCCTCTCCCCGACGCTGAGGCCATCTCCAGATCCAGGCCCCAGGAGGGTGCTTCCTTCATCACCGCCTCTCTGCCTCGGGCCGCAAATGCATTCGGGATTAAATTTTCATGATGTGGCGCAGGCCCGCCGGGGGGTGGGGGAACAGCCGGCGTGGCGGACGGCGCCACGGACCCGGTGTCCCGCAGCCACTGCCCGCCACGGCCTCTCCATGGGGGTCTGGGTCTCACAGTGTTGCCTGTGTTTGAAACCCCCCAGGGCCCCCGGGGAGGAGGGGGCTGGGGGCTGGACTCCTGGGCCAGGGAGGAGTCAGTAGCCCGCGGAGCCATCCACAAGCGCCACCCCGTGGCAGCAGAATCCTCAGCCCGAGTGCGAAGGCGGCGGCCGGGGCTCCGGGCCAGGTGCGAAGGTGGAGCAGATGGTGAGGAGGAGGGAGTGGGAAGAGGGCCCAGCCGCTGCCAAATCCCGTGCATTCGCCGGAACTATCACCATGGAGACAGGGGACGGCAGAAAGGACCCAGCCCCACACTTCTTAGGACTTAAGAATGTGTTCTTCCGTCCCACGGAGAGTCCCCATGAGAACTACAAGTCCCAGCGGCCGCTGGACCTCACTGTTTGCTTCGGAAGGGCCGCTTACTTCGAGGGTCGCTGGGAGTTGTAGTTCTGAGGATGCCTTGCGCCATCTAGTGGACACGGCGCCTACATTAGCTCCTTCAGATGCTCATAGACCCTATCCCACCTTTAACCTTTCTCACAAAGTCTCCCTCTACTCACCCAATTCAACTCCGTTCCAGTCACACTGGACTTTTTTAAAAATATATTTTTATTGATTTAGAGCGGAAAGGAGAGGGATAGAGAGAGAAACATCAATGATGAGAGAGAATCATTGATCGGCTGCCTCCTGCACGCACCCCGACTGGGGATTGAGTCCGCAACCCAGGCATGTGCCCTTGGCCAGAATCGAACTTGGGACCCTCCATCCACTGAGCCAAACCGGCCAGGGCCACACTGGACTCTACTGCTCTTCCAATTTACCACTGACATTCCTCCATTTACTTATGCACCCTAGGACTATGGAAAAAGGAGAGGGGTTGACCATCATTAATTCAACAAATATTTGAGTTCCGACTAGGTGTTAGGCATTGTCACACCATAGGAGACATAGCTATAAGAGTAACACTGGGTATTGGGGACTCCCAGAGGGGGATTCTAACTCCGCCAGGGTAGATCAGAGAAAACCTGAAGGTTGAAAAGCTTTTCAGGGAAAGCTCAGAAAAGGGATGGCTGGGTGGGGAGGCGGATAAGGATGGCAGGAGGGAGTGTAGCCACCTCAGGGGAATCGGCACTTGCAGAGCCGGGAAGTGAGAAAGTTTGGTGTGACTGTGATTTGAAGTACAATTCCAGGAATGGGCAGCTTGTCAGGACAGGGGTAGGAGAGGGTAGAGACGATGGTATGGATCAGATCACCAAAGGGCTCTGGAATATCCCTGGTGAGGGGGAGACAATTAGAAACTTCCCAGGTGGACTAGAGAGGCGGTACTAAGTAGAAGGGACAGTAGAAACTAAGAAAAAGTTTCAAAAAATGGTGTGGTCAAGACACTCTGTGGTGTGACTAGGCAGCGAGAGGGAGGAAGAGGTCCAAATGAGGCCTGAAGGCCAGACCATGCCCTGGCTGGTGTGGCTCAGCTGGCTGGAGCACTGTCCTGCACACCAAAAGGTGGCAGGTTTAACTCCTGGTCAGGGCACATACCTAGGTTGCAGGTTCCATCCCCGGTCGGGGCACGTACGGAAGGCAACCAATGGATGTTCTCTCACATCGATGTTTCTCTCTTTCCCTCCCTTCCCCTCTCTCTGAAATCAATAAGCATAGCCTCCCATCAGTCCACACAGAGCTCGGAGTGCCAGGCTGAGGGTTTGGACCTTCTCCCAGGGGCGATGGGGAGCCAGGGAGGGGCTGTGAACAGGAGAGGGGCAGAGTCCACTCTGGGACCCCATGGGAGACTGATGAGGGGAGAAACTGGAGGCCAGGAGCCAGGGAGAGGGTTCAGGGAGAGGACAGGCCTGAGCTGCAGCAGTGAGCCCTTTGGGACACGATGCCAGGGCTACAGCCCAATGTCCCTCCCCCGTGCACTCCCCATGTATTCCAGCCAGTCACAGAGTAAAGGCAAACTCTTTTATTTTAGTCTTAGAGAAGCGATCGCCTTCTTCTCCCCACTTGGAAGCCCAGGGCGACGCCGGGTCAAGAAGGCGCAGACAGAAGGGGCATCGCCACCATCAATTGCTGAAGAGAGGAAAGGGAGAGGGTTCAGGACCCAGGAGTCCTGGCCCCCATGTCTCCGCTTCCCCACCTCCTCACCCCCCCACCCCCTACCCCAGGTACCCTTCTCTTCCGGTGGAAGGCCGCCTTGCTCTCATCAGAGTTGATCCGCAGGGGGATGTAGGCATCCAGGTGGTACAGCTGCTGGGGGCCCCCCATCACCAGGCGGTTCTCCCCAATCTCCAGCGACAGCCCTAGAGATCCATCCTGGGGATAGACTGCAATCAGCCCCCCCTTCCCTTCTGGCAACAGGACACAGGATGATGAAAACATGGGCCAAGAGAGCAGGCTCACGTGCTGGGAGACCTTATTTAAAGGGTCTAACCTTCCAGGGAAAAGGGGGGCGGGGGTACGGTAATTACAGTTCTCCACGCTGGATCACTTACGATGCCCTGGGTACCCTTGGGACAGCACCAGAAGTGGGCCCGAGGGCCCTAAACTCAGATGGCAGCACTAGCGGGCTGGCAACCAGCCCCAGCCACTCTCCCTCCCACACCCCAACCTCATTCTCCAGCTCAGGTGGAGGGCACACCCACCAGCTTGGGGAGGTCAATTTCCGCCAAAAGGAGGTCAGGGGCTTCCAGCCAGAGGTTCAGGTGAGGCTTCTCAGGGCTGAGGAGGAACAAGAGCCAGAACTGAGGAGAGCCCCAGGTCCTCGGGGGCTGCTGCCCCTGCCTGGCATGTGGCTCCCTCCTTTCTCGCCACACTGGAGTTCAGCTTCTCCCCTCTGGGGGTTCCCAGGGCCCCAGGACACCGCCCCGTTGGGGCGGGAGGGATGGCAAAGAGCACTGGGAGACAGGAGAGAGGGACCCAGGTCAGCCCACCTTTCTGCGGGTCTCAAGGAGTCAGCGGTAAACACGTTCCCCAGCTCCTGAATCGGAGGACGCTGGCGGGAGCGGATATTTTGCTGGGAGATGGAGCCCATAAAAGGCCGGTTCTTCAACAGGCGCCACTCTGTGGGGGGGGGGGGGTGTCAAGGTCACATGGTAAGGGTTCCCTTCCCTCCTCGAAGCGCCAGGGGGGCGTCTAGCACCTGGAGAGCTTCCCGGGAGGGGAGAAGGGTGGAGGTGGCAAGGGACCTGACCACACCCCCAGGCCTGGCTTTAGGAGCGCGCCCACCTTGTCCCCGCCCTTCCCGGAATATTAGCCAATAAAATCTGATCCTAAGAGATACTTCAGACTCCACGGCTCCCACGCTGTCCAGACCCCGCCCTTTACCTAGATTACAGGCCAGGTCCGGCTCCACAAGCACTAACACACACACCCCACACACCCCGCGCACCTTGGGAAGCCTCGCACTGTCCCCAGGATCGCAGCCTAGAGGCTAAGCCATTAGCCACACTCCCCCGCCTCTCCCAAGGCGGCCCCCACGCTGCCCAGGCCCCCTCACCTGGATTCAGCTGCAGGCTGTATTTGTCCTCCAGGCCCTCCCTGGCGATGGTGATCACCAGCTCGCGCAGGAAATCGCTGTTCTAGGACAGAGGGGGGAGCAGGGCTGCGGGAGAGCTCGAGGGTAAAGGGAGCGGCCCCTGCCCAGGCCTCACCCGCAGCCACGCCCCCAACCTGCATCCTCCGGTAGAAGTCGCTGTTGACAGCCACGTCGTAGGCGGTACAACCCTGGCCTTCTGCGGGGAGAGAAAGGGGTGAGGCCTCCCGCCCTAGGGGCAGCCCCACCGCTCAGACAGGCGAGGAGAAAGCGCTAAAACAGCGGTTCTCAACCTGTGGGTCGAGACCTTTCTGGCGGCGGAACGATCCTTTCACAGGGGTCGCCTAAGACCATTGGAAAACACATATGTAATTACATATTGTTTTTGTGATTAATCACTATGCTTTGATTATGTTCCATTTGTAACAATGAAAATACATCCTGCAGATCAGATATTTACATTACGATTCATAACAATAGCAACATTACAGTGATGAAGTAGCAACGAACATAATTTTATGGTTGGGGTCACCACAACATGAGGAACTGTATTAAAGGGTTGTGGCATTAGGAAGGTTGAGAACCGCTGACTTAGGACCATTAAAGAAAAAAAGGAAGCAGCTCCGTGCTGGCTGCCCCTGGCCTGGCCCCAGGGGAGGGGACATGGGGCTAATATCAGGCTTTGTCGGGTGTGAAAGGCTGTGGGCTGTGATGTCTGGGGAATCTTCTGCCTTGACCCGATGAACCCCTCCAGTTCCTTCTCATCTTAAGTTGGACATTTCCTCTTCCAGGAAGCCCTCCCTGACGTGGGCCAACCGCCCCCTCCGGCGCCGCAAGAATCACACAGTATTGAAACCCCAAGTTCTGGGTTTGATAAATCCCTACTCCCCGGGGCACCACCCAAAACATGGTCCCAGGAGGCTTCAGGGGACATATGTGAATCGAACAAGCAAGGACGTACAGACAGAAATGCCACAGAGACAGAGGTGAGAGGGGCAGAGAGACAGAGACGGGACAGGGTGAAGGAGAAAACAGAGATGAGGGTGAGAGCTGGCCTGGGCCTCAATCCAGAAGATCGGCTAATAAAGCACCTGCCCTCCCGCCCTCGCCCTGGAGGGAGGCAAAGAGAAGTGCCAGCCTGGCCAGGTGGGCAGAACCAGGACTGCCCCAGGCAGCCGCTGCAGCAGGCCCAGGAGGCTAGGGGTATGCCTGGGGGAAGGGATCAGGGAGTTTCTAGGTCCTGCAGGAGGAGAGTCCTGGGCCCTGGATTCTGGGGTCCTGGGGAAGGAAGGACCTAGGGGGCCAGGGTCCTGGGTCCCCCAAGGGTACTGACTTGCATCGAGTTCAGCATGAGGCTCTCCCAGACTCATGGGGATTCGAAACCCGGCTTGGTCCTCCTCCAGCATTTGAAGCAGCTGATCCTCGGTCATGTCAGCCGGAGGAGGGATGGAGGGAGAGTGACAGATGTTGATGAAAACCTTCCCTTCGGATGAGTTGGTCTTTACGCAGAAGCCTGGTGGGAATGGGTTGGTCCTGACCATGTCTCCATGTGGGTCTTGATTTCCATCAGTCCTCTCCCCAGTCTGTCCTTCCTTCCATCTGTCCCCTTCCTTGAGTCTCAGTCCTCCACTTTCTGGTTCTGTCCCCCCTCCCCACGCCTGGGATCTCTGACTCTCTTTCCATCTTGGAGTCTCTGTCCCCCTAGTCATTCCATCCCCCTCCCCTCATCCTCTCTTTGGATCTCCCTCTGGGTCTCTGTTCACTTCCCCACCAAGGCTTCTAAATCCTCTTATGATGTCCCTTTCCTCCCTCCTCTGTGTCCTTTGACCCCAGTGTCTCTCCACGTCTCCCTGGGAACCACTCACTCTGGGTTTCTGCCTTCCTCACCCGGTTGAGGTTGGATCTGTGTTGATTCTGGTCTGCTCGTCTGGGCCTGCTGGAGCTCCTTGGAGGCCTGGGTGAAGGAACATGACTTCCAGGCTTGGCGTCTGTGCTATCAGACCCGCATTTGTTGCTCAAATGTTTACTGAGCAATGTTTAGGGATATGAGCCACGCAGGGAATACGACATATTATGTCCCTGTCCTCCTCTGAGGAACCCAAAGAACAACCCCAGTCTTACTCCCATTTATTCCAGAGCCTAGCAAACTTGGAGTTAACCAACTACAATTCCCAGAAGCCCTGTTGCCTCTCTAGTGCATTCTGGGAACTTCAATCCCATCTCAGGGAGGAAAAAAAAAAAAGAATCCCCCAAATAACCAGGGACACAGGAGTCCTGATCAGTGCGCACCTGCAGCAGCAGCTCCTGGAAACGGGCAGTCTCGGCGCCCATGGCCTCCGCCTCGTTCAGCTCCGGCACCAGCAGCTTCAAGTCCGCCATGGCCCCGGGGAAGAGACCTAGGCGTCCCCAGCAACCCCGACGTGAGGGAGACTTTGCTGGGATAGGAACTCTGGGGCCGGCTTCCCGGGCCCTCAATAGACTCCGACACCCACTGTTGTATATGAGAATCGAGGAATCTGGCCGGGAGGCTACAGTTCCACTCAGATCAGGTACCGTCGTCAAACCAGTTGGGGGACAGTATTTCTCAATGCTCCAACACGCCAAATGTTTAAATGACAGCCACTCTTCCGGTCTCTGTGTAACAGAAATTTGAGTTCGCCACACTTCCGACTCCCTCAGCGCTTGTACTTTAACCAGCAACCGCGCTACTGACCAATCAGAGTCTAAGTACGAGGCCACGCCTCCTCTCACCTCAACCAATCAAAACTAGATTCTGAGGCTGATTCCCTTAATGCCACACTTCCGCTGTCGATTAAAGGCAAACTTCCCCCTCCTTCCCGACAGCTTCCTCAGGCCAGGTTACGGGACAGTCAATCCCTAATTTCAGTGTCCATCCTAAGATTCCCTTCTGATCTCTGAACTATCGCTTCGCCCCAGAGCTAGACTCGATTCTCTAGTAAATGTATTTCCGGCCGAAAGCTGCACTTTTGTGAACAGGGTGGTGGGAAGACACACCAATACGGCCACCCTTCTAAATCTGGAACTCTCCGTTTTTGCAAGGCACACACAATTTCTCCTTTTCCGTTCCCCCCCACTGTGAGGACTGCGCATGCTCCAAACTACGTGGGCGGGGTCGCCGGGTCCTAAGGTTGGGTTACGCTCCATCTCCTGCGGCCAGCCCTTTGCCCTGGAGGGAGCGGCCCCGCCCTTCGGACCTCGAAGTTCCCTCGAGTAGAGCGCCTGGCAGTTGGTGGAAACCAGTCTGGACGGGTGATGGCTGCCACGCGCGCGGGGTCCCGCACCCGAGAGATCTTCGCCACGCTGGAGTACGGACCCGCGCCGGAGAGCCACGCATGCGCGCTGGTGAGGGCTTGCGGGCCGGCGCTGCCCCTCCCTCCCTCCCTCCTTCTCTCTCTCTCTCCCCTCCCCCCCTGCGCGGGTTCTGCGCGCTGACTCCCGTGATCCTCCGCGGCAGCTCCGCGACTGCACCGTTCTTTGCTTCCGTGATTCCCGGCGCCCCTGGACCAGGTTCCCGGGAGCTTTTGCGGTTGTGCCTCTCAGCCCTTTAGCGGGTCCTCGTGCCCCACGGCCCGAGCTCGAGGCGGTGTTTTCCCGGTTCCTCAGACACGCCCCACCCGGAGGGGTGCGACTGGTTCTTCGGAGCCACATCAGAACCTCCAGGGAACCTCAACCCCCGTAGACTTCCCAGGGTTCCTGAGAACATCCTGTGCCGCCAGGGCCTCCAGGGCACCCCCAGAGTTCTCATGGGGCTCCCTTAGTCATTCGGACCCTCCGTGGAGTCCCCAGGCTCCTCTGTACTTGTGTGGCTTCTGTGACCTCGGGGGCTCTCGGAACCCCGGAATCCATCAGAACTCCTCGTTACCTACAGCCCCTCAGCGTGCCCTCATGGGACCCCCGTGATCCCTCGCCACCTCTCGGAGTGTCGCGTGGGCCCGCCGTGAGTCCTCGGGGCCGCTGAAAATCCTGATGGTGCTCCATGACCCCCGGTGTTGAGAAATTTCCCTGGGACTCCTGTGATCCCTCAGGCTCTGTGGTTCTCAACCTTCCTGATGCCGCGACCCTTTACTACAGTTCCTCATGTGGTGGTGACCCCCAACCATAAAATTATTTTCGTTGCTACCTCATAACTGTAATTTTGCTACTGTTATGAATCGTAATATAAATATCTGACATGCAGGATGTATTTTCAGGGGTTGCGACTCACAGGTTGAGAACCACTGCCTCAGAGCCTCCCATAACGTTCTGGAGGTTCCTGTAGATAAGTAAGGCGCCTCGAATTTTCCGTAATGGCCCAGGCCCCTCAGAATGCCCCCATGGAGCCAGGTCATCCCCAAGGGCCCTCTAGCACCCAATGGAGGAGCTTGGGCTTCTGCAGGGGGAGGGGAGGAGGCTGGAAGAAGAGCCCACGTCCAGGATGCGAGCTGCGCCTGCACAGGCTGTGGAGGGAGAGGAGGGGACGAGGCCGGGGTGCAGGAGCAGCAGCCTTCGGGGAATTGAGAGGCAGGGACAGCACTTGGGGTCTGGCCCTGTGGCGAGGGGGACTGCCCCCCACCCCGTGGTGAACCCTGGAGGAGCAAGCTTCCGGGGAAAGATGCTGAGCTGAGTTATCACATGTTGTCCAACGTGTGCAGGAGTCAAAGGCCACTTTGGGCCGGGCTGGTGCGGCTCTGATTGTTTCCCAGTCAAGGGCACATGCCCGGGTTGCGGGCTTGATCCCCAGCAGGGGGCATGCAGGAGGCAGTGATTCTCTCTCATTGATGTTTCTAGCTCTCTCTCCCTCTCCCTTTCTTTCTGAAATCAATAAGAATATGTATATATATATTTTTAAATATATTTCTTTATTGATTTCAGAGAGGAAGGGAGGAGAGAGAGATAGAAACATCCATGATGAGAGAGGATCATGGATTGGCTGCCTCCTGCAAGTCCCCCACTCAGGGATCGATTCCACAACCCGGGCATGTGCCCTTGGCCGGAATCGAACCTGGGACCCTTCAGTCCGCAGGCCGACGCTCTATCCACTGAGCCAGGCTGGCCAGGGCAAGAATATATTTTTGAAAAATACCACTTTGAGCCTCAAGTCTGGAGACAGGGATCTGGGAGGCATCAATGTCAAAAAGATAACCGAGTCCTAGCCGGTTTGGCTCAGTGGGTAGAGCGTGGGCCTGCGAACTGAAAGATCCCAGGTTCGATTCCGGTCAAGGGCACATGCCTGGGCTGTGGGCTCGATCCCTAGTGGGGGACTTGCAGGAGGCTGCTGATCCATGATTCTCTCTCATTATGGATGTTTCTCTCTCTCTCCCTCTCCCTTCCTCTCTGAAATCAATAAAAATATATATATTTTAAAAAACAACATAAATGTATAAAAAAAAAGATAACGGAACCCTGGGAGTGACAAGATCTAGATATATAGCGTAGGCGCAGATAAAAGGAGCTGTGGCCCTAGCTGGTTTGGCTCAGTGGATGGAGCATCAGCCTTCGGACTGAAGGGTCCCAGGTTCGATTCCAGGTGGGCTCCATCCCCAGTAGGGGCCATGCAGGAGGCAGCCAATCAGTGAGTCTCTCTCATCATTGATGTTTCTCTCTCTCCCTCTCCCTTCCTCTCTGAAATCAATAAAAATACATTTCAAAAATAAATAAAAGGAGTTGTGACAGTGTACAGAGAACCCCCACACTTGGAGGGTGGGAGTGGAATGTTGTGAAATAGCAATGTGCTAAAAGCTTCTATTTATTGGATGCTTTCACTCTGATCCTCTGTGCTCAGCATAGTTGCATGGACTCTCCCAGGACCACCGTGGAAGGGGTTATTGCCATTATTATCTTAGTGAGAGCACACACAGGATTGGAGAAGTAAGTAATTTTTGCCCGGGGTCAGCACAAATGAAAAGGGGAAGCTGAACTTTCAATCAATAAAGAATTTAAATTAAATACAAGAGAAAAGGGGGAAGAAGCTGAGATTTGAACCTGAGCCCTCAGATTCCAGCGCCTGTGGTGCCCCCACTTTGCCCCACGCCAAGGTCTCAGCCTTAGGGTCTTGTTGGCCAGACTCGGCCTATCAACATGTTTTCTTTGGCCGATGTTTATTGGTAAAAAATGTGAATTTGTTGACAACTAATTCCATGTAAACATCCGGGATTCCAGCTTCTCTTGAAAATAAAATCCCCCAATTTGGCAACCTTTGGCTCACGTTCCCTGACAAAAATCATCTGGCTCCGTTAGCGACAGTTTGTCTTGTTAGACAAGTGGTGAGTTCCCAGTCTCCCCCAGGCCCTCTTCTCACACTAGCGAGGTCTGCCGGGACCCTATGGACATTCTTTTAGCATTTTGTTTTTCTTTGGGGGGAAATTTTGCAAAATTCCAGAGTACTTAATATTGTGAACTCTCATGCACCCCTCTCTGCGCTTCAGCAATGATTAGCATTTGGTCCAGTTGTTGTCTCCCTGTGTTTTTCTGGAGTGATTTCAATCCCATGACCTAGCTGGCGTGGTTCAATGGTTAGAGAGTCAGCCCACATACCAGGAGGGTCTCGGGTTCAATTCCCAGTCAAGGGCATGTACCTGGGTTTCAGGTTCAGTCCCCGTCCTCCGTCCGAGCCCATGTAGGAAACAACCAATCAACGTGTCTCTCTCGCATGGATGTCTCTCTCTCTCTCTCTCTCTCTCCCCTCCTCCTTCCCCCCCTCTGCCCCTTCCACTCTCTCTAAGAATCAATGGAAAAAATAACCTCCAGTGAGCATTAACAATAAAATATTAAATCCCAGATGTCATATTATTTTCCCATAAGTATTTGATTCCTCATTTCTAACACATAAGGACTCCTGTAGCATAACCACCCTGCCAATTTGCACACTCACCATTAGCAGTCATACTTTAATATCATCTGATGCCCAGCTCGTGTTCAGATACCCTCAACTGTGTCAAAAGTGTCTCCCCCCCCCCCCCCCCCGCCCCACCCCCAGCCTCTGGAGGGATTTGAATTAGGAACTTCCTGTTGACCATTTGACTTTAAAGAAAAAAGAGAAGGGCCGGTTGGCAGGGGAAGAGACGAGTCAGGAAACTGAGGCATTGGGGGTGATAAGAGAGAAGTTTGTAGAAAGAAAAAGTGGGAAGCGTGTCATGGATTTAGCAAGGATTTGGGGAAGACGTGACCAGGGACAGAGAGAAACGTGAAGCTGATATGGAGCTGCAATAAAATTAATAGAGCCCTAACCGGTTTGGCTCGGTGGATAGAGCGTCAGCCTGCGGACTGAAAGGTCCCAGGTTCGATTCCGGTCAAGGGCATGTACCTTGGCTGCGGGCACATCCCCAGGAGGGGGTGTGCAGGAGGCGGCTGGTGGATGTTTCTCTCTCATGGATGTTTCTAACTCTCTATTCCTCTCCCTTCCTCTCTGTAAAAAATCAATAAAATATATTTAATCTTTAAGATAAAAGTAAACTGTAATTAAAAAAAAAAAAGAATTCCAAAACTGGATATATATATATACACACACATATATATATATTTAAAAATAATAATAATAAATAAAATTAGTAGAAAGTTACAAGTACTGCTGCTTTGGGTATCTAACACGGATGATTCACCCTCACATGCTTTGTGAGGTGGGTGGCTGTCCTTACCGCCACCTTCCAGATGGCTCGCTTAGCAGAGGCCACAGTAGGATCTGGCTAAGGCTGCACCATGAGTAAGTACCAGAGCCAGGATTCAAACCCTGGCCGTGGCCCCTCGCTCCAGGGACCCCACCCTGGGCTGCCCCTCTGCAAAGCCCATATGCTATGCCTTGGGCTCGGTTAGACGTGCCACGGCCAAATAAACTGCACCTGGCAGGGCAGCATCCAGTCTATCGTCGGGATGCAGGGTCCCACACTCACTCCCCAAGCACTGACAGCTGAGATGGAGGGAACACAGGAACCACCTGGCTCAGAAGCCACACGGTCCCATGGGCATTGCTTCCAGGTGTACAAACAAAAACGTGCACACGGACATCTCTACCAGCACAATTCACAATAGCCAGAGAGCGGAAACGGCCCGCATGCCCAGCAACTGAGGACCAGCTAAACAAAATGTGGTCCATCCCGATAATGAGTGCCTTACAGCCATGAAAAGAAATGAGGTGCTCACACAGGATATGGCATGGATGGGTCTTGAACACGCCATGCCAATCATAACATTAAAAAGAAGAAAAGAAAAAACCATGCCAAGTGAAAGAAGCCAGCCACAAAAAGCCATTTGGTGTAGGATTCCATGGACGTGAACTGCCCAGAATAGCAAATCCATTGAGACAGAGGGCAGACTGGTTATTACCAGGGTTTGGGCGCAATGGGGAAGGGAGAGCGACTGCTTAGCAGTGGTTCTCAACCTTCCTAATGCCGCGACCCTTTAATACAGTTCCTCATGTGGTGGTGACCCCCAATTTCATTGTTACAAATTGAACATAATTAAAGCATAGTGATTAATCACAAAAACAACATGTTATTATATATGTGTTTTCCGATGGTCTTAGGCGACCCCTGTGAAAAGGTTGTTCGACCCCTAAAGGGGTCGCGATCCACAGGTTGAGAACCGCTGGCTTAATGGCTGCGGAGCTGTCTTTTGGGGGTGATGAAATGTTCGGGAATTAGAAAGTGGTAATAGTTGCACCATATTGTGAATTTACTAAATGCCACTGAATTGTACATTTTAAAATAGTTAAAATGTTGAGTGTGTTATGTGTCTGTTATGTTTATGTTTATTTTCTACCTACACAGGAAAAGAATTAGCTGGTGGGGCGAAAGGGGGCAGGTGTCCCCTTCCCAGAGGACACTGGGCAGGGATTGTGCTCCTTGAGCTGCCTCCCATACCCCTTTCCAAACTCTCCCCCTTACCCAGGCCTGGCTGGACACCCAGGATCGGTGCTTGGGTCACTATGTAAGTGGAAAGTGGTTAAAGCCGGAAAACAGGAAGTCAGTGCCTTGCCAGGATCCCATCACAGGTAGGCGGCGTCCCCTAGTCATTAGGGGAGGGAGAGGCACCCATGCCCCCGGCCGTACCCACCAAAGACACCCTAATGTCTTTGCTCAGGGCCTGATGCAGGGAGGAGGCTGAGAGTTTGGGCTCCTCCTGATCCTGGTTATTCTAATATGGTCCCAAGTCCCTGTGGACACTTTTCCGAGTCACCATCTACTAAAGATCCCTCCCTTAGCTTTGCGCAGTGGCAGTATCGTAGCCAATGAGGTTTATCTGAGGCGTGATTATTGCTAAAAAAATAAATAAATAAAATAAAATCCCTTCCTTGCCTGCGGAGGCCCTCGGAGCAAGGACCAATGGATTTATCCCCATTTGTCAGATAACAGACCTGAGACCCTCAGCAGCTTTACTGCCCGCTCCCAGTCCCCGGAAATCTTAGCCCCCCGCCATTCTGACACAGTTTCCCCCCCTCTTCAATCTGGGCCCCCCCCCTCTGTCTCCCCAGGAGAGAACTTGGCCAGTTGCCTCCAGGCACAGGCTGAGGATGTGGCGGCAGCCGCAGAGGCAGCCAGGGCCGCGTTGGAGAACTGGAGCGGACTCCCCGGAGCCTCTCGGGCCAAGCACCTGACCAGGTGATGCAGTTGAGGTGTGGACCCAGGGAGCGGGGAAGGACTGAGAACAAAGACTCTGGCTCCCAACATCCCACGGAATTCATTGGCCGCTAAGGTTCATGTTCCCAGCATGCCTTTTGGCCTTTAGTCCCATCTATGGGGACTAGTAATAACAAAACCTCTATTTCCCCCCAAAAGAATATCCTTGGGGCTCATCGGGACTGGTGGAGCCCCAAAGTCCATTTCCCAGCACCCTCCTGGGGCAGCTAGAGACAGAGATTCCATTTCCCAAAATGTATGAGGTTAGAGGTGAGCCCCTGCATCTCCAGGGTTACAGGTGTCCAAAATCTTTGCACAGCAGCCTCAGGATTTGTTTCCTGGACTACGTTTCCCATCAATCTCTAGTGTTCTCTCCCCCTGGTAAATGGGGATGTCCCAGGGGTTCATGGGGAATATTGTAGTCCAGGTAAATGGGGTGTGTTTCAAGACCCTTTCAGGCTGAGGGGCACCGGGAAATGACTGGCCCCCTTGCTTTCTGCACAGGCTGGCCAAGATGATCCAGAAGCACCAGCGGCTGCTGTGGACCCTGGAGTCCCTGGTTACTGGTCGGGCTGTTCGAGAGGTTCGAGACAGGGATGTCCCGCTGGCCCAGCAGCTGCTCCAGTACCATGCAATTCAGGCACACATCCAGGAGGAGGCGCTGGCAGGCTGGGAGCCCATGGGTGAGAAGCATGAGTCCGGGCCCCCAGCCCCCTCCTCCATCAGGGCCCACCAGTGCCTGTCCCAGTCACCTCATTTGTTCTTGCAGGAGTAATTGGTCTCATCTTGCCACCCACATTCTCCTTCCTGGAGATGATGTGGAGAATTTGCCCTGCCCTGGCTGTGGGTAAGTGATGGGCTGAGGGCCTGGACCCCTGGGTCTGAGGGAGGAGGGGCTGGGGGCCTGAACCCCTGGGTCTGAGGGAGGAGGGGCTGGGGGCCTGGACCCCTGGATCTGAGGGAGGAGGGGCTGGGGGCCTGGACCCCTGGGTCTGAGGGAAGAGGGGCTGGGGGCCTGGGCCCCTGGGTCTGAGGGAGGAGGGGCTGGGGCCTGGACTCTTGAGTTTTTGAATTGCCCACCTTCCCCAGGCTGCACTGTGGTGGTCCTCGTGCCCCCGGCCGCCCCAACGCCCCTCCTCCTGGCCCAGCTGGCAGGGGAACTGGGCCACTTCCCAGGAATCCTCAACGTGATCAGTGGCCCTGCCTCCCTGGGGCCTGTCCTGGCCTCCCAGCCCGGGGTCCAGAAGGTGGCCTTCTGCGGACCCATCGAGGTACCTTCAGGGCGACAGGGCGGGGCTGGGGTCCAGAAGGCTTTCCCCCCTCTGAGCCCCGTGGGGTGTGGGGTTCCCTCAGGAAGGACGTGTCCTTCGGCGGACCCTGGCGGGCGTGGGTCCCGAGCTGGGCCTGGCGCTGGGGACCGAATCGCTGCTGCTGCTGACGGAGGCGGCAGATGTGGACTCGGCCGTGGAGGGTGTCGTGGATGCAGCCTGGTCGGACCGCAGCCCGGTGAGACCCTTTCGCTGGTGTCCGCTGATGTCCTGAGGGCCGTGCCTGTCTGTCTCCAGACCTCGGGGCTCCGTCTCTGTTAAGTTTTCAGTCCTTGGTGTCTTCACACCATCGTGCGTGTGGGACTCATCACCTCCGATTTCCGGATCTCCCTGCCCGGCTCTCCTGGTCTTTCAGGGCCCGGCCTGTCTCTTGCTCCCTAGGACCCCTCACTGTTCTGAGCGTTCCTGCCCCTGGTTTCCCAACCTCTGTCTTTACTCCGAAACGACCAGCTTTCTGGAACTCCACCTTCTGCCTGGGGTCCGGGGCCTCAGCGAGTCTCCCGGGTCCTTGGCCACTTCTCCCTGACCCTCCTTCGATCTCTGCATGTGTGTCCCCGAGTCTCAGCCCTCCGTGGGGGCCTGTCCCCCACATGGCCCCTGACCTCCCTTTCCCTAACAGGGTGGCCTCAGGCTTCTCGTCCAGGAGTCGGTGTGGGACGAGGCGATGAGGCGGCTCCAGGTGCGGATGGCGCGGCTCCGGGGAGGCCGAGGGCTCGACGGGGCCGTGGACATGGGGGCCCGAGGGGCCGCTGCACGTGACCTGGCCCAGCGGTACGTGCGCGAGGCCCAGAGCCAGGGCGCACAGGTGAGCCAGGGGTGCAGGACCTGGGTCTGAGGGAGGAGGTGCTGGGGGCCTGGGCTTCCGGGTTCCGAGGGAGGAGGAACCCGGGAGTGGACTTGTACTAGTAGATGTGTTTCTTTCTCCCAGGTGTTCCAGGCTGGCGATGTGCCCCTAGACAGCCCGTTCTTCCCCCCAACCTTGGTCTCAGACCTGCCCCCCTCCTCCCCGTGTGCCCAGGCAGAGGTGAGCCCCTCCGTGTCCAAGAGATCCTTCTCCACCCACCCATCTGCACCCAGACAGGGGCCACAGCAGAGGCCCTGGGTGGCCCCTTGACCTGGGTCTGGGGCTGCTGACTGCGGGACGCTGGCCCCCTCGTGGGGGCGGGCATAGGAGGGCGGGGTTGGCAGGCTACTTGAACTCACTGTCACCTTCCAGGTACCGTGGCCTCTGGTCTTGGCCTCCCCATTCCGCACGGCCAAGGAGGCACTGGCCGTGGCCAATGGGACGCCCCGAGGAGGCAGTGCCAGTGTGTGGAGCGAGAGGCTGGGGCAGGCCCTGGAGCTGGGCTACGGGTCAGTGGCGCCTACCGGGGCGCAGGCAGCGGCCTGTGGGGAGGGCCTGTGCTTCAGTCTTCACGCCTCCGTCTCTGCCTCCCCCCCCCCCCCAACTCCCTGCTTTTCTCTCTGATGCCCTGTCCTCCCCACAGGCTCCGGGTGGGCACAGTCTGGATCAACGCCCATGGCCTCAGAGACCCTGCGGTGCCCACGGGCGGCTGCAAGGAGAGTGGGTCTTCCTGGCACGGGGGCCGAGATGTGAGTGTCCCCTCCCTCCCACCACCATGGGCACCCTCTCTCAGCCCTGCGCCCGCCTTGCACCCTCCTAACACTGTCCCTCTCGCAGGGTCTGTATGAGTACCTGCGGCTCGTGGGGACCCCTGCCCGGCTGCCCTACCTTTCTGAGAATCTGAACTATGACACCTTTGGCCTTACCGCCCCCTCAGCCCTCCCGGCCGGGCCTGAAACAGGTCCCAGGTAAGCTGTTCCGGGGCCCACGATTCCCAGAATCCTGTGGGTGAGGAGGGGCAGGGTTCCCTTGGACTGAAGCGGGTTAGCTAGAGCCCTGGAGGGGTCCCAGACCCCACTGAGATCTGCATTCTAGGTCTTACGGCCTCACACCCACCGTCCAGGCTGAATGAAGGTCTGGGGTCTCCCAGAGTCTTGTGGGGCCAAGAAGTGGGGGTTACCAGAAGCTCATGGGAGCTGGGGTGGTCCATTCAGGAGGCTGGTGCAGGGGCCCTGAGCACACCTTGGCCCCAAGACCCACCCTCACACCTCACCCTACTGCAGCCCAGCACCCCCCTATGGGCTCTTCGTGGGGGGCCGTTTCCAGGCGCCTGGGGCCCGGAGCTCCAGGCCCATCCACGACTCGCAGGGCAATCTCCCTGCCTACGTGGCCGAGGGCGGAGCCAAGGACATCCGAGTGGCTGTGGAGGCCGCCCACCAGGCTGCCCCTGGGTAAGTGGGGTGTCGGCAACACCCAGGCCCTGTGAGGCCTCAGAGCGGGCAGTGGGGACCCCCAGGGCTGAGGGGCTGTGGGGTTAGCTCCCACGGCTGACGAAATAGGGGTGTGGTTGGCCCCTCTCTTCCTGGGGGCGGCTGAGCTATCGGGCCTGCACCCCCAGGGTGAGGGCCGGGGACAGAGGAGGGGCACCTGGGAAGAGCTGGGGCCAGGAGACCAGCCCCCGATGTTCACTGTCCGCCCACAGCTGGGTGGGCCAGTCCCCGGGGACCCGGGCAGCCCTGCTGTTGGCACTGGCAGCCGCCCTGGAGCGCCGGGAGCCCACCCTGTCCTTGAGGCTGGAGAGGCACGGAGTGGAGCTCAAGGCCGCCCAGGCGGAGGTGGAGCTGAGCGTGAAGCGGCTCCGGGCGTGGGGGGCCCGCGCCCAGGCCCAGAGCCACAGCCTGCAGGTGAGCAGGCCCTGTGGGAGGGCAGACAGAGCGGGCGGCGTGGAGCGGGGTCGGAACAAAGGCTCTGGGGTGAGCCACACCTGGGGCCCAAGTTGTGATCCCCAGCAAGTACCTTGGCCTCTGTACCTCAATTTTCTCATCCATATAATGGGCATAGGGCCTACCTCAGATTAGTGTTTCAAATGGTTAGTAACCCATAAAATCAACTGAGTGGGTTGTAACCATGATTTTCTTTTTTTTTTTTTAAATATATTTTATTGATTTGTCAAAGAGAAGAAGGGAGAGGGATAGAGAGCCAGAAACATCGATGAGAGAGAAACATCGATCAGCCGCCTCCTGCACACCCCCTACTGGGGATGTGCTCGCAACCCAGGTACATGCCCTTGACCGGAATCGAACCCGGGACCCTTCAGTCCGAAGGCCGACGCTCTAGCCCCTGAGCCAGACCAGTTAGGGCTGATCTTTTTTTTTTTTTTTTGGTAGTTTTTATTTTTGTTTTTGAACTTTTATTGAATTTATTGGGGTGGTTAACAAAATGATACCGGTTTCAGGTGCCCAGTTCCACTACACATCATCTGTACACGGCCCCTCCCCCAGCACTCCCCGCGCTCTTTTCCATGTCCATGAGTTCTTTCTTTTTTTTTTTTCCTCTCAATCCTTCCTTCCTCTCACCCAGCTCCCCTCTGCCCCCCCCTGCCCCAGACAGCTGTCAGCCTGCGCTCTAGCCATGAGTCTGTCTCTATTTTGCTTGTTCATTTAGTTCATTAGATTCCGTTAGGGTGAAGTCATACGGTATTTGTCTCTCTCTGACTGGCTGATTTCACTCAGCATAATGCTCTCCGGTCTGTCTGTGCTCCGCAGTCTTTGAGGGTTTTTAACGTGTGGCTTTAGTTGGGGTCCAGTATACAGATACCAAACTGTGCCTTCTCAGGCCTGCGTTTTGGTGAAGTTTGACAAATACAAACGGTTGCATCATCACGATCGGGACAGATGTTCATCTCCCCAAAGGGCTTCTCCTTCCTCTTTCTCCTTCCCCCACTCCAAGTGCTTGGCAACCACTACACTTTCTGTCCTTTCTGTTTTCTTCAAAAGCACAAATGCAGTCAGACTGTGTAGGGCAAGTGTGTCAAACTCAAAGGCTAACACGGGCCAAACAAACAAGGTGGGAGTGTCTGTGGGCCGCAAAAAACCAAAAGCTTCACTTTTTAAAAAAATAGATATTTTATTGATTTTTTTACAGAGAGGAAGGAGAGGGATAGAGAGTTAGAAACATTGATGAGAGAGAAACATCGATCAGCTGCCTCCTGCACACACCCCACTGGGGATGTGCCCGCAACCAAGGTACATGCCCTTGACCGGAATCGAACCTGGGACCTTTCAGTCTTCAGGCCGACGTTCTGTCCACTGAGCCAAACAGGCCAGGGCCAAAAGCTTCACTTTTCATAGAAACGTAGGTTTATTTCGGTAAACATGCTGAATAGAAAGGGCTGAAATAAATGAGTCATCGTTCACATGAAATAACATTTTATTAAAAAGTAATAGTTTTTCTTGAACATTAACTTACCAGACACTGAAGAACTGCATGAATTAATAAGCGTGACCCAAATAAACCTATTTTTCTTGTTCTCCAAAAGTGAAATATTTCCTGTTGCGCAAACCAAACAAGTCAGTCCATGACTAATGACGGCGGTTGGCTGCTAAACTATTCCCCGGTAGTATTAGTGGAGAGAAATGTGCACCTGCATATAAGGCGCGTAAGGGAAATGAATGCAACACGATCAGAGTAATCAGTCATTAGCGAACACTGTAGTTCGTTATTAATAACTAGAGGCCCGGTGCACGGGATTTGTGCATGGGTAGGGCTCCTAGGCCTTGCCGGCTGCCAGCCAGGGCCTTCCTTCATTCCGTGCCGCCCCCTCCTTGGTGGTCAGCGCACATCATAGGGAGCAACCAAACTCCCGGTCTCCCCGTCGAACTCCCAAGGGGACGCTTTGCATATTAGCCTTTTATATATACAGATTATGTATAACAGGATATTGTAAAAATTAAGTTATGAAATTTTTATTAGAAAGTTTCTTACATGCGGCCCACGGGCCGCGAGTTTGACTTGCTTGGTGTAGTGTTTCATGTCTGGCTTCTTTCATTGCTTTTAAGATGCATCCTTCTTGCATCTATCAATACATTCCTTTTTTTTGCTGAGTAGTAGTATCTTACGTGCATACCATATTTGTTCCTGCATTTACCAGTGGCTAGAAAGCTGAGCATTTCTAGGCTTTAGCTATTGGGTAAGTAGTTTGCATGCATGCCTTTGTGTGAACATGTTTTTATGGCTCTTGGGTAAATACCTAGAAATCAGATTGCTAGTTGGGGTGGTAAGTGCATACTTAATTTCACAAGAAACGGCCAAACAGGTTTTCAAAGTGTACCATTTCGCTGTCCCACCAGCAGTATGTGTTTCAGTTTCTCTACCTCCTCGCCAACATTTTATTTATTTATTTTTTAAATATATTTTTATTGATTTTTTACAGAGAGGAAGGGAGAGGGATAGAGAGTTAGAAACATCGGTGAGAGAGAAACATCGACCAGCTGCCTCCTGCACATCTCCCACTGGGGATGTGCCCGCAACCCAGGTACATGCCCTTGACTGGAATCGAACCTGGGACCTTTCAGTCCGCAGGCTGATGCTCTATCCACTGAGCCAAACCAGTTTTGGCTCTCACCAACATTTTAGATATCAATTTTTACTTAAAAATTTAGCCATTTTACCTGGCCAGCATGGCTCAGTGGTTGAACGTTGATCTATGAACCAGGAGGTCACGATTTGATTCCTAGTCTGGGCACATGCCCAGGTTGTGGGCTCCATCCCCAGTGGGGGATGTGCAGGAGGCAGCCGATCGATAATGCTCTCTCATCACTGATGTTTCTATCTCTCTCTCCATCTCCCTTCCTCTGAAATAAAAAAATATATATTTAAAAAAAGATTTAGCCATTAAAAAAAAAATGCATGCCCTGACCGGTTTGGCTCAGTGGATGGAGCGTCGGCCTGCGGAATGAAGGGTCCCCGGTTCGATTCCGGTCAGGGGGATGTGCCTGCAACCCAGGTACATGCCCCTGACCGGAATCGAACCTGGGACCTTTCAGTCCGCAGGCCGACGCTCTATCCACGGAGCCAAACCGGGT
>JAWPEG010000001.1:8854419-8868342 GCA_035771395.1 Myotis vivesi | reverse complement strand
TCTTATCTGTGAAGCTCTTTATCTGACCTTCAATTCTGAATGATAGCTTTGCTGGGTAAAGTAATCTTGGTTGTAGGTTCTTGCTATTCATCACTTTGAATATTTCTTGCCACTCCCTTCTGGCCTGCATAGTTTCTATTGAGAAATCAGCTGACAGTCGTATGGGTACTCCCTTGTAGGTAACTGTTTTTCTCTTGCTGCTTTTAAGATTCTCTCTTTGTCTTTTGCTCTTGGCATTTTAATGATGATGTGTCTTGGTGTGGTCCTCTTTGGATTCCTTTTGTTTGGGGTTCTCTGCACTTCCTGGACTTGTAAGTCTATTTCTTTCACCAGGTGGGGGAAGTTTTCTGTTATCATTTCTTCAAATAGGTTTTCAATATCTTGCTCTCTCTCTTCTTCTGGCACCCCTATAATTTGGATGTTGGTACACTTGAAGTTGTCCCAGAGGCTCCTTACACTATCTTCATATTTTTGGATTCTTTTTTCTTTTTGTTTTTCTGGTTGGATGTTTTTTGCTTCTTCATATTTCAGATCTTAGACTTGATTCTTCCGATCCTCTAGTCTGCTGTTGGATCTCTGTATAATATTCTTTATTTCAGTCAGTGTATGCTTAATTTCTAGTTGGTCCTTTTTCATATCCTTGAGGGTCTCACTAGATTTATGGAGGGTCTCACTAAATTTATCGGTGGTTTCTAGAAAATTCTTGAAAAACCTTATAACCGTGGTTTTGAACTCTATATCCAGTAGTTTGCTTTCCTCCATTTCTGTCATTTGTGTCCTGTTTCCCTGTGTTGATAGAGTGGCTTTCTGTGCTAGGTGTCCTATAGGGCCCAGTGGCTCAGCCTCCCCAATTACCTGAGGTGGACACTCTTGGTGCACCCCTGTGTGGGCTTTGTGCACAGTCTTGTTGTAGTTAAGCCTTGATTGTTGTAGGTATCACTGGGAGGAATTGACCTTCAGGCCAATTGGCTGTGAGAATCAGCTGTGTCTACAGTGGGAGAACTTCTGTGCTGGAGACACCCTTATGGGGCAAGACTTGCTTCAGTGGGGCTTTGGTGCTCACTGAGTCTGCCCCCTGAGTGTGTCCCTTATGGATGTGAGGAGCTGCAATCTGGATGGTCCCACTCTGACCACTGGGTACACTGGCTCTTGGATCTCTAAGGAGGTGCTAATCTAGCCTCTGCCTGAGGCTACCCAGCAGGAGCTATGGAGAGATTCCTCTTCTTTTGGGGGGTTTGGAGGTACCCAGATGAGGCCCAGCTGTGAAGCAATGAAAGCTGCTGTGGGGCCTTGGGCCTTCTTTTGGATGTTCTGGGTCTCTCTGACCCAGCTTCAGTTGTTAGGTAATTTTAGATCTCAAAGGGCCAAGGCATTCATACGCAAAAGCCTCTGTGCACAGCTGGGGTGGGGCGGGGTCTCAGGGAATCAACAGAGCTGAGCAACAGCTATGGCTGATCCTCAGCTCTGCCCTAAGAGGCCCCGGGTCCCAGTGTCCCAGTAATCACTGCAAGCACCTCTGAGAGAAAGCCGCCCTCGAGTTCCGACCGATGCCAGACAGTCCAGTTTCTCCCCGTATGAGTCTGGGTCCCCAGAGACTCGCCCGGAACTGGAGTTCAGAGCAGTCAGGGCCTTGTGACTCCCTCCCGATTGAAAAAGACAATCTCGTCCTCTGTTGCCAGCCCTTTCCACGTGTGCCTCCGTACCTCTGCACTTTACTTCTGCACCTCCTCTGAGTCTCAGTGTGCTTTGCTCTTTCTTTTTTTTTTTTTTTAATATTTTATTGATTTTTTACAGAGAGGAAGGGAGAGAGACAGAGAGTTAGAAACATCGATGAGAGAGAAACATCGATCAGCTGCCTCCTGCACTTCTCCCACTGGGGATGTGCCCGCAACCCAGGTACATGCCCCTGACCGGAATCGAACCCAGGACCCTTCAGTCCGCAGGCCAACGCTCTATCCACTGAGCCAAACCGGTTTCAGCACTTTTCTCTTTCTAGTTGTAGAATTTCCACTCAGCCAGCCTTCCTGTGGTTCTGGATGGTGTCTGTTTTGTCTTTTAGTTGTATTTTTGAAGTGGTTGTGCGAGGCAGCAATTTCAGGTGTTTACACCTAGGCTGCCATCTTGGCTTCTCCTCGTTGCACTTATCGGTGCGTTCATTGGGTGATTAGTTGTATGTGCCCTGACTAGGGATTGAACCCAAAACCTTGACCTAACAGGATGATGCTCTAACCACTGAGCAACCCAGCAAGAGGTAATTTCTAGATTTTTAGAGAAAGTGAAAGCATATATCCACACCATGACTTATACACAGATGTTCATAGCAGCAGCATTCGTAGTAGCCAAAAACTCCAAACAACCCAGATGTCCCTCAATAGGTTGGTAAATAAACAAAATATGATACATCCTTTCAGCGGACTCCTACTTGGCAATCAGAGGAAATGAACATGCCACAGCATGAATGAACCTCCAACTGACTATGCTGAGTGAGGAAGTCAGATTAAAAAAGAGCCCTAACCGGTTTGGCTCAGTAGATAGAGCATCGGCCTATGGACTGAAAGGTCCTGGGTTCAGTTCTGGTCAAGGGCACATGCCTGGGTTGTGGGCTTGATCCCCAGTAGGAGCTGTGCAGGAGGCAGCCAGTCAATGAGTTTCTCTCATCATTGATGTTTCCATCTCTCTCTCCCTCTCCCTTCCTCTCTGAAATCAATAAAAATATATTTTTTTTAAAAAGTGTAGCTGGCCAGTATGGCTCAGTGGTTGAGCATTGACCTATGAACCAGGAGGTTAAGGTTCCATTCTGGTCAGGGCACATGCCAGGTTGCGGGCTTGATCGCCAGTGTGGGGCGTGCAGGACTCAGCCGATCAATGATTCTCTGTCATCATTGATCTTCCTATCTCTCTTTCCCTCTCCTTTTCTCTCTGAAATCAATAAAAGTATATATATATAAAAAAGATACTAAAGCCCTAGCCGGTTTGGCTCGGGGAATAGAGCGTCGGCGTGCGGACTGAATGGCCCCAGGTTCGATTCCAGTCAAGGGCACATGCCTGGGTTGCGGGCTCCATCCCCAGTAGAGGGTGTGCAGGAGGCAGCCGATCAGTGATTCTCTCTCATCCCTGATGTTTCTATCTCCCCCTCTTCCTCTCTGAAATCAATAAAATATATTTTAAAAAAAAAGTATAGAGCCCTGGACTGTGTTTCTAAATGGTTGGAGCATCAGCCCACACACCAAAGGGTTGAGGGATCGATTCTTAGTCAAGGGCATGTACCTGAGTTGCAGGTTTGACCCCCAGTCCAGTCAAGGTGTGTGTAGAAGGCAATCAATTGATGTGTCTCTCTCTCTCTCTCTTTTTTTTTAATATTTTATTGATTTTTTACAGAGAAGAAGGGAGAGGGATAGAGAGCTAGAAACATAGATGAGAGAGATCGATCAGCTGCCTCCTGCACACCCCCCACTGGGGATGTGCCCGCAACCAAGGCACATGCCCTTGACCAGAATCGAACCCGGGACCCTTGAGTCCGCAGGCCGATGCTCTATCCACTGAGCCACACCGGTTCGGCAATTGATGTGTCTCTTACATCGATGTTTCTCTCTCTCTACCTCACCCCCCTTCCACACTCTCTAAAATTCAGTGGACAAAATATCTTTGGGTGAGGATTAACAAAACAAAGAAAGAGAGTAGACTGTAATTCCATATCTAGAAAATACAAATTCATCTATAGTGAGAGGAAGCAGGTCAGTGGTTGTCTGAGGACAGAGAGTAGGGATTGGAGGGAAGAAACACAAGGAAATTTGGGGGGTGAAGTTCATGATCTTTTCTTTTAATCTTCACCTGAGGATATGTTTTGTTTTTGTTTTTTATTTAAAAATATATTTTATTGATTTTTTTTTTTTATTGATTTTTTACAGCGAGGAAGGGAGAGGGATGGAGAGTTAGATACATGATCAGAGAGAAGCATCGATCAGCTGCCTCCTGCACACCCCCTACTGGGGATGTGCCCGCAACCAAGGTACCTGCCCTTGACTGGAATCAACCTGGGACCCTTCAGTCCGCAGGCTGACGCTCTATCCACTGAGCCACACCAGTTAGGGCCTGAGGATATGTTTATTGATTTTAGAGACAGAGAGAGAGAAACATCAGTCTCACACAAGGTGACCGGGGATTGAACCAGCAACCTAGGTATGTGCCCCGAAGTGGGGATTAAACCCGCAATCTTTTGGTGTAGGAGTTAACCAACTTAGCCACCCAGCCAGGGCGAAGTCCATGATCATGGTGATGGTTTCATGGGTGTATGTTGATGTTGAAATTTATCAAAACCCTGGCCAGGTGACTCAGTTGATTTGAGCATTGTCCCCTATACCAAAAAGGTTATGGGTTCAATCCCCGGTTAGGGCACTTATGGGAAGTAACTGATCAATGTTTCTCTCTCTCTCCCTTCTTCTCTCTGAAAATCAATAAAAATATATCTTCAGGTGTGGATTAAAAACAAAATCAAATTGTATCCTTTAAAATGTGTGTAGGTTAATGAATATCAATTATGAAGGGTTTTTTTTTTTAATGTACAAACAAAGACAAACTCATGGGCCAAGTTTTGATCCCTTTACACACATTAGCTCATTTCATTTTTTTTTAATTTTTTTTTTTTTCAATAACTAACAGCTGCTTGTTAGTCTTTGCCAGGCAGCTGTTAAAGGGTGGGTGGGAGGACACCCATGACCCTAACAAGGAAAACTCAAATTAAGCCTTTCTGTACAAGCAAATTTAGAGCTCTTTTAAGTGTCCAAAGCTATTAATTAGTTTAATTGACACATTAAACTAATTTTGAATTAACATATTTGAATAACCAAGAACTAACATGTTCAAATTTTTCTAGTACAAAACAATTAAATTTGCTTTAGTTATAAAAGAGCTCTGTCAATATCCACAAACTATATACTTCAGACATTCACAAAAATGTGAGCAGAAGGCTTATCAAAAAACATTGAGCCTTAACCAGTTTGGCTCAGTGGATAGAGCATCAGCCTGCAGACTCAAGGGTCCCAGGTTTGATTCCGGTCAAGGGCATGTACCTTGGTTGCGGGCACATCCCCAGTGGGGAGTGTGCAGGAGGCAGCTGATCGATGTTTCTCTCTCATGAATGTTTCTAACTCTCTATCCCTCTCCCTTCCTCTCTGTAAAAAATCAATAAAATATATATTTTTTTAAAAAGACATTGAATACAATTAGTTTTCAACAACCCTTGGTGGTCCACATCTACAAAGAAGCTCATTTCATTTTAACAACAAGTCTCTGAGGTAGGTTCTAGGATCATCCTCATTTGAAAGATGGGAAACAGGCCCAGAGAGGTGAAGTTACTCACTTGAGGTCACACAGCTGATGAGTGGTGGAGCTGGGACTTGAACCCAGGCCATCTGGCTCTGAACCATCACTTGGTTCTATTATTGTTGGAGTTGTTACGAAGCAGCAGAGATGGGGATGTGAGGAGGGAAGAAAGGGGCAGGTGATGGAGGTGGCCTGGGAGGTAGTCAAGTACCCCCGCCCCACCTTTGACCTCCCACCTGTCCCTGCAGGTAGCTGAGCTGAGGGGCCCCGTGCTCCGACTCCGGGAGCCGCTGGGGGTCCTGGCTGTTGTGTGCCCGGACGAGTGGCCCCTGCTTGCCTTTGTGTCCCTGCTGGCCCCTGCCTTGGCGCATGGCAACAGCGTGGTTTTGGTGCCCAGCGAGACCTGTCCCATCCCGGCCTTGGAGGTCTGCCAGGTACCGTCTCCTGCCTGCTGCTGCTCCCAGCAGCCCCTGGGGCTCCAGACAGATGAAAGGCACCCCAAGGCCTACAGGAATTCCGTTCCCACCCTCACCCCTTGGTAACCATGGTAAGCCCTGTCCAGGAATCCAAGCCTTCACTCCTCTAGATCCATGTTCTTCAGACCACAAGCCTTCACCAGTCCTGCCCTGGCCCAGTCCTTCGGGAGCCCCATGCCATTCCCCCAGATGCTCACTCCCTGCCCCCACGGCCTCCGGGGTCTCAGATCCTTCCCTCCCAACCCCGGCTGGCCACTCTCTCCATCCCCTAGGATATGGCCACCTTGCTGCCAGCCGGCCTGGTGAATGTGGTGACAGGAGATCGGGACCACCTGACCCGCTGCCTGGCTTTGCACCAGGACGTCCAGGCCCTGTGGTACTTCGGATCTGCCCAGGTACCCTTTGTTTCACATCTCCTGGGAACATGGCTCTGCCCCCTTAAAACTCCTGTTGCTAAGGGGAAGAAACACCTTGGCAACCAGGTTCTGCGGCTTTCCCCTTCAGAGCCCTGGTTGCTAAGGAAGAGGATGTGCTTAGCAACAAGGGCCTGAGATCTTGCCCGGCCCAAAGACCTAATCTTATTGGACAGCCCCTTTCTAAAGACCATACCCTAGCAACAGAGTGAGAAGCCATAGCCGACCCTCTTTAAACCTCGTCAACAAAAACCTCAGGCCCCATTTGAACGTAGGCTGCTGACGGGGAGGAAGTTCTTTAGCCACAAAGGTCAGCCCCGTTTCCCCAGCATCTGCAAGGCTTGCTTGCCAGGAGCTGAGCTTATAGCAACAGGGCGTAGGTCAAGCCTCCACCCGCCCCCCCCAAGGAGTACCCGTGTTGCCAAGGAAGCAGCTGCTTATCAAACAAGCGGGAGGAAACGCTGACCCCCCTCTCTCCGTGCCAGGGCTCCCAGTTTGTGGAATGGGCCTCCTCAGGAAACCTGAAGCCCGTGTGGGTGGACAGGGGCTGCCCCCGGGCCTGGGATCAGGAGGCCGAAGGAGCAGGCCCTGAGCTAGAGCTTCGGGCAGCACGGACCAAGGCCCTGTGGCTGCCCATGGGCGACTGACACCTGAGCCCACTCCGTCTTGGACGAAGAAGAGTTGGACCACCAGCAGGCTCCAGATGCCTGGGCCTTTCCACTTCCTTTGATGTCTGTGCCCTCAAATAAATTCTGACCAACCTTGGCTGTGCTTCTGAGGGCGAGAGCGGGCAGGAGCTCTGGGTCTGTTGGGGTTACTTTAGTTCTGTGACTCAGCAGCCTAGTGATCTGGCTCCGGTACAACATAGTGTTTGTGAAACAGATAAAGGGGCCTCTGAGAAGCCCGGGACAGGACCGCAGGGCCTCTTGTTCCTCCTGGTCTTGTCCATCAAGCAGAGTAGCTCTGGGGAATAAAGCCCAGGTGAGAACTTGTGCCAATTTCCTTGGTGTAAATGCTCCCACCAACCTCCAGGTGATGGAACAGCCGGCTGACAGGATTCCTGAATTTTACCAGCGCCCATGAGCAGCTCGAGCATACAGCTGTTTTGGAATTCTTTTTGATGCAAAGGACCCACTCACACTAGCTCAGGATGAGAGGGAATGTTCTGGAAGGCCACAGAGACATCTTAGGGAAGACAGGGCGACACACCCAAGGCCCCAGGTCCTGGGAACCTGAATGCAGGTGCTTTTGTGAGCCACCTGATCTCTCAGAAATTGTATTTGCCCATCTGCTTCGTTCAAATCTTTTTATATATATATATATATATATATTTTTTAATATATTTTATTGATTTTTTACAGAGAGGAAGGGAGAGGGATAGAGAATAACATCGATGAGATAGAAACATAGATCAGTTGCCTCCTGCACACTCCCTACTGGGTATGTGCCCACAACCAAGTTACATGCCCTTGACCGGAATCGAACCTGGGACCCTTGAGTCCGTAGGCCGACGCTCTGTTCACTGAGCCAAACCGGCTAGGGCTAGTTCCAATCTTTGTAGCCATGTGACTTTAGGAAAGCTTTGTGGCCGCTCTGAGCCTGGTTCCTTATCTGTAAAAAGGGCTAGTAGTTACAATCTGTCGGGTTGACTCTGTGATGAGCACACAGGATGTGTGTAATGGGTGCTGGCTGTTAGTTAGGGGTTGATCTTGGCCTTGGAGCAAATGAGAAAGGACACCTGTCAGTCTGTCACTAGGGCCGCGCCAAGGAGATGACCGTCCCAGGATCTGGATGTTTGGACAGGAAGACCCAGGAATGCGAGCACTGGAGGAAAGTCCCTGGAAGGCTCCAGTTCCCATCTGTGGCGTGACGACTCCCTCCCAGATTCCATGGGCTGCCTCAGTGTCCTTGCTGTTAACTCTGATGCTTTAATCAGCCAAAGCCAAGTGCAGCAGGTCAATATATACCACCAGACCACCAGCAATACTCAGCAACACATCCCCAGGAGGAAAAGAAAATCTGATTGGCCAGCCTGGGTCAGGTGTCCACTTCTGGGCCAAGGGTCTGTAAGCAGAGGACAGGTTGGCTCAGTGGTTGAGCGTCGACCTATGAACCAGGAGGTCACAGTTTGATTCCTGGTCAGGGCACATGTTCATGTTGCCAGTTCGACCCCCAGCAGGGGGCATGCAGGAGGCAGCCAATCAATGATTCTCTCTCATCGGTGTGTGTGTCTCTCTCTTCCTTCCTCTCTGAAATCAATAAAAATATATTTTTTAAAATAATAAAAACAGATGAAGCTCAGGGCACTGGGGGCCCAGAGAAGGCACCCTACCCAGCCTGTGTGTGTGAGAGAGAGAGAGAGAAACGGGGGGTGGGGGGGGGGGCAGAAGGTGTCGAGGAACTTCCCAAGGAGGTGCCATATTCATTGANCCCCCCCCCCCCCCCCCCCCCCCCCCCCCCCCCCCCCCCCCCCCCCCCCCCCCCCCCCCCCCCCCCCCCCCCCCCCCCCCCCCCCAGAAGGTGTCGAGGAACTTCCCAAGGAGGTGCCATATTCATTGAGGTGTTTTTTTCCAGCTTTATTGAGGTATGATGGACAGATAAAATAGCATATATTTCAGTTGTACAACATGATTTTTTAAGGTATGCAAAATGGTTTATTATACATATATTACGAAGTGGTTGCCACAGTCAGGTTACTAACACACCTGCCTTTGTGTGTGAGCTGTTCAGGTGTGTTTCAACAGTACAGAATAGCATTACCTGTAGCCACCACGCTGTGCATTGCATCCCAGAGCTCACTGGTCTTCGAAACGGAAGTGTGTATCCTTTGACCAACATCTCCCCATTGCCCCCACCCCTGCAACCCCTGGCAAACACCTTTCTACTCTTCGGTTTTGAGTTTCGCTTCTTTAGATTCTGCATATGAGATCAAACAATATTGTCTTTCTCCGGTTCATTCACCTAGCAGAGTGCCCTCCAGGCTCATCCATGTCCTTGCAAATGGCAGTGTTTTCTTTTCGTGGCTGAATAGTATTCCGTTTTTTAAAATATATTTTTTTTATTGATTTCAGAGAGGAAGGGTGAGGGAGAGAAAGAAACATCAATGATGAGAGAGAATCATTGACTGGCTGCCTCCTGCACGACCCCCACTGGGGATCAAGACCACAATCTGAGCGTGTGCCCTGACAAGGAATTGAGTCTTGACCTCCTGGTTCATAGGTCAACACTCAACCACTGAACCACGCCAACCGGGCTAGTATTCCATTATTTATTTTAAATATATTTTATTGATTTTTTACAGAGAGGAAGGGACAGAGATAGAGAGTTAGAAACATTGATGAGAGAGAAACATCGACGAGCTGCCTCCTGCACATCTCCCACTGGGGATGTGCCCGCAACCCAGGTACATGCCCTTGACCAGAATCGAACCTGGGACCTTTCAGTCCGCAGGCCGACGCTCTATCCATTGAGCCAAACCGGTTTCGGCTCCATTATTTATTTTTATACATATATTTCACATCTTTTTTTTGTTCCATTAGCAATCATCACACCTCAGATAAACCTCTGGCTGCGATACTGCCACTGTGGAAAGCTTATACTTCACGTCTTTATCCATTCATTCGTCCATGGACACTTAGGCTGTCTCCATGTCTCTTGTGAATAATGCTGCCAATGAACATGGGAGCACAGGTATCCCTAAGAAACTAATTTCCTTTCCTTTGGATATGTACCCCAGAGTGGAATCAATGGGTCATGTGGTAGTTCTATTTTTAATTTCCTGAGGAACCGCCATATTGTTTTCCATAGCGGCTGCACCAGCTTACATCCCAACCATCATGCACGAGGTTCCCTTTCTCCCCATCCTCACCAACACGTACCTCTCATTCTTTTTTTTAAAAATATATTTTATTGATTTTTTACAGAGAGGAAGGGAGAGGGATAGAGAGTTAGAAACATCGATCAGCTGCCTCCTTCACACCTCCCACTGGGGATGTGCCCACAACCAAGGTACATGTCCTTGACCGGAATCGAACCTGGGACCTTTCAGTCCGCAGGCTGACACTCTATCCACTGAGCCAAACTGGTTAGGGCTCTCGTTCTTGATAGTGGCCATTCTGACAGGTGCGAGGTGACTCGTGGTTGGACCTGTGTTTCCCTGATGCCTAGTGATTGCCTTGAGCCTGGAAGTACAATGAAGATCTGATTAGGCCGGAAAAGTGGCCGAGGAGCATTTGAGATCTTGCTTCTTAGCAATTGTCATCCATTTAGGCTCAAATAAGTTCTTATAAAATTAAAAAAAAATGCCCTGGCCGGTTCAGTTGGTTGAGCGTTGTCCCATCCACCAAAGGGTTGCCAGTTTGATTCCCAGTCAAGGCATATACCCAGGTTTTGGGTTCAATCCCTGGTTGGGGTGCATGTGAAGCAACCGATTTATGTTTCTCACATCAATGTTTCTCTCCTCCCTTGCTCTCTCTCATCAATAAAAAACATTTTTTTTAAATAAAGGGAGGGAGAGAGATAGAAACATCAATGATGAGAGAGAATCATTGATCAGCTGCCTCCTGCACGCTCCCTACTGGGGACCGAGCCCGCAACCCAGGCATGTGCCCTTGACCAGAATCGATCGTGGGACCCTTCAGTCTGCAGACAGATGCTCTATCCAGTGAGCGGCTAGGGCAAAACTTTTTTTTTTTAAATTCAAAAAGGAATGTGGCAGGGAGCATCCCAGGTCAAGGGGACAGCAGGTGCAAAGGCCCACAGGTGGGCAATAGCTTTGGGGGAACTGTCGTGGGCTGAATAGTGATCCCCAAAAATATACGTCCACATCCTCACCCCTGGAACCTATGCGTGTGATCTGATTTGGAAAAAGTCTTTGCAGATAGAATGCAGTTGAGCATCTTAAGATCATTCTGGGCTATCAGGTGGGCCCTAAATCTAATGACAAGTGTCCATACAGGAGACAGAAGAGGACAAAGCCACGTCAAGACGGGGGCAGAGGTGGAACTCGGTGTCTAGCACCCTCCTCTCCCCCACATCCGTATCCCTTCCCAGGTGGGAGGTGGGAGGTTGGCAAGTTAGGCTGATATTCAGTCTCAGAGCCCCAACCTTCTCATCATGTGATTGGTCTTTGGGGACTGATCAGCCTCCCATCACTGGCATGAAGACTTGAGGGAGGGGGGCTCATGAATAACAGACTCCGATCACCTATCAGGGAAATTCCTGAGGGTTTATATGTTGTCTCCCGGGGAACAGACCAGATGCCTTCTCTTTTTATTTTATTTATTTTTTAAATGTATTTTATTGATTTTTTACAGAGAGGAAGGGAGAGGGATAGGGAGTTAGAAACATCCATGAGAGAGAAACATCAATCAGCTGCCTCCTGCACACCCCCTCCTGGGGATGTGCCTGCAACCAAGGTACATGCCCTTGACCAGAACTGAACTCGGGACCCTTCAGTCCACAGGCCAACACCCTATCCACTGAGCCAAACCGGTTAGGGCTTATTTATTTTAGAGAGAAAGGGAGGGAACGAGAGAAACATCAATTTGTTGTTCCACTTACCGATGCATTCATTGGTTGATTCTTGTATATGCCCTGACCGGGGATCGAACCTGCAACCTTGTTATATTGGGACGATATGCTCTCCAGCTACCAGGCCAGGGCCAGGATCTGAAACTGGACAATGAATGGGCCTGGGCTGCCTGTCACTACTTGAGCCAGTTAAGCAGAGATGGGGTTGAATCATGTGGAGATTAGCAGGTCATTCATGAAAATCTGCTCTACACACCCCCACCGCCCCGTAAGCCAGCTGCTTATATTGGGTAGAAGGACAAAGATTGCACGGGGAAGTAGGAATTACAGGTCTGGGGAGGTAGGCAAGGTATAATGGCTACAGGTTACAGATGACATGGGCCGGGGGTTGGAAAGGGTGGGTACCTCCAGGTGGTTACCGGCCAGGACTCCATTGTTTCGGCAACAGGGTTGTTAATCTTTCCATGATGATCGGCAGTTCTTGGATAAGGAAATGGACCGCATTCTGAGGTTAACTACCAGGTGTATGCGGGGGAGTGTGTGTGTGTGGGGGGGGGAGGAGGGTGTTACAACTCCCAGCCAGGTCAGAATATGCTTCCTTTAATCAGAACAGAACAATCACAGCATAGCATGATTTTTCTTATAACTGTAGCTAGTCCCCACTATTCTATTTCTGCCCCTAACAGAGCCCTTGGTTCTTGTGCATGTATTTAACAAATACTGATTGAGCACCTGCTCTGATTCAGACAGACCTACCCACCGTGGTTGTGGGGCTGACGTCCCAATGGGGCAAAGAAGATGAGTGCTGGGTGTGTCCGGTGACATGTGACAAGGGAAAGGGCAAAGCAGGCTTACAACGTGGGGAATGCGGTGAGGAAGGCTTTGCCTGCGTGTGTGAGCAAAGGCCCGAGTGAGGTGGGGCATGAGCCATGTGGGTATCTGGGGGGAGGGTATTCAGGCTGAGGGATCTGCCAGTGCAAAGGCCCTGGGGCAGGAGTGTGCTTGTCCCGGGCATAGGGAGGAGGCCAAGGCCGAGAGGGAATCGGGCTAGATCTTGCAGGTCTGTGTGGCCACAGTGGATCTGAGGTCAGGGGTCGGAAGCAGCTCTGGTACATAGGGGGAACGGACGGCGGGGAGCGGGGAGAGGCGGGGGCAGGTGCAGTGAGGATCAAGGCCAGGAGGGAAGGCCGCACTGGTGTTCAGGGGGGAGATGGTAGCAGACCCCGGGTGATGGCAGCTAGGGTGCTGAGAAGTGATTGCAGGGACTCCGCAGACATTTCGACAGCTGACACATTTGCTGGGACGGGACTGTGGGCAGTGAAAGGCCAAGGTCACATGACTGGGGGCGGGGGCGTCCAAGGAGAAAATGAAGAGCTCGGAGTGACCTCCTCGGCCTGTGTCATTGGTTCTGCTTGGACCGGGTTCCAGCCCCAGCTCCTCAGTCCGTCTTCCTTACCTGTGAGAACTGACCCACCGCAGCCTTCCCCGGCCAGGCGCCCTCGGGGCTGCCGCCAGGTGGCGCCCCTGGCCTCAGACAGATCCACCCCAACGCGCTGTCCCCCTCCAAAATTTTCTTTCACTTTCGATCTCTGGCTGTCACCCTGTCTGGCCCCTTCCACATGCAGCTGGGAATGACTGGTGCCGAGGATAAATGGGCTCTGGGTCCCCGAGGGGCGGGGCGGGGCGCCCCTGCTGGGGCTGAGGGAGGAGGATGGGGGTCGGGTTCCTGGGCCCCTGCCCGGGGAGGGTTCCGGGGATCGGCTGTCGGGGTTCTTAGAAGGGGAGACGCGGAGTTTTCACCGTAACTGGGGCGCATGCAGGAAGCCCGTGGGAGAAGGAGGCGGAAACTTGGCCACATCAAGGGGCAAGGGAGGGGCAGGGAGGTGAGGGGCGGGTGAGGAAAGGGCTGGGGTGTGTCAGCCCCAAACCTGCTCTTCTGTCCTTTCCAAGATCTGGCCACAGGCATGAGGGGCCTCCGGCGGAGATGATAGTGTTGGCACCAGCCTGGAGCCCAACTGTGCGTATACCTGGGCAACGTGGGGGACAGGCAGTGTCATGATGGGCAGATAGGTGAGGAGATGCAGAGAGGTGGAGGGAGATGGGCAGGGGTGGGGGAGATGGGCAGGGGTGGAGGGAGATGGGCAGGGGTGGAGGGAGATGGGCAGGGGTGGAGGAGATGG
>JAWPEG010000001.1:8840200-8853215 GCA_035771395.1 Myotis vivesi | reverse complement strand
GTGGAGGAGATGGGCAGGGGTGGAGGAGATGGGCAGGCGTGGGGGAAATGGACAGCGGTGGAGGAGATGGACAGGGGTGGGGGAAATGGACAGGGGTGGAGGAGATGGGCAGCGGTAGAGGGAGATGGGCAGCGGTGGAGGAGATGGCAGGGGTGGAGGGAGATGGACAGGGGTGGAGGGAGATGGGTAGGGGTGGAGGAGATGGGCAGGGGTGGGGGAAATGGACAGAAGTGGGGAAATGAGCCGTTGGGGAGAGGGGCAGGCGTGGGGGAAGACACGGAGGGAGGTGGGTAAAAATGGGCAGAAGGGACCCAGAAGAAAGGAGAAGTGGGAGAGATGAGCAGATAAGGGCAGGGGGGTGGGCAGAGAAGAGATCTGGGCAGAGCGAGAGAGACCGGTCGCTGGGCCAAGTTGGGGGCAAAGGAGACCAAACGCTGGACGGTATCGGCCAGAAGCAGAGGGTCAGAGGTGGGCAGACCCGAGGCAGATGGAGGAGGGGCCGGAACCGAATGGCCTGAGCTGGGAGAGGAGGAAGGGGAAGAGGCCGGGGAGGGGGGGAGGGGTTTGGAGCCAACAGGGCCCCCTCCCCGCAGACCTCCCTGCTGCTGCTGCTGCTGCTGAGCCCCGGCCTCTGTGGGACCCCAGACTGCTCCTTCCGCCATAGCCCCATCTCCTCCACCTTCGCGGACACCATCCGCAAGCTGGTGAGCGCCCTTGCCAACCCCCGCTGCTGTCGCTGAGCAGAGTCCCCCTGTCCCGGTCGCGGTCTTTGGGGCGCCCTGTCCCCCTCTCCCAGGTCCCTCTCCATAGTGCAGCCCAGCTGAACCCGTTTTCTCCCGCAGTCAGACTACCTGCTCCAGGATTACCCTGTCACGGTCGCCTCCAACCTGCAGGACGTGAGTCACAGAGGGGAGGGGCCGGGATGGAGGTGGGAAAGCGACTCTGGATGCACCATCGGGGGACGGGGCTGGTCTGCCATCCCTCAGACTGGAGTCCAGGCACCCAGCCCCTCCCCCCTCAGATACCTCCCCCCCTCTGCCCACGGGCCCCAGAGCTTGGCTGTCTCCCCAGGACAAGCTCTGCGGGGCCTTCTGGCGCCTTGTGCTGGCCCAGCGCTGGATGGGGCAGCTCAAGACCGTGGCGGGGTCCCACATGGAAAAGCTGCTGGAGGCCGTCAACACCGAGATACACTTTGTCACCTTATGCGCCCTCCAGGTCAGCCCTGAACTTGGGGTGCGGGTGAGGGGGCGGATGCATTCCTAGGGAATGGGGAAGCATCTCAGCCCGGCCTGATGGAGATTTCTTTTGTCCGGAGCAACTCAAGGCCGTGGAGCCCGTTGCTGGGGAATTGCACTCCTCTGAGCCCCCAGGATGGCGAGTGAGCTGGGCCCCGTGCTCATGCTGGGCTTCCTTCTCAGGCCCCGCTGCAGGGCGGTGCCAAGGGGTTCTCGCCCCTAGCAACCAGGAGGAGGGGATCTAAATGCCCTCTGGACTAGACCTCCCTGGGACCTGTCGCTGGGCATTGCTAAGGATGCTTCCCCCTAGCAACCAGGGAGAGCAGGGGCCCAAACGCTCCCTCTGAGACCCAGGCCTCCCTGGGCCAGGTTGCTGGGCTGCTGGGTGTTGCTGGGCAGGGAAGGCGCTGGGCCTGAAGAGTTGCAGGGGCTGATTCGGTGGTGACGTCTCCCTCCCCTGCCCCCAGCCCCTCCCTAGCTGTCTTCGCTTCGTCCAGACCAACATCTCCCACCTCCTGCAGGACACCTCTGAGCAGCTGGTGGCCTTGAAGCCCTGGATCACCCGCTGGAATTTCTCTGGGTGCCTGGAGCTGCAGTGTCAGCCGGGTAAAGGCTCCCAGCCCTCCCAGCCCCTGCGCCCCCACCCTCAGAGCCCCACCTCCCTCTGCAAGCACCTCAGACCCCAGCTGCTCCCATGGGCTGCATGCCTTCGGGCATGTTCCCCCAACTTCATTCCCCTCTCTGGGCCTCAGTTTACCCATCTCTCTGAGAAGGGACGGCAATCCCTGCCTGTTTCTCCAAGGCAGCCCCATGCCATGGAAAGAGTATGTGGAGAGCCGCTTGTTGAAGTGTCTATACTTTCTAGTAAACATTTTTTAAAAGTTAAAAAAAATAGAAGCCCTGGCCGGTTTGGCTCAGTGGGTGGAGCTATGGAGCTTCTGCCCACAGACTGGAGGGTCCTGGGTTCAACTCCAGACATGGGCATGTACAGTGGGGCCTTGACTTCGAGTGCCCCGACTAACGAGTTTTTCGAGATACGAGCCATCTCTGGGCTGAATTTTTTTTTTTAATATATTTTATTGATTTTTTAAAAAAATATATTTTATTGATTTTTTACAGAGAGGAAGGGAGAGAGATAGAGAGTCAGAAACATCGATGAGAGAGAAACATCGATCAGCTGCCTCCTGCACACCTCCTACTGAGGATGTGCCCGCAACCCAGGTACATACCCTTGACCGGAATCAAACCTGGGACCCTTCAGTCCGCAGGCCGACGCTCTATCCACTGAGCCAAACCGGTTTCGGCTATTTTATTGATTTTTTACAGAGAGGAAGGGAAAGAGATAGAGAGTTAGAAACATCGATGAGAGAGAAACATCATCGATCAGCTGCCTCCTGCACATCTCCCACTGGGGATGTGCCCGCAACCCAGGTACCTGCCTTCGACTGGAATCGAACCTGGGACCCTTCAGTCCGCAGGCTGACGCCCTATCCACTGAACCAAACCGGTTTCGGCTGGGCTGAATTTTTGCTTTGAGTTGCGAGCTAAAATTTGGGTTACGAGCCAGCTTCAGATACCCCACCGCTAGTTCGCGCAGCAAAGGTCACAGTGAACGCCACAACATCAGCCCAGCATCACATGTCTCACTCGTTCACTGTTGATTTGAGATATGAGTAATTTGAGTTACGAGCTCCGTCACGGAACAAATTAAACTCGTAAGTAAGGACCCACTGTACCTTGGTTTCAGGAGGCAACCAATCAATGTGTCTCTCTTACAGTGATGTTTCTCCCTCCTGTCTCTCCCCCTCCCTTCCACTCTCTCTGAAAATCAATGGAAAACATCCTTGGGTGAGGTTTAACAACAAAGCCCTGGCCCCTGTGACTCAGTAGGTTGGGCGTCCTCTCGTGCACTGAGAGGTCACAGATTTGATTCCTGGTCAGGGGTCAGGGCACATGCCCGGGTTGTGGTGCTGGATCCCCCATAATGGGTGTACAGAGCAGCCGATCAATGTTTCTCTCTCACATTGATGTTTCTCTCTCTCTCTCTCCGTTCCTCTCTTTCTAAAATCAATTTTAAAAAAATATTTTTAAGTTAAAAAAAGGTAAATTCATTCTTGTTCAGGATATTTATATTCTGTCAACCTTATCATGGTTTTATTCAGTCTTTCTGTCCTTGTAAAGTTTGTCTACTGGATCTGTCAAGTTCTGAGACAGATATTTTGTTTGTTTGTTTATTTATTTTCTTTTTGAGAGGGTTTTTTTTTTTTAAATTCTCACTCTAGGTTGATTTTTCTCAATTCTTCCCCGAATTTCTAATCTTTCTCACTCATATTGAGCTTTGTCATTTGTATTTACATTTATGACTACTGTATTCAATTACTCAACCAGGTTTTTATTCTTCTTTTTTTTTTCCTTTTGTTTTTGGTAATCCTCACCGGAGGGTTAGAGAGAGTGGAAGGGAGGGGGATGGACAGAAACAGATTGGCTGCCTCCCGCACGCCCCCTACTGGGGATCAAGCTCTCAGTCCAGGCATGTGCCCTGACCAGGGAAATTCTTTTTGTTGTTGTTTTTGTTGTTCATGTTCACCCGGGATACTTTTCCATTGATTTTTAGAGAGTGGAAGGGAGGGGGAGAGAGACACATCAATCAGTTGCCTCCCCCCAGGGCCAGGGATTGAGCCTGCAACCGAGGTACGTGCCCTTGAGTGGAATCCAACCTGTGACCTGACCCTTCAGTCCACAGGCCAATGCTCTCTTCACTGGGTCAAACCTGCTAGGGTGCAAATTCATTGTTTTTATAAGGAAAAACTGTTAATTAACAGAATGCAACCTGTGGCTTACAACATTTTTAAAATATGTTTTTATTGATTTTAGAGAGAGAGGAAGAGAGAGAGGTAGAAACATCAACATTGATGGGCTGCCTCCTGCACGCTCCCTACTGGGGAACAGCCTGCAACCCCAGGCTTGCACCCTGACTGGATTCGAACTGGTGACCTCTTGGTGCATGGGCCGATGCTCAACCACTGAGCCATACCAGCCGGGCTGCAAATTTTATATATATATACACACACACACACACACACACACACACACACACATACACACACACATATATATATGTTTAATCCTCACCTGAAGATATTTTCCCATTCATTTTTTAGAGAGAGAGGGAAAGACAGAAAGAAACATCCATGTGAGAGAGACACATTGACTGGTTGCCTCCTGCACAAGCCCCGACCAGGGCTTAGGCCAGGGAGGAGCCTGCAACCAAGGTACATGCCCTTGACCAGAATCAAACCCAGGACCCTTCAGTCTGCAGGTCGATGCTCTACCCACTGAGCAAAACCGGCTAGGGCTGTAAATTATATTTTTATAACATTAGTTAGTGAGCACTAAGTAGTAGGTTCTAGGAATAAATAAGACAGATAAGAGTCCTTGCACCACATGCAGCTCACAGACTATCGGGGAAAGAAGAGGAAGAAACCAATCCACATAGAAGCACCGGAAGCATTTGTTCTAAAACATGCCACCTTCCTGTGTGCCAGACACTGAGCCAAGCTCTTTCTCCTGCACTCGCTTAGTTTTTGTGGCAACCTTAGGACGTAGGTATAATGATTATCCCGTTTTATAGATCAGGAGACAGGCACAGAGAGGCAGGTCACACAGCAGCACCAGGAAGGCCTTGCCTGGCCTGACCCTTCACCTTGGTCACTCCGGCTCCTCTCTCCCCTCAGACTCCTCCACTCTGCTGCCCTCAGTGAGTCCCCTGGCCTTGGCGGCCACAGCCCTGCCAGCCCCACAGACTTCTTTGCTGCTCCTGTTGCTGCTGCTGCCTGCGGCCTTTGCGCTGCTGGTCGCTGCCTGGTGCCTGGGCTGGCGAAGGAGGAGGCGGAGGCCCTGCCCTGGGGAGCAGGTGAGCCAGCAGGGTGGGCAGGGGGGCTGGGAGGGTCGGGGGGGGGGGGGTGTCTGGAGGCCCAGTTGCCCCGCTGTGGTTGACCCTGTGGGGGCAAAGGTGGCCCCGCTTCCAGTCCCCAGGAGCACTGGCTCCTCTGGGTGAGTCTTCACCAAACTGAGGACCCTGGACTTTGTGTGCGTGGAGGGCTGGGAGCAGTGGAGTGTGGGTCAGGTTGGATGCAGGAAGCCCCTGCTGGGGCCATAAGGGGACAGACTGGGAGAGACTGGAGGCCAAGGAGGCTGGGGAGGGTGCAGGGGGAGAGGACAAGGGCTGAGCCAGGCTGAGACCAGGGGGATGGAGAAAAGGCAGGGGCAGTCAGGGATCAGGCTGCACACTGACAGGCTTGGGGGTGGCACAGGCAACCAGGGTCTGGCCCAGCGACTGGTGGACAGTGGGAGCTCAGCGGGAATCTGTGGCAGAAATTTGGATGCAGGAGTCTACACGGTCAGTGGCTGCCTGGAGCGTAGGGAGGGGCCACCTTCGCAAAGCCCTGCTGCTGTGAAAAAGCTGAAAAAGCTCGGGGTGTCCCGGTGACTTTGGCTAGCCTGGGCAGATGTGGGTGGGGCTTGAAAAATGCCACAGGAAAATCCAGGGCCCCAGTGCCTGGCAAGGAAGCTGAGACTTCCTGCCCAGGGCAGCAGCGAGCTCTGGAAGCGTGTGACAGAGCCAAGAACCTGGGAACGGGCGTGGGAGAAGAGGTCGGCGGGTCAGGAGAGAGGAAAGAGGGAGGTTCCCGCGGGTTCCGGACAGGCCCAGAGGGATCCAACTAGAAACATGCGTCTGTCATCGCGTGCACACACAGTGCCTCGGGGACCTGGGCCTTGTGCCGAGGTTTTCCACAAATTCACTCCCTTAATGGAGACGCCGGTGCATCATCCCCGTTTCGCAGAGGCTGAAGCGCAGGCACAGAGAGGTACAGCATCTGCCAGAAGTCACACAGCTCGCCAGTGGCAGAGTCGAGATGTGACTCCGGCCCCTGTGCCTTTCACTCTTTTGCCTCAGTTTCCTTATCTGTACAAAACACCAAGAATAGTCCCACCACAGAGTCCTCCAGAGGTAAAGAGTGACACACGCAGAGCCCAATAGAAACAGACCACAAGCCACACAGGGTTTAAAGTTTTCCAAAAGGCATATTAAAGAAAAGAAGACGCGGGTTACTTTAAAAATTTCATTCCACCCTGTGTATCTAAAATGTTCTTTCAAGACGTCATCAATATTTTAAAAAACGACTAATGGTATGTTTTACACCCTTTTTTCATACCGAGTCTTCCAGCGTGTGTGCGGGAAATCCTTGATCCGGCCTTAGGTCTCATGAAAGGTGCAGCAGCAATAGTAGATCCGCTTGCTCGCGCTGTTTGCAACGTACAGTTTCCCAACATCTGGATTCGAGGGTCAGTTCCTAAATTTAATGATTTTCATGTCAGCGCTGGCTTCAGGACAGTTATTCGTTACAGTTTTGTGCGAAAAGTCATGCACTTGGAGAAGTTTCCTGCCTGGTTTGCCCCTGTCCACCTGTTTTCACGCTCCCATTAACCACACTGTTAAGATCAAATGAAGTAAAATGTGGAACTCAGGTGCGCTGACCGCGCGGGAGACCGGCGGTCCCGAGGGCGCAGGCGCGGAGCACCCCGCGGCGCGAGGCCCCAGCACGTGGGCGCGGGCCGGGCCGGAGCCGTCGGCGCTGAGGTCTGCGCCTGCGCCGAGCGCGCCGCCGCCCCCTCCTCTCCGCAGCCCAGTGAGGCAGACGCCTCTACCCTCCCCATTTACAGGGGACACCGAGGCCCAGAGCGAGGAGCCAGCCGCCCGAGGACACAGAGCCGGGACCCGGAGGACGTCAGCCAGAGAGCCGGCCCTGCCTCGGCGGCACGGCCCCCGCCACTGTGTCCCCGGGACGGAGGCCGCGCCAGCTGCCGGCGCCGGCCCCCGACCCGCCTGCCCCGCTCTGTACAAAACCCTCGTCCCCAGGAACTTGTACATAAATCATCCTTTTCTACCAGCTCTGCTCAGGCCTGTCTGTTGGTGGGTCGATTTGGGTTGGAGCCTTGGGCTTTCAGATGATGCGATTGTTCATCCAGGGCCTGTTTTCTGAGGCTTCCTGCCCCCCTTCCTCCCTCCCCCCCCCCGACCCCGAGTCGGAGCCAGCCCAGCCCTCTCGGGGTTCCCGGTCTATGGGGGGAGACGTGGGACACAGGATTCTATGCGCTCTGACGGGGGCAGCAATGGGAACCCGAGGAGGCACCTGACGCAGCCGGCGGGCCACCACATGCCCTGCAGCCTACTGTCGCTTGAGGGATTGACCGCGCTTCCCTACCGCGCCCGGCAGTTTGCGCGAGGGAGAGGCACAGTCCCTCAAAAACATGGCGGCCGAGGCGGGACGGCCCGCCTCGGTCCCGCCCCACGTGACCTCCCGCCCCGCACAATCATGGCCGCTGAGGTCCTTTGGGAACCATTCCCGGATTGGACGATCCGAAGACGGCCCGCCTTCTAATGGGACCTCAACACGCATGCGCACGACCGTGGCCAATGAGACGCCAGAAAACTGCTCGCGTAGGCCCTGTGGCGTCATTTCCTCCGCCCCTGTTGCAAGGGATAAGAAACCCTGCGCCAAGGCTTCCTCCTTTCCCAGGCGGCTGCCGAAGATGGCGGAGGGGCAGGTATGGGCTCCGCGCGGGCCGGGGCGGCGAGCGGCCGGGTGGGGTCCAGGCGGGTACGGGGTCGCATCCTCTGCTCCTTCGTACATGTGTAGTGACGCTTTAGCTCGGTAACTGAGCAAAACGAAGGGCAAAAGGGCTGAGGAGGTTCTGTAACGGGGAAACGGAGATACTGGGACTGTCTTTGTGCCCGGGGCTGGGTAAATGCGGCATCGTTCCTTTCCGAGGGGCGGCGGTGGAGACTTTCAGCCCAGGAAGAGCTATTTTTTTATTGCTGTTTTGTTTGCCTTGATCTGGGCTGGTCCTTAGGGGGGGAGTTGGACCCGTGTGTTTCTAGCGACCGGGAAGCACGTGGGAGGCGGCTGGGAAGCCGAGGATCGGCCAAAATGGAGGCGCCTTTCATTCCTCCCAAACGGCCTCGTCCGCTCTCCCGTGGGAGTGCCAGTCGGGCTTCCCCTGCATCTCGGGGTGTTTTGGCCCGAAACCTCTAACAGTGGGTCCAAGAGCTCTTGCCTGCGGGGCTTTCAGGAACAAATTGTGTTTCTCCCCCGCCCCCACCCCATTGCTTTTGGGTTTGATGGGTGCTTTGACATCTATTAAAGCGGGAGACTGATTAAATGCTCCTTTGTCCTTAAGCACTTGGCCTCCAGTGAAGGCAGCGGAAGCTTCGACCCGAGTGCCCTGGCCCCTGTGTAACATGAAGAGGGGAGGGGGCTGGTGGGCTTCATGCAGCGGGCCTGTGGCTACGGAAAACCAAGCTGGGAGCCAGACAAGTGGGAGTCCCCTGAGTGCCCGGCCCAGTTTGCATTGTGCTTTCTGTAACAATGTTTCTGAGGCAGATGTTATCCTCATCTTCCAGGTGAGGAGGTGGAAGCGTGGCCAGCTGCAGATCTTTGCCCCAAGTCACAGTGTCAGGAAGTCTGGCTTTAGATTCTGTGCCTTTCTGCCTTCCAACAGTCACCACGTATATAACCAGCACTCCATAGAGTGGGGACTTTGACCCTTGATGAAGAAGCTATAATCTGGGCATTAAAAACTCCTGCCCTTCAAGCGGCCGAGATGTGAGAGGAGTTCTTACCCCGCTCATTGAAATCACCATTTGCTATTTTGGCCTCGCCTGTGAAGTGAGCCTTGGGTCCTAGGTCTGGTGCCTGGATAGGAGGCACCCTGGGGGATAAGGTGTAACGGAGACAATGAACAGTGGTTGCTTGGGGTGGGGAGTCAGGAAGTTCGGGGTGACTAAGCCCTCATCTGTCTTCAACAGGTCCTGGTGCTTGATGGCCGAGGCCATCTCCTGGGCCGCCTGGCGGCCATCGTGGCCAAGCAGGTACTGCTGGGTAAGTCTGCCCTGTGCCCACCGCCCTCCAGACCTGAGGTCAGACCGGCGGTCCGTGATGAGCAGCAATCACCATCTTTCGTTTGAGTCTCACGACCATGAGATCAACCCCATGCACCGCTCTGAGACCTGCCAGCCACTCCCTCCCCTGGAGGTGGGGGCTCTGGGGTTAACATTTTCTGTTGGGCAAATTCATTTAACCGTGAATGTAGCTCTGCCAGTTACTGCACTGTGACGGGGGACGGGTTCCCCTGCTGGGCCCTTGGCTGTCTTGCCCTTGTGGTCCGGCCCTGACCTGGGAGGATCACCCTTTGGTTCCTCGGCAGTAACTGGGCACGGGGTGGCTGCTTGGTCTGAGCCCCCCTCGAGTGCCTCACTGTCCTTCTCTCTAGGCCGAAAGGTGGTGGTTGTGCGCTGTGAGGGCATCAACATTTCTGGCAATTTCTACAGAAATAAGTGTAAGTTATGGCATGGGAGGAGGACGAGAGAGGGTTGATGTGTGAGGTGCTCAGACTACATAGGCCCTGAAAGTGATCCCCCCAGTGTTTGGAGGCGCTAGTTGGAAATTCAGAATAGGCCCTTGGAAGTGGGTGTGGGAAGAAGCTGGTGTTTCCCTGGGGACTATACAGCCTCACACTCTCCCCTCCTCAGTGAAGTACCTGGCCTTCCTGCGCAAACGGATGAACACCAACCCGTCCCGCGGCCCTTACCACTTCCGAGCCCCCAGCCGCATCTTTTGGCGGACGGTGCGAGGTGAGCTGGGCCTGAGGACCGACCGCAGGTGGGGATGGGGTGGGTGGCCCGTGATGAGGACTTCTCCCACTCAAGTTCGAGTTTCCCAACCATGAGATGACTCCACATGCACTACCATCTGAGGCCACCGGTCTGCCTGCCTGGTGATGGGGTCTTGGCGAGCCACTCTGAGCAGGGTTGCTGTCCCTCTGCCCACAGGCATGCTGCCCCACAAGACCAAGCGAGGCCAGGCCGCCTTGGACCGCCTCAAGGTGTTTGACGGGATCCCACCGCCCTATGACAAGGTAAGCCAGACCGGGCCCATCCCAGCATCCCTGTGTCTGGCGTGTCCGTGATGATCCACGATTACCTACATTGTTTGAGCCTCATGAGAACAGCACTGGCTGAGACACCTGCCCCAGCCAGCCTTCTCCCCTGTCTGTCCCTCACTCCAGGTCCCTAAGCCCCTCTCCTTCTCTAACAGAAAAAGCGAATGGTGGTTCCCGCCGCCCTCAAGGTTGTGCGTCTGAAGCCTACCAGGAAGGTGAGTTCCGGGTTACGTGGAGCAGACTGACATGGGGGGCTGAACATGGGATCCCCGAGACTGGCAGATGATGGTTTTTTTCTCACGATGGTCTGCGGATGCCACCTGGGCACTGCCGAAAATGCCAATGGCTTAGCTGATGCCAGGAGGCGCAGGGAGCCCCTTACACGGGGGGGGGGGGTCCTTCTGATTTAAACTTGGATCCTTTGAGAAGTCTTCAGCCCCTCCCCAATCTAGGCTCCCATTTATTTACAATTTCATTTCCCCCCACCCCAGTTTGCCTACCTTGGGCGCCTGGCTCATGAGGTTGGCTGGAAGTACCAGGCCGTCACAGCCACCCTGGAGGAGAAGAGGAAGGAGAAGGCCAAGATGCATTACCGCAAGAAAAAGCAGCTCATGGTGAGTGCAGGGGCACCGCACACCTGGGCAGTGGGAACTGGGTCCCTGGGAAGGGGTGGTCACAGGCAGCAGCCACTGACCACAGCCTGTTCTAACCCCACAGAGGCTACGGAAACAGGCCGAAAAGAACGTGGAGACGAAAATTAACAAATTCACAGAGGTCCTCAAGACCCATGGACTCCTGGTCTGAGCCCAATAAAATTGACTGTTATTCCTCACGCTTGGCCTGGCCTGCCCTTCCTCCATCGCCGCCCTAGGATGTGGGGAACCCCAGGGGCTGTTCCGGGGCCACAGGCACCTTACCTTGGGCCTTAGAAGGCTGGGGACACAGAAGGGACCTTAGTCACTGCTATTTAAGAAAGGCCTTTTAAAAGCATTGCATGGCCCTGTCAGTTGGGCATAATTTGCCTGTGACCTACTCAGAGTTTTAGGAAATGAGCAGCTGGAACAGCTGGTTCCCTTTCAGGATTTATAAGCTGGAAAACTCTCTAAACTTCCCACATGATACTAGACCGCAGCTGTTAGGATGTAGCAAATGCTTGGGGGCAGGTGGACCTGGGATTTACAGATGCACAGACAGGACGGCAGCCAGCTTCAGGCATCGCACTTGCACGTTCCTGTACCTTGTGATCAGAAAATGAATAAATTATTTTTAAAGAAATTTGGCGTCTTTGCCGTGTGTGTCTGCAACGGAGGCAGGCCCTTGGGGGCTGGCCACAGATAAATGGCTAAATTCCTAACCTGTTAGTGCATGGGAGAATTAACCTGTAGAGACTGACCTGCCAACAATTTACTCAAACCATTGTGATGCCCGGTGCCCCATTGTCAAAGTCGTCTACACTCTTCAGCTGCAGGGTGTGGAACTGCCCCGTTTTAGAGCCACCCCTTTGTGGGACGAGGGCTACTTCACTTCACTCGGGTCATCTGCCACACTTGCTTTGGGGGAAGAAGTGGGCAAGAAACATTTTGCATGTGTGGTGTTTAAGATGGAAGTGGGCATGTTAGATCTGCCTGGGTGAGTCCCTGAAAGGGTAGATAAACAGGTGGAAGCCCTCAGGTCACCTCTGATCACCTCCATCAGGCCTGTTTCCCTTTCACTGATGAGGTTTAGGAGTCACCTGATCCAGAGCCAAACCCAGAATTCCACACAAGCCCTTGGGTTTGACGAAGGGAAATCTGTCCTGGAAAAGAAGCTGAATTCATGCAGCTCCTGGGATTAGTGTGCAATATTTAGAAATTTCCTAATTCAATTCAGCATTCAAATGCCCAACCTCGGCACAAAGGGAGCTAGTGGAGGATAGTTCCCAGGCAAATCACAACTTGCACACCCTGCCATTCTATCCTGCACAATCTCCAAAACATCCAAGATCTCAATGGCTTAGGTTTTCTCAATCTAACATGGGTGGTGACACCTCCCCTCCTTGGTTCCTGGGATCTGCCTCCAAAAGCAACTGTAGCTTAATTCTGAAATCTGACAAAACTGTTACAGCAGCACAATCCCACTGAAATCATGATCCATTAAAAACACTTTTTTTTACTTTATTTTTTAAAATCTGTATTTTATTGCCGAAACCGGTTTGGCTCAGGGGATGGAGCGCCGGCCTGCGGACTGAAAGGTCCCGGGTTCGATTCCGGTCAAGGGCATGTACCTTGGTTGCAGGCACATCCCCAGTGGGAGATGTGCAGGAGGCGGCTGATCGATGTTTCTAACTCTCTATTTCTCTCCTTTCCTCTCTGTAAAAAATCAATAAAATATATTTAAAAAATCAATAAAATATGTATTTTTTAAAAATATGTATTTTATTGATTTTTTACAGAGAGGAAGGGAGAGGGATAGTTAGAAACAGAGAGAAACATCAAATAGCTGCCTCCTGCACACCCCATACTGGGGATGTGCCCGCCACCAAGGCACATGCCCTTGACCAGAATCGAACCTGGGACCCTTCAGTCCGCAGGCTGAAGCTCTAGCCACTGAGCCAAACCAGTCAGGGCACCACTTTCCACTTCACAAGACACCGATAAGATGACAAGCCACAGACAGAAAATACTTGCAAATCTCTTTGAAGGACTTAACATTCCAAGTATATATATTTAAAAACCTCTTATAATGAGACAAGCCAAATGAAAATTAGGCAAAGATTTGAATAGACATTTCACCAAAGA
>JAWPEG010000001.1:8793683-8834638 GCA_035771395.1 Myotis vivesi | reverse complement strand
CAAAATTATATATATATATATATATATATATATATATATATATATATATATATATATATATACATACACACACAAAAATGGCCAATAAGCACCTGAGAATAGACTTAACATTCAACACTAGAGAATGAAATAAAATCTCTGGGTGGATAATCATGTAGCACAAATTCGAGGAATCAAAGCTCCAGTTCCGTCTTGCCCAACTACCCACCACCAAAGCATGTGGGCACACCTCTCCAGTCCACGGGGGTGCCATAGGGAGGGTCTTGGGGTTTTCTTTTTGTTTTTTTTAAATAATGATTTCAGAGAGCGAGAGAGAAACATCAATGCCTCCTGCATGCTCCCCCCCTCCAACCAGGGATTGAGCCTGCAACCCGGGCATACGTCCATGAGCAGAATCGAACCCAGACCCTTCAGTCCACAGGCCGATGCACTATCCACTGAGCCAAACCCACTAGGGCAGGAGGGTCTTGTTTTAATAGGCATTTCTGTGCTCAGTGGGGACGGCTCCAGATCGAATAGTATTTGCATTTTTGTTATGAAATGCTGGGAAACAGTGTGTGAAATCTGACAGCGTTGGCTGAAGTTTATTATTGGACACCAAAGCTGTTTACAATACAGGTGAAAAATCAACCCAGCCATAAAATAGGTGAAATACAAATGAAAAGGGGGGGGGGGGGGAATCAGTGTACTGCAGGAAGGAAAGGAAAGAGTTAAAAGTTAGACGGGGAAAGGAGAGAAGCTGTTTGATGAGCCTGTATATGCTGTTTCCTATTGTGGGTTGTGCTCAAAACGCTGAAAAGCTAAGGACCCAGCACCCTTGCAGAGTGAAGCAGTATTTCTTCTCTCTGCTTTTCCCTTATCACCAAGATCTCCCCAGCCACCCTGAACATCTTGCAAAATATTGAGCATTTTAAACACCAGAGAGGAAATCACACCTAATCGCACCGCCTGGCGATGTAAACCGCTGGGCACGCGTTGTTAGCTTTTTTCTAAGTAACGTTTATACAGGTTAACACGCATTGTTGAGAACGGAGGGCCCTGCCTTTAAAAAAACAAACTATTATCATAAGTACTTTCCAAGTCGTTCAAAAGTTCCAGGAACTACGTTTTTTTTTCTACAAAGAAAAATTATAAACATAACACAGGAGCTCTAAAACAGAAAGTCCCCGTTAATGCTATCCCCAAAAGGACAACCACCACCAATAAAAAATGTATCATTGAAAATTCACAAAGCTATCAAATGTAAAACAAACTTAAATAAGCTTTCAAATGACATTGAAAGTTTATAGCATTAACATTTCATATATCCTGTACTGCCCAACGTGGTGGAGGCTGGCTCCGTGTAATTTTAAATTTAATGAAATTAAAGGTAAAAGTTCAGGTCCTCGGTGGCTATGGAGTTGGAAAGCGCAGACATTTCCATTGTCGCAGAAACCGCGCCGTTACGGACAGGAAACCAGCAGAAGGGTCTGGGGGTGAAACGGGACACAAGAGAACGACTTTCACAGAAAAAGCGCAGGAGCAGCACCCGCCCCGCACAAAGTTGGCGGCGGCGCCGCGCAGGTCCCAACACTTCACGAGCTCCTCCCCGCAGAAAGATGGCAGCCACCTCATCCCGTTCGAGCCCTGTACGGACACGGACACGCGGTCCCCTATGCCCACGTGATCTCACGGCCCGCAGACACCCGACCGCCTCCCTGTAACTCTCGCGATAACGTAGGCGGGCTCAGGGCTGGCCGCGCCTTCCCAATGCGAACAAGCGCGTCCAGACAATGGGTGGCTGAACTATCGCGAGACTGTACCCGCCCCGCCTCTCCGCCCTCCTCCATCATGGCGGCGTCGGTGCAGTCTCCCAATCACCTGCTTGCTGAGAGACGTCGGTCAATCAGAGACGCGCCCAAAGCACCGCCCCAAATCGTACTACTCGGTCCCCTATTCGTCACTTCCTCTCCAGTCCCTGCGCAGTCGATAAGGAAACCCGGACGCCGCTGTGGCTTTCTTTTTTTCAAGCGGCCGGGAAGATGGCGGACATTCAGGTGCGAGCTCGGGCCCTCCCGGGCCTCAGGGGCGAGTCCGGGAAAGCGGGACCCCGCACCCCAGTTGGGGAGTTAATTCCGGGCGCCCCCGATCTCCCGGGGGCTCATTCGGGCAGAGGGCGCGTGTCTGCGTTATCTGCATTAGCGCCTCCTCAGTCCCGGGGGCTCCGCACTGGGAAGTCGTGTACGTTAGATGAGCAGTGGATCCGGGTGGATGTCTTTGTGTCTTGGACAGTAATCCTTAATGAAAGGTGCCCGAGGTGCCATTCTGCCTCCGGGTTCTAAGCAGTGAATTCTGCAGGCGGCGGGAAGTGTTTGGGAGCGTAAACGATGAAGTGACCCCGGGTTAGATTTCGGTCTGAATTGGAAGGACATCTGGGGTCCGAGTTCTCGGAGGCGATTCTGGGGGAGGGGGTCCTGGGAGTTCCGGGAAGGTCTGCGGCCCGCTCCGGCCTCACCAGCCCCCTCGCCCCCGCAGACGGAGCGAGCCTACCAGAAGCAGCCCACCATCTTCCAAAACAAGAAGAGGGTCCTGCTGGGAGAGACCGGCAAAGAGAAGCTCCCTCGATACTACAAGAACATCGGCCTGGGGTTCAAGACGCCCAAGGAGGTAGGACCCCCGGGGAGGAAGAAGGGGACCCGGCTCCGCACACGTGCAGGCCTAGCTGCCCCGCCCACATCCGCGTGTCGCCCGAGGGCTGCTGGGAATTGTAGTTTGTCTCTGAGGCCGAACCTCGCTGTTCTTTCCAGGAACTACCTACTCAAGCCTTACTTTTTAAAATATATATTTTTATCGATTTCAGAGATGAAGGGAGAGAGAGAAACATCATTGATGAGAGAGAATCATTGATCAGCTGCCTTCTGCACGCCCCCTTCCGGGAAGGGGGGGGGATTGAGGCCGCAACGGGGGCATGTGCTGGAATCGAACCTGGGACCCTTTAGTCTGCAGCCCGACGCTCTATCCACTGAGCCAAGCCGTCTAGGGCCTTATTTTTTTTTATTTTATATTTTTTAAAATCTATATTGTTGAGAGTATTATAGACCCCACCACCACCACCACCAAGCCTTACTTCTTCTCCTTACCCCTCCAGGCCATTGAGGGCACCTACATTGACAAGAAATGCCCCTTTACCGGTAATGTCTCCATCCGAGGGCGCATCTTGTCCGGTGAGTGGGGCGGTTGGGGGGCTTGGGTTCCGATTTCAGGGTCTGAGGGAAGAGGGGCTGGGGACACCTGGTTCCTGGGCCCTGGCAGGTGATGTCTGTTTTCACGATGGTCTTTGGATGCCGGTGGCAGGCGCTGCTGAGAAAGCCAGTTGGCAGAACTGATGCCAGAACCAAGGTTTCTTAATGCTGCTCGGCAGCTCCCAGCATGCCCTGGCTGCCTGAGGCTCTCTTTCCCAAGGAGCCTGACCCACAACCTCCCCTCCCCAGGCGTGGTGACCAAGATGAAGATGCAGAGGACCATTGTCATCCGCCGAGACTACCTCCACTACATCCGGAAGTACAACCGCTTCGAGAAACGCCACAAGAACATGTCCGTGCACCTGTCCCCCTGCTTCAGGTGAGCACTGTGGGCGGCAACCCGGGCCAGCCACCCTGCCCGGCGGAGAGGAGGGGGTGGGCTGCACTCAGTCTGAGTGACATGGGACACCCTAGGTGCCTGTAGAGGCAGTAAACTGAGGCCGGGGGCGTGGGGAGGCTGCTGCAAGTGAGCCTCCAGATTTCCGTAAAAGTGGAGGTGTGTTTGGAGCATCTTCTGTACAGTATTGGGCCTGGTGCCTCGCTCAGAGCTTGTGCTCAATCAGTAATGACAAAGGGGCGGTTGGAACTGGAAACTGAAGCTTGGCTGTGGCCTCGGCCTGGTGACCACAAAGGAGGCTCTCGAGGGGCAGCCTCACGCCCCCTGTCCCCCCTGTAACATACATGCTGCCCCCTCCGTAGAGATGTTCAGATCGGCGACATCGTCACCGTGGGTGAGTGCCGCCCCCTGAGCAAGACTGTGCGCTTCAACGTGCTCAAGGTCACGAAGGCCGCCGGCACCAAGAAGCAGTTCCAGAAGTTCTGAGCTGGCTACCTGCCTCACCCCAACCAAATAAAGTTATTTTCTCAGTCGCAGCCAGGCTCCGGGTGCTGTGGCCTTTCCAGAGGGAGGTATGTCCCTGGGATGGAGCAGGTTGACGAGAAGGATGGGTTCTTATTTACCCTCTGGGGCGTGAGGGTGGGAATGGGGACCAGATCCCGCCTCCTGTCCTGTCTCTGGGTGAAGACGGCCTGTATTAAAGATGCTGCACTTCTCCGTCTCCTTTGGTCCTCGTCACCTTCTACCTGTTGTTGAGCTGCTGTCTCACCCTGCACCCCCACTTCCCCCCAACCCGCCGCCGCGCCGCCCCCCCCCCCGTGTCCCTGGGGAGGAAGTGAGGGAGGGCGGGGGCTCCTGGGTTCTTGGGCCCTTTCTGGCCTCCTTGGGGAGAGGAATGAAGCAGCAGCCCCAATCTGGGCCTTGACCTCAACCTGGCCTTTCTCTGTCTCCTGAGTGGGGGAGCGAGGCAGGGGCTCCTCTGAGGGGCAGGTTCTTTGCTTGGCATCCCAGTGCCTGAGCCCCAGGTCTCAGATTCTGGAAACTTCTTAGCCTGAAAATCCAAGTAAGGACATTGGTCTTGAGGGCAAGTTGCATAGCAAGGCTGGGCTGGAGCACAACTCAGCAGTGCAGGGCCACAGGCTGGTTAGAGAGGCCCCCCCCCCCCCCCCGGAGGTGGGGAGAAAGGGGCAGTCATGCAAATTCAGGGAAAGATTGCTGATGGCCAGAGAACTGGAGGTGGGAGGGGTTGGCGGTGGGTAACAGCAGAACGAGAACTGTTAGAAGAGAAAAAAAAAAAAGGGAAAAGGGACCTTGAGTGTCACACAGAAACAAGGAGAGACCACAGAGGTTTAGCTGGACACAACAGGCCAGACCACGGGTGGGGACAGACTCAGAGTTCAGAGGAGAAAGGACAAGGTGGGGGGGGGGACCCTCACCCACGCAGACGTGGAGGCCTGGAGTAGAAGGCACGGCTGGAGACTGGCTTCGCCCCTCGGGGCCGGCACTGCTGGGGTCCCCAGGTCCCTGCCCCCCATGCCTGTACCAGGGACTGGCACACCATGGTACAGGGTTGGGAGACGGAGCCTTGAGGAGAGGAGCCCGCTCGTCCAGGGAAGCCGCCTGGGGATCAGCCCGGCTCTGGCTTTTACCCGGCGAGGGCGGGGATTCCTGCCAGAGGAAGTGGGGCCACATCAAAGAGGGCAGGAAGGGGCAGGGACAGGTCACAAGGGGGCACCGCCCGCATTTCAGCCTGCAAGCCCGCCCCACCCCTGCTGGAGGGCTGGGGACCCTGAGGGGCTGAGGCTGCTGGGGAGCCCCCTCCCCCTGCAGGTGCTTCCGTTCAGGGTGGGGCCTCCATGTTTACAACAACAGCCCGGCTCCCCTGTTTCCTCCCAGCAGTCGTTGGGGCGTCTCCTGGCACCCCACCATGTCAGGCTGCCTAGTCACGGGTGGGCGGGCGCCTGGTGTGCAATGGGGGACGCCTCTGGTGGGCCTGAGGGTCACAAAGACCCAGAAGAGAACTCTGGGCCCAACAGTTCTCTTGCATGAGGAGTGGGACTGCCCTCCCCTCCCTCCCTCTGCCTGCCTGTGCCCACCAGCCCGGCCCCTCCTCTGAGCCTGTACCCCGGCTGTGTCCTGCATCTGGAGCACTACCCCAGGTTCCCCCTGCCTCCTGCCCCCACTCCGCCCTGACTCCGTAGTCTCTAAAGCTCACTAACCTCTTTCCACTTGGCCAAACCTCCGACCCTCCAATCACCCTTCCCTGCTTTGTCTACATGGACAGGTAAGTCCTATTTCTGATCTATTGTACAAGTTCTATACTATGTTGCCTGTTTATCTGTTGAGCACCGGAATCCAAGCTCCGAGAGGGCAGGAATGCCTGCATCCCTAGGGCGTGGAGTAAGTTGTGACTGCTCCATACACGTTAGGTGCGTGAATGAATGAATTTTGAACTTAAATCCCCACCTTCTCATAGGGTGGGTTTGAACAAGACACAGACAATAACAGGAAGCAGTGAACTGGGGCAAAAACCTCCAAACAAACATTAAGACCACAGGCCCTGCTCTGAATTCCAGCCCTGCTGCTTGTCAGCTGCGTGACCTTGCGCAGGCGACCCCCCACACCCCCCCCACCCCGCCAACCACAGAGCCTCAGTTGCCTAATCTGTAAAATGGGTTCATCCACCCTGCCCCCATTGGGAGGATGAACTGTGGTCACGTGTGTTAATAGGGTGGAACCAGTTCGGTAAGTGATATTAGGGAAGTGACTGCCCAAGCCCGGAGTCTGTTAGAGAAGGGGGGCCGGGAGTATTCGGTATAGCCAGCCCTGGGCCCTTTGTTCCTTGGGGCAGGTCCCAGGACAAGAGTCTTTGGCAGGTGGCCCCAGAGGTGTGACGTGGTGTGGAATCCTGGGCCTGTCACGGGATCTTGAGTTTATTTTCGCATGCTTCTGGAATGTTCTGTTGCATACCTCTAATAGAAGGCCCCAGTAACAGGGAAATTAGCTCCAGGCAGTTTCATAGCAGGGCCCTGGGTTTACAAGGACAACAGGTGTCAGGCCCATGACCTGAAAACAGGGCAGATCGGGTGTGTCCTGATGTAGGCAGCCCTGCAGCTATTGTCACGGCCACAGGAGAACCTGCCTGGCCACCCTGGCCACGCTGTTGCAGCCCGTGGTGTCTTAGGAGAGCAGGACCCAGCGATGTGGATTGTGTTGGGACCTCGGGTCCTGTAACAGGACCTGCTGGTTGCAGTACCCAGTTACCATTGGCTTTATTTGTGTAGCAGGCACCTGCATTCATTGAACTGGCCCCCAGGGCTATGAGGCAATCAAATGGAGTGGCTTCTGTGTGTGTGTGTGTGTGTGTGTGTGTGTGTGTGTGTGTGTCTGTATTTCAGTGCTGCCCTGAGCCCGCTGTGGGGAAACGGGACTAACATTATAGGGGGTCCAGCTTTGTCACTTGTTATAACAGACCTACAGATTGCTTCAGGGGAAGGGGGGTAGTTTCTGCTGGAACATTCTAGCAGGACACCGACGCCATTCTAGAAGAATTTTAGGGGCATATCAAACCAGCCAGGCCACTCATTATTGCCTTCGTTCATTCTACAAATACATACAGTGGGGCCTTGACTTACGAGTTTGATTTGTTCCGAGACTGAGCTCGTTAAGGAGCTCATTAACTCAAATTACTCTGTCAACTCAATGCAAAAAGTCGGCGGAGAGACAGCTGGTATCTCAAAAAACTTGTTAGTCGGGACACTCGTAAGTCAAGGCCCCACTGTACTGTGCTGGGGTGTGGGAGGGCATTGAGGGGAGCAGTGTGCCCTGTGCCAAACCTTTGCCTTGCTGAAGCCTCTCTCCCAAGCTAGGCACAATTATCCCCATTTTACAGGCAAAGAAATCAAGGCCTGCCCTGGCCGGTTTGCTCAATGGATAGAGCATCAGCCTCTGGACTGAAGTCCCAGGTTCGATTCCGGTGAAGGGCACATGCCTGGGTTGCAGGAGGCAGCCAATCAATTATTCCCTCTCATCACTGATGTTGCTCTCTCTTACTCTCCCTTCCTCTCTGAAATAAATAAACATATATTTTTTTAAAAAGAAGAAAAATCAATTCTCACAGAAGCCAGCCTGAAAGAGGCAGGATTTGATTTTGAACTCGGGTGTGATTGCCTCTTGGGCTCGGTAGGGGGCACTGTAGTGTAGCTGCAGTGGGGAGGGGTGGATGTCAAGGTGGCCATTCAGGGCGCACAGCTCAGAGCTGCCTGGGCCGTGTATGTCACACAGACCCCAGGGCCACGGCGGCTGAGCAGCGGTTCAGTTGGTTGAACACGCTGCTTGAACGGTCTTGAGGTCGGAACAAGGGGCCCCACGTTCTCGTTTGGCATGGGGCCGGCAGACTAGGAACCGGTCCTGCCGTGGGCTTTCTATTGCTTTTGATTGGCCCCTTGGGATGTGATAACAGGACCCCAGGGGATCTGGTGGGCACAGACATCCTTAGAGCAGGACCCTGGGGATGCCAGAGGACACAGCCAGCGATGCTGTGAATGGCCCTGAACACACAGAGGAGCCCAGGGAGCATTCAGGGGCCAGGACCCTCAGGGCTTTTTCCTTTATAGCAGGAAGGAGGGAAGTTATGGGGGAATGTTTCAGGCTAAACCTTGGGTCCATTCTCACTGGAGGGAGAGAAGATCAGAAAGGGGACAGTCCCACAGGGGCAAAGGAGGGCGTCCTGGGTGCCTGTGATAGGCTGGACGTGGGTCCCCCATGAAGGTCTCTGCCCTAATTCCCCAAAACCTGTGCATGTGAGAGCTTATATGATAAAAGGGACTTGGCAGCCCAGCTGGTTTGGCTCAGTGGATAGAGCATTGACCTGTGGACTGAGGGGTCCCGGGTTCAATTCCAGTCAAGGGCACATGCCCAGGTTTTGGGCTCCATCCCCAGTGGGGGGCATGCAGGAGGCAGCCAATTGATGATTCTCTCTCATCATTGATGTTCCCATCTCCCTACCTCTCTGAAATCAATAAAAATATATTTTTTTAAAAAGGGACTTGGGCCCTATCCAGTTTGACTCAATGAATAGAGCGTCAGCCTGCAGACTGAAGGGCCTCCGGTTTGATTCCAGTCAAGGGCACATGCCCGGGTTGCAGGCTCGATCCCCAGTGAGGGGCATGCAGGAGGCAGCCGATCAGTGATTTTCTGTCATCATTGATGTTTCAATCTCTCTCTCCCTCTCCCTTCCTCTCTCTGAAATCAATAAAAATATATTTATTTAAAAAAAGGGGGCACTTGGCAGATGGGATTAAGTTCAGGATCTTGAATTGGGAAAATAATCCTGGATCATCCAGGTGAGACCGACGTCATGACAAGGGTCCTTATAAGAGGAAGTGGAAGGATCAGAGTCAGAGAGACATAAGGAAGGGTGCAGGATCAGAGAGGAGAGGAGGTGCTGGTGTTGAAGATGGAGGATGGTGCCACTCGCCAAGGGATGCAGGTGGCCTGAGCAACGGGGAAAGGCAAAGGAAAGGATTCTCCCCGGAGCTGCCAGAAGGAGCCAGCCCTGTGGACCATGTTGGATGTCTGGTCTCCAGAACTGAGAGACAATACAACTGTATTGTTTTAAGCCACTTTGTTTGTGGTGCTGGGTTATGGCAGCCACAGGGCACTAATACACCGATCCCAGGCCGTGTAGATGGATGGCCGCTGAAGCAGGACCCCAAGCCTGCAGGGGGATTTTCCCAGTCCCCCTGGCTGGCCACTTTTGTGGTTGTGGGGACACACGAGCAGGCCGTTTTAGCGGGACCCTAAAGCTTCATGGCAGGGCTCTGGCTGGGTAGCTCAGTGGTTAGAGCATCATCCCACTGCACCAAGGTTTCGGGTTTGATCCCCGATCTGGACACACACAAGAAGAAACCAATGAAAGAGCAGAACAATTCGATGTTTCTCTCTTTCTCTCTCAAATCTGTAAATTATTTTTATTTTTATTTTCTTAAAGGGAGGTGGTCAGTCTTTATAATATTTCATTGGTTGTATCTTTTTTTAATATATATTTTATTGATTTTTTACAGAGAGGAAGGGAGAGAGATAGAGAGTTAGAAACATCGATGAGAGAGAAACACCAATCAGCTGCCTCCTGCACATCTCCTACTGTGGATGTGCCCGCAACCAAGGTACATGCCCTTGACTGGAATCGAACCCGGGACCCTTCAGTCCGCAGGCCGTCGCTCTATCCACTGAGCCAAACTGGTTAGGGCTATAAATTTTTTTTAAATAAAAGACTTAATGGTAGGTCTAAGAGGCATTCTACTAGGTTCCAGGCAGTGCTTAGAGGGGACACCCTGAGGCCATTTGGTGACCCTCAAGGCTACACGAGGGGAGACTGCGTCCATTTTAGTAGGACCCAGGGGGTCTTCTGAGTGCCCAGGGTCCTGTGGACATTTTATCGGGAACCAAAGGAATTCTGCAGAGGGCGCAGTGGTGGAGTAGGGTCTGAGCGGTGTCCAAGTGATAGCTGATGGGGCATTGCAGCAGGACCTGGGACACCCAGACATGGGTAAAGCAGGACCTGAAGGACAGTGGAGGGTTATAGCAGGACCTGGGGCCACTGGGAAGGCCCGGGACAGTGCACTAGGGCCCTGGGTGTGTGGGGAGTGGGAGCCCAAGGACTGGTCCCCAGAGCTCCCCTGGGATTGGTTCAGGGTCCTGGGCAATAGAGCAGAATCCTAGGGGGTGTTTTAACCATTCGAGAAGGACCCGGAGCATCTGAAGGGGATGCACAGAGCCATAGAGAGGGACCTCAGGGCCCTTTTTAGTGGGGTCTCAGGTCCCCTACGGTGGGGACCTTGGAATGAGGGAAAGCAATCTAGCCAGACGGGCAGGGATTCCTGGGAAAGTGATAGTTTCCTGCCGGCTAGGGGGGCCATAGCAGGTCCTGGAGGCTCTGTCTAATTGATTCTATTTTTCTGACTATCGATTTTGCTATCTGTCTGTCTAACTATCTGTTTTGTGTGTCTGTCTATCTCTATTTTCCAATTTTCCATCTATCTATCCATCCATCCATCTGACTCCTTGTCCATCTGTGTATTTATTTTTTTTAAATATATATTTTTGATTGGCCCACTGGGACATGATAACAAAGGAAGGGAGAGGGAGAGAGAGATAGAAACATCAGTGATGAGAGAGAATCATTGATCGGCTGCCTCCTGCACACCCCACACTGGGGATCAAGCCCACATCCCAGGCATGTGCCCTGACCCAGAATCGAACTGTGACCTCCTGGTTCATAGGTCAATGTTCAACCACTGAGCCACACCAGCCGGGCGTCTGTGTATTTATTATCTGTCTGTCTGCTTAGCTACCTGACACTCTATCTGTCTGTCCATCATTCGTGGGGAGGTTCTGGAAAGGGCGAGACCTGGTGAGGGACAATAATCGAGAGAAGCCAGGGGTTGGTGTGGGGGGCGTGGCTCAGCTTTACAACAGAAGCTGAAGGGCAGGGACAGGGCCTAGGGCTGAAGGCCCCAGAGGCTGGTTCGAGGGACGGACTCCTCTGGGGACATTAGTGGAGCCTTTACAGATGTTGTTGCTGGGCCTCAGGATACTGTACTTTCGGGGACCCAAGGAGCCCGGGTGGAAGCCTGAGATTATTAACGACCCAGGGCAGGGCGGGGTCCTCTGGTGACAGCCCTGCAGGACTCAGGCAGCGGAGTTCACCCTGCTTATTACAGCAGAGCTGGGGGGGGGGGGGCCTGGGGGCGGCCAGGGCCGTGCAGCAGGTGCTGGGACAGTCCACCTTTTGATGTTGTTGTTAATCCTCATGTGAGAAAATTGAGTTTTTGTTTTTTTTTTAATATATTTTATTGATTTTTTACAGAGAGGAAGGGAGAGGGATAGAGAGTTAGAAACATTGATGAGAGAGAAACATAGACCAGCTGCCTCCTGCACACCTCCTACTGGGGATGTGCCCACAACCAAGGCACATGCCCTTGACCGGAATCGAACCTGGGACCCTTGAGTCCGCAGGCCGACGCTCCATCCACTGAGCCAAACCGGTTTGGCGAGAAAATTGAGTTTTAAAGAGAGTGGAGCCCTGACCGGTTTGGCTCAGTGGATAGAGCGTCGGCCTGTAGACTCACGGGTCCCGGGTTCGATTCCGGTCAAGGGCATGTACCTTGGTTGCGGGCACATCCCCAGTGGGGAGTGTGCAGGAAGCAGCTGATTGATGTTTCTCTCTCATCGATGTTTCTAACTCTCTATCTCTCTCCCTTCCTCTCTGTAAAAAATCAATAAAATATATATTTTTTTAAAAAAGAGTGGAAAGGAGGAAGGGAGGAGGAGAAAGAAAGAGAGAGAGAGAAACATTGATTTGTTGTTCGATTTATTTTTCATTCACTGATTGCTCCTTGTATGTGCCCTGACTGGGGGTCAAACCCGCAACCTTGGTGTATCAAGATGACACTCTAACCAGCTGAGCTGGGCTTCATCTGCTACATCAGCCCTTCCTGCTTCTCCGTCCTGCCTGACTTCGGACTTCTCAGCTGCAACTCTTTCCTGAGTCCCCCGCCTGCCCATCACCCCTATCAGAGTTTAGACTCAGCAAACCTCCACAATCATGTGAGCCAATTCCTTAAAGTCTCTTTCTATATATATGTATATACACTTCCTGTTGGTTCTGTTTCTATGGAGAACCTCGACCAGTACATCATATGACCTAGCAATTCCATTTCTGGGTATATGCCCCAAAGAATTGAAAACAGCTATTAAAAACAAAGCAAAACATGTACATAAATGTTCACAGAAGCATCTCTCTCTATAAATAAAAGGCTAATGTGCAAAGTGTCTCCTCAGGAGTTCGACCAGGAGACCGGGAGTTTGATCGCTCACTATGACGTGCGCTGACCACCAGGGGGCAGCGTGGAATGAAGGAAGGCTCCGGCTGCCAGCCAGAAGGCCCCCATGGGCCCTGGTCGCCCACCAGGCCTCTAGTTATTTATAATAGCCCCAAAGTGTAAACAACCCACACGCCCATCAACAGATGTATGGACTAACAAAAGGTGATAGATCCATGCAATGGAATATTATTCACCCATAAAAAGGAATGAAGTTCTGCCCTAGGCAGCATGGCTCAGTGGATAGAGCATCAGCCTATGGACCAAAGGGTCCCAGGTTTGATTCCAGTCAAGGGCACATACCTCGGTTGCAGGGTTCTCCCCAGCCCATTCCTGGTCGGGGCTCATGCAGGAGGCAACCAGTTGATGTGTTTCTCTCACATCAATATTGCCCTCTGTCTTTCCCTCTCTCTTCCACTCTCTCTAAAAATCAATGAAAAATATCCTTGGGTGAGGATTAAAAAAAAAAGAAACGAAATTCTGACACATGCTACAACATGGATGAAACTCAAAAACATTATGTTAAGTAAAGAAGCCAAGCCTGGCCGGCATGGCTCAGTGATTGAGCGGCAACCTATGAACCAGGAGGTCACAGTTTGATTCCCGGTCAAGGCACATACCCGGATTTCCGGCTCGATCCCCAGTGTGGGGTGGGCAGGAGGCAGCCGATCAATGATTCTCTCTCATCATTGATGTTTCTATCTCTCTCTTCCTTTCCCTTCCTCTCTGAAACCAATAAAAAATATATTTCTTTTTTTAATATATTTTATTGATTTTTTTACAGAGAGGAAGGGAGAGGGATAGAGAGTTAGAAATATTGATGAGAGAGAAACATCGATCAGCTGCCTCCTGCACACCTCCTACTGGAGATGTGCCTGCAATCAAGGTACATGCCCTTGGCCAGAATCGAACCTGGGACCCTTAAGTCCGCAGGCCGACGCTCTATTCACTGAACCAAACCGGTTAGGGCAATAAAAAATATATTTCTTGCCCTAACCGGTTTGGCTCAATGGATAGAGCGTTGGCCTGGGGACTCGATGGTCCCAGGTTCGATTCTGGCCAAGGGCATGTACCTTGGTTTCGGGCACATCCCCAGTAAAGAGTGTGCAGGATGCAGCTGATCAATGTTTCTCTCTCATCATTGATGTTTCTATCTCTCTCTATCCTTCTCCCTTCCTCTCTGTAAGAAATCAATAAAATATATTTTAAAAATATATATTTAAAAAAAAAATAAAAAAATAAAAATATATATTTTTCTTTTTTCTTTTATTTTTATTATTATTTTAAATATATTTTAATTGATTTCAGAGAGGAAGGGAAAGGAAGAGAGAGATAGAGCCCACAACCTGGGCATGCGCCCTGTCCAGGAATCAAACTGTGACCTCCTGGTTCACAGGTCGACGGTCAACTGCTAAGCCACACTGGTGAGGCTATATTTCCTTTTTTAAAAAAGAAAGAAATCAGACACAAAAGGCTACGCTATCGGAGGGTCTCATTTCCATGAAATGGCCAGAATAGGTAGATCCACAGACACAGAGAGCAGGTTAATGGTCGCCAGGGCTGGGGGGTGGGGGAGGGGAGGCGGGACTGCTTGCTGTGTGGGTCTCTTTTTTGGGGTGGTGGTTCCAATTGTGAATGCAGTAAATGTCATTAAATGGGAAGTCATTTTTTCTTTTGGCAAGAGAAAACAACCAAACTTCACACATACATCCGTATGGGAACCCCACATACGTGAGAGAGTCAGGGACCCACAGGCAGGAGAAGTTCCATTAAATGGTAAATCTTTCGTTTTGTGCATTTCACAATAAAGCAAATGAATGGAGGCATTATCGCGGGCGTGCGGGCCGGGGGCGGGTGACTGGAGCGTTATTGTGCCTTGGCATCCGTGGGCATTGTTCCAGGACACCCTGAAGATACCCAAGACCAGAAGCTCAAGTCCTTTATAGAAAAGGGTATCGTGATGTGTATTGGGACTGTGTGCTGAGATCATGTCAGAAGGTATTAAAGACCCAAAGGTGCCCTAGCTGGTTTGGCTCAGTGGATAGAACGTCGGCATGTGGACTGAAAGGTCCTGGGTTCGATACCAGTCAAGAGCACATGCCTGGGTTTCGGGCTCTATCCCCAGTGGGGGGCATGCAGGAGGTGGCCGGTCAATGAGTCTCTCTCATCATTGATGTTTCCATCTCTCTTTCCCTCTCCCTTCTTCTCTGAAATCAATAACCATTTTTTTAAAGAAGAAATAAGCTAGCTACAGAGTTCACGTCCAGGTTTGCTTGTTTTTTGTTTTTTTTTTCCCATATATTTTTATTGATTTTAGAGAGGAAAGGAGAGGGAGAGATAGAAACATCAATGATGAGAGGGAATCATTGATCCAATGCCTCCTGTAGGCCCCCCACTGGGGATGGAGCCCACAACCCAGGCATGTGTCCTGACCAGGAATCGAACCTGGGACCCTTCAGTTCACAGGCTGACACTCTATCTACTGAGCCAAACCAGCTAGGGAAAAGTTTGTTTGTTTTTTTTTAAGTATTTTTATAGATTTCAGAGAGGAAAAGAGAAAGAGAAACATCAATAATGAGAGAAAATCATTGATTGGCTGCCTCCTACATGCCCCCCCACTGGGGATTGAGCCTGCAACCCAAGCATGTGCCCTGTCCAGGAATCAAACCGTGACCTCCTGGTTAATAGGTCGACGCTCAACCACTGAGCCAAGCCGGTTGGGCTCCTGTCCAGGTTTTATGCACTTGTAGAACAATGGGAAGTGTCTTTTTGCTGATGGGTGACTTCCCAGTTGGTTAACATCTCTGCCAGTTTAGTTTCTGGGCAGATTTCAAGCATTGTTTCCCCGACCCTTATTTTTTGGTTAATCCTCACCCAAGGATATTTTTTCCATTGATTTTTAGAGAGAATAAAAGGGAGGGAGAGAGGGGGAGAGAGAGAGACAGAGAGAGAAACATTGGTGTGAGAGGCACACATAGACTGGTTGCCTCTCCACGCGCGCTGACCGCGCCCGGGATTGAACTTGCAGCCCAGATACAGGCCCTTGGCAGGGAATCGAACCCGAGACCCTTTCCTGTGTGGGCCGACAATCTAACCATTGGGCAACACCAGCCAGGGCCATTTGCTGATTCTTGTCTGTGCCCTGACCCAGAATGAAACCCACAACCTTAGTGTATCTGGACGACGCTCTGAACAGCTGAGCGACCCGGCCAGACCCCCCTTTTGCGGGAAGGGAGTCATCTGGCAGCCGTGGAATCTGAGTGTCCATTTCGCTTTGCATGTGCTGTGCCCCTTCAGTGTCTGATGCATAACTGGACCTTGAGTCAATAAATGTAAAAAAAAAAAAAAGAGAGAGCTTTGGATCTGTAATGTCTTTATACAAAGTTTTTATTTTACTAATAAAACATTGTCCTAAAACAAAAATACTGTTTTAAAAAAAAAAGAAAGAAAAAAAGAAGTGCCGGGCACTTTAACGGGCCTCTGGGGGAGGGGTTGCAAGGAGGAACTACTGACAGCGGTGTCTGGAGTCAGCCCAGGGGCAGAAGCCGCTGGAGGCCCGGGGGTAAATGAGGTGAGGAGGGGATCCCGGGAGGGGGGAGGGCCGGGTCCTGGGCTCAGAGGGTGAGTCTGCTCTCAACTTGGTCCTGACATTCCGTCTGGCCGACACCCTCAACAGGAAAAAAACAGGGAGCAACAGAGAAACAGATTAAAAAAAAAAAAAAAAAGGACAAAACCGTTCAAGACAGGCAGAGACAAACACTCGAAAGTCTGGGCCCAGGGCCTGGGGTGTGCCCTGCAGCTGGGGGGCGGGGTGCATATTCCCGAGTCGGGGACGGTCTCCGGACAGGATGTGAGAGAGGAACTGGGGTCTCCAGTCACGGGAGCGGCTGGGCTGCAGCGGGCAGGGATCCCGGCTGCGGTGAGCGGAGCGGGGCGCGCACCGAGGGCGGACCGCCTGGGGCCCGGGCTCCTGGGGCCGAGGGCGGAGAGTCCTGGGTTCGAGGGCGGAGAGTCCTGGGTTCGAGGGCGGAAAGTCCTGGGTTCGAGGGCGGAGAGTCCTGGGTCCGAGGGCGGAAAGTCCTGGGTTCGAGGGCGGAGAGTCCTGGGTCCGAGGGCGGAGCGGCTGGGGGCCCGGGCTCCTGGGTCCGAGGGAGGAGGCGCTGGGCACCCGGACTCCTGGGTCCGAGAGAGGAGAGTCCGGGGCCCTGGACTCCTGGGTCCGAGGGCGGAGGGTCCTGGGTCCGAGGGCGGAGAGTCCCGGGTCCGGGGGCGGAGCGTCCCGGGTCCGAGGGCGGTGCGGCGGGGGCCGGGCGGGGCTCCCGGGCCGGGGGCGGGCGGGGGCGGGGCCGGGGCCGGGCACGGAGCTCAGCCTACCCCGCCTCTGTCATTAATTAACCAACAGGCGGCCAATTAAGGGGTGAAAGTTCGCGGAGGCGCCGGGCGCTCGTGTCTCCGTCCGCGACGGGGCCCTGAACCCGCTCCCGCAGCGCCCGCGCGGGGGCCGTGGTGGCCGAGCCCCGCGGAGTCGGGGGCGGGCGGGGCGGGGCGGGGGTTCCCGGGAGTCACGCGCCCCCTCCCGCCCCAGATCGCCCTCTCAGGATGCGGGTGCCCCGGCCTCAGCCCTGGGGGCTCTGTCTCCTGCTCGTCCTCCTGCCCCGGACCCTGCGCGCAGGTGAGGGGCGCTCGGCGGGCCGTCTGGGCGGCGGGGGCGCGGCGCCGGGCAGGGCGCGCGGGAGCCGAGTCCCCCCCGGAGCGCGCGTCCCGTCCTCCCGCCGCGTTTCACCTTGTTGACCGCCTTCTCCTCCGCGGCCCGGGGCGTCTGGGCAGCACCTGAGCCCCGATCCAGGTCCCGGTGCCGCTCGGGGTCTGTCCGCCCGTCTCCGGTCTGTCCCCGCGGTCCGGGCTGCCTTGGCGCTCGGGGTGCCCGCCGCGCTCCCGTCGGGGGCCGCCCGCCCCACCGGCGCCCTCACCTGTCTCCGCAGACGGCCACCGCTCCCTGCTGTACCGCCTGACCGCCGTGTCCTCCCCGGCCCCGGGCAGCCCCGCCTTCTGGGCCACGGGCTGGCTGGGGCCTCAGCAGTACCTGCGCTACAGTGACCTGCGGGGCCAGGCCGAGCCCTTCGGGGCCTGGATCTGGGAGAGCCAGCTGCCCTGGTACTGGGAGAAGGAGACGGCCGACCTGAGGGTCAAGCAGGCGCTCTTCCTCGAGGCCTTCACAGTCCTGGACCAAGGAGGTGAGGGGCGGGGGTCGGACCCCTGGGTCTGAGGGAGGAGGGGCTGGGGCCTGGACCCCTGGGTCTGAGGGAGGAGGGGCTGGGGGCCTGGACCCCTGGGTCTGAGGGAGGAGGGGCTGGGGGCCTGGACCCCTGGGTCTGAGGGAGGAGGGGCTGGGGGCCTGGACCCCTGGGTCTGAGGGAGGAGGGGCTGGGGGCCTGGACCCCTGGGTCTGAGGGAGGAGGGGCTGGGGGCCTGGACCCCTGGGTCTGAGGGAGGAGGGGACTGGGGGTTCTGAGTCCTGGATCTGCAGGAGGGGGGCCCTGCTCCTGGGCCCTGCTCACCTGTGGGGGGTACCCCAGGTTCCTACGTTCTGCAGGGCCTGCTGGGCTGTGAGATGGGCCCTGACAACTCCACGGTGGCCGTGGCCACGTTCGCCCTGAACGGCGAGGAGTTCATGAAGTTCGACCCCAAGGCCGGCAACTGGGATGGAGACTGGCCCGAGGCCCGGGCCATCAGTCAGAAGTGGAGGCAGCAGGAGGACTCCGTGTGGCAGGAGGGGCACTTCCTGCTGACCTCCTGCCCCCAGCGGCTGCTGGGCCACCTGGAGACCGGCCGCAGCAACCTGGAGTGGAAGGGTGAGCGCCCCCGCAGGAATCTGATCCCGGATCTCTGCGCCCGCGGCCCCACCTTAGGCCCCGTCCTCTTCCCACAGCCTCTTCCCTGGCCTCCCCGCCTCCAGGGCCCTCCCCCCCCCCCGCCCCGCCCATCCCCCACGGTCCCCGAGGGTCTTTCTGTCCCTAGAGGTGACCGGCCCCTCTCCTGCACACAGCCCTCCTGTGGCTCCCAGAGCCCTGGGGACAGAGCTCGAGGCCCTCAGCCTGGCTTTGGGGCCCCCGGGGGTGTGGCCCCGTCCCTCTCCTGAACCTCACATTTCTCCGGCCGTACCCCTCTGCGAGTGGAGCCCTCCAGAGTCCCCTGAGCTCACACCAGCCCCCCCCTTCTCCTCTGTCGCTCTCTGTCCGGTTCCACTGGTGTCACACCCAGGGACGTTGTTCTTCCGTTCCATGAGGCTCATTTGCCTTCTGGGGGCTCCCATGATGCCTCGTGTGACCCCCATTGCAGCACATGTCACTCCGAGCTGTAAAGATGAACAGGCTGGGGGGATTCTCAGGGGCCGGAATCGGAGCTCTTTGGTCCCCAGGGTCCCCCCACCCTGCCATCCCAGCTTCCCTCTCGGCCCTCCAGATGGACCACCCTCCACCTGGCAGTCAGAGGGACGATTTATCTATCTATTTATTTATTTAAAATAGATTTTTATTGATTTCAGAGAGGAAGGGAGAGAGACAGAGATAGAAACATCCATGACGAGAGAGAATCATGGATCAGCTGCCTCCTGCACGCCCCCCACTGGGGATCGAGCCTGCAACCCAGGCATGTGCCCTTGACCGGGAATCGAACCGTGACCTCCTGGTTCATTGGTTGACGCTCAACCGTTGAGCCACACCGGCCAGGCTCGATTAATTTCTATATGTGCCCAAGTATGTGCCCTCTAGATCAAGATCTAGGATATTCCAGGACCCCAGGAGACTTTCTTGTGTCCCCTCCAATTCAATTCTCCCCAAGGAGAACAACTCACCTGACTTCTGTGGCCACAGGGTTGCCCGCCTTTGAACTTTATACAACTATTCGCGTGTGCTTGCTTCTTTCACTCCAGCTCGTGTTGGGACTCTGTTGTTGAGTGTGTCAGTACTTTTTTATTGCTGAGTACTATTCCACTGCATGTGCCATAACACAGTTTCTCAACGCGTGGCTTCTTTCCAGATGGGGCTGTCACGAGTAAAGCTTCTATGAGCATTTTTGTCCATGTCCGAGGATGAATCTGTATTTTCATTTATTTTTACTTCATACCCATGAGTGGAATGGTTAAGTTGTAGTATGTATAGGATTAGCTTTAGTAGGTGGGGCTATGCTTCTTGCAAAGTGGTTGAACCAGTTTCATACGCCCACCAGCTGTGTGTGTGAATTTCAGTTGCTCCACAGGTTTGTCAGAACTTGATACTGCCTTTCATTTCAATAATTCTAGTGGGTGTGTAGTAGTATCTTGTGAATTCATTTTTCACTAATCAGATAAATGATTTTTTTAAATATATGTTTTTATTGATTTCAGAGAGGAAGGGAGAGGGAGAGAGAGAGAAACATCAGCGATGAGAGAGAATCATTGATCGGCTGCCTCCTGCACACCCTCTCTAAAATTAAAAATTACAAATAAAATAAATATGTCCTTTCTCAAAATTATGAAGCTATTCTCCCGTCTTCTTCTAAAAGACATTGGTAAATATTTTTCTTATTTGTAAATAGCTTTCATATTTAGCTACATGATTCATCGCGAGTTAATTCTATATAATGGTGTGAGGACAGGGGTCAAGGCTCATGTGTCCTTCATGGATGTCCAGTTGAACCAGCATTGTTTGTTGACCATCATCCCGTCTTCCCCACTGAATTTCGGTGGGGCCTTTTTCCTAAATTAGGTGTGAATCTGCTTTTAGACACTTTTCCATTCCACTGATCTGTTGGACTGAAATTGAGTCAATAACATAGATTTGTGGAAAGTTTTGGTATCTAGTAGTTGAGCTTTCCAGCTCTATTGCTTTGGTTATTCTGTGTCATTTGCATTTTTATATACATTTTTGCTTGTCAATTTCTGCCCAAAAGAAGTCCTGTTGGGGTTTTTATAGTAATTAAATTGTATCTATAGGTCAATGTGGAGAATCGACATCTTAACATTGCCTTCTAATCCATGGTTTCAGTATATCCCTTTACTTGTTTTGAAGTTCTTTAACTTCTCTGAGTACTAACTGGCAGTTTTCCAGGTAGAGGTCTTACGCCTCTTTGGATAGATTTATTCCTAAGTACTGACATTTTTTGATGATTCTGTAAATGGTAATTCTAAAAATTTCACTTTCTAATTGTTTGCAGCTAGTTTATAGAAATACTATTGCCTTTTAAAATGTTTTTAAAATATTTTTTATTTATTTTAAATAGATTTTTTTAAATATATACTTTATTGATTTGTTACAGAGAGGAAGGGAGAGAGAGATAGAGAGTTAGAAACATCGATCAGCTGCCTCCTGCACGCCTCCCACTGGGGATGTGCCCGCAACCAAGGTACATGCCCTTGACCGGAATCGAACCTGGGACCTTTCAGTCCGCAGGCTGACACTCTATCCACTGAGCCAAACCGGTTATGGCAAAATAGATTTTTATTGATTTCAGAGAGGAAGGGAGAGGGAGAGATAGAAACATCAATGATGAGAGAGAATCATTGATTGGCTGCCTCCTGCATGCCTCCTACTGGGGATCAAACCAGCAACCTGGGCATGTGTCCTTGCCTAGAATCAACTGGCAACCTTTTGGTGTATGGGACAGTGCTCAACCTATTGAGCCACACCGGCCAGGGTGAAATACTATTGATTTTTATATATTTCCCTGTATCCAGAAAAATTTTTGAATTTTTTTATTTCTATTAAATTTGTATAGCTTCTTTTGGATTATGTCATCTTGGACCCATTTTATTTTCTTTTGCAATTTTAATACCGTTTACTTCTTTTTCTTATCTTGTTGCACTGGCTAGGATCCCCAGTACAATGTTGACTAGAGTGGTGATAGTGAACATCATGTATTCTCAAATTCACAAGTAAACTTCACTTGATCATACTGTATTATCTTTCATATAAATGACTTGATTCTTCTACCCTGGCCAGTGGTGCTCAATGGTTAGATGATCGGACTGTGCCCCAAAGGGTCTCAGGTGCAATTCCTGGTTAGGGGCACATACCTAGGTTGCAGGTTGGATCCCTGGCCCCAGCTGGGGTGCATGCCGGAGGCAACCAATTGATATGTCTCTCTCACATTGGTTTCTCTTTCTCTCTCTTCCTCCCTTTCACTCTCTCTAAAAATCAATGGAAAAAATATCCTCGGGTGAGAATTACCAATAAATAAGTAAATAGATTTTTTAAATGACTTGATTCTATCTGTTAATGTGTTTGTTTTTTTAAGGGATTGGAGTCTATTTGCATGAGAGATATTGGCCTTAAATTCCATTGCTTGTTATGTCCTTGTGAGGTTTTGTTATCACGGTTACCCTGGCTACCATGCTAGGAATAGCTTCCTCTTTTTTCAGTTTCTTGGAAGAATTTGTGTAAGAACAGGATTATTTCTTTCTTAGTTGTTTTGAAGAATTCACCAGTGATGTCATCTGGGCCTGGCATTTTGTTTGTTGAAAAGTTTGAATTTATGGATTGAATTTTTTAAATACTTAGTACCACTCAACTTTTATTGTGTCAGTTTTGGAAAGTTGTATGTCTTAGGGATTTTTCCAGGACATTCAAATGTGCTGGCATGAAATTTTTTTTTGGCATGAAATATTTCATAATTCCCTCTTACTATCTTTTTTCCCTCTTTCTTCCTTCCTTCCTTTCCTTCTTTCTTTCTTTCTTTCTTTCTTTCTTTCTTTCTTTCTTTCTTTCTTTCTTTCTTTCTTTCTTTCTTTCTTTCTTTCTTTCTTCCTTCCTTCCTTCCTTCCTTCCTTCCTTCCTTCCTTCCTCCTCTCTCTCTCTCTTTCTTTCTTTCTTTTTTTGTTAATCCTCACTGGAGGATTTTTCCATTGATTTTAGAGAGGGTGGAAGGGCAAGGGGAGGGAAGGGGTGAGAAGAGAGAGAGAAACATTGATGTGAGAGAGCCCACATCAATCACTCGCCTCCCACATGCACCCCAAATGGGCGGGGTGCCCGCAACCCAGGTACATGCCCTTGACCGGAATCGAACCCGGGACCTTTCAGTCTGCAGGCCGACACTCTATCCACTGAGCCAAACCGGTTAGGGCCCCTCTTACTATCTTTGTAATGAGTGTAGGTCTGTCTTATTCTCCCTCAGCATTCCACTTTCAGAGTCTGTTGCTCTTTCATTTATTTGTACACAAATCATTTGTCTCTCCCCTTAGAGCAGTGGTTTCAACCTTCCTAATGCCGCCTCCCTTTAATACAGTTCCTCATGTTGTGGTGACCCCCAACCATAAAATTATTTTCGTTGCTACTTCATAACTGTAATTTTGCCACTGTTATGAATCGTCATGTAAATATCTGATCTGCAGGATGTTTTTTCATTGTGACAAATGGAACATAATGAAAGCATAGTGATTGGTCACAAATACAATCTGTAATTATATATGTGTTTTCCGATGGTCTTAGGTGACCCCTGTGAAAGGGTCGTTCGACCCCCAAAGGGGTCGCGACCCACAGGTTGAGAACCGCTGCCTTAGAGCATAAGCTCCATGAAGGCAGGGACTGTGTCTCTTGTTCAGAGTGCCTGGCGCGGTGGATGCCCAGCACAGGTGCGCTGGGGGAGGCACGGATGAGGGCCGGGGACCCTGATGGCGGGCAGCTGGGTCCCGGTCCCCCTGGGCGGGTCCCTCTCCTTTTACCATCACATTCTCCAGGCGAAGCACCTTGCAGGGCCCGCGGTGGGACCTGCTGAAGGGACTGCAGGCCCATCTGGGTCCCTGTCCAGCCCCGCCCGGGCTGGAGCCCTGTGGTCCGAGGGCCAGGTCCGGGGGGCTCAGGCCTGTCCGCTGTCTGTCTGCAGAGCCGCCGTCCATGCGCCTGAAGGCCCGGCCCGGCGGCCCCGGCCTCTCGGTGCTCACCTGCAGCGCCTTCTCCTTCTACCCCCCGGAGCTGCAGCTGCGCTTCCTGCGGAACGGGCTGGCCGTGGGCGCCGGCGACAGCAACTTCGGCCCCAACGGCGACGGCTCCTTCCACGCCTGGTCCACGCTGACCGTGCGCAGCGGCGACGAGCACCACTACCGCTGCGTCGTGCAGCACGCGGGGCTGCCGCAGCCCCTCGTCGTGGGCCTGGGTGAGGTCCCGCGGGGTACGGCCTTTTCCTTGGCGTTTCTGCAACAAACCCCTCCGAGGCTGATCGCCCCCCACCCGCGGCTGCGGGTCCTGCTTGAGTCTCCCCGCCTCGTGCCCCACCGCTGTCCCTCCTCCCGGAGCTGCCCGGCCTCCTCCACCCCCCGCTGCTGCTGCTGGCCTCCTGTTCACCACGATGGACGGTCCTCCCGGAGTCTGACCACCTTCTGTCCTGCTGCTGCCAGTCCTCACAAGACCCACCCTTCACTGCCCTGCGTGACCTACTGCTTGGTGCCCCCCCCCCCAGCCCTGCGGCTGCAGGGCCCTCCCCCTGTGACGGAGACCCCTGTGCTATGGCTGGTTCTTACCTGTGGCCGTCCTGCCCAGACCCAGGACTTGCACTGGCTGGCCTCTCCTCTGCCCACACCCAGCCCCTGCCCTGGTTCAGAGGGGCAAAGGGTCCACTGAACACTGACAGTGTTTCTCTGGCCGCAGATTCATCAGCCAGGTCCTTGGTGCCAGTGGTTGGAATCGTCATCGGCTTCTTACTGCTCATGGCAGTGGCTGCAGGCGGAGCTGTGCTGTGGTGGAGGATGAAGAGGGGGCTGCCAGGTGGGGGGCAGGGAGAGAGGAGGCTCCAAGAGAGAGAGACCCCAAAAAATAGGAGCAGAGATCTAGACAGAGAGAGGTGGGGACGGAGACCTGGAGGCGGGAAACAGACTCAGAGGGGGAGAGAATAGCTCAGACTCACACACACACACACACACACAGCTCAGAGGGGGAGAGAGTAGCTCAGACTCACACAAACACACACACACACACACTCAGCTCAGACACACACACACACACACTCAGCTCAGAAGGGGATAGAGCAGCTCAGACACACACACTCAGCTCAGAGGGGGATAGAGCAGCTCAGACACACACACTCAGCTCAGAGGGGGATAGAGCAGCTCAGACACACACACTCACACACACACACTCAGCTCAGAGGGGGATAGAGCAGCTCAGACACACACACTCACACACACACACTCAGCTCAGAGGGGGATAGAGTAGCTCAGACACACACACTCACACACACACACTCAGCTCAGAGGGGGATAGAGTAGCTCAGACACACACACACACACACACACACACACACACACACACACACAGGGGAGGGGGAGACCCAGGGGTCCCCGAGCCTCTGATGGCGTCCGCCTTTCTCTTTCCTCAGCCCCTTGGATCCTTCTCCGTGGGGATGACCTCGGTGCCCTCCTGCCCACTGGGCCAAGCAAGGATGCTGACTCTTAGGCTACGACAGCATCCTCAGCAGCTGCCTGACCATCCGCCGCCCTGGCTGTGACCAGCTAATGCAGCCAGGGCTTTCCATGCTGTGAGACCTCCCGGAATCCTGTTATTTCTGAGCCTCCAGAAGGAGTCCTGGGCCTGGTGTCCGCCCTCTGGATTTTTCGTCCTGTGATCAGCCTCAGTATCCCCTCCTAATATATATGGCTCTTTTCCACATTCACATATAACATGAGTTTGGGCCTGACTCGTTGTGTCCTCATCATTTCAACTTTTTCAGGGGGATGGGGGGAGGCGAGGGCATGGGTGGGGGAGCATGTGGTGTGAGCCCTGGGCTTCCAATCCCCCCTGAGGCCAACATGTTGCCATGGTGGAATCCGCCAGTTGTATACCAAGTCATACAGTTTTCATTCATAAATTTTACAAATATTTACTGAATGCCTACACTGTGCCAGGCATTTTAAAAACTTTAAAAAAATATGTGTTTTTATTGATTTCAGAGAGAGGGAAGGAGAAGAAAAGAGAGAGAGAGAGAGAAACATCAATGATGAGAGAGAATCATCCGTCGACTGCCTCTGCGTACCCCCTATTGGGGATCGAGCCTGCACCTGGGCATGTGCCCTGACCAGGAATGGAACTGTGATCTCCTGGTTCATGGGTCGATGCTCAACCACTGGGCACACCCACTGAGCCATTTTGAGAACTTAAAAAAAAAAAGTATTTTAGAGTGGAAAGAAAACAGTTTTTATTTTTAAAAAATCTTTATTGTTGAAATTATTATATATGTTCCCTTTTTTTCCCCATTGACCCCTTTAGCCTGCCCCAGCCCCCTGTCCTGGGCTTCATCACCCTATCGTCTGTGTCCATGGGTTATGCATATATGCATACAAGTTCTATTGTCCATCTCTTTGGGGCCCACCCACCCCCGCCTTCCCTCTGAGATTTGACAGTCTGTTCCATGCTTCTCTGTCTCTGGATCTATTTTGTTCATCAGTTTATTTTGTTCGTTAGATTCCACACATGAATGAGATCATGTGATACTGCTCTATCTCTGACTGGCTTATTTCCCTTAGCACACAATACTTCCCAGGTCCCGCCATGCTGTCTCAAAGGGTAAGAGATCCTTCTTTTTTTACTGCTACATAGTATTCCGTGGTGTACAGGTACACAGCTTTTTTATTAAAATATTATTGTTGATTTGAGAAAGAGAGGGAAACATCGATTTGTTTTCCCAGTTATTGATGCATTTATTGGTTGCTTCTTGCATGTGCCCTGCCTGGGGATGGGCCAACATTAACCAACTGAGCTATCCCGCCAGAGGATTTGGAGGAATTCTCGGCTGGAGTCTGACCTGACTCCTTTTATGGAGCAGAAGAGTTGGTCCCTCGCCCTAGCTCCGTGATCGGCAAAACGCGGCTCGCGAGCCACATGCGGCTCTTTGGCCCCTTGAGTGTGGCTCTTCCACAAAATACCACGTGCGGGCGATTGAAACTTTGTGGCCCATGCGCGGAAGTCGGTATTTTGTGGAAGAGCCGGTATTTTGTGGAAGAGCCACACTCAAGAGGCCAAAGAGCCGCATGTGGCTTGTGAGCCGCAGTTTGCCGACCACTGCCCTAGCTGGTTTGGCTCAGTGAATAGAGCTGTTGGCCTGTAGACTGAAGGGTTCCGGGTTCGATTCCGGTCAAGGGCACATGCCCAGGTTGTTGGCTTGGTCCCCAGTAGGATCCGCAGGAGGCAGCCGATCAATGATTTTCTCATCATTGATGTTTCTAGCTCTCTCTCTCTCTCTCTCTCCCTCTCCCTCTCTGAAATCAATAAAAATCTTAAAAAAAAATAAAATTGTGCTAATCCTAGATTTCACCACCACCACCAACAACAAAGAGTTGTCCCCTCTATCAGGGAAGAGGCTGGCTCCTCTGCTCCCTGGGTTCCCTTCTTTCTTAAACAAAGGGAGATAAAAATAAAACTCCCATGAGGCTTTAGAGTGACAACAGCTGGAGTTGTAGGCTGGGCGCCCCGAGGCCTGCCGGGAGTTGTAGTTCTCCGCCGCCGCGTCACCCGGCGTCCCCCCACCCACCCCGCCGGCCTGGGAAGGGGCGAGGCCGGACTCGGGGAGCGAGCTCTCCTTTGTGGACGTGGCGAGGGCGCCCGTGGCCCGCCGGACGCTCTGCCGTTCCGCCCCGCGGGGTCCCCTCCGGGCATTGGTCGGGGGGCGGGGCCTGGCTGGAGAGCCGCCAAATTGGACATCTTTTTGGAGAACCGGGGAGCGGAGCTTGGAGAACACCGTGAGGCTGGACCATCCGGTAAACGGAGGCGAGGGCGGGTGGCCGACCCGGGGGGGACCGCTCCGGTCCTCTCGGGTCGTGGGTTAGAGTCCAGGCTGCAAACGACGCCTGGGGACTTGCATGATTTCTCTCTTTTGAGCCATGACCCTGCCCCACACTTTGCGTGGGAAGCGAGCCACGTCTCCCGGTTCAATCCCCCCCCCCCCACCACCACCACCTCTTGCAGCTCCGGGGCCCCTCCAGGACTCCCCCAAAGCTGGTTTTACTTCTGAGAACCCAACCCTCCCCTCCCACCCCAATCCTTCTTGAGCCCAAAACTTTGCGGCCAGCTGCTATCCATCCATCACTCTGTGCTTTTCTAGGTCTCCCCTCCCCCAGCCTCCGGTCTGGTCTCTGTCTTTTTCCTCCGTGACCCCTGATTTCTAGCCTCCGCCGCTCCTCAGGGCCTGATGATGTGGCGACCGTCGCTTCTGCTGCTGCTCTTGCTGCTCAGGCCCGGGGCCCAGGGGAAGCCCTCCCCCGAGGCCGGCCCTCACGGCCAGGGAAGGGTGCACCACCAGGCTCCCCTGAGCGAGGTGGCTCACGATGACGCCCACGGGAACTTCCAGTACGACCATGAGGCTTTCCTGGGACGAGAGGTGGCCAAGGAATTCGACCAACTCAGCCCAGAAGAAAGCCAAGCCCGTCTGGGGTAGGAGAGGGAGGGGGGCTGGAAGACTCAGGGTTGTCATTTAAAACAGGGAGGTCAGGGGAGGTAGTGCTGAGCTGTCTGGGTATGTGTGGGAATTGCAGTCCGGGCAGAGAGACCGTAAGTGCAAAGGCCCGGAGGCCTGATGTGTTTGAGGAACAGTGAGGTCCGTGTGGGTGGAACCGAATGAGCAAAGGGAGAGGGTGGTGGCGGCCGAGAGGGAACAAAGAGGTGTGCGGGGCCTTTGGGGCCATAGTGGAGATTTAAGCTTTTTCTCTGAATAAGATGAGAACCGTGGGGAGGGCTTTAGAGGGAGAATGTGATTGGCTTAGATTTTAATGGAATGCCTTAGGTTCCTTTTGGGGGAATAGACTAGACCAGTGGTTCTCAACCTTCCTAATGCTGTGACCCTTTAATACAGTTCCTCATGTTGTGGTGACCCCCAACCATAAAATTATGTTCGTTGCTACTTCATCACTGTAATTTTGCTACAGTTATGAATCGTCATGTAAATATCTGACCTGCAGGATGTATTTTCATTGTGACAAATTGAACATCATGAAAGCATAGTGATTCCTCACAAAAACAATATGTAATTATATATGTGTTTTCCGATGGTCTTAGGCGATCCCTGTGAAAGGGTCGTTCGACCCCCAAAGGGGTAGCGACCCACAGGTTGAGAACCGCTGGACTAGACCCAGCGAGGAAGCGACTGCAGAGCGGACGGCGCCCAGACCAGGGTGGAGATAGCTGTGACCACCAGGCCTCTGGCTGAGAGATTGTGAAAAGCAGTGAGAAGCAAACACACTCAGCATAGCACTTACTGCAATGCCGGGCACTGTTCTAAGGGCTTTACAAGGGTTAACTAATGTATTTCCCACAGAGGGGGAAGCTGAGGCTCAGAGAGGTTTAGCGGCCTGCCCACAGTCACACAGCCAGTAAGAGGAGGCTGCAGAATTTGAACCTGGAGTATCTGGCTGTGGAGCCCACGCTCTTGACAGCAGCCTGGGGTAGAGCGTGTGTGAGAGTCTCGGGGACAAAGCCTGTCCCCCACGGATCCCAGCAGAGACTTCCTGGCCCAGGAGGGGGCCGCAGGGCCGACTCAAATTCTACCCTGGCGACCAGGTAGCAGGGGCTTAGGGACAGTGACAGATAAGGCTCCTGGGGCGCTCAATTAGCAGTTGGGCGCGGACCCAAACCTTAGGAGTCTACTGGGGAGCGTTGAGACACGGGGTGCGAGGTGGGACCTACCGGGGTTTGACATGCGCCGGTGGGGAGGGGGGCAGTGCACGGCATCCGCCGGAGCACGAGGAGGTGGCGGAGGAAGCCAGCCCGCGAGGTTGCGGGTGATGGACGGACCTAGGTCAATGCCTGATCACGGGTGGAAAAGGGGCAGGACTGGGGGAAGAGGGGCCTGAAATTGACTCGCACGTCCAGGGAGGAGGCGGAGCGGGAGGCGGGTTAGAAGGGAGGGTCCTCAAACTGGCCGCGCCAGGGAGAGGGGCGGGACATGGGCGGGGCCTGAGGCGGCGAGGGGTGTGTGGCTTTGTCAGCTGCTCAGAGGCCGGCTTTTGCTTTTAATTCTTTGCTGTTGAGACTATTGCTAGAGGCAGCCTTGGGGCAGGAGTCCTGCGGGCCGGGGTGCAGCGTGACGCTCTTCCCGCTGCCCCCACTCCAACTAGGACCTGCGGGACGAGGAACGCGGCAGGTCGAGGGGCGGGGCCAGAGCGGAGGGCGTGGCCCTCCCTGGATTGTCTTAGGTTCTTCCCCCACCCGGGCGTGTCTTGGGCCGCAGCGCCAATCATAGGCCCGCTGGATGTCGGAATGGGCGGATCGCCTCGGGGGGGGCGGAGCCCTGCGGTGGGCGTGGCATCAGGATTGACATGTGCCTCCCCCAGTTGGCAGTCGTCTCTGGACCTTATTCTTAGTAGGAGGTGTGTCTCAAATGGGCGTGGTTATCGCATGAGGGGCGGAGCCTGGACGGCGGGATGCCCTCGGGTAGGCGGGTCCGGAGATTGACGTGTTCCCCGCCCCGGTCCCCAGGCGCATCGTGGACCGCATGGACCGCGCGGGGGACGGGGACGGCTGGGTGTCGCTGGCCGAGCTCCGCGCGTGGATCGCACACACGCAGCAGCGGCACATACGGGACTCGGTGAGCGCGGCCTGGCACACGTACGACACGGACGGCGACGGGCGTGTGGGTTGGGAGGAGCTGCGCAATGCCACCTATGGCTACTACGCTCCTGGTATGCGGGAGACCCCGACCTCTGCTGCTCACCTACACCGTGACCCCGACCTTTTTGACCCCTACTAGTGAGAACCTTTAGCCCATTAACTAGAATCTCTGACCTTTGACCCCTGAAGCTTGACCAGGGTCTACTCCTAAGACCCCATTACCCTGAAACCACCGATCCCGGATTTCTGGTTTCTCATTGTGGCATCCACGGCCTCTATAACTCTGGGACCTGGGGATTCAGATCCTTGGCCTGGGACATCTACCTTCCATGCCCCTGACCTCTGACCTCTCATCCTGAGAATCCCAAAGCCATTTACCCTCCCCATGATCAATGGGTTCCCTCCTCTCTGTCCCTCCTCCTCCCTGTCCCCATGCCCAGTCCTGGGCCCCTCTAGCTCTCGTTCTCTCCCTCCTGTACCCTCGCCCCAGCCTGTCCCTCATATCTCCCCAGAGGGGTCTTTCCACACCCAGGGCTTCCCCTGACCTTCTCCGGCTCACAGCCCCCCATGACTCCCTGGGCCCCCAGGAGACAGTCCCAGCTCCTCAGCTCCACCTGGCCTACCCTCTAGCTTTGTTTTTCTGCATTTTCTGTCCCAGCCAAATGGATCTGCCTCTTCCCCGAACTCACCACATTCTCCAATCCTCCACACTCCGCACATTCTGTTCCCTCTGAAGGAGCCCTTCCCCTCCTGTCTGCCCAGCAGCCTGAGGCAGTATAACCGACTGCATCGGAGCATGACTGGGGGGCCCGAGAGCCAGTGTGAACTCAAAGCCCATCATTCCTGACTTGGAGGAGTTATGTCCTCTCTGGGCATCAGTTTCTCCTTCACAAAGTGAGAATAAGCTGAAGAACTCTGCTCCCTCTTTGTGAGGGTTCAATGCCCCATATTGTAGCTAAAGAGCTTAGCATCTAATCAGCTCTGACTGCAAGGTAGCAGATATATGCAAATAATGAATATGTATTGTGTATGATGAATGCAGTGGAGGTCTGCCAGCCCTGCCCGTCTCCCCCGCTTCCACCCCCCACCCCCCCACCCCCGCCAGTTAGATCCCTTTGTCTTTCTCTTCAGCGCACCTGGTACCTCCTTGAAAGCACATCTCAGGCACTCCTCCTTTCCCAGGTGAGGAATTCCACGATGTGGAGGATGCAGAGACCTACAAGAAGATGCTGGCGCGCGACGAGCGGCGTTTCCGGGTGGCGGACCAGGATGGGGACTCGATGGCCACCCGGGAGGAGCTGACAGCCTTCCTGCACCCGGAGGAGTTCCCTCACATGCGGGACATCGTGGTGGCTGTGAGTGAGGGCCGGCCTGCCAGCGCTTCCCTTGGGAGTTCGGTCCCCTGGTCCCCCTGGCACCTTCCCCAGGAAACCCAGGCCACAAGGGCCGGTCAGTGGAGGGTGACATCTCCCATCCCACCCTGACCCCCCAGTGTCACCGTTAGTGACAGGATCTGTACCCACTCCTGCCGCGCCTAACGCTGCACAAACTACTTTACAAGTGTGATTGTGTGTATCTCTCAAATAGGGAACATATTGAGGTGGTTAAACACCCACAAGATGCAAAAAAAAAAAGTGAACAATCTGCTTTTCTCCCATGTCCCTAGCCTGTCGCCCGCAGGCCCATCCCCAGGGGTAACCCCTTTCTCATGCTTCCATTGCCATCACTTCTTTGAGGGTCTGTGGCAAAGCTGTCAGGGTCCAGGGCCCTGAGGCCAGAGGCCTGGTTTCTAATCCCAGCCCTGCTGTTCCTGGCTGTGTGTCCTGGGGCAAGTTGTTTAACCTCTCTGGACCTGAATTTCCTTATCTGTAAAGTGATGGTGCTGATAATGATCCCTATCTAGGGTGCTAATAGGGACTAGGTGAGTTCATGCCTGTAGCTGATAACCCTGGCCCTGGGGTAAATGCTCCTTAAGTGGTTTTAGACACACGTGTCAATAGTTACAGAGTCAGAATCACTGGATCCTGGGGATCAGAGAGGACAGCTGGCATTAACCCCTTACTCGCCCCAGCTTGCAAGCCCAATATCCCTCTTTTAGAGCAGACAGTGTGACACCTCCTTATTCTCCCGAGTTAAGATTTATCTAACAAACCCTGACAGCATGTCCTGTGTGCCAGGCACCCTTCTAACACCTTTACCTGCATTACCTCAATTTATTTTTATTCATTTTTTGTTCATCTTCACCCAAGGATATTTTTCCCATTGATTTTTAGAGAGAGTGGGGGGGAAGAGAAAGAGAGAAAGAGAGAGAAACACTGATGTGAGACACATGGATCGGTTGTCTCCCGCAAGCACCCTGTCTGGAGCCAAGGATCAAACCTGCAATCCAGGTACCTGCCCTTGACCGGGAATTGAACCTGCGACCCTTCTATGTGCAGGCCGATTCTCTACTCACTGAGCAACACCAGCTAGGGCACATTGCCTCAATTTATTTATTTTTTATTTTTAGATTTTTTTTATTGATTCCAGAGAGGAAGGGAGAGGGAGAGAAAGATAGAAACATCAACAATGAGAGAGAATCATTGATCGGCTGCCTCCTGCTCACCCCACACTGGGATCGAGCCCACAACCCAGGCACGTGCCCTGACCGGAATTGAACCATGATCTCCAGGTCCATAGGTCGATGCTTGACCACTGAGCCATATGGGCCGGGCAAGCCCACGTTACCTCAACTTAATTGTCCGTGGCAGCCCTATGGTGGTGGCCTGTCATCTTTGTTTTTCAGATAAGGATATCTAGGCACAAAGAGATGACTCTTCCAGGATCCCCCAGATGAGAAGTGGCACAGCCTGGATTTGAACTTAGACCCTCAACCAAGGGTCCGCAAACTAGAACCCATGTCCAGTGAACTAGAACCTGTAGCCAAATCCAGCCCACAGAATGTTTTTGCAAGTAACGTTTTATTGTAACACAACCACACCCATTTGCTTACACATGCTTCAACTGCAAAGTTGAGTCAGTTCAACAGAGACTGTACAGCAGGCAAAGCCAAAAATATTTACTACTAGAGGCCCCGTGCATGAAATCCGTGCATTGGGGCGGGGCGGTCCCTCAGCCTGACCTGCGCCCTCGCAGTCCTGGAGCCCTCGGAGGATGTCCTACTGATGACTTAGGCCCGGGGAGCAGGCCTAAGTAGTCAGTTGGACATCCTTAGCGCTGCCATGGAGGTGAAGGCAGGAAAGGCTTCCACCACCTCGGCTGTGCTGCCAGCCATGAGCCTGGCTTCTGGCTGAGCAGTGCTCCGGCTGTGGGAGCACACTGACCACCAGGAGGCAGCTCCTGCATTGAGCATCTGCCCCTGGGTGGTCAGTGTGCATCATCCTGACCAGTCTTTTCTCTGTTTGGACAATCTGCATATTAGCCTTTTGTTATATAGCAGTGGTCGGCAAACCTCGGCTCTCGAGCCACATGCGGCTCTTTGGCCCCTTGAGTGTGGCTCTTCCACAAAATACCACGTGCGGGCGCATACATACAGTGCGGTTGAAACTTCGTGGCCCATGCGCAGAAGTCGGTTTTCGGAAAGGAGATAGACAAAACAAGTATACAAGACGAGTGTGGATGGGAGAGTTGGAAGGGGTCGACCCCAGCGAACGTACCTCAATCAGATTGAGGACGTTTTTAGCAAAGGCCAGCTTAGGAGCACCCTAACTAAGTTAATAACAATGTACCTACCTATATAGTTTAAGTTAAGAAAATTTGGCTCTCAAAAGGAATTTCAATCGTTGTACTGTTGATATTTGGCTCTGTGGACTAATGAGTTTGCCGACCACTGTTATATAGGATCTGGCCCTTTATGGAAAAAGTTTGCCAAGCCCTAGTCTAATCTCTGCTGTCCTCACTCACATCCGCGGACGGTGAGTGTAACCTCCCCATGGGCAGATTTCAAAACATAACTATTAGCCCAAATTGTACTATAAAAGAGGAACCAAAGGAAAGTCACTTATAATAACCAACAAGAACCTCAGCATGTGTTTTAGAGTTGTCAGATTTAGCAAATAACACAGGGCACTCAATTACACTTGAATTTATAACAAAATTAATAAAATTTAATAACACTTTTAGCCGAAACCGGTTTGGCTCAGTGGATAGAGCGTCGGCCTACGGACTGAAAGGTCCCAGGTTCCATTCCGGTCAAGGGCATGTACCTGGGTTGCGGGCACATCCCCAGTAGGGGATGTGCAGGAGGCAGCTGACCGATGTTTCTCTCTCATCAACGTTTCTAACTCTCTATCTCTCTCCCTTCCTCTCTGTAAAAAATCAAAAAAATATATATTTTTTTAAAAAAATAACATTTTTAATGTAAATATAGCCCACCGGGTATTTGGGATTGGTATACGTATATCTCACATACTATTTGGAACATACGTTTACCAGAAAAAAAAAAAAAAGATATATCTGAAAGTGAAGTAACTCAGCATCCTGTCTCCAAGCAGATCCCAAATATTGTGCGGGACAATATTTGTTGTTCCCGGGAAAGTCGAATGTAACTGAGAATCCTGTGTTTCATCTGTCAACCCTCAAATGTTGGAGCTCGCCTTTGCTAGAAGACAGGCTGGAGCGTCAGGGAGTGAGTGTGAATGCGAAAATGAGGAACGGAAGCTGTTTGCTCAAGAAGTGAAGGGGAAAAAGCTGAGAGCAGAGGTTCGGAAAGTGTGTCAAAGAGTACGCCAGCTGAGTTGGTGTCTAGGCTCTTTTTTAAAAAGTTATTTATTTATTTATTTATTTTTAAATATATTTTTATTGATTTCAGAGAGGAAGGGAGAGGGAGAGAGAGATAGAAACATCAAGGATGAGAGAGAATCATTGATTGGCTGCCTCCTGCACACCCCCCACTGGGGATGGAGCCCGCAACCTGGGCATGTGCCCTTGACTGGAATCGAACCTGGGACCCTTCAGTCGTAGTCCAATGCTCTATCCACTGAGCCAAACCAGCTAGGGCCTTTTTAAAAAATTATTAAATATATTTTTATTTATTCCGAGAAGAAGGGAGAGGGAGAAAGAGACAGAAACATCAATGATGAGAGAATCACTGATTGGCTGCCTCCTGCACACCCCCTCCTGGGGATCGAGCCTGCAACCCTGGGGCATGTGCCCTTGACCAGAATCGAACCTGGGACCCTTCAGTCTGCAGGCTGACACTCTATCCACTGAGCCAAACCAGCCAGGGCTAGACTCCGCCTTTTAAAGGGAAAGAGGCATCTGCCCTTGGAGAGTGTGGGCTGGGGCATGAGAAAGTTAGGGATGCAAAATCGCTCTTGTGTGGACCAACCTGTGCATCAGGACACCTGGGTCCCGGCCCCTCCCCCCCACTAAGTGCAGGTGGGGCCTGCATTATCGTGGCACCCCAAAAAGCGCCCGAATTTCCCACATGCCCTTGGGGACAGTAATGCCCTGTTGAGACTCTGCTCCAAGGCCTGGCCCCCCAGCCACCCTCAATGAGATCCCCTGAGAGAACCTCACATCCTGACCCCAGGGGTCCAGCCCTAATGCCTCTTTCTCCCCCAGGAAACCCTGGAGGACCTGGACAAGAACAAAGATGGCTACATCCAAGTGGACGAGTATATCGGTGAGTGGGGCCTGAGTCTCTCCCTGAGGAAGCTTGTCCCCTCCTAGCCCGGGGGGGCAGCCCAATGCATGATCTCCCATCAGAGAACAGAGGCAGGGGCACTGCTTGAGTTCATTCCGCCACCAAACATTTGTTGAGCGCCTACTATGTGCCAGTCCCTGCCCCCAGCAAATCTTTATCAAATGCCTACTATAGGCGAGGCCCGGGAAACATTTATGGGATACCCTCTGTATGCCAGACCAAGGAACACATTACCAAGCACCTACTGTGGGCCAGGACCAGGACACACTGTGTGTTAGTGGCCGAGGATGCAGCAGAGACTGTCACACAGTAGGTGCCTTCCTGGGAGGGTCCGGAGTTTCTACAGGAACGGGGATCGGGCTGCGTTTGCTTGGGATAGGACCTGCCTCCGTCCTTGCTGTCCGGGGGCAAAGAAATTAGTTAAGGGGAAAGCTATTAAGTATGGAATTGTTAAGTTTTTCTGTTGTTGTTAATCCTCACCCGACAGTATTTTTCCATTGATTTTTAAAATATATTTTTATTGATTTCAGAGAGGAAGGGGGAGGGAGAGAGAGATGGAAACATCAATGATGAGAGAGAACCAGTGATTGGCTGCCTCCTGCACGTCTCCCCCACCCCGCCCCCCACCACCACTAGGGATTGAGCCCACAACCCGGGGTTAGGGCCCCGAAGGAGGAACGCACGCGGCCAGGGTGGTGAGGGACCAGGAATTTATTCCATCATCCGCACACCAGGCGGCTGAGCCTGGATGGCTCCAGCCCTCAGTGACGGGAGCCGGCAGCTTTTAAAGGACTTTTGGCGCCTTTTTCTGGGCGGAGACTTCTCTGTGCAGACCCGGAGGGGAGACCATGGAATGTGGTCACCGCAAGTGAAATGTGGTCTCAGCAAAGGGAATGTCCGCAGCGAAAGAACCTCGGGCCCTGCAGTCCACAGGCCAACACTCTAGGCCAGTGGTCGGCAAACTGCGGCTCTCGAGCCACATGCGGCTCTTTGGCCCCTTGAGTGTGGCTCTTCCTAAGCCTCAGGAGCACCCTAATTAAGTTAATAACAAGGTACCTACCTATATAGTTTAAGTTTAAAAAACTTGGCTCTCAAAAGAAATTTCAATCGTTGTCCTGTTGATATTTGGCCCTGTGGACTAATGAGTTTGCCGACCACTGCTCTAGGCCAACACTCTATCCACTGAGCCAAACTCAGTGATTTTTAAATTAAAAAAAAAAAAATTGTTTTTTTTAATCTGTCTTCTGCATGCCCCCTATTGGGGATCCAGCCCGCAACCTGGGCATGTACCTGACTGGGAATCAACTGGAGACCTCTTGGTTCCTGGGTCGGAGCTCTACCACTGAGCCTCACCGGCCATACTCCATTGATTTTTTTTAGAGAGAGTGGTTGGGAAGGAGGGAGGGGGAGAGAGAGAGAGAGAGAGAGAACATCAATGTCAGAGAGACACATCCATTGGTTGCCTACTGCACACGCCCCAGTGGGGCTGGGGAGGGGCCAGGATGGAACCCGACCCTTGGTTGCATGGGCCGGTGCTCTAACCACTGAGCACACTGGCCAGGGCGGAATTGCTCCAAGGTTGAACACATTTTTCTATAGAATGTTTTTATGGAACAAACAGCAGGCAGGCAGGCAGGACATTTTATGTAAGCATAATTTAAACAGATTTTTACAATTGATTTGAGAGAGAGAGAGAAGAGAGAAACTTTTTTTTTTTTTTTACAAGAAAGAACTCAAGCATCACAGTTGAATCATAGCAGTAGCTGCCACAGTCTGTGGTGACTGTGGTGAACGTCTTGTAAATTTATTTAATCCCCATGGCCACCCTGCGAGACGGTATTACCCCACTTTACAGATAAGGAAGCGGAGGCACAGAGGGAAAATCCCTCACGGAGGCCGCCTGCCCATCCGGTAGAACAGGACTGGAGTCCAGACAAGCAGACCCAGGGTTCTGTCCTGACACCCACACCGTAGGGTCCCTGTGGGGCTCCGGGAGCCGAGACACGGGCAGAACCCCGGGATCCCCCAAAGAAATTCAATTTCGTCCTGTTGAGTGGTGTGGGGAAGGGCGTGAAGGAGGCGGACTGCGGGGGGAAGTGGGGGTCCTGACCCAGATGGCGGGGTGTCAGGAGGTGGGGGTGCCCTGTGCTTAAGGGTACAGGTTCTAGAGCCACCTGCCTGGTCACCTGCCGCCTCCCAGCCATGTGGCCGTACACAAGTCCCTCACCCTCTCTGAGCCTCCGTTTCCTCATCTGTAAGTGGGGGTAATGGAGCACCCCCACATAGGACCACGTGTAGTCAACACAAATGGATGAAGGGACAGACAAAGGGAGTAGATCTAGCCCAGTGATGGCGAACCTATGACATGCATGTCAGAGGTGACACGCGAACTCATTTTTTGGGTTGATTTTTCTTTGTTAAATGGCATTTAAATATATAAAATAAATATCAAAAATATACGTCTTTGTTTTACTATGGTTGCAAAGATCCAGAAATTTCCATATGTGACACGGCACCAGAGTTAAGTTAGGGTTTTTCAAAATGCTGACACGCCGAGCTCAAAAGGTTCGCCATCACTGATCTAGGCAATCAGGTATTTGTTGGCCGTAAAAAGGAATGAAGTTCTGGTATTTGAAAATCTCGTGCCAAGAGAAAGGCCACAATATTGTACGACTCCATTCAGATGAAGTGTCGAGAACAGGAAAATCCATTGAAAAAGAAAGTAGGTTAAGGGGCTGTCAGGGGCTGGAGGGAGGGGGTCCTGGGAGTTACTGCTTAATGGGAAAGGGGTGTCCTTTTGGGGTGCTGGATGAGAATGTTCTGGATGGAGGTTGCATGACATTGTGAATGTCAGGAATGGTGAGTTTTATGTTGTCAGCTTTTTACCCCACAATGGGAACACACACACACAACTCCCACCTACCACTGCCATTTCCTATAGGGAATGGTCATGTAGGCCCGGCCGGTGTGGCTCAGTGGGTGAGCATCGACCCATGAACCAGGGGGTGACAGTTCGATTCCCTGTCAGGGCACATGCCCGGGTCCCGGCTCCATCCCCAGTAGGGGGCGTGCAGGAGGCAGCCGATCAATGAGTCTCATCATTGATGTTCCTATCTCTCCCTCTCCCTCTCCCTTCCTCTCTGAAATCAATTAAGAAAAAAAAAAAAAGGAATGATCACTTAGGACAGTGGTTCTCAACGTGTGGGTCGCGACCCCTTTGGGGGTCAAACGACCCTTTCACAGGCGTCGCCTAAGACCATCGGAAAACATATATAATTACATATTGTTTCTGTGATCAATCACTATGCTTTCATTATGTTCAATTTGTCACAATGAAAAGACATCCTGCAGATCAGATATTTACATGACGATTTATAACAGTAGCAACATTATAGTGATGAAGTAGCAACGAACATAATTTTATGGTTGGGGGTCACCACAACATGAGGAACTGTATTAAAGGGTCGTGGCATCAGGAAGGTTGAGAACCGCTGACTTAGGACCATTAAAGAGAAAAAGGAAGCAGCTCCGTGCTGGCTGCCCCAGGCCCGGCCCCAGGGGAGGGGACATGGGGCTAATATGGGGCTTTGTCGGGTGTGGGTGCGAAAGGCTGTCGGCTGTGATGTCCCGGGAATCCCTCTGTGGAGAACTTGCTCCAAGGCGGCCCCGGGCTCCAGGAGTTTTGCAAACATTTCCAAATAATTGAAACAAAAGATCTCTTATTACACCCAAAAGTGTAACAATAAATTGATATATATTTTTTAATTATTATTTTTTTATCCTTTGAGGATATTTTTCCATTGATTTTTTTTAGAGAGAGTGGAAGGGAGAGGGAATGACAGAGAGAGAGAAACATTGATGTGAGAGAGACCCCTCAATTGGTTGTCTTCCCCAGGCACCCCAACCAGGGCTGGGGATCAATCCTACAACCAAGCTACATGCCCTTGACTGGAATCGAACCCGGGACCCTTCAGTCCTCAGGCCGACGCTCTATCCACTGAGCCAACCCGGCCAGAGCAATGAATTAATATCTTAAAATATCAGTTTGGCTGAAACTGGTGTGGCTCAGTGAATAGAGCGTCGGCCTGCGGACTGAAAGGTCCTGGGTTCGATTCCGGTCAAGGGCATGTACCTGGGTTGTGAGCACATCCCCAGTAGGAGATGTGCAGGAGGCAGCTGATTGATGTTTCTCTCTCATCGATGTTTCTGACTCTCTATCTCTCTCCTTCCCTCTCTGTAAAAAAATCAATAAAAAAAATATATATATATATATATATAAAAAATATATCAATTTGGGCATCATCCCAGGCACCAAAGGGTGGCCAGCTCCATTCCGGGTCAGGGCACCTGCCCGGGTTTCGGGCTTGATCCCCAGTGGGGGCATGCAGGAGGCAGTCAATGGGTGTTTCTTTCCCTCTCTCTCTCTAAAAATCAATAAACTATCCTTCAAAACAAATAAAAGAGAGGCTCCAACAACCTCTGGGGAGGTGCTCAGGGTGAGGTGAGCTTTGGAGCAGCCCCTGTTACCCCGCCAGACACTCGCTCACTCGTCCTCCTTCATGTGAAGCACCTACTGTGTGCTGGGCTCCGAGCCACACAGTGCATCCAGCATGTCACCTGGATCTCAGTCTGATCGGTTGATCGTTCAGTCGACCAATAAACTAACTGGTCAACCAAGTCCGTTTCATGTGAGGCATAATGATCACTTGTAAACGGGGGTTGTTATTAACCCCATTTAAACTGAGGCTAAAGGGGGGTGGGCTTGGTCTCCTGGTCCGAGGCCACCTGGGCTCGGCCCTGAGCCCCTGAGTGGCCGCCTCTCGCCCGACCCCAGCGGACCTGTACTCAGCGGAGGCCGGGGAGGAGGAGCCCGCCTGGGTGCAGACGGAGCGGCAGCAGTTCCGGGACTTCCGGGACCTGAACCACGACGGGCGGCTGGACGGCGGTGAGGTGGGCCACTGGGTGCTGCCCCCGGCCCAGGACCAGCCGCTGGTGGAGGCCAACCACCTGCTGCACGAGAGTGACACCGACAAGGTGCTGACGGGGCGCGGCCGCGCTGGGGAGGGGCGCCTGGTGCACACGTGGGGGAGCCGGGCCTGGAGAAAGAGGGAGAGGGACTGAGGGAGGGAGGACCAGAGACAGGCCTTGAGGAGGGGACAGGGACCCAGAGAGAGGGGGGAGGGACCCAGAGACAGGGGGACAGAAACCCACAGAGAGAGAGGCAGGGACCCAGAGACAGGG
>JAWPEG010000001.1:8732253-8793302 GCA_035771395.1 Myotis vivesi | reverse complement strand
GAGACCCAGAGAGAGAGGGGGACAGAGACCCAGAGAGAGGGGGGGACAGAGACCCAGAGAGAGGGGGACAGGGACCCAGAGAGAGGGGGGGACAGCGACCCAGAGAGAGGGGGACAGGGACCCAGAGAGAGGGGGGACAGAGACCCAGAGAGAGGGGGACAGGGACCCAGATAGTGGGGGACAGATACCTGGAGGGCCACACTTCGGTTCCAAGATGGGCCTCCCGTGCCGGGGACTGAGCTGCCCTGCTGACCTCTGATCTCCCTCAGGACGGGCGTCTGAGTAAGGCCGAGATCCTGGGCAACTGGAACATGTTTGTGGGCAGCCAGGCCACCAACTACGGCGAGGACCTCACACGGCACCACGACGAGCTCTGAGCTGCGGCGCCCCCCGCAGCCTCTGGCCGTGGGGTGACACAGGAGGGCGCGGTGGCCAGGCCCCTCTGTGTCCGGCCCCGCGGGATGGGGACACAGCCCCCGGCCGGTCCCGGGCTCTCACGGACACACCCGGGCAAGTTCCTCCTTCAGACACCTCATCCCCTCTCGTCCCCACCCCAGGGTCCCACAGGCCTGAGGAGATGGGCCCCCACTTCTCACCGGCAGGACCTCCCAGCCAGCCCGCAGCCCCCCAGTCACCGCACAGTCCACGTCCGAGCCTCACACACAGACAGGAGACCTCCCGCCCCCTCAGCCTTGCACCTGCCGGCCCCAGGCAACGCCCAGGAGCCTCCTCTCTGCAGGGGGGTGGGGGGGGGGAAGAAATAAAACCCAGCGCTGGGCTCCTCCCTGTGTTTTTCTGAAGGTGGGGGGGGGGCGGGGGGAGGAATTGGGGACTGTGACTTGGAGAGGAACATGCAAGGAGTGGGGGGGACTGTGCTGAAGGAGGGGACGGGGTATTTGCAGGGGTGGCTGTGGGTGTTGGCAGGTTCGAGGGCATCCCTGGGGATGAAAATTGAAACCAGCGGCCTGCACCCAGCGCAAACAGGCCAGACAGAGCGCTCTGCCTTCTGCACAGCAAGTGACGGCAACGCTCTCCATCAGGTGGGGGCCAGGCCTCCCTAGGACACGGAGGGAGGGAGTGAGCCCTGGGGGAGAGAGCTCAGGCGGAGGGGACGGCAGGTGCAAAGGCCCTGTGGCAGGAGAGGGCCTGGTGGGTGAGGGTCCGCAGGAGGCCCAGGGTGGCTGGAGTGGCCTGAGGGCGGGAGGTGAGGGCAGCGAGGGAACCAGGACCAGGTCATGGGGGTCCCAGTCTGATGGGACAAGACAGAGCGGCAGGCACCTCAAAAGGCTGAGGGGGGGGGATGTGCTCTGTGCGCCAGGGCCGCCTGGAGAACCCCGAGCAGAGGGTGGGTGTGAACTGACCTGGGTTACAACAGTCACTCTGAGGCAGAGGCAATAGGATGAGGACGTAACCGACATCTATTCCCCCGGAGGCCCCCGGTTAAAGCCTCTAGAACTGAACGTGCCCTAGTTGGTCCCGGCGGTTCCACTCCTGGTAGCTCCCGGGTGGAAACAAAGTCACCGAAATGAGGTTCAGGGCAACTTTAACCACAATAGCCCCACACGGGCTGGCCACGGGCTCACCACGGGGGAGTTTAGTCTCCAGGCCCCGAGGAGCGAGCGAAAGGAGCTGGGCGCAGAGGATCGCTCGCCACGGATTCCACTTATAGGAAATGCAAGAACAGGCAGAACTAAGCTGGGGGTCAGAGGTCAAGCTGGTGCACCCCTGTTTTGGGAGGACTGGAATGGGCCTGAGGCGGGCCCTGGGGAGCTGAGCTGGGGCTGGGAGCTGCTTGTGGGGGGGGGGGAGGGGTCAGCCTGTAAAAATGCACCCAGCTGTCCTTGCAGGATGTGTCCACTTTTATGTGTGATGCACTTCGAAGTTTCCTTCCAGAAAATTCCCTGAGCCCTGGCCAGTGCGGTTCAGTGGGTTGGGCATCGTCTTCCTGTGCACCAAAAGGTTGCTGTTCAGTTCCCAGTCAGGGCACATGCCTGGGTTGCAGGCTCCATCCCCGGTTGAGGAATGAATGTTTCACTCCCACATCGATGTTTCTCTCTCCCTCACCCTTCCTCTCTCGTTAAAAAAAAAAAGCTGCCCAGCTGGTGGGGTCAGTGGTTTGCTTGTCAACCCATGAACCAAGAGGTCACAGTTTGATTCCCAAAAGGGCACATGCCCCTGTTGCTGGCGTGATCCCCAGCAGGGGGCGTGCAGGAGGCAGCCAAATGATGTTTATCTCTCATCAATGTTTCTATCTCTCTCTCTCCCTTCCTCTCTCTCTAAAAATTAATAACATATTTAAAGAATCATCTTTTTAAAAATGCCCCTGATTTTTAGGTCAGTGCAACGGTTTTGTGTGATGCTGTAACGGTGGATGGACATCATTTTACATTTGTCAAAACCTGTAGAATGGCCGAAACCGGTTTGGCTCAGTGGATAGAGCGTCGGCCTGCGGACTGAAGGGTCCCAGGTTCGATTCCGGTCAAGGGCATGTACCTGGGTTGCGGGCACATCTCCAGTGGGGGGTGTGCAGGAGGCAGCTGGTCGATGTTTCTCTCATCGATGTTTCTAGCTCTCTATCTCTCTCCCTTCCTCTCTGTAAAAAATCAATAAAATATATTTTAAAAAAAACCTGTAGAATGTACCACAACCAAAAGTGAGCCTTCAATATTTATGCTCTCTCTCTCAAACATTTTTATTGATTTCAGAGAGGAAGGGAGAGGGAGAGAAAGATAGAAACATCCTGATGACAGAGAATCATGGATCAGCTGCCTTCTGCATGCCCCCACTGGGGATCAAGCCCGCAACCCGGGCATGTGCCCTGACTGGGAATCGAACCGTGACCTCCTGACTCATAGGTCGATGCTCAGCCTCTGAGCCACGCCAGCTGGCCGGCTCTCTCTTCCGCAGGCGTGTACCCCACTTCCCTGTAGCTGTGCTGCTTCAGGCTAGGAAGCCTGCGGTTTCCCTCTGGGTGTTGTACCTGCCTCTGGGGGTGAACTAGAAACTGGCCCCCCCCCCCTGAAAGCTGTGCTGATGAGAAAGTCACCCCGACTTTCCTCTTTGTGAATCTCAGTTCCCCTCCAGTTCCTGCCTGTTTCTGTCCACTTCATAGTGCCTTTAATTATTATTATTATTATTTTAGTCTTATCCAGAGTTTATAACTGTTAATCCATGGAAGGGTTGGAATTTGAATAATCCCAGCGTCCCACTCCAAGCTTTTAGTTATGATAACATACTGCCCCCTAGTGGTTGGAGAAGGAGGCCTGGTTTATACAGAAGCAGGGCAAATTTGTATATTTTTAAAAAATCAAAGTAATATTCACACAAGGTAACAAATTACTTTTACAGAACAACTTACGATGGCAAGCTGCCCAGCACCTCATCAAGTTTTTTAAAAATATATTTTATTGATTTTTTACAGAGAAGAAGGGAGAGGGATAGAGAGTTAGAAACATCGATGAGAGAGAAACATTGATCAGCTGCCCCCTGCTGGGGATGTGCCCTCAACCAAGGTACCTGCCCTTGACCGGAACCGAACCTGGGACCCTTCAGTCCGCAGGCCGACGCTCTATCTATTGAGCCAAACCATCCAGGGCTCAAGTTTTTTTTTTAATCTTTTGCATTTTGGTTATTTTAAATTTTTGGCCATGCAGGATAACAAACTTCCAAATATACAAGATGCTAGATACCAGAAATGAACTCTTCCTTCCACCAAGTGCACAAGTAGCCAGTGTTTCTTCTTTATTTATTTTTATTTTTTTGAATTCTTATTGATTTCAGAGATGAAGGGAGAGGGGAAGAGAGAGAGATAGAAACATCAGTGATGAGAGAGAATCATTGATCGGCTGCCATTCCTGCACGCCCCCTATGGGGCACTGAGCCTGCAGCCTGGGCATGTGCCCTTCACCATAATCGAACCCGGGACCCTTCAGTCCGCAGGCTGACGCTCTATCCACTGAGCCAAACCAGTTAGGGTAGTAACCAGTGTTTCTTTCCGGAAAGAATTTATAGATGTAAGCAAATATATACCAATTGTTTTTCTTCTTTTAATAGAAATTATAGCAGATGATTGACAAGATTTTTACCTCTCTTTTTTCTCTCTCTTTTTTTTTCCTGAAAAAAGCTTAATTGCCTCCATTTGGTCCAATGCATGGGAGAGGGCTCCAGGGTGATTAAAAGAATGGCTAGTAGTTTCGGGGAGAGGCTCGGGCAAAAGCCAGCGACCAGGGGATGCAGAGGGGCCCCTCAGAGGCCTCTGGGCTCCACAGGCTCCTGGTCATGCTGGAGGGAGGGCCTTTCCCAGCAACACTTGCCCAGCGCAGCCTGAGGGCCTGCAGCCTGCGGAGGTGAGACAGGTGTGGCCCGTCTCCTTGAGGAGTTTCACCTGCTCACCCCGGAAGTGGTTCTGCAGGAAGTCGCAGAGCTGAGGGTCTGCACCTGCAGGTCCAAAGGGCCTGGTTCTGGTTCCCCAGGACCACGGCGGCTTCCACGAGGCCCTAGTTTTGCTCACCACCTGGGGAAGGCTCCTGCACGTCCTGGAAGAGAACTCGGCCCCTGGCTGGTTTGCATCTGTAAGAGATGCTCTCGGTGCCCTCGCTTCTTCTGGGCCGACTCTCACCCTCGAGAGTCACATCCTTGCAGTGGAAATGGAGGCCCAGAGAGAGGTAGGTGCGGGAGGCCCGCAGAGGCCAGGCGGCCAGCGGGTGACCGCAGCCTCCACCTCCGTGGAATGATTGTGACGGATTTGGGGGCTCGTGGTTGTTTGGCCATAGGAGTTTATTTAAGGTAAAAAACTGGTGTTGGCTGATCTTGGAGGCTGAGGCTGGCTGAGGTGGTTCCTAGAAGGTGGTGACTGGAAAAGAGATTGGGGGTGATCGGAGGCTGGAAGAAGGGGCGTCCCTGGGTCTGTTCCTTCTAAATACTTGACACAAGCCGAAACCGGTTTGGCTCAGTGGATAGAGCGTCGGCTTGCGGACTGAGAGGTCCCGGGTTCGGTTCCGGTCAAGGGCATGTACCTGGGTTGCCGGCATATCTCCGGTGGGGGATGTGCAGGAGGCGGCTGATCGATGTTTCTCACTCATCGATGTTTCTAGCTCTCTATCTCTCTCCCTTCCTCTCTGTGAAAAATCAATAAAATATATTTAAACAAAAAAAAAAAAAGACATATGTACCTCTATGTTAACTACAGCATTATTCACAGTGGCCAAGACATGGAAACAACCTGAGTATTGTTTGTTGATTGGATNGTTTATTTAAGGTAAAAAACTGGTGTTGGCTGATCTTGGAGGCTGAGGCTGGCTGAGGTGGTTCCTAGAAGGTGGTGACTGGAAAAGAGATTGGGGGTGATCGGAGGCTGGAAGAAGGGGCGTCCCTGGGTCTGTTCCTTCTAAATACTTGACACAAGAGACAGATCTTGTTTTTCTCACTCTTTTTTTTTTTGAGTCAGAATCCTCTGATTTTAAATTTACTTACTTTTTATCGAAGTAATGAAGAATATATATATATAATTTTAAAATATATTTTTTATTGATTTTTTACAGAGAGGAAGGGAGAGGGATAGAGAGTTAGAAACATCGATCAGCTGCCTCCTGCACAACCCCTACTGAGGATGTGCCCGCAACCAAGGTACATGCCCTTGACCGGAATCGAACCTGGGACCCTTTAGTCCACAGGCTGACGCTCTAGCCACTGAGCCAAACCGGTTAGGACTGAAATATATATTTTGAAGACTATTTCAGTTTAGTCCATGAAGAATGTCTTCGCCCTGACTGGGTGGCTTGGTTGGTTGGAGCGTTGCCCGGTGCACCGAAAGGTTGTGGGTTCGATTCCAGATCAGGGCACATACCTAGGTTGCAGGTTTGATTCCCAGTCACCCAGGAGGCAACTGATCGATGCTCCTCTCTCTCTCCCCCTCCCTTCCTCTCTCAGAGATCATAGTGACCTAGATTACACTTTGAAGAAGAAAAAAAAGAAAAAGAATATCTTCATTTCCTTTGTCTTTTTAACAGCTGAGAACTAATTCCCTAGATAGATTTTTTTTTTTTTAAGATAGATTATTTAACCAGTTTTCTGCTAACCGGCATTTAGGTTGTTTCTGGTCTTTTCTAAATAAACGATGCTCCATGGAAGGTGCCAGCACATGTGACAGTACAGAACAGCTCCCTCCCCTCCACCCCGGATTCTCATGCCAACCCCCAGCCTTATAGCCAATCCTTCCCCCTCCCCTGGCAAGCAAGGATTTGCTCCCTGTCCATGTGGCTGTCCTTTTCCCAGAATAAATCTCCCCATTTAAACATCTGAACAAGCAATTGCAGTCGTCCTACAGCACTGCCAGGGGGGTCCTGAGACGCACCACCAGGCATGCCCGATTCTTGTCTAAACTCAGACCAGTGTCTAGGGAACCTCCACTTCCTGTCTCTCTTCTCCTGTCTGCCTTGCTTCCTCTTTTCTTTTTCTTTTTTTTTTCTTTTCTTTTTTTTTTTTTTTTAAATATATTTTATTGATTTTTTACAGAGAGGAAGGGAGAGAGATAGAGAGCTAGAAACATCGATGAGAGAGCCGGAACCGGTTTGGCTCAGTGGATAGAGCGTCGGCCTACGGACTGGAGGGTCCAGGGTTCGATTCCGGTCAGGGGCATGTACCTGGGTTGTGGGCACATCCCCAGTGGGGGATGTGCAGGAGGCAGCTGATCGATGTTTCTCTCTCATCGATGTTTCTAACTCTCTATCTCTCTCCCTTCCTCTCTGTAAAAAATCAATAAAATATACTTAAAAAAAAAAAAAAACAACAAAAAAACATCGATGAGAGAGAAACATCGATCAGCTGCCTCCTGCACATCCCCCACTGGGGATGTGCACGCAACCCAGGTACATGCCCTTGACCGGAATCGAACCTGGGACCTTTCAGTCCGCAGGCCGACGCTCTATCCACTGAGCCAAACCGGTTTCGGCTTTCTTTTTTTTTTTTAAGATTTTTAAATTTATTTTTAGAGCGAGAAGGAGAGAGAAACATTGATGTGATGTGATAGCGAACCCACAACCGGGTATATGTACCCTTGACAGGAATGGAACCAGTAACCCTTTGGTGCACTGGACGCTGCCCAATCAACTGAGCCACAACGGCCAAGACTGCTTCCTTTTCCTGTTACCTTTGTACATTTATTTTTTATTTAAAAAATATATATATTTTATTGATTTTTTACAGAGAGGAAGGGAGAGGGATAGAGAGTTAGCAACATCGATGAGAGAGAAACATCAATCAGCTGCCTCCTGCACACCCCTTACTGGGGTTGTGCCCGCAACCCAGGTACATGCCCTTGACCAGAATCGAACCCGGGACCCTTGAGTCCACAGGCCGACACTCTATCCATTGAGCCAAACCGGTTAGGGCTACCTTTGTACATTTAAAAATATATATATATATATTTTTTATTGATTTCAGAGAGGAAGGGAGAAGGAAGAGAGAAATAGAAACATCAATGATGAGAATCATTGACCAGCTGCCTCCTGCAAGCGCCCAACTGGGGATTGAGCCCACAACCCAGGCACGTGCCCTGATTGGGAATCCAACTGTGACCTCCTGGTTGATGGGTGGACACTCAATCACTGAACCACACCAGCTGGGCTCTTGTTAGTGGTGAAACCTTAAAGGAAACCTGTTTCCTGGAGGAAAGACCTTGACACCTCCCTACCCCGTTCTCACAAATAGCCTGTGAATAGAAGATGTGGATTTCGGCTTCCTGTGGAAATAAAGGTGCCAGGCGGAAATCCTAGAAGTTCTTTGGGTTGAGGGGGGTAGTCCGTAGCACACAGGAACTAGATGAGAGACCTTGAGGACCTGAGAGAAAAAACTGGAAGGACTGGGGGGTGGGTGAGGGTGCTTGGGAAAGAAGAGGATTCGGGGTGTGTAGGGGAGGGGGATCTGAGAGTGGGCTGGGTATAAAGGTGGAGAGGTCTGTGGGGTGAAACTGGGAATACCTGGGAGAAGAAGGGTAAAAAGGATGGAGGGAAGGGCAGAGCCAGCCTGGGGTGGGTGTCTTCGGAGGTGGCAGACCTCTGGGTGAACTTGGCTTATGCTAGGCCTTGAGCAGTGCGAGTTTGGGCAAGCTGTCTTCTGAGCCTCAGTGGGCTGTTCTGGGGAATGGGTGTGAGCTTCCCTATCCCAGAAGTGTGGCCAGGATTCCGGGGACTGTCGATTCACAGGTTCAAAGAGTAAGGGCTCCTGGAATGTTAGAGGCAGCTGGGCCAGTTTCCAGGGACTGGGGCCCCAACAAGAGGGGCTATGAGGACTAATAGGACCAAGGGAAGATGCTTTTAAAAATATATTTATTGCCAGAACCGGTTTGGCTCAGTGGATAGAGCGTCGGCCTGCGGACTCGAGGGTCCTGGGTTCGATTCCGGTCAAGGGCATGTACCTTGGTTGCGGGCACATCCCCAGTGGGGTGGCGTGCAGGAGGCAGCTGATCGATGTTTCTCTCCATCGATGTTTCTAACTCTCTATCCCTCTCCTTCCTCTCTGTAAAAAATCAATAAAATATATTTAAAAAAATAAAAAAGCTTTAATAAAAAATAAAAATATATTTATTTATTATTGATTTCAGAGAGGGAGTTAGAAACATCAGTGACGGAAGTCATTGATTGGCTGCCTACTGCATGCCCCCTAACCAGAGATCAAGCCTGAAACTGGGCATGTGCCCTGACCGGGAACCAAACTGTGACCTCCTGGTTCATAGCTCGATACCCAACCACTGAGCCACACTGGCCGGGAATCAAACTGTGACCCTCTGGTTCATAGCTCGATACCCAACCACTGACCCACACTGGCCGGGCAAGGGAAGATTCTAGAAGTGTCTGGGGGAGCAAACACTGGGTTTGGGGGCTTCCCAGGGTGTGAGGATGACCCCACCCACCCTCCCCCTGAAACCTTTCCCTTCAGCACCAGAGTCTTGCACCAGAGGGGGCTGGACCAAACAGCAGCCACAGGGACACTTCCTGGCCCTTGGAATCACATCTGGGTGTTAGATGAGCAGCCCTTTGACCACAATGACAGGGCAGACTGGGCACTGAGCTCCCACCCGGGTTGAAAAACGTGTGGGTGGGGAAAGACCTGGAAGGAGCAGGTATCAGCATCCCCAGGAGGCAGGAGTGTTGTCTTTTTTTTCACCTTTGCTTGTCTGTCTGCTCTAGTTTTCCACGCGGCCCAGGGAGGCTTTGTGATTAAATGGTCATCACACAGAAAGCTTCAGGGCCGCGCCTGCTCTCTGGTCAAGTGGGAACTCCAGGCAGGTGTACCAGGCGCCCCCCAAACCCCACTTGCTCTGGCCTCAGACCCTCACAGTCCTTTGCACCCCCCTCCTCCTCCTCACCCTCCTGGGGTTCCTGCCACCTTCCCAGGCGGCTGCCTGTGGCATTCTCGAAACTGGACTTCCTCCAGGGCAGGGGTGCTCCCAGACACCTCACAGGCTTCACACTTGGCACAACTCAAAACCCCGTGGGCTTCCTGGTGCACAGGATCCATCATGTCCTTTCGGGGAGGGGGGCCCTGTTTAGCCTGTTAAAGTAGCGCCCTAGATCAGCGGTTCTCAACCTGTGGGTCACGACCCCTTTGGAGGTCGAACGACCCTTTCACAGGGGTCGCCTAAGACCATTGGAAAACACATATACAATTACATATTGTTTTTGTGATTAATCGTTATGCTTTAATTATGTTCAATTTGTCAAAATGAAAATACATCCTGCAGATCAGATATTTACATTATGATTCATAACAGTAGCAAAATTACAGTGATGAAGTAGCAACGAAAATAATTTTATGGTTGGGGTCACCACAACATGAGGGACTGTATTAAAGGGTCGCGGCAAAAAAATAAAATAAAATAAAATAAAGGGTCGCGGCATTAGGAAGGTTGAGAACCACTGGTCTAGATGGCCATGGCTGGGACTTGGACCTCTGGCCACTCCACCGACTTTAGCTGTGCACTTGAGTTCACTCAGATTTTAATCTTAACCCGTGACCAAGCTAAACACTCAGCCCAGCTTTCAAACTCGGGTCATCCCAGCAGGCCCGCCACCGCCGCAAAGCCTCTTCCGGTCCCCCGGGCCCCAGGGGCTCCAGGGGCGAAGGAAGGCGCTGCACAGCCAGCCAGTCGCTTCCAAGTCCTTTATTTGGTTTCCCGCGCTCAGGCCTGCATCACGGGCCGCGACTTCTCTGCCTGCAGCTTCACTCCAGAGCCCGCGAAGCCCGTGCCGCCCTGCGGGAGGGTGGGCAGAGTGAAGCCCGGCTGTGGGGCAGGTGGGGTGGTCCAAGCCAGCCAGCCAAGGAGGGGCGGGGCCTAAGGTGAGGGGCGGGTCTTCTGGGATAAGGGCGAGGTCCAGGGTAGGAGTGGGGACGAGGGGCGTGGCCTTGGGAGGGGGTGGCCTGTTGAAGAGGCGGGGCCTAGGGGAGGGCGTGGCCTGTCGAGGAGGTGGGGCCTTGGAAGGGTGTGGCCTGCGAGGAGGCGGGGCCTGGCAGGAAGGCACCGGGGAAGGGGCCCTGCTCACCCGCTGCAGCACGATGATGTCGCGGTCTGTGAGCTTCTCCCCGTTCACAGGGTCCACCATATCCTTCCGGATCAGCTTCTCCACACATTCCAGGGTGACCACGGCCCCCCTGCGGCGAGGGGAAGGTGGGGACACCGCTCACATGCCCCGCCCAGAGGGAGAGCCACACCCCTGGCCCGCCCTGCGCAGGTCCCCGCCTGCCATCCCCACAGGGACTCACGAGGGCCGCAGCACGGCGCACGGCGTGGCGTTGCTCAGACTGTCCCGGGTCACGGCGCACACGTAGCGCTCACTGCGCGTGATGAGCCCCACGCGGTCCACGGAGCTGTCCAGAGGCGTGAACCGCACCGGCGTCAGGTCGGACATGCGCAGAGGCTTCCCGGACATGGGACAGGTCACGGTGCGCGACTGGAGGAGGAGAGAGGCGGGGCTGGGTCAGGTGCGGGAGGAGGGGGTCCCGGGGAGGGTGCCCTGGAGACGCTAGCAAAGTGGGCGCAGGGGTGCCTGCCGGCAGGGGGTGCTCACGGGCTTCTCCAGCTTGGTGGCTTTGGCCTCGGGGGTCAGCGACGGGATCCAGAAGCTGGGCAGCATTTTGTCCTTGTCCTTGTCCTTGCCCGCGGGGCCGGCGGCGCTGGGACCCGCTTGGGCATCATCTACAGGAGGCAGAGGGGTTCCAATGCCGTTCCTTGGTTAGGTACCTGGCCCTGGGGATCCCCACCCACCCGCAAGCCTACCCCCTCACCTGGGCCGGTTCCCGAGGCAGCCTTGGACGTGAAGGGGTTGAGGGGCCGGCTCACGATGGCCGCCTCCTTCTCCAGGAAGCCCCGCACCTGGTCCTGCGTGGCCGCCCGCTGCAGCTCCTTCCGCTCCTCCCGCCGGGCGCCCCGCTGCTTCTCGTAGGCCTGCGGGCAGCGGGGACAAGTGAGCAAGGCCCTGCTGGTGAGCTCATATCGAAACCCCCAACACACCCCGTGCCCCCTCCTCCCCCCCACACCTTCAGCTGGCGGGCGATCTCCTTCTTCTGGTGCAAAATGTACTCCAGGATTGCCTCGCGCTCATACAGGTAGCCGTCCGGGCTGCAGAGAGGAAGGAGGAGAGAACATGGGCACACGGCTCCTGGCCCTGGGCGCCCACAGACCATCCACAGGCAGCGGCTCAGCGCTCAGCTCAGCTCCCCGAGGTGACCACACTGTCCTGACCCTCCTGGCTCGGTCACACGCTCTGAGCACAGGGAGAACCTCCTGTGGGAAGGGTTACTCAGCAGGCTGGGCTGCCCACACCCCGAACCTTCCAAGGGGCCGGCCCTGGATGGGCTCCTGGGAGGGACCCCCTAAGCCCTCCTGGAAGGGTGCCTTTGTTCACCTGGGGGCTTGGGACATACGAATCAACTGGACCTCTGGAGGGGATGGTCATGTCCGCGTGACCAACCTCCAATAAGGGCCCTGGACACGGGGCTCTCAGGTGGGCGGTGCTGGAAGAATTAAGTGCTGGTCTCCTTGTGCCTTTTCCCTCTGCTGATTTTATTTTTTTATTATTTTTTAAAATAGAAATATTTTATTTATTTCAGAGAGGAAGGAAGAGGGAGAGAGAGATAGAAACATCAATGATGGGAGAGAACCATCGGTCAGCTGCCTCCTGCACGCCCCACACCCGGGATCGAGCCCACAACCCGGGCATGTGCCCTGACTGGGAATCAAACCCGAGACCCTTCAGTCCACAGGCTGATGCTCTATCCACTGAGCCAAACCAGCTAGGGCAGTGGTCAGCAAACCGCGGATCGCGAGCCACACGCGGCTCTTTGGCCCCTTGAGTGTGGCTCTTCCACAAAATACCACGTGCAGGCGCGCACGTACAGGGAACGTTGTGGAGTGAAAGAAGACGTAGTGTCGAGGATTGAGAAAGGTATGTGGAGATGGTTTGGACATACAGAGAGGATGAACGAAAGGAGATAGACGAAGCAAGTATACAAGACGAGTGTGGATGGGAGCTGGAAGGGGTCAACCTCAGCGAACGTACCTCCATCAGATTGAGGACGTTTTTAGCAAAGGCCAGCTTAGGAGGACCCTAGTTAAGTTAATAACAATGTACCTACCTATATAGTTTAAGTTGAAAAAATTTGGCTCTCAAAAGAAATTTCAATTGTTGTGCTGTTGATAATTGGCTCTTTTGGCTAGAGTTTGCCGACCACTGGGCTAGGGCATTCCCTCTGTTGACTTTAATCTGTATCCTTTCTCTCTAATCAACTGGCACTGAGTTCTGTGAGGCCTTCTAGGGGCTCAGGGAACTGAAGGTGGCCGCAGGGACCTGGGGCCACCATCTACTCCCACCACCGTCTCTGTAACAGACCTGGGACCAAACCCACATCCAGGCACTGGGCCAAGGGCCGACACTTATGACCTCGAGGGAGCCTTTGCTGGGTCATCGGAGGCAGGTAACACGGGATGTGCTCCACAGGCCAGCTGTTGTGATGGGCCCGCCCCTCTATTACAAACGTATTCTTTCCACGCCCCCCCATGACACCTGCAGGATCACGCCACCTCTCAGATGAGGACCCTGAACCTGAGAGGTGGTGGCTAAACCCACTCCGACAGACCCCTCCCATGTTCCCCTGCCCTCGCCACCCGTGTGCCCAGCTCACGTGACGACGGGGTCATGGCAGGGCTGCAGAGAGAGGCAGCAGCAGTCGAAGTCCTTGACGGCATCCCGGCTCAGTCGAATGTTCTGGGTCCCATAGCCCGAGGCCGCTGGGGATAGACAAGAAAGGGGATGGAGAGCCCAGCCAGTGTGGCTCAGTGGTTGAGTGTCGACCTATGAACCAGGAGGTCACGGTTCTATTCCCAGTCAGGGCACGTGCCCGGGTTGTGGGCTCGATCCCCAGTGTGGTGCCTGCAGGAGGCAGCCGATCAATGATTCTGTCTCATCACTGATGTTTCTATCTCTCTCTCACTCTCCCTTTCTCTCTGAAATCCATAAAAATATATTTAAAAAGTTAAAAAAGAGAAAAGGGATGGAGAGAGAGGAGACATGCCTCTCTTCAAACTGAGAGAGGCACTGAGAACTCAGAGGTGAGGAGACTTAGAGAAACAGGCAGTCCAGAGTGGGCTGCGGGCCTAACCGGCTTGGCTCCGTGGATAGAGCGCTGGCCTGCGGACCGAAGGGTCCCAGGTTCGATTCTGGTCAAGGGCACGTACCTCGGTTGCAGGCTCCTTCCCGGCCTGGGCCCTGATTGGGGCTCGTGTAGGAGGCAACCAATTGATGTGTTTCTCTCACGTCGATGTTTCTCTCTGTCTTTCCCTCTCGCTTCTACTCTCTCTAAAAATCAGTGGAAAAATATGCTCGGGTAAGGATTAAAAAAAAAAAAAAGAGTGGGCTGTGTGTGTCTGTGTGCTGGGGGCAAGGACCACACTGCCCACAGGAAGGTGTTAACCAGCGGGTAGGCGACAGGCTCCGGAAGCCCTCTGGCTCTGACCGAGCTGCGGAGCCTGACCGCCCGGGGCCTCCGTTTCTTCTTTGGGAATATTGCTATGGCAACAGTGACCCTTCCACGGGAGGATTAGCCGTGTTCACCTACAGAGCGACCTAAGGCGGTGCCCATCACGGGGTGGAGGAGGGGAAGAGGGCTGCTGGGTGGTGGGCTGTCACAATGTGGCCGTGACCACCAGGGCAGAGAGACACGCGCAGAAAGCGCAGTCAGTGCCAAGCGAGACGGTGGCTTCGAGACGCATCTGTCCCCTCCCACCCAGTACCTGTGTCCTTCTTCTTCTCGTGGTAGGTGTAGACGGCCCCCGCTGTGCAGTTCTTGCCGTGCCGCGTCATCCTGGGGAGGGCAGGAGGGGCAGCTGGAGGGCCGTGGGGGCCGAGGGAGCCGCACAGGGACAGGGCGGACGGGCCTTCACGGCCCTCGGGGCTGAACTGGCGGTGGGGCAGGGGCGGACAGTTTCCCACACGTTAAATGCTTAAGGAATTCCCGCACGTTCCAAAAGAGAGACATCGCTTTACCTTGAAAAAGACCTGGAGTTTGCTCACAGAAGTGGGTGTCCTGCTGGCAGGGGTGCGCCTTAGGAGGTGTGGGAGGAGTTACCTGAAATCGGATGGAAAGTTCTATTTATTTTTAAATACGTTTTTATTGATTTTAAAGGGAGAGGGAGAGAGAAACATCAACGGGCTGCCTCCTGCATCCTCCCTACTGGGGATCGAGCTCATAACCCTGACCTTTCAGTTCATGGGATGACACTCAACCAACTAAACCACCCCAGCCAGGGCTGAGGGAGAGCTCTAGCACCAGCTGTGGGTGGGTGAGGCCTTGCACTGTTGGGGTCCAACCCCAGCAGGTCCAGGGGTTCCCAAAGGTGTGGATGGAGTCGGCGAAGAAGGAATGACACGGAGACAGCGTTCAGTTGATCAGCAGCCTAATCAGGATCTCTAGCCAGGTTCTGTTCTTATTCTCCTGTTACATCTGTATTTATACCAGTTGATTTTAATCCTATCCATTCTGTTCCAAAGGTTAGGGCATTTGTTATCTCCATTCCAAGGTCACCACTCTATTGTTCTGTTCAGCTACAAGGAAGTAACTGAAGGAGATTATCCTAAGTAAAGATTATGTAGCTTAAGCGTGATTGCTTGTAGTTAAAGTGATTAACTACCCGCCTGGCACTTAGTTAAGGGGTTTTACTGATTTATTCCCTTCCTTAGTCCTGTTAATCCCTAACTCCAGGGAAAAATCCCCACCTGGGGAAACAACCTTTCTCGGAGAGGTGACCTTGGTTAAAATACATAGCGCTAAGAAGGGGAGCAAACATATTAAGAACAGTATGCCATATATGCCAGGTCCCTTGAAACATATGCTGTGCAGATGTTTCTTCCCTGCAGTGACTGTGTCAAGCAGCAAGGATGGACCGGCTTCCGGCACTGCACATTGGGGTCCTGTGGCACCCGGCTGACGTTCGGGGTGCGCGTGTGCGTGTGCTTGGTCGGCCTACGCTCATGTCAACTGAGAGCAAGTTTCTGGGTTCACTTAGCCTTTCTCGTGGGTGAAGCCTCATGTAAGCAGAGGGGGAATCTGCTTTACCCTCACGTCGATCCCCAATGTATCCACTGCAGTAAATTCCGAATTTTCAGAGCAAGCAGCGGAGTGGAACTGACTGCACGTGGAACTGGCAGATCAACAGGAAGAAACCAGCGACGCAAGAAGAAAACGAGCAAAGGACGCGGAGACGCAGCTGACAGAAGCAGGTCAAAGACCAACAAGGGCAGAGCTGCTCGGAGTCCTGTCAGATGGAAACGATTGACGCACCATGTGACACTTGGCCGGGCCGGCGGGCACAGCTCGGGAAGGTGGAGAAGACCAGGCGGTGGGGATGGGGCCGCGGGAACCCGCGGGTGACGCTTCGGGAAGAGGGGACGGGATCAGCCTTTCCTGCAACGGGATGTCGGTCCTTCAGCAAAGTGAGCGTAGGCTCATCTGCACGGGGGTGTATGTGCCCCAAAGCCAGTCTCAGAGAGACCAGCAAGGCAGCAAGGCCACAGCAGCGTCCCTCACAGTGAAGGGGAGTCAAGGGCAACGGAACGTCCCCCCTCCCAGGGAGAATGGGTAGTAACTGCCCGGCACGGAGACTACCCAGCCCAGAGATGCAACTGACTAGGTGTGTGCAAAGCATCATGGGTAGATCATAAAAACACAATGTGGCCCTGGCCGGTTTAGCTCAGTGGTTAGAGCGTTCGTTGCCCAGGGACTGAAGGGTCGCAGGTTGGATTCCTGGTCAAGGGCATGTGCCTTGGTTGCAGGTTCCATCCCTGGCCCTGCTCGGGACTCGAGTGAGAGGCAGCCAACGATGTGTGTCTCTCCCCTCTCCCTCTCTCTCCCCTACTCCAGCCCCTCTTCCACTCTCTAAAACATCAATGGAAAAAATATTCTTGGGTGAGGATTAACAACAACAACAAAAGGAGGAACAGTTGGTCCTGCAGCCTCTACCCAGGAGGTCTGACAAGGGCCAGCCTTAGGGATCTTGGACACAGTGTGTCCCACACGTGGTAAGTTCCTCTCCTCTCGCCACTTCCCCGCTCCCTCCCACTCTAAAAAATCAATGAAAAAACTATCCTCACTCCCTGGGTGAGAATTTAAGAAACAAAACAAACAAAAAACCCCATAATGCTGGGTGCAAGTAAGAAGTTAAAGAAGACCAGCCCTAGCCAGTCTGGTTCAGTGGATAGAGCGTCGGACCACGGAACGAAGGGTCCCAGGTTCGATTCCTGTCAAGGGCACGTACCTCGGTTGCAGGCTTGATCCCTGGCCCTGGTCGGGGCGCGTGTGGGAGGCAACCAATCGATGTCTCTCTCTCACACTGATGTTTCTCTCTCTGTGTCTCTCCCCCTCCCTTCCACTCTCTCTCTCTAAAAAAAGTGAGGAATGCCAAACCGGTTTGGCTCAGTGGATGGAGCGTCCACCTGCGGACTGAAAGGTCCCAGGTTCGATTCCGGTCAAGGGCATGTACCTGGGTTGCAGGCACATCCCCAGTGGGAGGTGTGCAGGAGGCAGCTGGTCGATGTTTCTCTCTCATCGATGTTTCTAACTCTCTATCCCTCTCCTTTCCTCTGTAAAAAATCAATAAAATATATTAAAAATAAAAAAAGTGAGGATTAACAAAACAAAACAAAAATTAAAGGAGATCACTAACAATCTACATGCGCCCAAACGATACATTTTAAAGAACTCCTACAAACAACAGCAATGCACATATGACAATGGTTGCCCGTGTAGGGGAGGGACTGACCAGGGGATAAGCAAGAATAAGTCAATGGAACAAGGCGGTTACGGGGAGCAGCGTGCGGAGGACTAAGCAATGTGACCATCCTGGGCCCGAGTCCCCGGCTGGCCCCCCACTCGGTGTGACGCTAGACGGCTGACCCTTTTTCGAATTTCAGTTTCCTTTGGGGATCTCCAGGGGGTCTAGCTGAGGGGCTGGGCTGCTGTGAGGCCATGCGCAGAGCTTGGAACACACGGGAATATTCTATCCGGCTCTCTGGTTTCCAGGAGGATCCCGAGTCTCTGGGGGGCGGAGGGGGCCGACATAACCAAGGGCTCCCCACATGTAAAAAGCAACTTCATCTCTATTTCCTCCTCCTGGTTACTTTCAGAAACTTGCTTTTCACTTTCAAAACTGGAGACACAACCCTCTCTCTGAGCCATGGATCTCGCTCGCCCCCTACTGGTGCCTTCCAGAAGCCACTTTTTTGTTTTTGGGTCTGTTTCTACAGAATACTGTACAGGCACAGGCCTTCAGGATGCATGCACGCGTTTTAACAAACGTACTCGCCCGGGTAGGCGCTCCCCAAGAGCGAAGCAGAGCCCCGCGATCCCCCCACCGTGCCGCCTGCAGAAGCTGACCTTGGTGAAACCCCCGCGGGGACCCACAGCGCCCCCGTCCAACTTCCTCCCGCCCCCAAGCTTTTGAGCAAGTGCCCAGCACCTGCTGCCTCCCTGGCTCACCTGCCCCCCACTCCTCCGCCCCCGCCCCCGGCTTCCGCCCAGCCCCCGACTACCACCCGTAAAGGTCGGCTTGACCTCCTCGTGGACACATGCCCCGTCTATTCTTAGCTGTCAACTGCCTTGACCCTCTGCGGCATTTGGCGCTGGGCTGCTTGTCTCGTGGCCAAGGACAGGGTATTTCTATGTCTTTGGCTTCACAGGCCGGGACATGTTTCCTTCAAGAGAGAGAGGAACAGCTAGAGAGAGGTTTTCTATTTGTTTGTTTGTTTACCTTGCCAGGAAGTCATGGGAATAATCAGAGTAACGCTGCTGGATCCCTGACCACGTGCCAGCCCTGCGCCCCGTCTCACCCATCGTCCAACCTCAGCCTCCCCCAGGCGGGTCCCATCACCAGCCCCACTGTGCACAGGAGCAAACTGAGGCTTAGCAGTGAAGCCCTGGCTGGTGTGGCTCAGTGGATAGAGCGTTGGCCTGCGGACTGAAGGGTCCCGGGTTCGATTCCGGGCAGGGCACAGGCCTGGGTTGCAGGCTTGATCCCCAGTGGGGGGCGTGCAGGAGGCTGCTGATTGATGATTCTCTCTCATCATTGAAGTTTCTCTCTCCCTTTCCCTTCCTCTCTGAAATCAATAAAAATATATTAAAAAAAGAAAAGAAGCGAAGCCATTTGCCTAGGACACTGGCTCTCACAGGCCCCTAAGACACCTTCGGGGGTCCACAGACTCCCCAAGACCCTACCAGGAGCCTGCCCCTGTCCTCTATGGTGCAGCGAGTGTGGTGTGACCTGTGAGGTCATCGCCATTCTGAAGGCTAACTGAACGTGTGCTGTGCACCCCTGGGCTTTCAAAACGTGTTACCTTATGATGGGAATGAAAGAAACCAGGCACCAAAACCAGGTATTCCTTTTGTAAGAAATGTCCAGAGGAGGAAAACCCGTCGAGACAGGAGGAGCCCGGTGGCTGGCGCAGGCTAGGAACGGGGAGTGGGTGCTAAGGGGTGTAGGGTTTATTTTGGGGGTGATGAAAATGTTCTGGAGTCAGAAAGCGGTGATGGTGGCACAAAACAGTGACTGTATTAAAAACTACTGCATGGTACACTTTGCTAGCAAATGGATGAGTATTATGTTAATTACATAATAAAAATGTTATGTCTGTTTTAATTTCTCATAGGGCACAGTCTTTTTTTTTTTTTAATCCTCACCCAGGGATACGTTTTTATTGACTTTTAGAGAGAGAAGGGGGGCGGGGGGGGGGGGAAACATCGATCAGTTGCCTCTCATCCAATGCCCCAGCCGGGGATCGAACCTGCAACCTAGGCATGTGCCCTGAGCAAGAATGGAGCCCTCAACCTTTTGGCGTATGGGACGATGCTCCAACCAACTGAGCCACCCAGCCAGGGCTCTTTTTATTTATTTTTAAGTGAGTTTTTAATTGATTGATTTGAGAGAGAGAGAGACAGAGAGAGAAACATGGACTTGTTGTTCCACTTACTGATTCTTGGATCGGACCCACAACCTTGGTGGACTGGGACGACACTCTAACCCACTGAGCCGCCCGCCCAGGGCCCGGCGAGGGCACCTCTGCACAGACAGAACTCACGCCAACGGAGGCTCGTGGGAGTCCTCAGTGATTTGTAAGATCCTGAGACCAAAAAGTTTGAGAACCGCTGGCCAAGGGGCGCAGGGTTGGCAGGTGGCAGTGCCAGGGTTTTGAAACTCAGGAAGCCGAGCTTTCGGCCACCGGGCGACACTGTCTCCTCTGAGGCCAATTTCTAAATAGAAAACGGGACGAGTGCCATCTGCTGCCGCTAGTATCTCGGAGGCACATCAAAGTAACACCAGCTACTTTTTTTTTTTTAAATCCTCACCAGAGGTTATTTTTTGCATTGATTTTTTTTTAGAGAGTGGAAGAGAGGGAGGGAGGGAGAGACAGAGAGAGAGAGAGAGAGTTCAGCGGCCTCTCACACAGGATCGAACCCGCAACCGAGGCACGTGTCCTTGACTGGGAATCGAACCTGCGGCCCTTCGGTCCTCAGGCCAACCACTGAGCCAAACCGGCCAGGGCACACCAGCTCTTCTTTCTCATCTTTGTCACTTTACAGGGAGCAAACAAGTTCACAGAATCAACCCCCAGCTGGGAGGTGCAGAGCCGGAATTCGAACCCAGGCAGCCAAGCTCTGGAGCGGCACTCCTAACCACGTGACAGCTGTCGGTCACAGCCTGAGAATTCCTGTTTTTGTCTTCAAAATCCAGAATATACTTCATTCATTCAACACATCTCCAGTCAGACACTACATTTGCATTGCAGATGCTTGTTCTTAAACAGGTTTCATAAAATGTATCGGTGCAAGCATACATTCACTACCCCAGTTGTTCTAAACATACTTAAAAGTTTCCCAGCCCTGGCTGGTTTGGCTCAGTGGATAGAGCGTCAGACTGCGGACTGAAGGGTCCCGGGTTCGATTCTGGTCAAGGGCACATGCCCGAGTTGCTGGCTCGATCCTCAGTAGGGGGCGTGCAGGAGGCAGCCGATCAATGATTCTCTCTCATCATTGGTGTTTCTCTCTCCCCCCGCCTCCTCTCTGAAATCAATAAAAACCTGTATGTTAAAAAAAAAAAAAAGATAACTGATGCCCAGGAGGATTAACTGATTTCTTCCTCACTCTGTTCCTTGACAGACCAGCCAGTGAGCTTTTCACAATGGAACTGTGAATAAGTCACTCCCTTCAACAGCTTCTTGGACGTGGCTCAAGACCAAAACCAGCCCCAGCCGGCTTGGCTCAGTGGACAGAGAGCATCGGCCTGCCGACTGAAGGGTCCAGGGTTCGATTCTGGCCAAAGGCACATGCCTGGGTTGCGGGCTCGATCCCCAGTAGGGGGCGTGCTGGAGGCAGCTGATCAGTGATTCTCTCTCATCACTGATGTTTCTATCTCTCTCTCCCTCTCCCCTCCTCTCTGAAATCAATAAAAATATATTTAAAACAGACAAAAGACCAAAACCAAACTACTCGGATAAAAAATGTAGGCAGAATGAGAGAACTGGAAAACCAGTGTTTTGCAACCTCTGATGACATAGTTGCTTCAAGCTACGATTGTTGACGGAAAACCGGATGGGAACTGGATATTCTCGGGGCACTACTACTTGCTCGTGGAGAGGAGGGAATTGGGGCTTGACAATGAGGCTCGCGCTGTTCCTATCTGTATTAGTGGGTGAGGGCTGCCAAGACAAAATACCAGAGACTGGGTGCCTCGACAGCACTCGTGTATTTTCTCCCTGTCCTCGCATCTCCTCCCCTTAAAAGGAACCAACCCCATGGGTCAGGACCCCACCTTTTAAAAAAAAAATCCTCACCCAAGGATAGATTCTTATTGATTTTTAGAGAGAGGAAAGGAGAGAGAGAGAAACATCGATCTCTCTGTGAGAGACTGCCTCTCGTATATACCCCAACTGGGGATGGAACCCACAACCTAGGTATGTGCCCTCGCAGGGAATCAAACCCCAAAACTTTTGGTGCACAGGAGGCTGCTCCAACCAACTGAGCCACCCGGCCAGGGCAGGACCCCACTCTTTTTTTTTTTTTTATATATATTTTATTGATTTTTTACCGAGAGGAAGGGAGAGGGATAGAGAGTTAGACACATCCACGAGAGAGAAACATCGATCCGCTGCCTCCTGCACAACCCCTACTGAGGATGTGCCCGCAACCAAGGTACATGCCCTTGACCGGAATCGAAGCTGAGACCCTTCAGTCCACAGGCCGACGCTCTAGCCACTGAGCCAAACCGGTCAGGGCAGGACCCCACTCTTAACGACCTTATATAACTTCACCTACTTCCCTATGTCCAAATAATTATGCCGGGGGCTGGACTTCAACACAGGAACTTGCGGCAAGGGGACAAACATAAACACCACCTGGAGCCCCCCAACAACCTCACCGCCCCCAAAGTGGGACAGGAGGCATTACGCAACATGAAGCTACCAACTCTAAGTACTTGTGTCAAAAATGCAGAACCTAAATTTTAATCAAGCCCTTAGATTTAACCTCCTGATTCTAGGAAGTCAGAGGATTGTTGACCACAAAGAGCCAGATAGGGCCTGGCCCAGCCACAGTGCTAAGTTGGTTGAGCGTCACCCTGTGCACAGAGAGGTTCCTGGTTTGATTTCTGATCAGGGCACAAACCTGCATCACAGGTTCGATCCCCAGTAGGGGCGTGTGTGGAAGGCAATCAATGAATGTTTCTCTCTCTCTCTCTCTAAGCATGTCCTCAGGTGAGAACTGAAAAAAGAAAAAAGAGCCCAATAGGCAAGATTTTCAACTCTGTGGGCCATGTGGCCCCTGCCACAACTATTTGGCTCTGGCCTTCGTATGGCAAAAGCAGCCGTGGACACTAGGTAAATGATTGGGCAGGGATGTGTTCCGATAAAACTTTATTTATGCACACTGCCTAATTCTCACAGGTCACAAAATATGAGTCTTCTTTTGATTTTTTTTCTAATTATTTAAAATGTTAAACCATTCTTAGGCTGCATAAAAACAGGTGGTGGTTGCAAAGCATCGCTCTAATAAAAGACAATTGTATATAAAGTACATTAAAAATGACAACTCAATAATAAAAAGACAACCCAGCCCTAACCGGTTTGGCTCAGTGGATAGAGCATCGGCCTGAGGACTCAAGGGTCCCAGGTTCGATTGCGGTCAAGGGCATGTACCTTGGTTGCGGGCACATACGCAGTGGGAGGTGTGCAGGAGGCAGCTGATCGATATTTCTCTCTCATCGGTGTTTCTAACTCTGTCCCTCTCCCTTCCTCTCTGTAAAAAATCAATAAAATATATTAAAAAAAAAAAAAAAAAAAAGACAACCCAATTCAAACATAAGCAAGGGACTGGAACAGACTTTCCTCTAAAGAAGACACAAATGGCCAAGAAGCACATGGGGAAAAAAATACTGCACATCATTAATCTCTGAGAAAATGCAACCAGAACCACAATAAAATACCATTTCAGGCCGAACCGGTTTGGCTCAGTGGATAGAGCGTCAGCCTGCGGACTCAAGGGTCCCAGGTTCGATTCCAGTCAGGGGCATGTACCTTGGTTTCGGGCACATCCCCAGTGGGGGGCGTGCAGGAGGCAGCTGGTCGATCTCTCTCATCCTCCGATGTTTCTAACTCTCTATCCCTCTCCCTTCTTCTCTGTAAAAAATCAATAAAATATATTAAAAAAAAATACCATTTCAGACTGACTTAGAATGACTAAAATAAAAAGTCAGATAATAGCCCTGGCTGATTTGGCTCAGTGGATAGAGCATCAGCCTGTGAACTGAAGGGTCCTGGGTTCAATTCTGGTCAAGGGCACATGCCCGAGATGTGGGCTCGATCCCCAGTAGGGGGCATACAGGAGGCAGCCAATCAATGATTCTCATCATTGTTGTTTCTACCTCTCTCTCCCTCTCCCTTCCTCTCTGAAATCAATAAAAATATATTTTTTAAAAAGTCAGATAATAACAAGTGTGGAGAAACTGGAACCCTCACACACGGAGCGTGGGAACGTAAAATGGAGCAGCCACCTCAGAAAACTCCGGCAGTTCCTCAAAAGGTTAGACACAGAGTTACATTTGCTTCAGCAATTCCACCCCCAGTGCAAACGAAAACATGTCCACATCAAACCCCTGTACACAAAGGTTCATAGCAGCATTTTTCATCATAGCCCCAAGGTGGAAACAACCCAATGGCCATCGGTTGATAAACGGATAAGCAAAATATGGTACAGCTCATACAAAGGAATATTACTCAGCCAGAAAGAAGAGCTGATACAGGCTACAAAACGGAGGAACCTTGGGAACACTGCGCTAAGTGAAAGGAGCCGGACCGAAACGTGCAACCTCCAGATTAGGTCCATCCATACAGAGAGAAAGTAGATCTGTGGTTGCCTGGGGCTGGGGAAGGGGTGTAAAATGGGGAGTGACAGCTAATGATGAAAATGTTCTAAAACTGCCGAAACCGGTTTGGCTCAGTGGATAGAGCGTCGGCCTGCGGACTGAAAGGTCCCAGGTTCGATTCCGGTCAAGGGCATGTACCTGGGTTGCGGGCACATCTCCCAGTAGGAAATGTGCAGGAGGCAGCTGATCGATGTTTCTCTGTCATCGATGTTTCTAACTCTCTATCTCTCTCCCTTCCTCTCTGTAAAAAATCAATAAAAAAATACATTAAAAAAAAATGTTCTAAAACTGATCAGGGTGACAGTTGCACAACGGTGCGAATATACCAAAAAGCACTGACTTGTACACTTTAAATGGGCGCACTATCAGTTCGGTGAATTACTAGTGTATGCCAATAAAGCTTTTTAAAAATATATATATATTTTATTGACTTTTTTTTTACAGAGAGGAAAGGAGAGGGATAGAGTTAGAAACATCGATGAGAGAAACATCGATCAGCTGCCTCCTGCACTCTCCCCACTGGGGATGTGCCGGCAACCAAGGTACATGCCCTTGGCCGGAATTGAACCTGGGACCCTTCAGTCCGCAGACCGAGGCTCTAACCACTGTGCAAAACAGTCAGAGCTGTTTTTTGTTGTTGTCTGTTTTTTTAAGGAGGCCAGCAGGATTTGAGTTGGGCCTGCTGACGCCTGGCATAACGGAATAAGTGAAACGAGGTTACAAAGGAGCAAAAAGACAAAATTCAGATGGCGGGATTATCAACAGAATAATGGACCTAGTTTCTTCAATGAATCAATTACACGAAGGAAAAATCAGAGTGGAGTGGAGGGGAGACTGCTCTAAATTAGGAGAAACTTAGACACTGAGAGACGACTGTATTATCGAAATTCTGTAAGCAATAAAACAAAATTAAAAAAAAAATTCTGTCCCGGTCTTCCTCGGGACCCTAGGACTCCAGCCCGCGGGAAGGAGGCCGCAGCACTATCCCTCCACCTCCTGGAACTCACCTCACAAACGACTCCTAGCTCCTTCGTGGATGCTTCCCCCGTGCCCCTACCCCGGAAAAGAGCGCTTGTTTTCCCTCTTAGCTCCACCCACTTCCGCGCGGCGAAGGAAACCGGATATAAAGCTGCCCCTAGTCGCGGAGGTACCTCGTCTGGCTCGGTAAGTCCTCCCTTCGTCTCTTCCTCCCACCGGAAACGTGAGAGACAGATCGAAGGTTCCGTTTAGGGAAGCTGGCTTGAATATGGGGTGCGCTTAGTATCTGCTAGGCATCTCCCGGGCCAGGCGATTTCCTTGCTTGTAACTCAAAGCTTTACGTCTCTCCAAGCCCGAGTTTAAGGACTAAGCACTTCCCCCAGGCATTGGGAACCCACTTCCTTAAATATAGCATCCACTTTTCTTGTTGTAAGGAAAGAGACAATTAATAGGGGACAACTTCTCTGTCCTCATTTAAAAATGGAGCAATAGAGAAATCGCAAGTCAGAGCCGTTCAAATCGCCCCAGGAAACAGGAATGTAATTACGGCATACCCCCCCCCCCCTTGGGACCAAGGCATACCTTCCTGCCAGCTTTTAGATACGTAGATATCTGATATCTGGAGACCTAGACGGTTGTTTCCCTAACTTGGTTGGGCGCACTCCCGCTGGGGAAGCGGGAGGAGCGGAGGAGGAGGCTATCCAGTTCCCTACGTGCCCCCAGGGTGCCTTAGACCCTAGCCTTCCTATAGGGTCCTGGACCTTAGGCCCTTCATCATAAGGTCCCTTTAAATATTTTGTCCCTTACCTGAGTCCCGCCCAGGGCAGGTAGTCGCAAACCCCGCCCCTCTGCCAGAAGCCGCGATCATCAGGGAGGATTACAGAGAACCGGGAGCGGGGAACCCCTCCTTTTTCTTCCCGCCCCTCTCTCCTGCCCCTCTACACAGCTGGCCGCAGCTGGCTTAGGAGGCCCCGATTAAGGAGAAGGGGACAGTGCTCACAAGTCTGGGCAGGTAAGTGAATACCCCTGGAGGCAGAGCCTGGCTTGGGGACCTTGGCATCCTGGCTCCCTGACCCTCTGGGTCCCAGAAATTTAGGGCCCCCAAGCCTAGGAGTCTAGGGCCTCTTCCCCCACCTCCCCCTGGACTCAAGAATTGAGGCCCCTGGTTCTTGCCTCTCCTGTAATCTTTTATCTCTGTCGCTGGATGTGGCAATGGGCATAGAGACAGAGGGATACATGTGGAAATAACAGGAAGGAAGGGATCCTAATCGCCAATGGACATGGTTATGATCACTTACTGTGTGTCAAAACTGTGCGAGGGACGGCCAACACATAAGGGGGAAAGACAAGCTCCCGGCTCAAGTCTCCGGAGGCACGCTGCCTTTGCTCGGATCTTGCAAACCGTATGCCTTGGGCAAGTTGTGACCTCTCTGTGGCTCAGTTTCCTCATCTATAAAATGGGGATAATAATAGCACCATTGTGAAAATTAAACTGTTATATAGGCAAACTACCTTGAACAGTGTCTGGCCCAGAATACAGGCGAGGGTAGTATCTGCTATTATGATTATAATTCACGGGCCACGGTGTCCAGGCAGGGAGACCGTGCCTCTTTCCTTCGGGGCGGAGGCCTTGGTCATCTATACCACACCTCGTTCCAGGTGGTCCACAAAATATGAGGGGCAGGGGCCACCCCTCTCTGCTGCTGCTGTACTTGGGGTTGACCACCTGTCTGGACACCTCACCCAGCAAGGAGCAAGACCAAGGTGAGTGTTTGGGGGAAGACTCTGACATCCACCTTCCCCATCCTGGACCCTTGCCTCTACCCCCTCGTACCCCAGGGCCCCATAGCTTCCTCCATGTCTCTAGTCCTCCATTTTTCTGTCCCTCGTGTTCTTTGGGCCCAGAAGTCTTCTTAGACTCCCCCGAGGCCCAGAGCTACCTGGGCAGCCACAGACGAATTCGTCGAGCCAATCACTGGGACCTGGAGCTGTTCACGCCAGGGAACCTGGAGCGGGAGTGTTACGAGGAGAAGTGTTCCTGGGAAGAGGCCAGGGAGTACTTTGAGGATAATACCCGGACGGTGAGAGCCTGGGGGGATCCTGGCCCTCAACTCCCTCTACCCTCTGGTCTCAGAAATCTGGGTGGCTGGTTGGGTGTGTGGAATCTGCCCGTTGACAGCTTGTCTTTCCACCTTCTCTACTCCCACCCCTTCCAGAAGCGCTTTTGGGAGACGTATATCCACAATGGCAAGGCAGGTGAGTAGGAGGCCACTCCCTCTGGGTCTGTGCAGCTAAGGCAGCCCTTCCCACGGAGGCTGAACCAACACTCCCAGCCCAAATTCTTTGATCCCTGGGTTCCTGGAGGTGGTTGTTAGAAGCGTCCTCTCTCTCTTTTTTAATTAATATTTTCTAACTTTTATTTTGAGAGAAAGAGAGAGAGAGACATCAATTGGCTGCCTCCTGCACGGGGATCTGACCAGGAATCGAACCGGCGATCTCTTGGTTGCATGGGTCATCATCGCTCAACCACTGAGCCACACCAGCCAGGCAAAGTGTCCTCTCTTTTTAGACTAGAGCTGGGGCCTGAGGAACCCACCACACCTCATTGCAAGAGGTCCCATGTTCCCAGGAAGCGGGAAGTGAGGGTGGAGGGAGGAGTTACAGCCTGGGGCCCATCAGGCCTCAGGCTCAGAGGCGCCAGCCCACCTGAGAGAGCCCCAGCCCTTCTGCAGCTTGGTTGCTAGGGGGGTTGTTCCCTAGCAACACGGCCTGGTCAGGCCAGGCCATGGAAACCGGTGCATCCTCACCGGACCAGTCCGCCCACCCTCCAACCCTCCTCTGAGTTGAGAGGCCCTGGCATGGCTGCAGCCTTGCTGCTAAGGGAGGAGGGGCTGCTCCTTAGCAACCAGGCCGGGCCTGGCCGGACCACGGAAGCCCGCCGGCCACCGCACTCACTACCTGGCTGGCTTCTCCTCCCCACAGCCCATCCCAGCTTCGGCCTGGTTGCTAAGGAGGCCTTCTCCCTAGCAACCGCACCTAGCCAAGCTCAGGACCCTAGGCCTCCTGCCCACCAGAGGACCCCCTTCCAGGCACCAGATGCCCCACCCCCTTTTGGTCTGGTTGCTAGGGGTGGATGTACCATAGCAACAGGCCCTAGGTCTGGGCAGGAGTCCTCACATTGGAGACGGGTTGCTAGGGGAGGTAACCGCGTTGCTACAGGCCTATGGATGCCTGGTTACTGCTTGAATCCACCTGAAACATGTCAGAGGGGGGCTGCCTGCTCAGAGCAGCTTGTTGTTAAGAGGCCAAAAGCCTGGGTTGCTGTTTGAGGAACCCCTCACCCCCCACCCAGTGCTGAAGTTGGACTCCCCAGCAGCAAGACCTAATGAAGCTGGAGCCCTCCCTGCACACACCCCCCTCTTTCCTCCCCCTACTTTTCCTCAGACACAAGCCTTGTCTTGCTAAAGAGGCTGCACCTTAGGAAAGGGGCCATGTGAGTTCTAGACACCCAGCCATCTGTTATTGGAGGAAGGTCCCTAAGTTCCTCCATTGATAAATGAAAATGTTTTATTTTTTTAAATTAATTTCAGAGAGGAAGGGAGAGGGAGAGAGAGATAGAAACATCAATGATAAGAGAGAACATCAGTCAGTCGGCTGCCTCCTGCAGGCCCCATACTGGGGATCCAGCCCGCAATCCGGGCACATGCCCTTGACCGGAATCGAAACTGGCACCCTTCAGTCCGCAGGCTGATGCTCTATCCACTGAGCCAAACCAGCCAGGGCGATAAATGAATTTTTTTCTAGCCTCCTGGTAAACTCCAAAGCCTTCCTGTGGGTTCTGCAGTTCCTCCAGAGTTGAGACCTTGGCCTTCAGTTGCCTGGTTGGTGAAAGGGGCTGCATGCCAGATAAAATATAGGAATTACCCCCCCTCTTCCTGAGTTAAATTTCAAATACACACGAATCATTTTTTTTTTTAGTATAAGTATGTCCCCACTTAATAATATATGGGATATATCTGTATTTAAAAATTATTTGTTGTGTATGTAAAGTTTTGTGGGGTGTCCTATATTATTATTTGTTAAATCTGGCAGTGTTCAGTGGGGGGGGGGCTTGAGAGTTAGCCTCCTGACCTCCCTACCTTACCTGTAGTGTGTCACCTGCAGTCTTAGCAGATGGATTGCTTAGGACGGTCTTGAACCACCCTCTAGGGAGGGGCTTCTATCCTCATGGGGATACAGCTGCCATATTTTCTAGTACCAGTTGAAGTGCATTTAATCTCATTGAATTTTTGCAACCTGTTAGAGAGGGATTATGGTCCCATTTTACAGAGCAGGAAATGGAGGCTCAGAGAAATGAGTGAGGTGAGTTGCTCAGATCACCCAGCCAGGAAGTAGCCCCAGCTCTGCCTTGCTTCTTGGCCAGTGTTCCTCCCGCAGCAGAAAGGCATTTGGGGTGGGTGGCAGCCCCTGGGGCAGTGGCTCCCTCTCCCCGCCCCCCTCCTTCCTCCACAGGGCGTGGACGAGTGGATATAGCAGGCCTGGTTGTGGGGCTGACATCTGGCATCCTGGTCATTGTGCTGGCCGGCCTGGGAGCTTTTTGGTATCTGCACTGGCGACGTAGCAGAAGCCAGCTACCGAGTCCTCAAGAGTAAGGGGACTTCAAGGGGGAAGGGGGGCTGGGAGGGCTGGAGAGAAGGGCGAGAGACGGGTCAACCTAAGGAGATGGGCCAAGGGTGGGGGGCAGGTGGATACTGCTGAGAGATCTGAGGAGACAGTCATGTGGAGAGTGAGCCTGCGAGATTGTGTCTGGTTGTGGCGTGTCTGTCTATATCCTCAGTACCTGACACACAGTAGGAGCTCAATTTACTGCCTGCCTTTGCAGTACCAGGTGTCGGTGTGATTATCTGTGTGTGACCATTGTCTCTGGTGAAGCAGCAGCCTGGGGTCTCTGGGTGTCTGTGGGCGGCTGTGGTATGCCAGTTTCCGTGGCACAGGGTGTAGCCAATGTGTTGCGTGCGCCTGTGGGAGTTGTCTAGGTGTGTCTTTCTCAGTGGCGGGGTCCAAAAATGGCGCTTGAGCGTCAGTCTTGCAAGTACGGTGGGTCTGGGGGTTGCCAAGAGTTTGCTGTCAGTGGGCATGTCTGTGTTGTGTCTGTCTCTGTGCGCGTCCACCTGCCACTGAAGGCTGGCTTTCTCTCCATTCCTCTGCCTATACCTGGAGTACCTGTGTGTCTGTGAATAAGAGTCTCTCTCAGCAGCTGTTGATTTCTGGGTCTGCCTGTCCCTGCGCATCTGCCTGTCACTTTGAGGTGCTTTTCTGCGTGTGAGATTGAAGGTGACCCTCTTTCTTGCCTGGTTCATCTCCCTTCCACATGTTCCCCTGCCATCCCCAGAGTCTCTGGGTCCCTAAATCCTCCCTCCTTCTCCCCATCTTTCTATCCTGTAGGGCTCCCCTGCTAACTGTGCACCTTCTGTTCCCAGGGCCGAGCTCATCAGCCCTCTGAGTCCCCTGAGCCCGCCGGGCCCGCCAACGCCCCTGCCGCCACCCCTACCGCCAGGCCTCCCCACCTACGAACAGGCTTTAGCGGCCTCTGGGGTGCACGACGCACCTCCGCCACCCTACACCAGGTGCGGGGCTGCCTTCTGCCCGGAGGCGGGGCGCAGAGGGGGGGGGGGCACGGCTGGGGGCGGGGCGTGGGCCTGGGGGCGGGGCTTGGAATTCCGAGCTTATTATTCCGGGCGAGGTTGGAGCGCGGGGGCGTGGCCCAGCCTGAGAGGGTGGAGCTTCCGAGGAGGGTGGGTCTTGTGCCCAGAGGGTCTGGGATTGGCTGGGACGCCCAGAGCGGTTCGGAAAGGTCTGGGTCGGCGAGGAGGGGGGCGGGAAAACAGCCGGGTCTTTGACTCTCCCCCCCCACGCCCCTCCCCATGCAGCCTCCAGCGGCCTCGGTGAGGATCTACATCGGAGCCGGGTTCCCCGAACCATGCCCCAGATTCACACCGGATTCCGGAAGCCCCCAAGACTCTTAAAACTGCGGAGCTGAGCTTGGGGGCGGGGGGCGGAGTGGGTAGGGGTCGTCCGGCTCGAGGCCTACCCTGGCACACGTGTTTCCGCCGCGTACGGATCCACTCACGTCTCCGCAAAAGTGTTCCCGCGTTCCGGCACCCCGCGGGCTCCAACGCTCTCTTGACCTTGGGGGTACCCGTCATCCCCGCCCCCTGGGGGAGGCTTGCTGTGGAAACTCGGACCCAGGCACGCAGGCCGAGTGTGCAGACTCGCGTGTGAGGTTAGACACGGCCATCTCCCCCCACCCCTCCAGTGACACGGGCCACACACGCTGAGCCCCGCCCGTGCACACGCGTGTCTTCGTGCGCTCCCCGCGCGCGTACAGGGGCACTTTGCAACCCAGGGAAAGGGTGGGGGGCATATTTGCAACCGTGCTCATCAGGGGCAGGCTCTCCCCCTAAATAAAAGCTCTTTGGAAAAGAAACCAAAAAAAAAAAGTGAAACAATGCAAAAAAATGGAAATAAACTGAATCGCGACCCCAGGCGCGTCTGCGCGTAGTGGAGCTGGTTTTCTGTACTAATGTTTCGCCCTACACCCCCAAGCCCGGCTTGCGCTGTATGTCTCTCGTTCTCCCTCTCTCTCTCTCTCTCTCTCTTTTTTTTTTTTTACATTTGCACGGGATTGTGGGAGGAAGCGGAGCACAGCCAGACACCCCGCCGCCCGCCCCCCCTTCCCCTCCCCCCTCCCCCAGCCGCCTTGTGCAAAGATGGCTGCACCGTGAGCGCAGCGGAGGAGGAGGCGGCGGCGGCGGCGGCGGCGGCGGCGAGAGAGCGAGCACCCAGCGCCCGCACCCACCCCGGGGCCGCCCGGGACGCCCCCTCTTGAGCGCGCGCTCCCCCTTTCTCTCTTGCAAGCGCCGGGGCAAAGGCGGAGACAGCGGGGTCCCTCCTCCCCCCTTTCCCTCAAGGGGGAACCCCCTTCCCCCCTCCTTGGCTCGGCGGCTGCACCCCCTCCCTTGTCCGCCCCTCCGCCCCGTCCCCTCCCTTCCCTGCCCGGGCCCTTCCCGGGCCTTCGGCGGCAGCAAAGAAAAAAAGAGAGAGAGGGAGAGAAGGGGGAGAGAGAAGCAGCAGCGGAGGGAGCGGCGGCGGCGGCGGAGGAGAGCGCGCGCGCGCCCCCTCCCTCCCTCCCTCCCTCCCCCTCCCCCCAATTTCCACCGCGGCCAATTCATGGACAGGAACTACCCTAGCGCCGGCTTCGGGGACCCGCTCGGCGCCGGGGCGGGATGGAGTTACGAGAGGTCAGCTAAAGCTAGGTAAGGAGCCGAGGGTGGCCTGGAGGAAGGGGCCAAGGGGTGGGGGCCGAGCTGAGCCGGGCCCGGCCCGGCCCGCCCGGTGACGCGTGCATCGCAAACTCCCCTCCGGCTTGCAAGGGAGCGGCCTTCCTTGGTTTGCAACAACGCCGCCGCCCCAGTTTGCAAATTGCAAACTCCGCCAAAGCCAGCTCCGGCTTGCAGAGGGAGAGCTGCAGCGGGAAGATGGGGCTGCAAAACAATTTCGGACGGAAAGGCCTTGGGGAGGGACTGGCGGAGCAAGGCCTGGATTTCCCCCCATCCTTGGATTCCCGGCTTGCTGACCCCTCCCCCCCGCGCCCCAGGCTCTGCTCTTGCAAAGGTGGGAAGGAAAGGAGAATTCGAACATAGACCTGGGGGGCGCGCCCCCCTCCCAGGTCCCATTGTTCCGGGACTGCTCGAGGCCGCGCCACTCGGGCCCCAACCCCCCCGAAATTCCGCGCGCAGAGTGGGCACGGGGCCCCGCCCCCTTCCTAAGCTGGGGTTCCGCGTGTGTAAGGACGGGGGGGGGGCTCCTGGTGTCTGAGACACGCCCCCTTTAACTCCCCACCCCCAAAGGCAGGGAATCCTGTTGGACGGCGAGGAGTGGAGTCTTTGACCTCTCTGAGTCTGGGCCGTGGATGGGGGCCATTATTACATGGGAAGATGCGAGTGTGCGGTTGTGTGTGTTGGTGTGTGTGAGCGTGGACCCTGTGCGTGTGTCGCGGGCGGTCTGTGGGCCTTCGCATCTGCCCCTTACCGACTGTTTGTGTTGCGCCCTCACTCTTCACCTGCCCCGAACCACCTCCCTCCCCCACACACCTGGGTTGCCCAGCATGGCTGGGCATGACCACACGTGTGTTCCATGTGGAACTCTTCCTTCTGCATCCGCCCCCCCATCCGTGAGTTGAATACTCTTTGCACACGTACTTGGCTTTGCATGGTTCCATGCATCTGAACCTCAACCCCAGGGCCTGGGCGGTGCTCATGGTCGTACTTGAACCTGGTACTTTATTACCCCCTTCTCATCCCGCATCCCTCCCATTTGGGGAACAGTCTGCCTCCTGCTCCTGACTGGTTTTGCACCACCACCCCTGGCGGTTCAGGGCCTGTGTGTTCCCACGTGTCTGCAGGAGAGGGGGTGTCTGAGCGCAGCTCTGGGGTTGGTCCCCGGGTTTTGTGTCACCAGCGGGGTGGGGGCCCCTGTGGGGCCCCTACATTTGCAACTCGAGGCACTTTCTCTGACTTCACCTTCTCCGTGTTTGTCTCAACCTGGTACATGTCTGTTGTTTGTAAACGTGAGACTAGATGGGCTCTATTTCCTGGGACTCGGGGCTCTTTACTGCTGCTCGGGCTCGAGTGGGGACCATGTCTATGGCTCTTTAGTCGGGCACCCCGATTCCCTTGTCTTCCTTCCTTTAGGGCCCAAGGTTCCTTAAAATACCCCCTCTTCCCAGTTCAGCTGGAAGATTCCCCCCCCCCCCAACTCACCGAGGGATTTGCTGAAGTCCCTTCTCCGAGGGCAGCTTAGGAGGGTACCCTAACATCTCCCTCCTTCCCCCCCAGCTTGGTCTATGGCAGCTCCAGGACCTCGCACCCCGAGACGGACATCTTACACCGCCAGGCCTACGGGGCCCCCCACCCACTGCAAAGCTATGCCACCAACCACCACCCTGCAGGTACGGGGGAGGGGGGGGCCCCCTCCATCCCGCCCCGACTAGGCCACCCCTCCCTCCGAGGCAGCTGATTGGCTAGTGAAAGTTCCGCCCCTCCTAATTGGCCTTGCCCCTGCCTCCTGGCCCGCCCATGTCTGTCCTTGCTCTGATTGGCTGACCTGAAGCTGCTTCATTTCACGCCGGATTCGTCTGCCCCTGTTCCTGGCCCCGCCTCTTTCCCTCCAATTGGTCCCATCCCCGCAGCCCCCAAATCCCACCTTCTCTTCCAGGCTTTTCCTTGTCTCCAGCCCAGCCAATCACTTCCTTCTGGGCTTGCCCGCTCTCTTGGCTCCTGGGTTCTCCGAACTCTTTTCTGATTGCCATTCTTCCTGATTGGCAGGGATCCTTTGGACTGCCCCCCTCTCCCCCTAGGATTTGCCCCTACCTTATTCTTCCCCCAGTGGCTCTGCCTTGCAGTGGTTCTCAACCTTCCTAACCCTTTAATACAGTTCCTCATGTTGTGGTGACCCCCCAACCACAACATTATTTTGTTGCTACTTCATCACTGTAGTTTTGCTACTGTTATGAATCGTCGTGTAAATATCTGATCTGCTACATGTGTTTTCCGATGGTCGCGACCCACAGGTTGAGAACCGCTGCTGACTAAGGCTTCTGATTGGCCCCCTTCCCTTTGATCCTACTTCCCCTCCTTCCTCATGGACCCGCAATGAGACTGTGTAGTCCGGTGATGGCGAACCTTTTGAGCTCCGCGTGTCAGTTTTTTTAAAAACCTTAACTTAACTGTGGTGCCGTGTCGCGTATAGAAATTTTTTGATATTTGCAACCATAGTAAAACAAAGATTTGTATTTTTGATATTTATTTTATATATTTGAATGCCATGTAAGAAAAATCAACCAAAAAAAATGAGTTCGCGTGTCACCTCTGACACGCGTGCCATAGGTTCGCCATCACTGGTGTAGTCCAATTTGATCGTGACCTTCCCGGTTGGCTCCTTTTTCCTTCCCATATCTGTCTTTCTGGATCCCCTCTCTTTGACTCAACCCCTTTCGATTTGTTCTCTACTTCTACTCAGTGGCTCCCGTCAGGCCATTCCCTGTCCTTGCTGGAATTGCCCGGATACTTTGGCCTCACCCCCTGCCCTTCAGCTCTCCCTTCCTTCACTTCTGGATTTTTCTGTTCCTTTGCCTACCTTTCTCTTCTTGGACTCCCTGCCCTTATGATTTCATTGCACCCCATCTGCTTACTGTCTCCTGAGCTTGTCTCTGCCCGCTTTCTCCCCCTTTCCTTCCTCCCAGTCCCTTTCCCTGACCCAACTTGCCTTTGACCTCTTCCCTTTCGACCCTGCCCCGTCCCCTCCCTAGCTGACTCTGTCCCCTGTTCCTGGTCAGGCCTCTCTGGACTGTTTGACACTGGCCTCCACCACGCAGGCTCAGCAGGGCCCGACGCCTCCGTCATGAACCTCATCTCGGCCCTGGAGTCCCGGGGCCCCCAGCCAGGCCCCTCTGCCTCCTCTCTCCTCTCCCAGTTCCGCAGTCCTTCCTGGCAAACAGGTAAGCCCGTTGCCAACTCACGAGGGCCAGGGTGGGGCCGGCTTGTGGTCCACCCTGACCTGCGGTCTCCTCCGTCATCCCCAGCCATGCATACGCCAGGCCCCACGGAGCTCTTCATCTCGGGCGCCCTGCCGGGTTCCAGCACCTTTCCGTCCTCCTCTGCCCTGTCGGCCTACCAGCACCCGGCTTCCTTCGGCAGCCGCCCCTTCCCGGTGCCCTCGTCCCTCAGCCTCCAGGACCCCCCATTCAGTCCCCCGGCTAACGGGCTCCTGTCCCCTCATGACGTGCTGCACCTGAAGCCCTCGCAGGCGCCCACGGTGCCCTCCTCGCTAGGCTTTGAGCGCCTGGCGGGGGGTGGTGTCTTGGGGCCCGCTGGTCTTGGCCCGGCCCAGACCCCTCCTTACCGCCCTGGCCCCCCAGACCCACCTCCGCCTCCCCGACACCTCCCAACGCAGTTCAACCTGCTGGCTTCCTCTTCCGCCGCTGCCGCCGCCGCCGAGCAGTCCTCCCCTCAGCTCTACAACTTCTCGGGTGCTGCCCCCGGCCCGCCGCCCGAGCGGGCCCTGCCCCGCCAGGACACCGTCATCAAGCACTACCAACGGCCAGCCAGTGCCCAGCCCCCACCACCCCCACCGTCCGCCCACGCCCTCCAGCACTACCTGAGCTGTGGAGGCAGCTATCCCTCCATGGGCCATCGGGCCAACCTGGCCTGCAGCCCCCTGGGTGGTGGGGAGCCTTCCCCAGGCGCTGGGGAGCCTAGTAAGGCTGGCCCCAGCGGAGCCACGGCCGGGGCGTCGGGCAGGGCTGCGGGGCCCGAGGCGGCCGGAGGAGGTGGAGCAGGGGGCGGCGGCGGAGGTTACCGCCCCATCATTCAGTCCCCCGGTTATAAAACGGGCAAAGGCGGCTATGGGGCAGCTGCGGGTGGTGCCAACAGGCCCCCACCGCCTCGTTCAACAGCCACACCCAAATGCCAGAGCCTGGGCGGTCCGGCAGCGGCCTATGCCACTGGGAAGGCCTCTGGGGCTGGCGGGGCGGGAGGCCAGGCCTATTCTCCTGGTCAGCCCCAGGGGCTTCTAGGACCCCAGGCCTATGGGCAAGGGTTTGGAGGGGGTCAAGCACAGGACTTGAGCAAAGGCCCTAGCTACTCAGGGGGGCCTCCCCAGCCCCCCAGTGGCCCTCAGCCTCCTGGCCTAGCCACGTGTCAGAGCTACTCCCCTGACCAGCTGCAGGGGCAGCTGTATGGGGTGCAGGGTGAGCCGTACCCAGGGCCAGCTGCCCACTCCCAGGGGCTGCCCACAGCCAGCCCCTCACTCAGCTATAGTACTGGCCATTCCCCGGCGCTCTCAGGCCACGGAGGTGGCTGGGGTCCCAGCTCCCTGGGTGGCGGCGGAGAGGCCAGCCCCTCTCACATCATCCGCCCGCTGCAGTCGCCACCTGCCCCTGGTCGCCCGCCTGGAGTCGGCTCTCCAGGAGCCCCCGGCAAATACCTGAGCTCCGTCTTGGCCTCGGCCTCATTCCTGGCACCCCCGGGAGCCGGCAGCTATGCAGGCGGAGCAGGTGGCTACAAAGGCAAGGGGGATGGCTCGGAGCTGCTGGCAGGCCCCGGGGGGCCTCCCGCTGAGCGCACGGAGGACGAGGAGTTCCTCATCCAGCACCTCTTGCAGGCGCCCAGCCCCCCGAGGACCTCAGGAGCTGATGGCTTGGTGGGCGAAGATGGGGCGGCAGATGCCTCCAAAGGACTTGGGGGGAGTGGCGGGGCTGGGGGTCCCCCGGGCACACCCTATGAGTTGGCCAAGGAAGATCCCCAGAGGTACCATCTGCAGAGCGTCATCCGTACCAGCGCCAGCCTCGATGAGGGTGCCACCGCGGCCCTGGAGCTAGGCCTGGGGAGGCTGAAAGAGAAGAAGAAAGGGCCCGAGCGGGGTGGTGAGACCCCCGAGGGGCTGGCCACCTCAGTTGTCCACTATGGGGCAGGTGCCAAGGAGCTGGGGGCCTTCCTCCAGAAGAGCCCGCCACCCCCACCTCCCACGGCGCAGCCTGCCCAGCCCACGCCCCATGGCCTCCTCCTGGAGGCCGGAGGCCCTGACCTCCCACTGGTGCTGCCTCCTCCTCCCCCACAGCTGCTGCCCTCAGTCCTCAGCCACACCCCCAGCCCGTCCTCCAGCACCCCCAAAGTCGGAGTCCATATCCTTGAACCAGCCACCCGTGACGGGGCACCCCAACCGCCCCCACCGCCTCCGCCACCCATGCCTCTCCAGCTCGAGGCCCATCTACGCAGCCATGGGCTGGAGCCTGGCGCCCCCAGCCCCCGCCTGCGACCGGAGGAGAGCCTGGAGCCGCCAGGTGCCATGCAGGAATTGCTGGGGGCACTGGAACCGCTGCCCCCCGGGCCCGGTGACACTGGCGTGGGCCCGCCTAACAGCGAGGGGAAGGACCCCTCGGGTGCCTACCGCAGCCCCAGCCCACAAGGCACCAAGGCCCCCCGCTTTGTGCCACTCACCTCCATCTGCTTCCCCGACTCCTTGCTCCAAGATGAGGAGCGCAGCTTCTTCCCCACCATGGAGGAGATGTTCGGCGGAGGGGCCGCTGACGACTATGGCAAGGCCGGACCGCCTGAGGACGAAGGGGACCCCAAGGCGGGCACTGGGCCCACTCCGGGCCCCCCAGCCTATGATCCCTACGGACCCTACTGCCCCAGTCGGGCGTCTGGAGCAGGGCCCGAGACGCCTGGCCTGGGCCTCGACCACAGCAAGCCGCCTGAGCTGCCCTCCACGGTCAACGCCGAGCCTCTGGGCTTGATCCAGAGCGGGCCCCACCAGGCGGCCCCACCGCCCCCTCCGCCGCCGCCCCCGGCCTCAGAGCCCAAGGGCGGCCTGACCTCGCCCATCTTCTGCTCTACCAAGCCAAAGAAGCTGCTCAAGACGTCCTCCTTCCACCTGCTCCGGCGCCGTGACCCTCCCTTCCAGACGCCCAAGAAACTGTACGCCCAGGAGTACGAGTTCGAGGCCGATGAGGACAAGGCCGACGTGCCCGCTGACATCCGCCTCAACCCCCGGCGTCTCCCTGACCTGGTGTCCAGTTGCCGCTCCCGCCCGGCCCTCTCGCCGCTAGGTGACATTGACTTCTGTCCGCCCAACCCGGGCCCCGACGGCCCCCGGCGCCGGGGCCGCAGGCCCACCAAGGCCAAGCGCGATGGCCCGCCCCGGCCCCGGGGAAGACCCCGGATCCGCCCGCTCGAGGTCCCCACCACCACTGGGCCATCCTTGTCCTCCACCCCCACCGATGGGGCCAAGAAACCCCGGGGCCGGGGCCGGGGCCGGGGCAGGAAGGCTGAGGAAGCGGGGGGCACGCGGCTGGAGCCCCTGAAGCCACTGAAGGTGAGGGCGCCTGAGTCTTAGAGAAAGGAAAGGGTTGGGCCACGTTGGAAGTTCATGAGTGTGACTGGGGATATGGTTTATATTTCTTTTTACATTTTTATTTTTTTAAATATTTTTATTGGTTTTTAGAGAAGGGAAGGGAGAGGGATGGAGAGAGAAACCCTGATGATAAACATCATCGCTTGGCTGTGTCCTGCATGTCTCCCCACTGGGGATCGAGCCTGCAGCCTGGGCATGTGCCCTGACCAGGAATCAAGCCAGTGATCTCTTGGTTCCTGGGTCGAAGCTCAACCACTGAGCCACACTGGCTCAGTTGGTTTATATTTCTACAACCTAAAGCAGCGGTTCTCAACCTGTGGGTCGCGACCCCTTTGGGGGTCAAATGACCCTTTCACAGGGGTCGCCTAAGACCATCGGAAAACACATATATAATTACATATCTTTTTTGTGATTCATCCCTATGCTTTAATTATGTTCAATTTGTAACAATGAAATTGGGGGTCACCACAACATGAGGAACTGTGTTAAAGGGTCGCAGCATTAGGAAGGTTGAGAACCGCTGCTCTAAGGGCTGGAATTCTAGGATTCCGCTGTTGGGGAGATCTGAGAACTGACACTTGGGTTTTAGATGGAGGCAAGAGGTTGGAGCGTGGGTTCTCATCCATGGCGGATCCTAGATTCCTGGGTGTGGGAGGGAGGGAGGGCTGGAGCCATGGGCTCCTGGACGGAGCAAGGAGAGGTCAGTGAGTAATAAAAGGATGGAACTGAGTCCTGTTGTTCTGGAATCAGGAGGGGTCTGGGGACTTGAATTCAAGGATTCTACGAGCTTGAGTCTGGGAACTTCAACTTTAGGGCCTGAAGTTTGAAGGGGGCTGAGGGAGGAGGGGATTTGGGGCCCCACTCCTGGGCCCTGATCCCCCCACTACTCCTGTATCTAGATCAAGCTGTCTGTGCCCAAGGCTGGTGAGGGTCTGGGGGCCTCATCGGGTGACGCCCTATCAGGCGCTGACCACAACAGCTTGGACTCCAGCCTGACTCGGGAGAAGATCGAGGCCAAGATCAAGGAGGTGGAGGAGAAGCAGCCGGAGATGAAGTCCGGCTTCATGGCCTCCTTTCTGGACTTCCTCAAGTCGGGCAAGCGCCACCCACCGCTCTACCAGGCCAGCATGACGCCTCCGCTCAGCCCCCCCAAGAGCGGGCCGGCCTCCGTGCCCACCCGAGGCCTGCAGCCCCAGCCCCCCTCCGCCCCCACCGTGCCGCACCCTCCGCCCACAGGCGCCTTTGGGCTGGGCGGCGCACTCGAGGCTGCGGAGAGCGAGGGACTGGGGCTGGGCTGCCCGTCCCCCTGCAAGCGGCTGGACGAGGAGCTGAAACGGAACCTGGAGACACTGCCCTCCTTCTCCTCGGACGAGGAAGACTCGGTGGCCAAGAACCGGGACCTGCAGGAGAGCATCTCGTCGGCCATCTCCGCCCTCGATGACCCGCCCCTCGTTGGGCCCAAGGACACCTCCACTCCGGACGGGCCACCCTTGGCTACTGAGGCTCCGGTCCCAGGGCCACCCCCTCTTCCAGGGCTCCCCAGTGCCAGCAGCAATGGCACGCCTGGTGAGCTCTGGGAACCTGGTCCAGGGGTGGGGCAGGGGGGGGTTCTTGTTCGGCACCCTGGGTACGGTATTGTGGGTGACTGACGCGCTGTTTAAGGGACACAGTGTTAGGTGATGGAGATTTGCATATCTATGGAGGTAACTCTGCTGAGGGCAAAGAAGTGCTTTGAGAAAGGGGTGTTTTTTTTTCTAATCTGCCCCCAGGAGCTAAGTGGACTGGCAGGGGCCCCAAGGTGGGCGCTGGAGAATGCTGGGGGACAGGGCGGGTTAGAAGTGGCGGGGACAGCTGGGAACGGGGTGCTCGGTGAGCTTTTTAAACTGGCAGGGTATGCGGGCGCTGAGAAGGGCTCCGGAGTTAGCGATGTGTGTAATAAAGAACAGGGAGATTTCGGGGCGGGGGTGGGGGGTGGGGGTGGGATGGAGAGGTGTAGGGAGGATAGTTTAAAAAGAGGCTGGAACCCTGACTCGAGGGCAGGAGGGGAAGGCTGGGGGTGTGGCTGGGTCTGTGCGGGGTTCTGGTGTGAGGCTTTGGACGAAATGTAAGGGCTTTTAATGAGGGTGACAGGTGTTGGGGTTTGGAGGAGGGCATTAGGGGCAGTTAATGAGGGGGGTCTTGAAGGCTCAGAGAAGGATGTTAGAGAAACCCATTAGGAGTTAGTATAAAGGAGAAGGGCATTGGCTATCCCGGGACTGAAGAAGGACTGGGGTTGAGGAGGATGAAACCTCTCAGCAGGAAAGGAGGCGGTAGAGGCACGGTGGGAATACAGTGGGGCCTTGACTTACGAGTGTCCCGACTAACGAGTTTTTTGAGATACCAGCTGTCTCTCGGCAGATTTTTTGCATTGAGTTGATAGAGTAATTAAACTCGTAAGTCAAGGCCCCACTGTATGTTCAGAATTGGGAAGAACAGGGAGGAATGGGGGTTGGAGCCAGGCAAGGGCATCGAGGCCACCACGCAACGGTCAGGACTAAAATGGGCATTCGGGGCATTCGGATGGGCGCTGGGGCTCAGGAGCTGAGGATGGAGCTGGAGCTGGGCACTGGCCTCAGGGAACTGGGTGGCGATAAGAGGCAGAGGGCTCGTCACAGGAAGGGACGTTCATATTCAGGGACAAGAGAAGATGACGGATGGCATTTGGAAACGAGGCAGGTCAGGGCAAGGAGCTTCCTAGGGACTAAGCTGGGGAGCAGGGGGGAGATGACCAGAGGGGGACAGTTGGGTGAGGACAGAGTTTGTTTTGTTGTTGTTGTTGTTTTTTAAATATATTTTATTGATTTTTTTACAGAGAGGAAGGGAGAGGGATAGAGAGCTAGAAACATCGATGAGAGAGAAACATCGATCAGCTGCCTCCTGCACACCCCCTACTGGGGATGTGCCCGCAACCAAGGTACATGCCCTTGACCGGAATCGAACCTGGGATCCTTGAGTCCGCAGGCCGAGGCTCTATCCACTGAGCCAAACCGGCCAGGGCGAGGACAGAGTTTTAACGGGATAGAAGACTCCTGACCATGGGAAAGGGGTGGGCGTGGGCATTGAGCAATGGAATTGGGATACAGAACTACAGAGATGGGATCTTTGGAGGCTGGGAAAGAGCAAGGAACGTCTGGGTGGGAAGACTGATGAGGACATTGGAGAGAGAAGTTACAGGGACATGGGTGTCCTGTGGGTGTCTGCACGGGTGGGTGTTGAAGGTCAGGAAGGTGACTGGGCAGGATAGGAGAGCAGGGTCGGATAGGAGCTTTGGAGGAGGAGCAAGGGCAACAAGAGTAACAAGAAACGGAGGGGCGGGGGGACAGGGGTAGCCGTGTGGTAGCTGCAGAACTGCATCAGGAGGGATGTTCGGGTGCAGGGGGGCGGCTTGGCGCCCTAGAGGAGACGAGGCCCAGGCTGGGAGCACCTTTCACGGACAGTAGAAATTTGAGGGACATGCCGGGATGTTGATGGAAAGCAGGTGGAAGTTGGGGGGCAGGGGGGGGCCTCTGGGGGTCCAGCCCTGATGCTCCTCTTGCCCCCCAGAGCCCCCGCTGCTGGAGGAGAAGCCCCCTCCCTCTCCGCCGCCTGCCCCAACGCCCCAGCCGCCACCCCCACCGCCAGCCCTGCCCTCGCCACCTCCCTTGGTGGCTCCAGCTCCAGCTCCAGTTCCAGCTCCAGCTCCCATTCCCGCTCCTGTTCCTGCTCCTGCTCCTGCTCCTGCTCTGGCTCCTCTGGCTCCTGCTCCCGCTCCGGCCCCGGCCCCGGCGCCCAGCTCGCCACCTCCGCCACCTCCACCTGCCCTGCCTTCGCCGCCTGCCCCGCCGCCCCCGCCAGCCGCTGCCCCGCCCGAGGAGCCGGCCGCCCCTTCCCCCGAGGACCACGAGCCGCCGGACGCCCGGCCCCTGCATTTGGCCAAGAAGCAGGAGACGGCAGCCCTGTGCGGGGAGACGGACGAGGAGGCCGGCGAGAGCGGCGGCGAGGGCATCTTCCGCGAGCGCGACGAGTTCGTCATCCGGGCGGAGGACATACCTTCCCTCAAGGTGAGTCCCCGGCCTGCCCCGCGGCGGGACCGACCGGCCGGATGGGGTGGTCCCCGCCTCGATCACTGAGCTCCTGCTGCAGGCCCGGCTGCAGCTGCAGCACCACCGAGGCGGCCCGCGGGGACCCGGGGACACGCTGCCTCTGAGATCCTGTTGTGTGCCTGTTCCCTATAACTAGATAACACCATTGTTAACTGTTTGTTTTTTTTTAAATATATCTTTATTGATTTCAGAGAGGAAGGGAGAGGGAGAGAGAAACATCAATGATGAAAGAGAATCGAGCCCGAAACCCGGGCATGTGCCCTTGACTGGAATCGAACCCAGGACCCTTAGGTCTGCAGGCCGACGCTCTATCCACTGAGCCACACCAGCTAGAGCCATTGTGGACTGTTGATCGTAGTTATCCTGGGTGCTGGGTTGTAGTGAGGAACAAAGCAGGTGAGGGCTGGTCTCTGGAGGGTGTCCTGGTCACTTGTCCTGTGTCGACATGACGTAACTATGAACATGACGTCACCTGTAATGCAATAGGCAATGGGTTGGGCATGCCTAGATGCCAGGCACATCTGAAACATTTTACGCAGATCAGCGCGTTCACTGCTTCCAGATACTCCAGCCCCTTGCCTGTTTCATTAGCATATAGCCACACCCACTCATTTGCATATCACCTGTGACTGCTTTCCCCACACACCTGGAGTGAGGTGGTTGCAGCCGGGCCTCACTGGCCTGCAGAGCTGACCATATCACCTTTGCAGAAGGTTTGCTGGGCTCCTGGGCACGTAGAATTGGACCAGAGGGTTCCTATAAGTGCTCGCCAAGGGTAAGTGATAGCAGATGCGGGTGCGGGGGGGATGAGACAGAGCGAGGAGGGCGAGCACGTGGTAGGTCAGTGAGCCATGAAGTACCCTGATGGCGACACCGAGAGCTGAGGCCATTCTCCGCATTAGTCATTGTCACTGGCTGGGTATGGACTATGGGACAGGAACCGTGTTCGGGACTTGATGTACGCCGTCACATTTCATGGAATCACGGGTGTTGTTCCTTCTAAAATACAGATGGAGAAATTGTGGGATGAATTAATTGTAATGAATTAAGGGTAGTGACTGCTAGGACACCTTTATGGGGTGTTTTTTTTGTTTAAATATATTTTATTGATTTTTTACAGAGAGGAAGGGAGAGGGATAGAGAGTTAGAAACATCCATGAGAGAGAAACATCGATCAGCTGCCTCCTGCACACTCCCCACTGGGGATGTGCCTGCAACCCAGGTACATGCCCTTGACCGGAATCGAACCTGGGACCCTTGAGTCCGCAGGCTGACGCTCTACCCACTGAGCCAAACCAGTCAGGGCTATGGAGTGTTTTATGAGATGAACTGAATGTAGTTTCTCTACATTATTATATTTTGTGTGTGGGTGTGTTGTTGTTTTTTTAAAAATATATTTTTATTGATTTCAGAGAGGAAGGAAGTGAGAGAGAGAGAGAAACATCCATGATGAGAGAGAATCATGGATCGGCTGCCTCCTACAAGTCCCCCACTGGGGATCAAGCCCACAACCCCCCGGGCACGTGCCCTTGACCGGAAACGAACCTCGGACCTTTCAGTTCGCAGGCCGACGCTCTATCCACTGAGTCAAACCGGCTAGGGCTCCCTACATTATTTTTAAGCTGTTTTATTGTGGGGAAAGTAGAGCAAATAGAATACCGGCACTGTGTCTATCCATTACTCAGCTTCCACCATCGTCACCTCCCGGCTGCTCCTGCTCCCTCTCCATTCCGGCACATTCTGCCCCCTGCCCCACCCCACCCACCCCAGACATCATACCCTTTCATCCACATTTTATCATCTTTTTGGCACGAAATTTGATGCATTCCGAAGAACGGTCGTAAGAGATTTGTAAGTTGGAAAGCAAAATGCTAGAATGAACACTTATGTCCCACCACCTCCCAGCCATCAACCAGAACGTTCCCAGTGCCTTGAGTCTTGGGGGTCACCCCCGGGCCGGTCCTCCTGCGTCCCCCAGGGCCGTACCACTTCGTAGGTAGTGCCCTGTGTACATTATTTCATTTTACCCTCACGACTTCTGGGGCTGATTTGGCCAGTCAGCCTGGGACAAGCACAGGACGTGTTGAATAGGCACCAATAGTAGGAACTGGGGCCCGGCCAGCATGGCTCAGTGGTTGAGTGTCGACCTATGAACCAGGAGGTCCCAGTTCGATTCCCCTGCACATGCCCAGGTTGCAGGCTCCATACACAGTATGGGGTGTGCTGGAGGCAGCTGATCAATGATTCTCTCTCATTGATGTTTCTGTCTCTCTCTTCCTCTCCCTTCCTCTCTGAAGTAAAAAAAATAAAAAATAGTAGGAATTGGACAGGACTTGGGGCATGTCTCAGTCAGAATTTAGTTTAATCTTTTTTTTCCCCTTTAGCTGTGATATCCTATGGATACCATGAAGTTGATCCTTTTCCCCCTTTTTAAATGTACCATTCAGTGACATTAAGTGTATTACATTGTTGTGCAGAACTGTCTCCAAGTTTTATCTTTTTTTTTTCTTGGCTATAATTTTTTCATTGACTTTATATGGCCTCATATGAGTATTGGGTCATATTTCCTTTTCTGTTTTTAAGGGATCTTTCAACAGTTTGTATAAGATAGTAATTAGTTGTTCTTTGAAAGTTTGTTACAACTACCTATAAACCTCTCTAGGCTCAGGGGGTAGGGTAGGAATTTTAATAATTATTGTAAATTTTTTTTTGTTAATCTCCACCTGAGGATATTTTTTCCTTTGTTTTTTTTTTTTTTTTTTTTTTTTTTTTAGAGAGAGAGTGGCAGGGAGGGGGAAAGAGAGAAACACTGCTGTGAGAGACACATTGATTGGTTGCCTCCCGCACTCGCCCCCACAGGGATCAGGGATCAGGGATCAAACCTGCAACCCAGGTATGTGCCCTTGACTGGGAATTGAACCCACACCCTTTGGTGCATGGGCTGATGCTCTAACTAGTGAGAAAAACCAGCCAGGGCTCCAAGATTTATCTTTTTAAAAAATATATATATTTTTTTATTGATTTCAGAGAGGAAGGGAGAGGGAGAGAGATAGAAACATCAATGATGACAGAGAATCATTGATCGGCTGCCTCCTGCACACCCCCCACGGGGGATGGAGCCCCCAACCCAGGCATGTGCCCTTGACCGGAATCGAACCCGTGACTCATCAGTCTGCAGGCCGACGCTCTATCCACTGAGCCAAACTAGCCAGGGCTCCAAAATTTGTCTTTATAATCACCTTCCTTTATGAGGGATTATTATCCCCATTTTACGGGGAAGGAAACTGAGGCGCAGAGCAGTATGGTAGTGTTCCCAGGCTTTCACGGCTCTACTGCCTTCTGGGAGCCTGTGCCCTCAGCACCAGATGCAGCGGCTCTCTCTGTAATTCTGTCAGACACTGACGATGAAGCAGCCAGTGCCTCTGGGCGCTCAGCACTGGGCCAATGAACAGGGAGGGCTCTGGGCAGGGACCGTGACTCCCAATTTACAGATGAGCAAGTTCACGATCAGAGAGAGGAAATCATTGGGCTGGTGAGTGTTGAGCTGGGATTGGGGCCAGAGCCATCTGATACCACCTCCCGGCTGGCATGGGGCAGAGGAGGGGACCGGGCCAGGACTCGGTGCCTAAAATACAACACATGAGTGCGCTATAATGGGGGACGCACAGCCTGGGGACTGAGGGACCAATGCAGATAGATGTTGGGGACTTGCTCGTGTGCCTGGAGTCAGGGCAGGCTGGCGGCACGGTTGTGGAGAGCCTGGCTTTGACTTTAATCCGACCGGTACGAATCTCTGCCACTTCTGAGTTAGACTGGTATGGGACCCGCCTGAGCCTCAGTGTCCTCATCTGTAAAATGGGGCTGAGCGTGTTAGTACCTCCGTCATGCGGTGTGAGGACCCGGGCGTCATGGTTTGTCCAGGGCTCTGACCGTGGGTGGCACGCCGGGGTTCCCGTAAGCTTTGTTTCTCTTGCTCATCTTGGTGATCTTGGGGAAATCTCTGGTGTAGAGCTTGGCCAGGTTTTTCTGTAGGCCAGATAGCAACTGTTTTTGGCTTTGTAAACCACTGAGGGTCTCTAACACATGTTCTTTTTTTCTGAAATATATTTTATTGACTTTTTACAGAGAGGAAGGGAGAGGATAGAGAGTTAAAAACATCGATGAGAGAGAAACATTGATCAGCTGCCTCCTGCACACCTCCTACTGGGGATGTGCTCGCAACCCAGGTACATGCCCTTGACCGGAATCAAACCTGGGACCCTTCAGTCCGCAGGCCGACGCTCTCTCCACTGAGCCACACCGGTTAGGGCTCTGACACATATTCTTTGCAATTTTTTAAAAATGTAGAAACCGCCTGGTTGAGCGTTTTCCCTGGTTGAGCGTTGACTTATGAACCGGGAGGTCACAGTTCGATTCCTGGTCAGGGCACATGCCCAGCTTGCGGGCTCCATCCCCAGTGTGGGGTGTGCAAGAGGCAGCCGATCAATGATTCTCTCTCATCATTGATATTTCTCTCTCTCACTCCCTCTCTTTTCCTCTCTGAACTCAATACAAATATATATATATTTTTTAATGTAGAAACCATTCTTAGCTCTTAGATCTATAAAAATGGGCCACGGGCCATAGTTTTTTCCTAGAGCGCTGTCAGTCCAGTAGAAATACCATGAGTCATACGCATCCTTGAAACTTTCTTGGATCCACATTTTTAAACAGTTAAAAGATGGGTGTGATTAGCCCCAGGAATGTCTTTCCTTTAACCCAGCATATCTAAAATAGCATTTCAGCATGTAATTAATATAGAAAAACTTGGTGTTTTATGTGCATGGTGTGTTTTTTTGTTGTTGTTTTTTTTTTATACCAAATCTTCAAAATCCAGTGAGTATTTGACAGTCACAGAACATTCAGATCAGCTGCATTTCGATTGCTCAAGAGCCACATGTGGGGAGGAAGGGCCTGCTGAACTGGGGAGTTCGGATCGGCCCCCTCTCTGCTCCCTCTTCCCCATCTGTGATATGGGTGTGATCATATCCCCGCTCAGTACTTGGGGATGTTGAAGATGTAGCAGGATGTCAACTCTGAGCACATAAGAGTTTGTCGGATGGAGGAAAGTGTGGGGAGGATGGGCCAGCCAGCGGGTGGAGTCCGTGCCGAGCCCTATGCTGACGGAAAGCATGGCATGCTTGAGACATGCAGGAATACAAGGGGTCGAGCCTCGGCCAGTGAGCACCAAGTCTGGAAACAATAGAAGGATCTGCTCCAGGTGGCCCAGTCTCTGCGAGGGCTTCTGGTCTGCAGGGAGGTGGCTGTGGAGGTGTCCAGGTCCGGTGACCGTCTGTCTACTGCGGGACTTCTATGACAGGCACTCCCCATGTTAATGGACCCTGCGGGCTCGATGTGTCTATAGCTTACTCACATCCTGCGGCCTGCTGTCCTTCTCTCAGCTTGTCACAGTTCAAAATCCCAGAAAAGAATCTGATTGGTCGAGCTCAGCATTTGGGGTCGGTGGGTGGGCCAACTTCCCCGGTAAGTGGAAGTGGGCGTTGGCCTGAGGAGAGGCAGGAAGGACATGGCTTTGGGACTCACTGGCACTGGTGAGGAGCTGGCAGGGACGTTTGCCAAGTGATTGGGTCCGATGACAGGGTGGGGGGAGATGGTGGGGATCCTGGGAGAAAAGGGGTTTGGGGGAAGGCACCAAGTCCAATTGGAAAGCTGTGAGCCCAGGGACATGGTCCAGCTAGAGAATCAGCTGACTTCTTAGAGAAAGCAGGTAGGCAGTGGGGGGAGGCAGGGGTGGGGTGGTTTTCCCTGGCTCGGAGGGGCGGCGGTGGCGGGGGAGCACTGATGGATTTCTCAACGGCTTCTGAGAACTAGGACAGGGCACATCCTATTCACATTGAGAGAGAAAAGCACCCCTGGTGGGGGACCCCGCATATGCAAAAGCGTGGCGTTCAAAAGCCTGGGGCTTGCTCTGGCCAGTGTGGCTCAGTTGGCTGGGCATCGTTCTATGCACCGAAAGGCTGCCAGTTCGATTCCTTGTCAGGGCACGTGCCCCGGTGGCCTGCTCGATCCCCAGGAGTGGGCGTTCAGGAGGCAGCTGACCGATGTTTCTCTTTCGCATCAATGTTTCTCTCCCTCTCCCTTCCTCTCTCTCTCTAAAAAAAAGGGGGGCTTGTCTGCTGAGCTTTGAGGGGTCTGCAGGGCAGGGGCAGGAAAGGGGAGAGGAAACTGGGGCAAAGTCTCTCCGTGCCAGCCTGCGGAGGGTTTTGGAACAGGGTAGGAAGTAAATGGACTTTTCAGTCCTTGGGCCTCTGGCCTGGCTCCTTGAGGAGCCAGAAGGGCGGACTGAGAACCATGGTTTCCTGGAGGAAAGCACGTTAGGTTGGGGACGCCTGCGTCCCCGTCTCATCCGGCCTCGCTCTTGTGCGAGTCTCAGGGAAGAGCCTTCTGGACCGCGTTTTCATCAGGTTCTGGAAACGCCTTCTTTGTTGATCTGATTGATCGGAGGGACAAGAGAAATCCTGGGTGTGAGAGCCGTTGACCCAAAACCAGGAGTAGATAACCAACACCTGGCACGTAGCCCTCGGTGTGGCCTCCGCTGCCAGGGGCAAACATTATTCATTGATCCCCGCACTCCCTCCCACTGAGCCCGGTGCTCAGGGCAGCCATGACCAATCGATTGGTGTTATCATCCGGATGCTGCTGTGACCACTTGACTGTGGAGTCTGTGACTGCAGGGACCACTCCTCCTTCATCTCTGGGTTATCATAATGCACAATGCACGTGTCCCCCCATGTTCTTAATCTTTTTAAAAAAATATATTTTATTGATTTTTTACAGAGAAGAAGGGAGAGGGATAGAGAGCTAGAAACATCGATGAGAGAGATTGATCAGCTGCCTCCTGCACACCCCCCACTGGGGATGTGCCCACAACCAGGATACATTGACCAGAATCGAACCTGGGACCCTTCAGTCCGCAGGCCGACGCTCTATCCACTGAGCCACACCGGTCAGGGCTGTGTTCTTAGTCTTTACGTATCTGTACCGTCAGTTGCTCCCTGTGAGAGCCACAGCGGTCACACACTTCCCTGGCAGCCCTGGTCATCACCCAGTCCCTCAGGGAAAGGGACAGGGTCCTCCCAAGACTCATTGAGGCGTCACTTCTTCCAGGAAGCATTCCTGGGTTCAGATTGAGTTGAGGGTCCTTTCTCTAGGCTCCTGGGGCATCCGCCATTAACACATTCACTATCGGTGCTGTTACTTTCCGTGTGTCTGTGTCTGGCTCCCCTGCTGCCCGCCTCGCTCCCCAAGATCAGGTGCTGGGGCTCACGCACATCCGTGGGTTCCCGTGCCTAGTCCGGGGCACACGAGGCTCAGTGTGTGGAAGAGGGTCTGAGGGCGTGCGGGCAGTGGGGCGGGGTGGGCCTCTCCCTGGGTCCTGCCCTGTGTGGATAGGCTGATGGAGAAAAACGTCTCAGGTCCCCTGTGACCTGTCTGTTCTTGGCACAAGCCACAGCCTCGCCCCGATTCCTGTATTGGCTTGTCTGTCTCGTTACCCCGGTAACGAAGACCCCATGTCAAGGCTTTGTTGATCTCAGGGCCAGACGCCGCCGTGTCTGGAAAAGGGTGGGTGGTAGGTGCTTGTGTTTTGTCCCTACCTCATGCGGGAGGCGTGCGCCATCAGACCGTGGAGCTATAATGACTGAAGCCTCGACGTAGCCCAGGGATGAAGGGCTGGGTTGCAAGCGTTGGATGAGCCGCGGGAGGCCAGGGCCAGACCCCAGCTGTCTCCAGGCTCAGCGAGGTCCCCAGGGCTCAGACCCTCACGAGACCCAAAGATAATCGGTCATCGGATGTTCGTGGGTCCTTGCTGGCCACGATGCCTTTCCTCGAAGGGGGTACAGAGGGATGTCGGGGGCAAGGCGCAGGCACGGGTGCTGACCCCGCCGGCCTCGCTCTGCCCCCTCCTCAGCTGGCGCTGCAGACGGGCCGAGAGCCCCCGCCCATCTGGCGCGTCCAGAAGGCCCTGCTGCAGAAGTTCACCCCGGAGATCAAGGACGGGCAGCGGCAGTTCTGCGCCACCAGCAACGTAAGCCTGCGAGGGGCAGCGCGGACCCGCTCCGCCGGGGTGTCCGGCCCAGAGCGGTGGGAGCTCGGGTCCAGGCTGCCCCGATGGGGGGGTGAAGGAGTTCCTCTTGTGCCTCTTTCCCTCCGTAGTATTTGGGGTATTTTGGGGATGCAAAAAACCGGTACCAGCGCCTTTATGTGAAGTTTCTGGAAAACATCAACAAGAAGGATTACGTGAGGGTCTGCGCTCGGAAACCCTGGCACCGGCCCCCAGCGCCTGTCAGGTAGGTGCCAGGGAGCCTGGGGATGGAGGGTCCAGGGCAGGGGACAGGCCCAGGGAGAGAGATGGAGGGTCCAGGGCAGGGGACAGGCCCAGGGAGAGAGATGGAGGGTCCAGGGCAGGGGACAGGCCCAGGGAGAGAGATGGAGGGTCCAGGGCAGGGGACAGGCCCAGAGAGGAGACCGCCTCAACGAGAGGGAAGGTGGTCTTGCTTAGAGCTGTGGGCTGGGCAGGGGGATCCCAAGAGGAGAACTTGGGTACCTTGGGGGCTGCTCACTCTTCCCTCCCATGTTCCCTCCCAGGCGCTCGGGGCAGGCCAAGGGCCCGGCCTCTGCCGGGGGCAGCTCCGCCCCTGCCCCCAAGGCCCCGGGGCCGCCTCCTAAGCCTGAGACCCCTGACAAGATGACAGCTGAGAAGCCCCCAGAGCAGCCACCCGAGACGGTGGGGCCCGAGCCCCCTGCCCCTGAGAAGGCGTCCCCACCTCGGCCTGTGGAGAAGGAGAAGGAAAAGGAGAAGGAGAAAGAGAAAGAGAAGGAGAAGGAGAAGGAGCGGGTGACCCGTGGGGAGCGGCTGCTGCGAGGGGAGCGGGGTGCCGGCGGGCGGCAGACTCGGCCAGAGCGGAGCCTCACCGGACAGCCCGCCACCTCCCGGCTGCCCAAGACCCGGCCCACCAAGGTGAAGGCCGAGCCGCCCCCCAAGAAGAGGAAGAAGTGGCTGAAGGAGGTGGCGGGCAACGCCTCGGCGGGCGGGGGCCCAGCAGGCAGCTCCTCGGACTCAGAGTCATCCCCTGGAGCACCCAGCGAGGACGGTGAGGCCCTGGGCAGCCAGGAGGCTGGGGGGGGTGGGGATGAAGGCGGGGAGGTGGGGGTGCAGGGGGACCCCGGGCCTTCAGAAGGAGGCACGGGCGAGGGCTGTCCAGAGGGTCCAGGTAGCGTGAGCAAGACTGTCACAATAATAAGTAAATTAAAAATGCTAGCAGGAGCCTGGCCAGTGTTGCTCAGTGGTTGAACATCGACCTGTGAACCAGGAGGTCAGGGTTCAATTCCCAGTCAGGGCACATGCCCGAGTTGCAGCTCGATCCCCAGGGTGGGCATGCAGGAGGCAGCTGATGGATGATTCTCTGTCATCATTGATGTTTCTATCTCTCTCTCTCCCTCTCCCTTCTTCTCTGAAATCAATACAAATATATTATATTTTAAAACAACAACAACAAACTCACCTCTTTAAAAGAATAATAATAACAGATAAAGCACCTAGCAGGGTGTTTGCCTATTGCAGGTACCAGATGTGAGCTCCGTTGCTTAGAGTGATGTCTGATTTATGATGACAGTCACAGCAGCGATACATGTACATATATGTACAGCAGTCAGGTGGTTACGAGGCAGTAGGCACCATTGTGAGCATTTTAAGTCATTTTTATCTTGACCTAAACCCTGTGAGGTAGGTGCTGTAGTTATCCTTGGTTTTCCAGATGAGGAAACTGAGGCACTGGGAGGTGACCTGACTTGCTCAAGGTCACACACTTTCAGGTAGAGTGCAGGGGTCTCGGTTTCGTTGTTTGTTTTTCTTTTTTTTTAAAATATATTTTATTGATTTTTTACAGAGAGGAAGGGAGAGAGATAGAGAGTTAGAAACATCGATGAGAGAGAAACATCGACCAGCCGCCTCCTGCACACCTCCTACTGGGGATGTGCCCGCAACCCAGGCACATGCCCTTGACCGGAATCGAACCTGGGACCCCTCAGTCCGCAGGCCGACACTCTATCTACTGAGCCAAACCGGTTTCGGCCGTTGTTTGTTTTTCATTTGCTGATTCATTTTTCTTTATTCTTAATTTGTAATTTTTTGTTTTACTTATTGATTAATTTGAGAGAGAGAGAGAGAGAGAGGGAGAGGGAGAGGGAGAGGAAGGGAAAGAGAGACAGAGAGAAACATCAGTTGGTTGTTCCACTTATTCATGCATTCATTGGTTGCTTCTTTTTTTTTTTAATATATTTTTTATTGCTTTCTTACAGAGAGGAAGGGAGAGGGATAGAGAGTTAGAAACATCAATGAGAGAGAAACATCGATCAGCTGCCTCCTGCACATCTCCCACTGGGGATGTGCCCGCAACCCAGGTATATGCCCTTGACCGGAATCGAACCTGGGACCTTTCAGTCCGCAGGCCGACGCTCTATCCACTGAGCCAAACCGGTCTCGGCCATTGGTTGCTTCTTGCATGTGCCCTGACTGGGGATTGAACTTGCAACCTCGGCCTATCGGGACAATGCTCTAACCAACTGAGCTACCTGGCCAGGGTCAGGGTAGCTGTTCTAAAAGAGACTAAACATACAGCTACTCAAATGAGAGCTGGAATTGTCTTTCCATCAGAGCCCTGATACAGGTGGGGGGATCGTGGAGAATCAGAGGCTCTTCTCCAGGTTGTCTAGGGTCCCCCACTTTTCTCCCCTTTTTGCTGTTCTGCTGTCCCCCAGCATGCTGCCTTTAAAAAAAAAATTATTATTTTTTTATGGATTTCAGAGAGGGAGAGAGAGATAGAAACATCAGTGATGAGAGAGGATCATTGATGGGCTGCCTCCTGCACACCCCACACTGGAGATTGAGCTCGCAACCCGGACATATGCCCTGACCCGTAATTGAACTGTGACCTCCGGGTTCATAGGTCGATGCTCAACCGTTGAACCGCACTGGCTGGGCCCAGCAGCCCTGTCAGTGGGAGTGGAGAATGGCTTCACTTTTCTCTTAAGTGACAGATTTGAGTGGGCGTGGCCCACATCCTGTTTCTCATAGCCCATTGGCCAGAACTAGTCACATGGCCACAGCTAGCTGCAAGGGAGTCTAGTCTTTTTGACTGGTCCAGCTGTGCTGAATCGAGCCTGGTAGAAGCATTTAAAGCTGGGACTATAGCAAGGGAGGCGGTTTCCCAAAGGCCTCGACTTGCAGGTCTTTTCTTCCCTGGCCCTCAGTTGTTCTTTTTTTCTCGAACAAGTTTATGCATCTAAGTCGCATACCATCTGGCTCACCTATTTAAAAACATATAATTCACTGGCTTTAGTCTAGTCATAGAGTTATTCACCTGGGTAATCAATGTTAGAACATTGACATCATCAAAGAGGAGAACCCTGCACCCCACCCTGTGGCTGTCACTCCCCTTCCCACCCTCCAGCCCTAATGTCCTATCTCCATAGGTTTGCGTATTCTGGACATTTCCGATAAGTGGGGTCATACAATGCGTGGCCTTCTGTGTCTGGCTTCTGTCATTGAGCACAATATTTGTGAGGTTCACCCATGTATTGGTGCTTGGTCCCTTTTCCTGGCTGAATAATATTCCATTGTCTGGACCGACCACGCTTTATTTATCCAAGTACCAACTGGTTGGGTTGTCTCCACTGTTTGGTGGACGCTGCTCTGAACATACACGGGCAGCCCTGAATTTTCGGAGCCTGGGAAATGGGCACTGAACTCTGTACTCGCAGGGGGAACAGTTCCCCTTCCACGGGTCGGTATCCATCTCTGGGTCCGGCCCCCCTCGCCCCATTCAACCGGGACTCCCTCCAGGGGAAGGACTGGGTACCTTGAAGGCTTTGCCCAGCTCAGGAGGCCTCAACACCAACCCTCCTGCTTGTCCACGACCAGCCACCCTCTATGAACTGGAAGCGGATGCTCTCTCCTCTCTTGTATACCCAGTGAAAGTTCTAGAACGGCGGTTCTCAACCTGTGGGTCACGACCCCTTTGGCGGTCAAACGACCCTTTCACAGGGGTCGCCTAAATACATCCTGCATATCAGATATTCACATGACGATTCATAACAGTAGCAACATTACAGTTATGAAGTAGCAATGAAAATAATGTTATGGTTGGGGGTCACCACAACATGAGGAACTGTATTAAAGGGTTGCGGCGTTAGGAAGCTTGAGAACCACCGTTCTAGAGAGAGGCTGCGGTGCCGTCTTCTCTCCTCCTCCTTTCATCCGCTCCCATCCAGCTTCCTCAGCCTCTTTCTGCAGGTGCTTGTGAAGCACCTACTATGTGCCACAACTGCGGTCCCAGCTGTGAACAGAACAGACAAAAACATGTGTCCTCGCAGGAGCTCAGAGTCCAGCCGGCGGGGGAGGCGATCAGATAACGATGTTACGTAATAGAATACAAAGCAATATGAAAAGCCATCGGTGTGAGGCGGGGGGAGGGTGGACGGCCGGCCGTGGAGAAAAATAAATCCGGGAAAGAGGATCCAGGCGGCCTCCGGGGTGATATTTTGTGGGGAAGGGAGAGAGTTGGGGAGGCTCCCGGCAGTGACACTGGAGCAGAGAACTGAACGCAGCGGAGTCATGTGACTTTCGAGGGAGAGAACATTCCAGGCTGGGCGTGTCAGGGGATCAGGAAGGAGGCCAGTGGCCGCAGCAAGCCGGAGAGGGTGACAAGTGAGGGCGGAGGAGGAACAGGTCCAGATCTGGGAGGGACAAGGGGGCCTGGGGCTTGGGGGCCCCACTGGCGGGATTGCGCCCTGAGCGACACAGGAGACGGGTGGGTTTGGGCACTGCCAAGGGGTCACGCCAGACCCTTGAAACAGCTGCCACCGGGGACCCTCGATCTGCATGAATCAAGTGCACATGTCTCCTGCTTCTTCCTTCCTGGGTCCTCCTCGCAGCCCTCCTGCTTGTCTTCTCTCCCCGATGCTCTTCCTCCTGAGCGTCCCTCCGTGCCCTGTCCTTGGTCTTGTTGCTTCTCATTCTCTCATTTGGCAGCTCCCACAAGTTCCCGGAGCCTCAGGGTCGGCTCTTCCCCCTGGCCACCCTCCAGGCCTCCCTCAAGCCCCCCTCCCTCCCCACCCACTGAGCTCCCTCCTTGTCCTAGATTCCCTGTCTCAGGGACAGTCCCCTCGGCCACCCAGCCACCAGGCCAGACCCTTGGGCACCACGACATCTGAGAAGCCCCCAGTCCTAGCCCTCGCCCACTGCCCCATCCCCCTCTGCTCTTTCCCAAGGCCCCACCCCCACCCCCATCGCCATAGCCTGTCCCTCCCGCCCTGCTCCCGCCTCATCCTTTCTTACCTGGTCCATTGCCCTGACCTCTGGTCTCAGGCCTCCAGACCCACATGGCCTCAGAGGGGTCTTTTTTTAAATATATATTTTCATTGATTTCAGAGAAGAAGGGAGAGGCAGAGAGAGATAGAAACATCCATGATGCGAGAGACTCATGGATCGGCTGCCTCTTGCACACCCCCTACTGGGGATTGAGCCCACAACCGGGCATGTGCCCTTGACCGGAATCGAATTTGGGACCCTTCAGTCCGAAGACAGATGCTTTATCTGCTGAGCCAAACGGGTTAGGCCTCAGAGGGGTCTTGCTCCACCTTCTCACCCCTCCCCTGCTCACAGCCCTCCCGTGGCTTCCTAGCACCCACCGGGAAAAGCCCTTGCCCTCGGCACCTCTCGCTGGGGGCCCGGCCTTGTCTGGCTTGCACTGATAAGGTGCAGTCCGCTCCTATCTCCTCCCTCCATCTTGACCTTTGTGATCTGATCTCTGACTTGATTCACCGGTTTAGAAACCAACTAGACTGCTTCGTTAGACCTTGCGGAAGCTGCATCGAACTAGTCAGACGTGAAGTTTACCAGCCTGGAATGCCGTTTCCTCATGTTCTTTCCCGTCACTGGTTCCTGGCAGCCAGCCCGCCCCATGGGCTTGGGCCTCCCTGAGAGCAGGGGTTTCTCTCCTGGTCCCTGGCGCTCAGAACACTGTCTGCCCCTCGGGTAGCGTCAGAGCAAGTTGGAATCATGACTTCGTATCCCATGTGTCGTCCCCCCCCAGAGCGGGCGGTTCCTGGGCGTCTGCTGAAGACCCGGGCGATGCGGGAGATGTACCGGAGCTACGTGGAGATGCTGGTGAGCACCGCACTCGACCCGGACATGATCCAGGCCCTGGAGGACACGCATGGTGAGCTGAGGCCTGGAGGGGGGAGCTGGGGAGCCCTCCTTTGCCCCCCGCGCATGGTGGGGCTGTGACTCTTCTGACGCGCCCTCCTCGTCGTCTTGCAGACGAGCTGTACCTCCCGCCCATGCGGAAGATCGACGGCCTCCTGAATGAGCACAAGAAGAAAGTCCTGAAGCGGCTGTCGCTGAGCCCCGCCCTGCAGGTGCGTGGGAGGCCTGGGCAGGAGGTGTCCGGGCCCCTAGGTCGGGCGTCGGCCAGTGCCTTGGTCCCCAGGACATCTGGAGGGAGAGTCGGGCTTGGCCAGGAGAAGAGTTGAGAGCAGGGGTCCTGAAGGTCTGGGATGGATGGCTGGGAAGGCCCAACAGAGTGCGGTTGTGGAATGCAAGTTTGGGGACAAAAGGTAAACTGAGGCCTGCACGAAGGGCTTGTTGACATAATACGGGCTCGTTGACAGAGAATCTCAGGCTTCAGTATATATTTTTTAAAATATATTTTTATTGCCCTAACCGGTTTGGCTCAGTGGATAGAGCATTGGCCTGGGGACTGAAGGGTCCCGGGTTCGATTCCGGTCAGGGGCATGCACCTTGGTTGCAGGCACATCCCCAGTGGGGGGTGTGCAGGGAGGCACCTAATCGATGTTTCTCTCTCACTGATGTTTCTGACTCTCTGTCCCTCTCCCATCATCTCTGTAAAAAATCAATAAAATATATTTTAAAAAATATATATATATATATTTTTTTTTTATTGATTTCAGAGAGGAAGGGAGAGAGAGAGACACATCAAAGGTGAGAGCGAATCATTGATCAGCTGCCTTCTGCAGGCCCCACACTGGGGACCAAGCCTGCAGCCCGGGCATATGCCCCGACCAGGAATCGAACCATGGCCTCCTGGTTCATAGGTCGACACTCAACCCCTGAGCCATGTTGGCTGGCCCATCTACATGATTTCCCTCTGGAATGGCTAGGGTTCTGGGGTGGACTATCAGCGTGGCTCCAGGAATTCTGGGATAGAATATAAACCCTGAGATTCTGATAGGGAAGTTAGTGTCATGCTGAGAATCTTGGGGTAGAATGTTAGGGTGACTCGGATTCCTGGGATGTAATGTTAATCCACCCTGAAAATTCTGGGGGGTGTACGTCTAGTTCAGCGAATTCTCGGATGGGTTTTAGGCTGGCTTTGGAAATTCTCGGTGGGATGTTTGTTTGCATCAGAAAGTAGGGCCTAAAATGTTAGCCTGGTTCTAGAGCCCTGGCTGGGATGTTAGGAGCACTCTTGAGAATTCTGGGATTGCCTGAGAAGTCTGGCTCTGAGAAGTCTGGGTAGGATCTCGTGCTAGGGTTAAGAATTCCATTATTTAGCCCTAGCCAGTTAGGCTCAGTGGATAGAGCATCGGCCCTCAGACTGAAGGGTCCCGGGTTCGATTCAGGTCAGGGGCACGTACCTTGGTTGCAGGTTCCTGACTCTGGTCGGGGCGCATGCAGGAGGCAACCAATCAATATATGTGTCTCACATCAGTGTTTCTCTCTGTCTCTCCCCCTCCCTTCCACTCTCTAAAAATCAATGGAAAAATATCCTCGGGGAAACCGGTTTGGCTCAGTGGATAGAGCGTCGGTCTGCGGACTGAAGGGTCCCGGGTTCGATTCCGGTCAAGGGCATGTGCCTGGGTTGTGGGCACATCCCCAGTGGGAGATGTGCAGGAGGCGGCTGGTCGATGTTCCTCTCTCATCGATGTTTCTAGCTCTCTATCTCTCTCCCTTCCTCTCTGTAAAAAATCAATAAAATATCTTTTTAAAAAAAATAAATAAAAATTAAAAAAAAATTAAATAAATAAAAAGGAGCCCTGGTTGCATAGCTCAGTAGGTTAGAACCTCACCCTGACACACCAAGGTTTGGGGTTCAATCTCTGATCAGGGCACGAACAGGAATCAACCTATGAGTGCATAAATAAGTGGAACAACAAAACGATGTTTCTCTCTCCCCCTCCCTCCCTTCCTCTTATCTAAAATCAATTTAAAAAATTATTTTAAATAAGACAAGCCATTGTAGAACATAGGCATACCTCATCTTATTGTGATGCACAGATATTGCATTTTTTTACAAATCGAAGGTAAGACCCTCCACCAGCAAAAAGCTTACAACTCGCAAAGGCTCAGATGATGGTTAACATTTTTTTTTTTTCTTCTTGCAATAAAGTATTTTTAAATGAAGACATGTACATTTTTTTTAGACAGAATGTTATTGCACACGTAATGTTCTACAGTATGCACCTGGGAACCAAAAATGGTGTGGCTTGCTTTATGGCCATGCCCGCTTTATGGCCATGCCCGCCTTATTGCGGCATCTGCTTTACGGCATTGGCCGCCTTATTGCGGTGTCTCTTTAAGGCAATGTCCGCTTTATTGCTGTGCCTGTTTTAGGGCGATGCGCGCTTTATTGCGGCATCTGCTTTACGGCATTGTCCGCCTCATTGCGGTATCTCTTTACGGCAATTGCGGCGCCGGCTTTAGGGCGATGCCTGCCTTATTGCGGTGTCTCTAAGGCAATGTCCGCTTTATTGCTGTGCCTGTTTTAGGGCGCTGTCTGCTTTATTGCAGCGTTTGCTTTAGGGCGATGCCCGCCTTATTGCGATCAGTGGTCTGCAGTGGAGCCCGGTGTCGCCAGCGCATGCCTGTCTTAGGACCGTTCTGAGGGTTAAGGAGGGAATGTCAACCTGGCTTTAGAACCCTGGGATGGACTGTTCCCTGGCGCCAGGGGTTCGGGGCTTCAGGTTGACTCCGAGAATTTTGAGTAGGATGTCGGGGTAGCTCTGAGAGTCCTGGGTGGAAGGAGGTGACGGAGAATCCTGGGCCGGGAACAAAGCACATACAGGCCACCGGGCAGGCCGAGGCTCCTTGGTCCGTTGAAGAAAGCGAGACTCCCAGTCGTCTCTCGCTCGACAGCCTGGGGGAAACTGAGGCATCGGGCGACCTGGGGAACCTGGGAACTGGGCGGTGGGTTTGGGGTGTGCGGGTCCAGAGGGGTGCCCCACTGACCCGTCTCCCTCCCTCCAACAGGACGCCCTGCACACGTTCCCGCAGCTGCAGGTGGAGCAGAGCGGGGAGGGCTCCCCCGAGGACGGGGCCGTGCGGCTGCGGCCGGCCGGGGAGCCCTACAACCGCAAGACGCTCAGCAAGCTCAAGAGGAGCGTGGTCCGGGCCCAGGTGGGGCCGGGGAGGGCGGGCAGGGCTGGGGAGAGGGGCTGCCCGGTGCTGGGGGGGTGCTGAGACTTCTCCCCCCACCCCCGTCTGCCCAGGAGTTCAAGGTGGAGCTGGACAAGTCGGGATACTACACGCTCTACCACTCACTCCACCACTACAAGTACCACACCTTCCTGCGCTGCCGGGACCAGGTGAGTGCCCGCAGCGCCCTGGGGATCGACCCCTATTGGGCTCTGCCATGGATCCAGGCCCCCAGCCCTCCTCCCTCAGACCCAGGAGCCCAGGCCCCCAGCCCCTCCTCCCTCAGACCCAGGAGCCCAGGCCCTCACCCCCTCCTCCCTCAGACCCAGGAGCCCAGGCCCTCACCCCCTCCTCCCTCAGACCCAGGAGTCCAGGCCCCCAGCTCCTCCTCCCTCAGACCCAGGAGCCCAGGCCCCCAGCCCCTCCTCCCTCAGACCCAGGAGCCCAGGCCCTCACCCCCTCCTCCCTCAGACCCAGGGGCCCAGGCCCTCACCCCCTCCTCCCTCAGACCCAGGAGCCCAGGCCC